>OY776082.1:28646317-29868792 GCA_963675205.1 Catocala nupta
CTAACTTTAATATTTTTCATCAAAATAATATAATCACTGAAACTACAATCGCAACATTTCTAGGGTTAACAATTGATCAAAGGCTTAATTGGAAAACACATATTAATAACCTAACTAAAAAGATCAGTAGCTCTGCGTATGCACTTCATAAGCTGTCTTTTATTCTCAACGTTGAATAACTTTTAACAGCATACCATGGACTGATAGCTTGAGTATTGAGATATGGCATCATATTTTGGGCTAACTCGCCTGACTTTGAACAGGCCTTTAAGGCGCAGAAAATATGTCTCAGATCTATGTTTAAACTTTATACAACAGACAGCTGTAAACCTTATTTCTCACAGTATAAAATTCTAACACTTCCGTCAATATATATTTTAGAACTCGCAATATTTGTGAGAAACAACCCTCGGCTATTTCCAAGACTAGCAGATACTGTAGTTAGGAATCGCCGAGATAACACTAAGTTAAGGATGTACCCGGCTATAACATCACTTATGAGAAAAAGTATTCTCTGCATGGGACCTACTATTTATAATAAAATACCAAATAATTTAAAAAGTTTAGACATAACTTGTTTTAAGAAAAAGCTTAGAAATTTATTAGCTTCTAATTGTTATTATAATTTAAAAGATTTTCTAACTGACTCATTCTAAACATTTTGTGAAATATAATATTACGTACGTTTCTTTTAACAATACTTGACATTTATTATTTGTGCTTAATGATATTTATTTTAATTTTGATTATATTTTAATTTGATTTTGATTTTAATTTGAACTTTACTATCTTTACACGATTTTACAATTTATATTTAATTAAGTACCATCAATTCTAAATTTAATTATTATTGTATTATTCTATGTAACTACTACACTCATTTGTACACCTATACAGGTAGAACATGCTGGACTTTCAAATTGTATATCAATGCTGCAATGTATCACACATGTTTAATGCAAATAAATATTTTCATTTCATTTAGGACTTATAACTTTTATTGAAAACGGTTTTAAGTCTTTTGTATATTTAATATTGTCTTCTGTTTAAGCGAATGTTATTCATTGAAATTAAGCTACTATATTCGGATTTTATATTATTGGTTATAATATTTATAAACAAATTTAGGGCATATTGTATTTAGGGATTTCAATTTTATGGCATGTGATATTATGTGACATAAATTTCGGGCAAGTTATCATACGAAAAAATTACGATTAGGACAAAAAAACATTATGAGACTAGATTATGGATAAAAAAATTAGGTAACAATAGAGAACCATTTATTTTAAACGGCAAAATGGAATTTGGTAATCATGGCAAATGCATTATAGGCACGAATAATAAACATAAAATAAAGATCAGAAATAAAATATTGAATTTGCGCTAGCCGTACAGAACCCATAGGCACCTTATAATAATGGCAATAAATAAAACTAGGTAGTAAGAATAGTATTTATACAATTTTATTTTGATGAAGTTTCATGTTTAGATAAAGGAGATGGGACCAGAGATACGAAATTGTAGTGCCAGCAAAAAAAGGTATATCAGATTTGACTAGTCGGTAGTACAGACAACATCCAGAGTTAACACACATTTATAATATTACTATAACTTCCTATGTAACAGAAATTAATTATTTGTAACATTTATTGATTAACGGTTTATTGATTGTTTCAAGTTTTACTCCATCTCCTTTAACCCATAAAAAAGAAAGATACTCTCTAAGCATATAATAGTAACATTTATATACAGACTAAGCTCGCGACATTCTACGTACCGCACCATACTTTACACACACACATGCATGAGTTCCACAGTTTTTAAATATATTACAGCACTATTTACACATTATAAATCTGAAGTTCGCAGCCTCGAGATATATTCTCTTATAAACAGAAAAAAAAAACAATTTAAATACTGATACTCCCAGTTGTCGGCCGCCCGGGGCGGAGACATCGCTGACACAGACTAACAGCATATTTACAAAATAAATAACAACAAGAGCGGGGCCGACGACGTCATCGCACGGCACCGGCCACTCATCATGATGCGATCACAACTGGTGATCGTCCGAATGTGTAGTCGAGTTTTAATAGTCAGATCACTGGGCACGGGCGGCGGGGCGAGGTGCGGGGCGGGGTGCGGGGCGGGGTGCGGGGCGGGGTGCGGGGCGAGGTGCGGGGCGGGGTGCGGTGCTACCTGTGGCGGCAGGCGCGCGCGCGCGCGGCCGAGCGCAGGCGCCGCGCCGCGCCCGGGTCCACGCGCGCCACGCGCACCACGGGCTGCAGCCAGTCGCCGAGCCCCGCCAACGCGCGCTTGGCCGCCTTCTTCTTCATCTCCTCAGTCTCTGAACTGCGCGATTTGCGCTCCTCCTTCTCAGCCTTCGCCTTCTCCTCCGTCAGTGCCACCTTCAACTCTTGTAGCGACTTCTCCTTGGCCCCCAGTGAGTCCGTCGATTCGCCCTTCTCCTCCTCGGTATCCTCCTCTGTGAGAGTCTTGTCCCGCGAGTCGTCCTCTGACTTAGATTTTTCTATAATAGTATTTTCCTCCTTCTCAGTCTCAGATTGGTTGGTGTCCTCCTCGCTGATCGTGTCCTGCGTGGTGTCGTCGTCGGGCGGTTCGGTCGACGAGCGGTCGAGGCTGCTGTCGGCCTTGTGCCCGGACTCGACGCTGTTTGTTCTCGAACTCTTTTTGACTTGCTTCCTCTTGTTCGGCCAGCCGGTTCGATTCTTCTTCTTGAATTTGCCTCGTTTGCCTCGCGGTCGATCTGCAGCCTCCTTGATCTCGTTGCGGATTAGGTCACAGTTCTCACACTCGGACACTAAACTGGACACATCGGGTAAGTTGGTGGACGTAGTCACGGCGGCTTCACCGTCCATAACTTCATCCGAAACATCGTAGTCAGCCGCATCTTCGAACACTTCCGACAGAAACTGCTGTAGTCTCTCTGAGGCCTCCTGTGTTTCTGACATTACTGGCTCTAATTTCATATTACTTTGAGTATCGCTGATGGTATCTTCTGACGCTGTCGACTTTGTATCGTCGGCATTTTTCCGGCGGTGTAAAAGTCCAGCTGAACCGAGTATAGCGAGGGTTGACGCATGCTCTCGCGGAGACTTCCGCGGATGACCCTCGAGAGCCAATAACGCCGCCGTCCGTTTTCTGACTTTTTGTTTCTTCATCCCTCGCGTGCCATATGATCGAGACGGTCCTGGCTTATCTTCTCGTCTTACTAAATCACTGAGTGGACAGCAGTTTGGTTTTAGAGGAGGTAACTGCCCGATCTCATACGGTAACTTTGGCGATTTGGAATAAAGTGCTGAAATAATAAAGAAATAGTATAAGTTAAAAAGTAGATGGTTTCGTAATTATTTAATGAATATTTGAATGTCTTAACTTACCGAAATACTTTGGCACATTTTTTGTGAGCACCTTGTCCTCGTCTTGCCTTTTAAAGGTCTCGAACCAGGGCTCACTATGAGGCACACACTCAAAGGCAAACTCCAGCTGCTCAACAGCTGGAGTATACTTCAACCTTCCATCCTCCCACTTCATACACTTCTCCGTGGGCTCTTCTCTCAATGGAGTAGTAACTTCAGCTTCAGGTGGGGGAACTGTGATTTCTGCTGGCACAAGCTGTTCTATAGCTTCCG
Organism: Catocala nupta; assembly: GCA_963675205.1. Lineage (NCBI taxonomy): Eukaryota > Metazoa > Arthropoda > Insecta > Lepidoptera > Erebidae > Catocala > Catocala nupta. The sequence goes on from OY776082.1 coordinate 28,649,974, forward strand.
GCGGCTCCTCTGGAGGTTCGACAGACTGAGCTTTACACGGTACCCTTCGAGCCCGTTTGGCCGCCGGTGGCGCTCGTTTCTTACGCCTCCTTTTATCTTCAGGCCAACTGTCTTCCTCCGAAGATTCCTCTTTAAGAGCCAGCGGTCGCGCCTGCCTTCGTCTCTCTGTCGAGGGTGGTGGAGGTGGCGGCGGCGGCGTACTCTTCCGCCGCGCACTCAGTTCTCTGTCGTCATCATCGTCCGACGACGTTGAGCTAGTCGAGCTGGCACGTTTTGGAAACATGAATTGCTCAGCCTCGTCGCTCAGCACCGATAACTCCGACCGCCGAACCTTTCGAAATTTGACGACTAAAGGTTTGGTACCGTTGCAAGGTGGAGGAGAGTCTTTCCGTCTGGCTGCGAAGCCTCCACTCGACCTTAACTTGGTGCTGACGCCGACGACCTTGTAATACTGTCGGTCCTCCGCTGGCGTGTCGGCGGTTCTCTTACTGCACCTCGTGTTGTGTTTCCTCTCATCCTCTAGTACACCATTGCGTCTCGGGCTCTGGTTGCCGTTGACGGTGGAGTCGGGCGACTGCGACCGCTTCGAACGTTTGGTTTTCAACTGCTCAACGTCACCATTGCACATTTTCCTTAGGGATCGCCTCTCGCCATTGATCGGCGTGGCTTTGTCGAGGAAGGCGGTGACGTCAGCGCCGGCGCCGATGAGCGAGTCGAGCGCGAGGAAGTTGGTGTGGTCGCGCACGAACGCCAGGTGGTGCGGCGAGCGCCGGTGCAGCGCCGCGTCCGCGTACTCCGTGTTGCACATCTCGCAGTACCCGCCCTTGACTTCTTTCTCTTCCCGCTCCTTGATACGTGGACGACTTTTTCTTGTCATTCTGCAACAATTTATTTAGATAAGAATCTGGACTAATATAGAAAGGCACAAAGATATCAAAACCAAATTAAATAGTATAACGAATATGCAGATTAAAATAAGGAAGTTGAATAAGGCTAATTATGAGAACTAGAGACTTTTTAGTCCTATATTAAAATTTTTACTTATTTGGAATCAGTAAAAAAATCATATGCCAGCATACATAAAAAAATATTTTTGGTTAAAAGCAATTTATCAAAATACACTGTAACTATAATGTGACATTTGAAAAAGATTCATAGCCATAAACCAAACAAAAGTGTTTAAATATACGCTATTCATATTTAAATCCAAAATATCACATCTCTCTACCTCAAACGGAAAACAGTTATTTTTAGAAGTCGATACTGATCTGCAGTGCTTACTTCTGTGAAATGGTGTCTTTCGTATTTTGATTAGTGTTAATAATGATTTCTGGAGTTTCTTTTTTCTTTTCTTTAGGTGGATCGGGTTCTAGTGATATCTCAGGCCACTCATCGAACTCTTTGTAAATAGGTCTGCACAACCTGCAAATTAGAGTGAACATTATAGCACATCGCATGCAGAGTAAATATAAGCGGAACATTTTCTTATAAAAGCATCATACTTGTCCAAAAACTCAATCTTGATAAAATGTTTAGTGAAGAACGTGACATTCGCTTTTCGCGACGCCGTGAAGAATGTATCATACAGTTTATCCAATAGACTTATAGCCTGAAAGATTAATAAATATTTGTAAAGATATATAATAATAAAGCTCAATATCAATAAATATATAGAATCAATAGAAGAGCAGGAAAGGTTAGTAGAAATAAGGCAGAGAAAGAGGCATGCATTATATAGATACTAGATCGCAAAAAGCTTATAAGTCTAAGTACTGTTGGCTGCAAAAATTTTACACTTATTACTCTGCTGTTACAATCTTCTTATAACGAGAAATTATGCCGCGTCTGTCAAAACTACCATTAACTTAGAATAGGGGACTAAAATATTGCAAGCTACTGGTTGTTGTTCAAAGTTAGCAAGTATCTGATTGAGTAACAAGAGTTGGGTGGTGTTGGCGAGGTCAGTACCTTCTGCACAGTGAGTTGTACGTAGCGCGTGGCGGGCTGCGGCGCAGGCGCGGCGGCGGGCGGGGGGTCGTGCGCGGGCACGCGCTCCAGCATGGCATCGGCGCGCGCGCGCCACTCACGGCGCACCGGCGCCCATCGTGTGCCCGCCAAGCTCACGCACGGCGCCGGCCGCGACCGCACTACGTGGGTCACGCGGGACGTTAGGAATACTTCTTGTTGCTGCAATTACCAACGTAAACCTTTGTACCACCAGAAAGTAACTTTAAGCTGAATGTTCCACATTGATTCAAAGATATTGGTCATGAGAAATTACAATAGGTTTCTGAGTAGTACCCTAGCACTGTTATGGCAAGATAGATAACAAAATTTTAAGTGGGTATACTAAAAGTCTGCTGATTAACATAAGGTATAATGTCCACTAAATATAGAACCATACCACACTAATTATTCTAGAGATACATCAGCAACAACTACATACATGATTCAAAAAGTGATATGCATATTTTCAACTGACAATGTTGGTCACACAACACCAATATATATATTTATTTCTATAGTTGGCAGCTCATAAGTAATTCCAAATAATATATTGAGATAATGTCCTGTTACTATACAGGTACTTAACTACAACTGCATTTAATCTTGAGCCATTGTGCAGTCAACTCTTCAAATGAACTATTATTACAATTTAACTAAGTATTTAATTATCACTTGCTTTAACGGTAATGGAAAACATTGTAAAGAAACCTGCATATCTTAGAGTACTCCATAATGTTCTCAAGGATGTGTTATCTCTGCCAACCTGCACTGAGCCAAGGTGATGAACTATGGCCTAACTATTCTCAGACTAAGAAGAGGCCCATACCCAGCAGTGAAACAGTTTATACACAAGGCTGGTATTATTGTATATCAATACATACATCATTATAACTTCATGATTTGAAAGATTTTTGACAGCAATTTGGTATCAGCCTGACAAAAATGTAATCATTTGAACCTTGTAAAAGTCAGATCATAAATGAACCAGAACCAAATGTAGTTTATAAAGTAGCATGTCTAATACTAAGTATGAAAAATAAATGAATAGATTTCATTGTTAAACAAATAAAGACAAAGTATGATTAGAAACATTTTCTGTGTTGGTGGCCAATACTAATCAATGTGAAGCATTTTGCAATTGTGAAAACATTTGTTAATGAAACTTTAGTAAGTATACTGTAGTTACATTATTTGAAATAAGTGACTTAAGCAACAGGTGGATCTAAAGTCAGTTCCTTGAGTAATATATTTTTATCTAGTAAAAGTAACACCTATCTATATTATCAAGTGACTGACAAGTAGCTTTTAACAAGACAAATAAGTTATCGTTGAAATTAGTTGGGTTATGGTAAATGAAAATTGTGTAATTTTAACATTGGCAAGTGTTATTTTGTAGCATACATAAATAAATTCATTTGAGTGAATATAAATATAACAGATCATATTCATTCTTACTATCTTGCTACAAACAAAACCAAACTTATTTGAAACTTAAAAACCTAACTCGCTTGGGTATAGACATATCAGACCGCTTCATTTAAAGGTATATACATAATAATATTCATTTATTGAGAAGCAATTATGATATAACCTTTTTAATCTGTTATTTCTAAATATATTTAATATTTTGTATCTTTATAAACAATATTTAAAAAACAAACAGTTCAGACGTAATTTTTATTTATTTTATTTTGCTCATATGGTGAGCTAGTTTAAAACAACTTGTGAAAACAATTAATAATCACAAATTTCAAGAAATATACTCTACACTAAAATGGTATTGAATAGTTACAAAGGCAATATATAATTTTAGCTTGTAATGTATTGAGAATTATATTCTATTTCTGAAACATCACAGATTTTGAGATACATTCTAAAATGTTTACATTACACATTACAATAAAGTACTTATTGATGTATTTAATAATATAATGATTTAGCAAATATTCACACATTTGAAATTTAAAACATTGTAACACACAGTATTTTTGTTTGTGTGACAAAAATAATAGGTTTATGATGTAATTTCACATTATGCCTATTCAACAAGTGATTTTGCTGTATAGAAATTTTGTATGAAAATGTTGTATGTATGATATGTATTAGCTTGTAAAGTCATGCTAACCTTGCATTAAACATAATTGTAAACTAAGGTTGTTCATGATCACATAATAACCCATCTTTTACAACAGCAACTTTGTCAGCCAATTTGCCATTTTTCATTTCTGTTAGAGCATTGTATATGTTTACAGACTATCTGTAGTAAACTTTATATAATAAGATTTACATAACAACTTTATAAGGCAATTACTATTCATACTATTCTCATTTGCATTCCAATAAAAAACAATGTTGATAATATTAAAACTTTACAAAATAGTAAACTAATTAAATCAATGTTGCCAGCAATAAATTATAAGTAGGTAAGTAACTACTTACAATTCACTGGCAATTCCTATAAGAATTTTTGTGTCAGCATGTTATTATTTAGGTAGTTAATTAGGTAATGCAGTGTACTGTGGAGGTTTATGAGAAAGTCAGCATTGCAGCAGGCTGACCCAATACGATACGCGTAATGTACGTGTCGCAAGTGTCGCAACGGCTGCTACTCGAAGCGAACGCGCGACAGTTTGGTCAGAGGGCATTCTCGGAATATGTTATTGAGCGATGCATGCGACGGCGACGGTACATTGTAACGGGGCGGGTATGAGCGCGAGCGGCGAGTTATCGACGCGACGGAACACACATCGCCGAGTTTTCCTTGAAATACGGTCGGCATTGTGAGCCGACGCCGGCGAGCCGCGGCATCGCGCCCTCCACGACTCGCGCCAACCGTCCCGCGCAAAAAAATAACACATCACACTACCACATACCAAACTCACCCTTAAGATATTATACTTAAGATTCACATCCCCGTGAGTACGTAAAAGCAATATCAACTGTCAAAAATTAAGCAGACACACGCGTAACCCGAAGGAAACTACATTTCAAACAGCTTTTAAAATGGATGTAGTGCAACGCAGCGCGAGAGAGCGCGCCGCGCGGCCTCGGGCCGCTGCATTTCGCTCTGCGGCGGCAGCTCTAACGCGACCGTACAAAAGATGACCTAAAATTGAACGCAAGCTACGCGCCTCACTAACCACTCCAACTGTTTTTAAACTGTTTTCTAAACAATTCTGACATGATCGTTGTGTCGGTAGGCACGTGTGGATAATATACACTGTATATACTTACATAAAAGCCGTCCGCTAGGCCCCCGCGCTCCGCTTATCACAAAAATAAGTAACTATATACTAGTCACTGAGACGACCACTATGTTCGTCACTCATAGATTTACCTCTTATTGAGATATGCATTCAAATTGTCTGTTTTACACATTTAACCAAGTAATTGTGGGTTATTATGCAACGTTTGATACACTTTTTAACGGTATTTATACACAATTGATAAATAAAATCGAAAAAGTAACAACAAACACAAATCTGTCACACAAGATGGAGATATTTCACATTAGTTAATGTTTTGGTCACAGAGGGCGCTGAAGCTTAGTTCAGTGGAAGGGGAAACACTTTGCATTGGTTGGATAAAATTGCGTTCCAGTACACACAGATACGTTTTTAAAATAGTACTCTATAAACTACAAAACAAAATAATAAACATCTTCTATAATGCCAAAATATCATAAAATTATGCAAAGTTTTCAAACATTTTAACGAAGTGTCGGCTTTCTCAATAAAAGTAAAAAACACTGTCGTTTTTGATACAAATTTATTTCTTATAACAGAACGTTGATAACATGACCAAATGTGGTTTACCTGCTATATGCCATACAAATTACAAGATACTGTTATCCCTATTTTGGTCACACTGCCTTTATACATAACCAACAAATATGTGGCAACGTAGGTACATTATTATGTAGCTATGTATGATATTTTGAGAGGGAATGAGTATTTTGGCGGTAAAAGACTTGATGAATGTACTTACCAAACCCATGTCTTGAATCCTGCGAGATATGGATCTAGCGAGACCATGATCTTGAATATCCAAATAAAAACAGAAATTTCTCCTCACTGTAACACAACAATAATATGACAAAAGTTCAATAAATCTACAAGTTCATTTTAAATAGGTCACATTGAAAATATGACGCACGCACCTCTATTATATTTTTCGTCTAAATTCAAAGTTGATACCATTTTTGTTATCAAAGATGTGAGATATCAAGAATCCGCTAATTCTCGTGAAACTTCATCGATGCATATAATTTTCTAGAGGCATAACTTTGGTACTTTTAATGAAATAAATTATATAAGTTATGATTAAACTAAGAAAATTAGGCAAAATACATTTCGTAAAAATACGTTTCGAACGTCGAAATGTCACTGACAGACAGCTGGGACCAATAGAGAAGAGAGTTCACTTTGATCTATGGTAAATAATCGATATTGCAATCGATATCTTGGATTCTTTGTTCGGTGCACATAAGATTACAGATTATGAAGTGAAAATTTACCATTATGGCTTATAATAATTATTATTTATTATTATTAGTGTAATATATATGTTTTGTTAGATATCAGTAACGCCATAACCTAGTTTTTTAATTGAACTATTACCATTTCAAAAGGAGTTTTAATACACGGAGTCAAATGCAATAAATAGTAAAATTGATCCACATTCAATAATCCGGCCACGCATTTACGAAACGCTACATTTGACATTTAAAGGTTCTACGGAAATCCAATAGCTGTAAAATCAACTCCATTCGTTTCCATAGTCCCCGCCGCCCAGCCGGGCGCGTATGTAGGCATTGGCAGTACATGACCGTCTATATAGTATTTTATTGATTGCTCACGTGTTTGTATGTAGAGACGTGGACGTTACCTAGTTATCTAGGTACGCGCGCCCGGCCCGTTTATTTTGCAATGTAACAGCTATGTAGGTCGTCTGGATTTTGATCCGGGATAAAATCCGTGCTGCACGAAATATTTTCCCAGAATCATTGTAAACTATTCAAATACGTACTTACTTGAGATTTCAATTGATGTAAATATAGCGGCAGGTACCTACTGATTAAAACATCAAGGTCATAATAATAAATGAGTTGGTGCTAATTACATTTCTAGCTAACAAAAATACTCCTTAGTCTAAGGACTAAGCATAATTCTATAAGCACATACATCCAGTTATTACTTTAGAAGTCTGTGATAATAAGGATATCCTTATTATGGGTAATAGTCATTGTTTATCTAAATACAATTTGAACGCTTAAAATACTTGTGCATCATAAGTACCACATGTACCTATATAATTAGATTAATAAGTGTGGTAAGAAGTATCAGCTAAGCATTACATTAGTACTAGTTGAGCCCGTGATCGCAATTTTCAGTCATGTATTTCAGATCTGTATATAGAAAACAAGGACCACCGTAAAATTTTACTTTAAAACCATAAACGTGCTTAATAACACGAGGTCAGTTCATTTCACACAAAAGAACAAAAGAAGTTATTACTTTTCGTTACAGTTCTAATACTAAAAATCGAAGACAATAAACAAGCTTATTTTGGCTCTCATATTTTTTCTGTCCCAATCAAATTCAGATTCATTCTGACAAGTATTGAATATTGATTGATGTGTTATAGGTTCCATTCCTGCAACTATTGAATTGGTGTATATAAGCAGGGGCCAGGTGGGCCTTGCCACCCTAAAATTGTCTGGTGCCCACGCCAGGATATTAGGTTTCAACTCAATATCAGCTGCACGTAGGCCATCGCTGTTTTAGAAACAAAGAAGATCTCCCTAGATACGCCAATGTTCTTATTCAGTTCTTCCGTGTCAGGTATTGACATGGACGTATTAGGGTATTGTTCGCATATCACCCCATTTGCTCGCAATTTGTCCTAATGACATTTCATGTCAATACGATACAAGATAGGGTCGACCAATCTTTCTTAAAATTATGTTGCGTTCCAGACTTTAGTTACTTACATCACATGAAGGTAGAGCTATATTTTCATTTTTGATATTTTCACAAACGCCACTCAAATTGATAAATTTCTACTATAGTATAGAATATCTTGAAATATCTGAATTATAGGAATACATATGTTATTATGTATATATTATTATAGTCTCACATATGTATATCTACGGAGGCAGACCCGACATAATGTGTAAGCCTAATATTGCCTGATACTGTGCTGCTACTGAGAACTTTCTACTTGAGAATAACCCAGTCCAACCTGAGAATCGAATCCAGAATCTTAGGATTTGCCCGCGATAGTGCATCTTATGCCACGGACCAAGAAACAGCACTTTAAATAATATTAATGAAGAGTAGGTACAGGGTAGTTTTATTTTATGATATTTAGGTAAAACTGATTCAAATGCAATAAGAAAGTTTGACCTGAATTAAACGCGCGAGAGGCCGAGTCTGGCAGTCGGATTGTGTATATACCTATTTGTGGTATTTAATTAATCCGGTTTTAAAATGGCAGTTTCACTGTCAATAAACTGGTTTTATATTTTGGCAGTAGACAAATACAATCAGAGTAAGAATTTAGAACGTTTGTGATCAATCTAGTCTTAGGCTACTCTCATCAGTCTGGCTAAAACGTGGTTTAAAGGGTTTAAAATATGTACCTATTACTTTAAAGTTGTAGATATGTAATAATAATAAAATTTATTTATTTTCTCACCACATTACATTTTATAAGCTTAGTCTATGGGAAAGTACAATACAAAAGTTATGAATGTGGGAGACTGGTGCCTAAACTAAGCTTACGCCTGTATCTTAGGACACCAGGTCTCCACCCTCTCCACATGTGCGTAAGTATATAATTATTAATTTCATGAGCAGTTAGTCATATAGTTTTTAACGAATTATCAGCCGCCAGCCAAAAACCAGGTACATAGCTGGTAACCGTTAGGGTTATAGTGAAACATGTAGACTGATTTAACTGAGAATATATTTACAATTTTTAAGGCGTCTTATATTCAATTTATTATTCTTACAAGTAACGCTCGCACTAATGCGCACAATATTCATTTGCACCAATCAGCGACAAGTAAACAAAATTCTATAATCTACGAGAGAATTCTTGGAAATCCTTGAGCGTGTGTATAAAACAGGTGGCACCTTCACGCACCGCTCAGTTCGTAAGTTGTTTTCGGCGTGGCTAGACATATGATGCTCCGTTCGATTCCAGGTTCTTCATAAACTCACTTTTTTTTTTTGCTCGTCACAATGACCTCACTTCGCCTGATGGTAAGCAGTCGTGTGGTCTAAGAGCAGTGGCCTCTACATCCACTCATATGTTGCCTGTGCGTTTATACATACGCCACAAGTTCAATGCAAACCGTCTATTAAAGACGATCAAGTTGATTGACAAGGGACAGAAAGCGTTGAACACTTAACCGATTAACCGTCTCCGTCTTACCGCGGAACGTACTTAAAACTCCTAACTAATATTTAAATGCGAATATGAGTTTGGTTGTCACGCTTTCACGCCTTAACCGATCAACCGATCGCATCGCATCGTTATGAATTTTCGTATACACGTTGTCAGGGGTACAGAATAGGGCGTAAGGTAACTATTTTCGTTATGCACCAAAATCTTACCTAACTGTAACATTATCACCTATGCTGATGACACTGCATGTAATTTCAGACCGATTTCTATATTACCTGCTATAAGTAAAATATTTGAGAAAATTATATTACAGCAATTAGAGAGCCACTTTAACGTAAACAACTTATTTCATACTCAACAATATGGTTTTAGAAAGGGTCGATCTACAATAGATGCGGGTGTTACACTTTTAAAACATATTTTTGCTGCTTGGGAAAATTCGCAAGATGCCATTGGCGTATTCTGTGATCTCTCAAAAGCCTTTGACTGCGTTGAACATCAAACGTTATTGCGAAAGCTCAGGCATTATGGAATTCGAAATGCTGCACTCGACCTCGTTAGTTCTTACCTAAGCGATAGATTACAACACGTTGAAATCAACGGAAGTAGATCTTCTGGATTACCAGTCGCAATGGGCGTGCCACAGGGCTCAATTTTAGGACCCTTTCTGTTTCTAGCGTACGTGAATGATTTGCCGTTCTTCGTACAGAATTTGTGCGACATTGTATTATTTGCTGATGACACATCACTTATTTTTAAAGTAGACCGTAAGACACCAAATTTACAGGGTGTTAATTCTTCACTCGCGCAAGTCCTGGACTGGTTCACGGCGAATAATTTACTACTCAATTCAAAAAAAACAAAATGTATTAAGTTTACATTGCCTAATATAAAGAGTCCTAGCATAAACGTTAATTTAAATAATGAAACAGTAACATTTGTACAATCCACAGTTTTCTTAGGCATTACTTTAGATGATAAAGTTCAGTGGGGCGCTCAAATATCGTGTCTTGCAGGGAGACTTAGTTCAGCAGCATTCGCGGTTAGGAAAGTAAGACAGCTTACTGATATAGATACTGCGAGACTAGTATATTTTAGTTATTTTCACAGCGTTATGTCCTATGGCATACTATTGTGGGGTAAGGCAGCTGATATTGAAACAATTTTCATTCTTCAAAAGCGTGCAGTACGTAGCATTTATAAATTAGGCCCACGAGTTTCCCTGAAAGAGCGTTTTAAAGAAATTGGTATACTTACTGTTGCGTCGCAATATATATTTACGAATATTATGTTTATAAAACATAATATTCACTTATATAATAAGAATAGTGATATTCACAACTTAAACACTAGAAATAAGCATAAGTTGGTAGGTCCGTATCATCGTTTACATAAAGTTCACAATTCATTTGCGGGACTCAGTATACGCTTTTTTAATAAACTACCGATTGATATTATAAATTTACCTTTACTAAAATTTAAAAGTGCTGTTAAAAGTCAGCTTATCCGGAAGGGCTATTATTCAATCAATGATTACTTAAATGATAAAAACTCATGGAACTAGTTGCTTGTTTCATACAGGATTCAAACAATGTATGTATTATATAAGTCAATTTAGTTATGTGAAGGTACTTCGTGTTTATTTGGTGGTGTTAAAGTATCTTTCTTTTCTTTTAAACAAACTTTATAAGTAATAACGTAAATTTTGTTTTAACTACATTTAGTCACGAACTACCTTTTCATGTCACAAAGTGTAAGTGTATGCGTCCTCATGCCATACTATTGTCTATTACAAATGGCTACGTACTGATAAATATGATTTCAAATCTCAAATGCTTTTTACATAATATTACCAACTTTTCTTTATTTTAGAATTTAGTTTTATATGGACAGTGACATATGGCATAATGACTGCAACACCTGGTACATAAATGAGTTGTAAAATACTGAAATTATAAGTTGATGGCGATTTAAAAGAGTGGCCTTGAGTTTCTTGCAGGTATCTTCTCATAGGCTCAACCTTTTGCCTGAACCTTGCAACTAACATAAATGTAAATTCAGTAAATATAATAAACTCACTAACCCATTTGACGTTCATAAGTGTTACTTTGTGACCTAAGTGAATAAATTATTTTTGACTTTGACTTGACTTTGACTTTGACTTTGCACTGATGGTTCATGGAAGAGACTGGGAAGACGTTAAGCGGCACACTGAGGGTGCACTTAGAGAGATTTTGAAATGGCTTCATGATAACCTCTTAACACTGAATGTCCATAAAACAAAATACATTGCCTTCACCCCCCGCATCAATACCCAGCCTCCTGTTGAGTTCAATATCAAAGCCCATACTTGCGATTCACAAATAAACTGCATCTGCCCTAATCTAATACGTGCTTATGACAGAAGATACTTGGGTCTTATAATTGACAGCTCCCTGAATTGGTCTGCTCACATCAATAATGTTGCAAATAGTGTCAGAATATTAATGCCCGTCTTTAGAAAAATCAGATAAGCCGCAGATTATGAGACATTAAGATGTGTCTATTACGCGCTTGCTCAAAGCCTCCTCCAATACTGCATCGTTACGTGGGGTGGAGTTGGTGGAACTAAATTGCTCACTGTAGAACGTGCGCAAAGAGCCATTTTGAAAGTTATGATGGGGAAGCCACGTAGATATAGCACTGATCTCCTATACAAAGAGTGTTCTGTTCTAACAGTAAGGAAACTCTTTATCCTGTCTGCTGTACTTCGCAAACATAAGAGTACTAAGTACAGGACAGTCACAACACGCAATAAAACAAGAATACACCGTATAACCCCTCATAGAACAGCACTTGCTCGTTGTCATTATTATGTGATAGGTAACAATTTATATAATTTGGCCAACAAAAAGATTCAAATCTACCCCCTTTCATTAACCAAATGTAAGGATAACGTACGCACCTGGCTGCTAAACTTAAACTTTGCCGAAACAGAGGCATTACTTAACAGACCCTATTAAATACTCAATGCACACGCACTCCAACAGACCCGTACATACACACACACTAACGCGCACACACACACATACACACACACTTTATATCAGCTTTAAAACAGGCTAGATACCTACTTTGCATTTATTTAAATGTTATTTTTATTTATACTATGATTAACAATCTTTTATGTTAAATGATATTATGTTGTGTCATACAGGGTGGAAGACGCTGGCTGCTGTGACACAGTTTATACTAGTATAGCAGCCAACGACGACCTCTTACTCTATGTATAATATCATTTTCATGGTTGTGTTTAGCGATGTGCACGGATGCATTCAGACGAACCCAATAATAATACTACTAACTCGCTTAAATTATATATATGATTGTATCCGGTTGTAGTTTGGGTCTCGTTTGCGTGCATCGCCAAATTACTTTATATGCTAGAATAAGAGCCAGCTGTATATTTTTGAGAACAAATAAATTTATTATTATCATTATTATTATCTCGAAAAGTACCGTTCCCGAAGGATAGAAATTAATAAAATTCTAAGTTAAAGCACGCGAAACCGCAGGCAAAATTTTTATTGTATTGTTGAACCTACCATACGATTGTTTTTTTAGTTTGCTAGCACACGATTTCTTTGGTTACGATTTATTTATAAAATAGAATTACATACCAATCTCATTTAATTATACCTGCATGTATTATTTTCGGACAAGCATTAGACATCTGTACCTAAGTAATTCCTAAAGAGAATTTAAAATTTAATGTGTCCGGTTATAGTGTCATACCGTAATATTACTAACGAATTAGGTTACTTTCTACAACAAAGAGCTAATTATGAATGTTAATTTTTGTCCTACATAATATCGTATTTGTAGCCAGACAGTGCACTTCAAAGCCAGTTGATTGCTTTGCTTTTACGAAACTTCAATATTGGGTCTACACTGAGATGTTATTGCCATAAATTTTCAATAGATTGCGGTTTTATAAATAATCTTGTGCTTCTTGTATAATTGACGATTGATTATATAAATGACGATGTCGACCGAATTTATTAAATTGACTTGTTTATATAGGTGTTTTGTTAAACTTTATCGGTCTGAGATAAGAGCTCTAATGTCTCAAATTGCATGTATTCTGACGACGTAGATATTGTTTCTGTTAATTTTGTTGACATAATAACGTTACGCGAATGAGAAAATGTAATTTTAATTTTATACTTCGTCTTTCTATATACTTGCTCGATCTTTATGATTGAACAATGAAGATATCTACTTATTTTATTTAATACTTTTTGGTAACCTTACGAGGTCATATTGACCTTATCAAATGTAAAAAATGTTGTTTGTGGCATTTGAGCGCTGCACGCAGAAAACACTTGAAGACCACATGTTTTGAAGCGTAGGTAGGTAATCCAATATAGCGCCACACGTGTGTGACCTTATGAGCTCATTATTATAAAAACGAAACATCGTCGTCCACTGAACACAGGATACAGACCATGTTGATTGTTGATACAATATAACGATTATGCATCTCGCTTTTGCCAATCAGCAGTTCATTGGTTTCTACTTTAAACACGAAATAAATAAAACTACTAATACTACCAAAGGTTTAAATCAGATAAATAAAAATACAAAATCCCACTTATAATATCCTTATATTAAATAATAGTTAAATTATAATTTTACAATATTAATATTAATTTTAATATACATAGCCACTTTGTAAAAATTCTTATGTATAGTTAAATATTATTTATATTATGTATATATGATAGAGTGATAGGTAGGAGCATACGACAGAAAACGAGACAGCTTATAAAAATATATAAGCGTGGGGGCACATTATCGAGAATTCGCGCCTTTTTTGTACGCTGCCATATTTGCGTTAGACGCGTGTGAGCGTTATAAAAGCGCTTTTTGGTTGCTGTCGAGAGAAAAACATCAGCTAAAGCTAAAGAGAACGTCGCAAAACCAAACGAAGGTAGATTATGGCCTATATTGCTAATAAAGTTTTACAAATAGCCTCCTGAAATATTTGTAGCTTTGAAGTGTATTTTGCCTATAACGTTTTTTAATAGATCTGGATACAACTGCATTTTTGTGTAACTTTTCAGACATCATAATTGTTTAATTTTAATGATATGATGGCAAGGTCCTCGGATGCTAATAAGACTGTTGTAAAAGATAGTACTTAGTGTTTGCACACATATTAATTAGTCTCTATTTATTTGGGTTTAAAATAATTTCACTACATATGTCATTACATATTATGTGTAACTTAATTTCATGATTTCTTATTTTTTTCACGTTTATACGTAATACATTTGACGATTTAGCCATACTGGATATTTTTTGCGACAAACCTTATCGAATAGCTGTGAAGCGCTACAGCGCCTTTAATTTAGCAACCATAATCAGACGGAGATAACAAATTAACATTATTAGGTATTTTATCTGTTAAACAGAAATAAAAGCTCCGGACGTTGTGACCCCTCGCTGACTCTGAGTGACAATGATCGGCTTTGTGTGATTGTTTTAGGTATTTTTGTTTGGTACAACGACAAATAACACGACTTAAAATTTAAAAATCTAAACTCACTTATCATCAGTCTCAAATTCAACGGCCTCACAGATTATAAACAGTCACAGTTGACACGACAATCCATTTATATTTTATTTTTTTATCTCGTTCACACAGAAGAAAAATACCTAAATGTCATTTAAATTTAAATTTTTGAACTAGCATGGACAACGTTTATTTATATTTATCTAGAGGTCCTGTATACATGTTAATGCGACTGACTATCCTCGCTTTGGTCGCCGTTCGTTTCTCCGTTGAGGATAGGCTGTACTGGCGGCTTTATAGGCGGCGCTGGTATCACCTGTGAAGAAAACAATGTTACAATGGTGCTTTTACAGGATTACGTGTGACGTGCAAACAGAACGAAAATGAATGGTGTATTTTAGGCCACATCTCTTGCGTATATGTATGTTGCAACAAAATAAGTGTATAAAGATATAACTAATATTTATGCACACACAATGTTTCAATGTTTTCAAAATACGTAAGAGACTGGGTTTGAAACATGTAGCAAATACATATACACGCCGTAAGTCGAAGTCCGTAGCTAAAAATAACTCTTAGCACTCGACGCCTCATACTCGGATACCGTGTAACGGCGCATATTGAGTACCGTTACGCATATGGACATTTGGATTTTAACTTTTAACATTTACAGGTCATCAAAATATTTATTTTGTACGAGACTCGAAATCGTTGCTAGCTGTGTAGACAGTAATCTGTGTTTTTATATAGCTACGGACTTTTTCTTTAGACGTGTTGTTTATTTACCGACACCTTATATGTATAAAAACCCTATCCTAAAAATGTGAGCAATCAAACACACGTAAAATTGTTAGACTACAAATAGCTATAGGTACTTATTTTAAATTTAATTTCTACAACTTAATTTTAAAAACCTAAGTAAGTACCATAATCAAAAATAAAAAAAATATAATTTATCACGCGTGGTCTATTTTCGTTTGGTTATCCCAAATATCTGTCTGGTATCCTTGCGCGGATATTAAACTGTCAAGTCTTAGAATACCAGACATAGTTAAAAATCTATTGTGTCTGGGCACTAGTGTGGCACTGACTCAATAGTCTTATAAGTTCATATTCACTTTGTCACTACACACATAGTCACAAGTTAAACTTGAGAATTGGAATTAAAATTAATTTATATTAGTTACTTTATAGAATGTATGTATTTCTGGTAAAATCCATGCTTTACTCTTTCTAATTTATTAGCTTTACTTTCTAAAATTATTTAATTAATTCGACTACCTATACAGATAAAACCACATATCAATGTACTAAGTGATTTTGTATCTAATATGAGTTTGCTAATATTTTAAAAGGGACAGGAGTGGGACTGCGGGAATATGACAGCGGCATGGCGAGGCATCAATACAGATGATATTGATCTTTTCAATGCACCATTACCAAATATATACATAAACGTATACAAATAAACGAATAAAAAATTACACTCAATTTTGAACGTAAATAAGTCGTCACGTTTATTTTTTTTTGAAGCTCCGTCACATGCTAACAAACACAGATAACTCAACCTCCACCTGTGTAGGTACTGTCACTTTTCCCGCCAAAACGTAGCTACCACAGAAATGCGAAATCAATTAAGTACGTATGTACGAGACGTATAATCCTTTCTTATTAAATCTTCAAATAAGTAGTACCTACCTTATGAAAGATTATCTACTTATATTATATTTACAAGTTATTTTGCTATATATGCTTTAAAATTGGGTCTCAAATAATGAAAATTGGCTACAAAAACGGTAATTGAAATGGATTAATCTTCGAAATTTTATTAAGAGCGGTTTTGTCATTGGTTAAATATGTAAATTTGTAGTTCTTTGTGCTCTAATAATAATTATTTATTAATTAAAAACTTTACGTCGATTATTATGTGTTTATATTCAAATAAGAAAATTGGGTATATGTTTACAGAGAAATGGCGTACCTATAAATGGTCGCCCAAACAAAATCGGTACCTATACAAAAAGTAGCATACATATTCTGATTACACCTGTTCTGATAATACATATAGTATGGTTTTCTTGAAAACGTTATTATTCTACGTTTTTATTATTTTAATATCTATCCTTTTCAAATTAAGGTCAATTTGTAATTATTTTAGATTTGTTTTATGGCACAAGTAAAGGGATTAATTGAAGACAAAAAATAAACTGACCATCCACAAAATCCAAACAATAAAAAAATACCAATTTCAGGATGTAGATATGGCAGCACGAACTTCGTGATAGTAAGTATAAGATTGTTGCCATAATCGGTCCTTACACCGAGTTTAGTTATAAGAAAACATTGATCTTTTTCAACAAACTGTAAACAAAGCATGTACTTTATAACTTTGGTCATAATCTCTGGCATTGAAAATGAAACCACTAGGTACATTCTGCGAAGTTGTGCAACTGCATGGAGTCTTATTGCGACTGACTACTAAAGAAAGCAGTTGCATATTTATTGTTATAAGCTCTTCACTTTACAAAAATAAAGATCATGTAACATTGAGTTATTAATAGAGGACATATCAAATATATTTTTTTGTAGCTCTTTTTACGATAAGATTGTAATATTTTCATTTCTACCATTCAAAGTAACGATAGTTCTCATGTTATTACATAAGTAATAGTTGAAGAAAAGTATGTATAATTATAGTTAATAAATCGTTATATAAATATAAATCTTATGTGCGTGTGTTTGTAATTAAACTCCTCCTAAACGGATGGACAGATATTGATGTAATTTTTTGTGTGTGTTTAAACAAGTGGATTCGAGAACGGTTTAGAATTGTTTTCTGTTTTTTTAATTTTTTTGCGTATGTACAGGTCAACGTCTGTCGGATCCGCTAGTATATTATAAAAATTATAAAGTATGTAGTTATTCATAAACTATGGTCAGAAGTGAATTCGATGTTGAGCTACTTATGTCGCTGACTGATACAGATATTAACTCAATGTCACAGAACGCGTGGTGGATATACTGTCAAGTCATCTGTCAAAAATGTTATTATCTATTAAACGAAATATTAAAACAGGAGTCTAATATTTTCACTAGTTGGTGGTAACACTTGTTGTTATCTCAATAAACATTGCGATTGTAATAATGCGATTGAGAAAACAACATAGTTCCTACCTATTTGTAAATTTACTCCACATATTATCTAGTGCAAGTTAAAATTTTGTACCATAAACTATTGTAGAGATAGCATACGTTTAGTAATAATGTTTTTTGAACAGGTGAGCTATACGCAAAGGAAAGTCTTTAGTCACTATACTGTAAACGATGAGTGCTCGATGTTTCATTATCCTAAGAGGTTGAACATAACAGATTTCGCACTTCTGAAGTAACAGACACTATGATAACTAGGCTACAACAAAGTCATGCTTCAAACATTTCGTACTTGGACCTCGGCAGCCTCTTCCTCTTCCTGTCGAATAAATAGCTATTTAATTGGACATATCTTTTTTATTGTTGATATTTTGAAGTACTTCGTGTTGGTCGACTAGTCCATGGATGAGAATTAGCCGAGCCTAACACTCTTCATATAGTGATAGAATTAATGAAAGTTCAAATATGAAAATAATAAAATTGTTTATGATGTTATAGACCTTTTCTTTTTATATACTTTTTTAATAGTATCGTAGATGTAATGTTGCCTATTTTTACTATTTCTATCGTATTGCTTAATTTCTAGTAAAAAGTAAGTTCATAAAGATGACTTGTGTTATTCTACGGGTCTATTAAATAATTCTTAATATTGTCAAGGCATCTTAGAACGTTGAGAATGTGAAGTATTATTTTAAGGAACCGAGAATCTATAAAACATCTTTAGTAAAAATCTACTTACAGTAATTAGTAAATTATCGCAAGCACTAAACATCGAAAGCGGTTATGGCAGCACCGCCTTGTCTATGATCTACTGGTGTACCATTAATCATTATCTGATTCTACAACTAGTAATATAATTGCCTTCTTTATTTCACGTAGGGCACAGGTCTCTGCATTTAATAACAGATGTAAAAAAATAAGAGCCAGTGCTATGGACATAAAGATTAACAGCTTTAATGATTATGCCCGCGATTTTTGTTAAAAACGGCTATCTTGTTTTTCGTATCTTTCCTTTAGCACTGAGTGAAATGTCTTTCACTTAAAGTTGAAGGACATTACAATAAAAAATTAAATGAAAAAAAATCTTATATTTGTAGGTTGTTTCTTTAAAACTGGACTGAGATTTTCTAAGATATTGAGATTGTTGGTTCCGCTATTCATATTCAATTAATAAAATAAATTTAATTCAATTAATCAATAAAATAAACTTATCAATTCTTGGAATGACAGAAATAATTGAAAACCTATTGTATCTGGCCGCCGGCGTGCCGCTGCGAGTTAATAGGTTAATGTATATACTTGTAGTACATTTGCAGAGTTTAGTGATAACTTTATAAAAAAATATCGCGACGCCGCTTATAAAAAAAGTCTACGAAATACTAGGCATTTCTCTCAAAATACCTAACGATTCAAACAATCTATCTACATAGGTACCATCTAATTATCCGGA
Organism: Catocala nupta; assembly: GCA_963675205.1. Taxonomy (NCBI): domain Eukaryota; kingdom Metazoa; phylum Arthropoda; class Insecta; order Lepidoptera; family Erebidae; genus Catocala; species Catocala nupta. The sequence goes on from OY776082.1 coordinate 28,669,554, forward strand.
ACAACGTACCTTATATAGTAAGCTATCTATCTATGTATTTGGCAATAGAACTATAGTGTGATGGTAATACAATTGCCAAGCATTTATAAATTCCTGATAATCTATTTTCATCTTAGTGGCGTTCATGTGCTTTCACTATGCAATATATGTGGGTCCAATATATATTTACTAGTTTTTCTGAACCATAAATTAGAATAATACAGAAGCCAGTGTAATACATAGTGCGGAAATAAAAGAAAATATTTCGGTTCAAGTTGAATATTATACATTGTAAAATTCAACTTGATCCGATTCGTTTGTCGCTTGCTGTACGCACGTATCGATGTATTGAGTCTGTCGCGCTGTATATATGTGTATATACATATATAATTTATGGCTTGGCTAATAGGATCCTGTTCCACTTTAGTCAGTTCCGTAACGTCAAACTGTTTATGGTCCATTGATAACCATAAAAGCTGTTCAATCAATTTTTAATAAACTGACGTCGTTTTGAGAATATTACTATTGAATAGAAATCATACTTAAGCCAAAGTCAAGGTCAAATATCATCCTTTTATAAGCGGTCCCGCCGTTAGGTGCGACCTGAATGTGAGAAGAGTTATACCATAGTCGACTACAATCTACGAGACCAAATTTTTTATCATGATGTACTGTGGTTATATTCCTAAGAAACATAGGCCATGTTTAAATATATAATTACTACTTACTACTATTACTACGTACTACTTATATACCTATAAAATAATTTGTAACGGCAATTACGCATTAACATCATGCATGTACCATTACCAACTAACTAAGGTAAATAGTACACACAGCGACACATCAACCTAGACTGTTTGAACTTTAAACTATTAGAAGTTGAACGCTGCGAATCGTGCGAGAGAGTGCATTATATTTTTGTTATTTTGTCTGATTCACGCTGAACGGGACGCGACGCTCTATCCTTACCATTACATCGACACCAATAAGCAATGTCCCTTTCCGACAATTCTCTATTTTGTATGTAGCGTAGTTATGCGTATATAGGGTGTCTAACTTGATGTGTAGCCGTGTGTACTTTGAACATAATTTATTATTATTTACTCACGTTAAAGCACACTACTTGATTTTCAATTTCACAGCTGTTGATTTACAAAATATTTAAATTGAACTTGGCTTCAGCATAATATCTGAATTTTAAGCCGAGTATCGGCCTTATACCACCATTTTTAATAATTAACCAGCAGTCTAGCCAAAGAATATATATTCGTCATGTCAATGGCACTTGCGCCAAAATTCTTATTCACCATTATGACCTTGATTCATGATTAGTAGAAGGCCATATCTGCACTTCGTGATACTTACACAAGGTTTGGGACGATGTGTGTCCACGGCTGGAACAGAAAGCTTGATGTGTTCCTCCCGACACCCGTACGCGACCGGCGTCAGCTTGATGACTGTGTGAAGTGGCACGTGCAGGTAGGGGAGCTCCTCTGAACACATTAACTTGTTAGGTACCATCATGAAGGAAATATTTTCTGTGTAGACTTATAAGCGCCTGAAACATCTCGAAGTATTTTCTGTGTAAAATATTTTATCAGTAATGAAAACGATAGGTTTCCTATAAAAATAAAATACAGTATGTTACATATTAGTACAAGATGCAAAATACTAATAAGGAAAATATGTAATATAGTGAAAGTAATAAGCACATAATAAAAGCATAAAACGTCTATGCTATTCATAATTGTAATATTTGTCCGCTGGCGGCGCTGCTATCGCAATAAGTAAAACCCAAGCTTCGGCCTATTTTCAATTTTAAAATACCCGTTTACCGAATTACTAGTTACGGGTATTAATGCAATCATGCTCGGTATTTTAATAATGAGCATGACTGAGTTAATGCCCTTTTTCATTTATATAAAACATACAAAGCTAAAGAATAAAAGTTATCACTACTTACACTGTAAGCAACATCTGTATTGATAGTTTATTTTTATCTGTGCTAACAATCACAATGTACTTAATTACATACCCTTAATATTAGATCTATATAAATAACTCCCAGCAACGGATTATCAACTACACTATCCCCAACTCACCAGCAGACTTATCCAGGAAGTAAGCCAGCAGACACCTCATGACGGCTTGGTGGGACACCACCAGGACGTTCCCTTGTCTCTCCAGTTCCATGATGACGGGCTCCAGGCGCGCCACCAGGTCTTCATAGCTCTCCCCCCGGGGGTACCTGTAGGCGAACTTGTTAGCATCGCGCGCGTTGAAATCCGACGGGTATTTCTGTTGAATCTCCGCGTATGTCATCTCTTCGCAGATGCCCTAGAAAGAGGGGAGTTCGGTTTTAAATGTTTGGTTTGCTTTACTAGTAGGATAGTATTGTAATAAAATTCTTAGATATATCCAAAGATTTTTTTGATGTGAAGACAGAAAAAATTTAGGTTCACAAGTTGTCCCGTTTCTGTTTCTGTTCGAATGTTTATGTCCACTGCGACACATGCGACACATGAATTATCAACTGTCTTGTTAAATTTCTTTTTCTTTAACGAATAGGTACCATTATTCCCTATAATCGTTATGCCGCAGGGAATTTTATACAAATACCTACAAAACGAAACAGCGATTTTTGGATCACACGACTTTTTATCCCTTGATTGAAATTACAACATTTACCCTGACAGTGACGAGCTGTTTGCTTAAACCGATCCGTCCGAGCATACGAAAAATATTAAAACTGTTTTCATTCTTTAAGTACAAAGAAGGATTAATTTATTTATACTACGACAAAAAGACAACAATAATTTTTTAAGTACAGATTTTATGTATACAGAAATCTTATCTTTTTTACTTATTTTTGTGTGTATTTTACTGTGAAATGCACATGCATTTATACGTTCAAGTACATTAGCATAATAATTACATGTCATAATTTTTAGTCTGTTGGATACATACATGGTCTCATGCCTGATGCCCTTTAAATATTTTATAATCACTTTAATGTAAACAGCAGTTTCGTATCAATCAATCAATCAATCAGCCCCCCGCAGTCCACTGCTGGACATAGGCAGTTTCGTATAGCAGCCGATAATTATTTAGTTTTAATCGCATGAAGGTTTTGAGTTCGATTTGAAGGTACCTTTGATATTTCTAAGTTATATATTAAATAGTTATTTATCGCTCGCATTAACGGCGACATAAATTATCGAACCTACATGTCTGACAGTTCTACATGATGATCTCGAAAACATGTGAAGTGTATCAATCTGCATTGGCTAGCGTGATAGACTATGACCTTACCCTTTTCATGCTAAGAAGTCAGAGCCCAGCAGTGGGACAGTGTACATACAGGACTTATATTATTCATAATTAAATCTGTTAGTTGCAAATGATTATTATTATTTTTAACCTGAACTGTATCTTACAGAGTGACACTCACCGCATCAATTTCATTGAGGGCCTTCCACCTTTCTTGCGGTGCCTTAACGTCTTTGACCGTCTGTATGGCGCGTTTCATCCAAGAGGTCCAGACTCTTAGGCCCGGGATCTGTTGCTGATCGATGTAGGCGGCCAAAGCCTTCGCGTACTGCTTGCCACGTGGGGACAGGTCGCTGTCACCGCCTATACGGCCTACTATGTTGTGTGTGCTTTCTCCATGCTGTTGGGGAAAATAAATTATTAATTACAATGATTGGTAGTAGTGATACGCTAGAGCTAAGACTAATGGACTGCCATGCAGAATACGAGGTGTCGGAGACCGCATTAATAAAAACGAGATGGGTGTAAAAACCCAGGATTCAACCTCTTCGTCTTCATGTGACAGTTTTTTTTTCAAAACGTCAATACGTCAGCCCTTAGAGTTTTTAATTGCATGAACTTGTTTGATTCTTCACCAATTAAATACGAATGCCAAGGAATATAGTATAAATGTAGCTGCAGGGGGTCCACCGGAACCAGCTAAATTTTGAAAGAGGTCTATGAGAAAAAAGTCTGGAAATTTCTGGTCTAAAAAAAAAAACAAAAAAAAAGAAAATCAATTCATCAAGTTTAAATCACGGTGAGCTGGCTATATATAGTTCACAAAGGGTAATTACAGATTTTAAATCGTAACGTAGGGCACACCTATAATACTTAAGCCAATGTAGAATCTATAAACAAACAACAATCAAATTAAAAGTCAATGTAACTACATAATGACTTGTTGCATGATATATGTAAATAATATGTTAGTACTGATAATTGTAGGTCTTGTTAAACGTAAATACCTAGTATTACTGCGTCAATAGCCATTTTATATAATTCTAGAGCGTATAAGACACTATAAAAGGCGAACGAAAGGTTATTTGACACCTAATTGTCAAATAATATCTGGGTTTAAACGTTACATTTATTAATTCGACTGTCATTTGTTAATAAAGAATTTATTACTCGCGCGTAAAATGTTTGCCGACGTTATGACGTCATAAATATAGCACCAACACCGTGGACACTGTGTTATTTAATTTAATATTATAAAGGCGAAATATTTGTTTGTTTGTAATTGATAAACTCTGAAACTCCTGAACCGATTTGAATAATTCTTTGCCGCCGTTATAAACAGCTACGTATAATTTTTACTTTGAGTGATAAAACAATTCAAAAACTTTATTTTGTGTTTATGACGCTTTCTGTACCACACCTTTATATTTACCGCACAGCCACATACCGAAGCCACAGCCTAAATGAAAGATAGCAAAGCCAAGGGCCAAAACTAATCTATGCTAATATCATAAAGAGAAAATATTTGATTGTTTGTTTGTAAAATTTTTATTTAAAAACTACTCTACCTATTTAAAAAGTTCTTTCGCCATTAGAAAGCTATATTATCACTGAGTAACATAGGCTTCATTATGTTTAAAAATAATACATGTATTTATACTCATGTATTGTTGTTGTAACCACTGGCGGTCCTTAAGTTATTATATAAATAAACATAACCTAAACTACTTTTATTTGAGCGGTTAAGTTAGTAAAACAAAACGTTACTCACCCTAGTCAGATAAATAGTCCTTGGTACAATATGTATGTTCATGAGATAGTACACGATCCTGCTCTGTATGTGTCCTTCGTGTTTGTGCACGACCACCTTCTCCCCGGTGTCGTATATCTTCATGAAGCTGTACTCCGACTCCATGTTCTCGTCGAGGTGCTCGTATTTCTCTTTATAATGCTCTATCCGAAGTAGGAAGTCGTTTAAGACGTTGTCAGTATTCTGTATGTTTGTGTAGTCCGGGCTGCTTACTTTGACTTCCTGGAAGTTAAGAAAAATATATATCGATTGGGTGTTCCGTGGTAAAAAAATTATTTAGCTGTTTTTTTCCCATGTAAATATTAACTATGCCGAATTTTGCACTCCCCCGTGCGGGGATATAATATGCTTAAAAGTGGTACAAAGTATTCTTCTTCCTACTAGAGACTTGAAATTTTTTGCATCGAATCATATTATTATAGAAATGTCGTCAAAAATTGTTTGTGCCGGATGTCGTGGTGTTATTGATGGCCGAGATTACTTGAAATGTAACAAATGCCTCAAGATTTGACTATTATGACTTACCGTGTGCTAACATATTGGATAAGAAGCAATACATTTCTATGAGTAGAGATCAGAAACTCAAGTGGGTATGTCACGAATGCAGGAGCAAACAGCCTAAGGTTAGAAATACTAACACTCCGGTACGGAACATGAGGGATGAGGAATCGTCTGCCGTATCCAAACCTTACGAAGATGGCTCAGAAAATGTTACCTCTAGAAAGAAACCCCCTTGTACTGAACAGAATTCTAGTGATAGCCCTGTTTCTACTGGACTTATGTGTGGCAGAGAGAAAGCATTAATATCGGCTATAAGCGAGCGTGTTCTTGAAGTAATAAGAACTGAACTACCCCAGTTGATAGCAGGTTTATTGCAGGGAGAATTAGACCCTATTAAAAAGGATATAATGGAGTTCCGCGATTTCGCGAACTATCAGGACGACTGAATAACCTAGAACAACATTTACGTGAAAATAACTTGGAGATACAGGGTATCCCAGAGCATCACAATGAGAATTTGACAAATATTCTGGTACAAAGTTCCCGTGTCGTCGGTTACGATTTAAAAGATGATGACATAGTCAAGTGCACGAGGGTGGCAAGGATCAACAAAGAGAGCAAACTACCTAGAGCTATAATTGTGAAGTTCAGGAGTGTGAGGGCTCGTGATGAATACTTCTCTGCCGTGCATAGATATAAGTCAAACCAGAAGGAGAAACTTAACACTGCGCTGTTGGATATTGCGGGTGAAAGGAAACCAGTCTACGTGTCGGAGCATCTTTCTCCTATGAATAAATCTCTTCATGCATCAGCGCGCAAAAGGGCAAGGGAACTTGGATATCAGTTTGTATGGGTGAGAAATGGACGTATATTTGTTAAAAAAGCCGTAGATTCTTCTCAAATATTAATAAGAAGTTTTGAAAGCCTTAAGTTAATAAGTTAGATTTGTTTTTTTTTCTTTCTCTTAATACATTTTAAGTGATATTTGTATCTTATTGATGTTAATAATGCTACTGTCTTTATACTATCAAAATGTTAGAGGTATGAAAAGCAAGGTTGTAGATATTCATAACGCAATCCAATGTAATAATTACGATATAATTTGTTTAACAGAGACTTGGCTTGATAATACAATACTATCCTCAGAACTTTTTTAAGACAGATACTGTGTGGAGCGCAGAGATCGCGACGCTGGGTTTCGTACTCAGTATAATAAGGGTCACGGCGCTGGTGTACTTATTGCTTACTTAAAAAAGTTACAAGTTGTACTAAAAAATTATTGGGTATCTATGGATTTGGAGGATCTATGGATTCAAGTTGTGTTGAATGGATCTATTGTGATAAATTTGGGTGTGGTATATTTGCCGGACTATTTAAGATCAAATATCGTCAGCGAATTTTTTGATAAATGTAGAAAACTACTTGATGGTGCCTCTAATCAGATAACATGTATATTAGGAGACTTCAATTTAGGTAATATTAAGTGGTCGCAGATAGACGGATCCACTCAATTATAACTGCGAAACGTCGAAAACCTTACACGATCTTTTTCATTTAACAACCATATACCAACTTAACCACACGGTAAATAGTAATGGAAGAATCCTGGATCTGGCTATTACTGACTGCCCAGATCTAGTAAAAATCTTAACGGCTTTACCTATTAGTCGTTGTTGGGGATTCAACGTTAAGAAAACTACCTCGGCTAGACAATCAATTATATTTTGGCGTTACAATATAGGTAATAATGATCGCGCCTAAATGGTAGCTTCCGGTCGTTGACGTGAGCCACACGTACAACGCGCTGGGTTACGTTGGAGTGACTGGCGTGGCGACGACGCAGGCGGCGGCTCGCTCGATGTGCAAATGATGATGTGCGTTTTTAAAATAGAGTGGGTATGAAATTCACAAAACACTTTTTACTATCTAGAAATATTTCTTCTATGTCTCTGAGTGTTCTTTGTATTTGGTCTTTAAATGTTTATGAGGTTTACCGTGATACAGAGTTTATCCCCAGTGCGGTTTAATAATAATATGTCAGCTCTGTATAAACTGTCTTAGTGCACGGGTCCCTTCTTGGTTGAGGAGGGATATGCCATAGTTCGCTACACTGGCTCAGTGCGGGTTGGGAGACTTCACACATCTGTGAGAATATTATGGAGAACTCTGATTCGTACAAATTGTATCACGATGTTTTGCTTAACCGTAAAAGCGAGTATTTAACTATTTAACAATAGTCTTGGAGCATAATGTCGTAGCTTCATAAAGCCCACTTTCTATCAAGCTCTTTGACTCTGTTCAAATATAACCTGCATAATAATGTAACCACTAACAAAATAATAGAATGGACTAAGCGCTAAAACAGTTACTGGTAAAGAGGTTGCCCCATCCACATTATCCCGAAGATTTATATAAATAATTTTACAAGCAAGGTCGTTGTTTTAATTCTTGCTAGTATAAGTAGTAATAATATGAAAAAAAAAAGAACTTATGATATGCCTGACAGGTGCCATAATAGTCACGCCTAATTATTACAACAATAAGGAAGGCAATAGAAATAGAAATTCATCAACATCATCATCATCATGAACAGGAATTTAGGTAAACATAATTTTCCATTGAGTATGTGAACACTGTTTACACTGTTAGTGTCAGCGACCTAAAGGCACACGATAAATTATTGAGAGGCTCAGTCCTATCGATAATCCTATTAGGGGGGCTCGGGCACCCTCTGCCTTATAGGGTCCACACCAATGTGCATGAGCAAGGGACCAAAACGCTAGTACTGCATATACTGTGTATGACGTAGGCATAAAGTCACTGTTTGTATTTTAAATGTGTCCTTACCATAATGTTCTGTTCAATAATCCTAGGGTCGTCGCAGATGGACTCCACGAAGAACAGTTTGAAGCCCATCTTGTGTACCACTATGTCGCGGATCATGCGCCGCCGGTCCAGAGTCGAGTTTGTCGCGTCGAACACCTGTGTAACATTCAAATTATTGTAACATTCAAGTAACTGTAACATTCGAAAAATTCGTTCTTCTTTCGTTTTTAGTATAATTGCCGTACAGTTTGAATACTGTCGAAGTACGAGCTTCTGCCCACAATAGGTCAGCTATAACTATATTCCAATACTGCTCACTCCACGCTGGTTCAGTCCGGGTAGGTAGAGTTCGCGAATCTTCAAGAACATGCAAACTCTCGGCTCTGCGGCATCGGTAACTCTATGATTATGGCATTGGATTTGTGATCCAGGTGACGTGGTGGTGGTGGTTGATTTTGTATTTACTATTAAATAATAAATATGCACATAACATTGAAAAGTTAAAAATGTGTGCTTGGAATCGAATTCTAGATCTTAGCGTAGTAGTACTCTGGTCCGTTCACTGAATATTGAATATGCAGGATACGCTGTTATCTATACTAGGTATTAATATTATAAAGCTGAAGTGTTTGTTTGTTTGTTTGGTTGAACGCGCTGGTTCGAATTGCATTCAAAAATTGTTTTAGTGTTGGATAGCCCATTTTTCGAGGAAGGCTAAAGGCTATATAACATCACGCTACGACCAATAGGAGCAGAGCAGTAATGAAAAATGTTGCAAAAACAGGGAAAATTCTCTTATGGGAGGCAGACGAAGTTGCGCGGGTCAGCTGGTCTATTATAACCCTAGCCACGCTAATGGAACATTTACCATTAGCGTGGCTAGGGTTATAGTAGATATGTGCCATTGCACACATAGATTAATTCGCAAGGGTGTCTCCGGCGGCGACGCTCTAGAATTTTGAAACCTTACATCCTGGAGTGGGCACGTTCCATCTGGCCCGCACTTATCTACGCCAATGCCTATGGTAAAGGATAATGTAAAGATACTAACAGCAACTTCGCCGCCCTTGACGAGCCACTCGCAGACGTCATGTAGCGCGTCCAGCGCGCACTGCTGCCGTATCGCCATGGCCTCCTTGTTGTCCGCGCGGAAGAACTCGTGCGATGTGTACGCCGTCGTCGCGTGCCGCCTGTACTCGCCCAGGTTGAATACTGACAATCAATGTTCGTTATTATTCAATGAGTTATAGAAAGGGAATATGCAAGGATCGAGCGGTGGAGATATGAGGTAAGGATCGAGCGGTGGAGATATGAGGTATAACCTTAAAAAAGTAAACATGAAACCTTGGTTAATATAGTCTTTAGGGCTATGCGAATATTACGAAACTGCTTTACGCGGATTTTATTATTGCTTATGTTTTTAATGGGGAATCTGTAAATATGAATAGTTTAAAAATAAATCTTAAATAATGTTTTGATAAATAAATCTTTATATGTATTTATCAAAACATTAATTTATTTATATAGTTTAATTTTAATGAAATGCTGGCTATTTAATAGATTGTTTCGTACTGTCTGTTTTAGAAAGACGTCGCTCAACGTAATTAGAATTCGCATGGAAGAACTATTGGTCAATATAACATTTAATGAAGGAACATCTTCCTATTTCACTAAAATATCGCATTGGGCATATATTCTTCCGTACTCCTACGGAGCGCAAACATGGTCAGTAACTCTTAGTCAAAAGTTAATGAGCTAAAGAACGAAGTATACACATGAAGTGTCAAACACACAGACTGTATAAGGAATTTTAAATATACTTTATTCCAAAATACAACAATCAGACAAGAGCCGCATAGCTGATATAATAAAGTGGAACTGTGCTGTAAAGAGGACTCTAAAAGGCAAGATACGGCAACGCAGCATACCCAAAAATGGATTGCTGTATTCACCGGACTCGTTACTAAAGAACTAGACTCAATTGGTAGTGGACCTGCAGTGAGAGATGGGCTGATAATAATAATTATAATGTTTTTTTAATTGTTTGAGACGACATAGAAAGGTCGCGGCGCTAATCGCAGGTCATGGACATTGGACATGGCGTTGTTTCCGTTTCATACCTTCATTCTTGATATATTATTAACAGTGGATTGTTTGTAAACATTTTAAATTATGTTACTGTATATATTATGTCAGTCTTGCGTTATCGTTGTAGCTATCTATACAATTCATCCAAACAGGTATAAATTCGTATATCTTTACGACATTTTAACCTCTCAACCAACGCTGGGACTCTGGCATACGAGCTTAACCAGACTATTTAAAACGAAAATTTTCTTATGACAGTATTCTTTTGTTTGATAGCTTTTTTGTATTTTTCATAACTGGATTGGTTGAGAAGTTGAGAAGTCTGTTTTAAGGTTTTTGGATATGAATGTCTACATATATATAGGTACATCGACTCAAGTTCTTATCTCTGATAGAGTCAGTAGGTATATTTATTTTCGACATCGAAGGCATGGAATAAGCCTACTGCTGCCTACCGTTCAGTTTCAGACACTGACTTACTGCTAATATGATTTTTGTGACAGAATATCTCTGAAAGAGATCTCATGAGAAGCAGTGACCATCAGAACCCTTTTAAATTAATTTCAAACAGTCCTTCATTTAATAGCGCAACTTATAAGTCACGCTGTATCACATTTATGTGTACGGCAGAAATAATGTGGCAATTTTACTACCGACAATGATTTCAAGGCTAGGTAGCACACTTAATGGTAATTTATAACAAATGTTTTGATCACTCACACGTCGTATGCAAATGGTCATTCCAGTCGATCAGTATTTGACCTTTAGTCGAGTATTTGAGAGGTTCAATCATACAAATCAGTACCATACATGTTTTTTCGACTGTCTCGTTGGAGACGTGGCAAATATTATTGCAGTCGTTCGTGGTTGGGCGTAAATTGTGAACTGATTCCTATTTTTGAAAAGTACTGCAGGGAATGACTCTTTTGTAATTTGTTCGGATGGCAACATCGATATATAGCTGGACAAAGCCGTGTGTGTAATGGCTCTGCCTAGGTGATGCGATTTACTGCATTGGAATACAATTTTATTGTGCACAATGGGTTAGCTACAACGTCAAGGATGGAGCTATGTGTTATTCGTAGGTATATAATTCGAATACAATTGTGATTTCTGCCTACCCTTTCGTACATAAATCTATAAAATGCTTGTAAATTGTTTGTAACGTCCAAATCCTCATTATTAGAATGCTAATGCGTGCCAAAAAGAACCAAAGCATTATCGAGCGTGTAAAGAACGGGTGGAATATTAATAATATATTAAATTACTCGGCATGAGTTGATATCTAATAGATATAGAAAATTCTACGGGGCGGAAATCGACTTCCTCCTCCGATAATAAATTGCATAGTCAACGTAAAGAAAATGTATTTAATTTGCCTGCATTTAACTTGCGATTACGCCTAGATATACTTGTGACATTTATCTATTACCGAGAAAGAAGCGTTTCCGACCATGCCTTCTTATATGTGAATTTATGAACATCTGTATACGTTTTTAGAACCGTCGGTATTGAATAAAACTTGCAAACAAAGTCTACGTTCTCTCGTGTTATTGTTATGAATACCAAGATTTTAGCAGAAATGTTACACTATGATAATTTAAGACTGATGAGATAGATGAGAGAAATAGCTCTTTTGACAAATGCAAAAATACTAGATTCGTTTAAAATTGAATTTAGTTTCGACTTGACTAGACTAGTCTATAAGAACTATTAATCTAATTTCCCCATAGTCGCAACGTCGTAGTAGGTATTTTAGCATTGTTTTTATTTTAGGGGAATTCACCTAACAATAATTATCGATAACTGTATGGGCGAAGCTACCAACATTCAAATTACAGACGCAAACACTAGTTGACTCGGGGCAACCACCTGTGGATCACACAATTCTTACATATATCGTCCAAGATATTAACATAAATGGGAAAAGCAGTACGTATCTTGACAGAACTCACAGAGATCTTTGGAAGTGTGCTTATTTACATTCTGTTGTGTTTTACCACAATGTCTGAAATGTATTGCCATATACTGCGAACAATACGAAATGGCTTAAGGATAACAGGTAATTTAAACAATGACTGGTGTATTTATATGGGATGGTGTATTTTTAGTTCGAAGAGGTAAAAAACGGCGATCTCTTAGAACATATAAAGTACAGCAGGCAGGATCTCTGCTTAGCTGTATTTCGCCCAGTCGAATAGCTGCGGCAATACATGCATGACCGCAGCCATAAAACCTTGCTGGGTGTTTCTGCGTTAAGTACCTTCCAGGCTTAGTCTGAAGGGCTGTCAGCCTTTTTTCGAGGTCTACAACGTAAGATTCGGCGATGTACACAACGGCATTCGAATGCGCAGTAAAGTAGGTGTGGGTGCAACGATGTATTCGAATATCATTCAAATGAATTTATGCGCATCACTGGTAAAATTGGTAACTCTGGTACTGTACATGATCATAGAATACCACTCACCTACCATCAGGTGGGCAGTATCCTTATTTGCCACCTTGGTAGTATAATTTTGTTAACATTTTCCTGCACACAACATACACACCATTTCTGCAGTATTATCGTCCTTGAGGGGTGCATATGGCAGTGTAACATTTGATCGTCGCGTGACTATATCGCTTTATAAAAGATTATGCAGGAAAATATATAATTGAACTTAATATCTCGGTTTACGTGATAGGTTATGCGCTATGGCGGTAAGCTTTTGGTTTTCAGAATCGTGACTCATTAGGGTTAACCATTCCAATACCTGTAAAGAGATTCATAAAGCTGTGATTGACATTGCTTAGCTGGTTATTTTCGATGCAAGATCAAGATGCAAGATGGAGAGGCAACAGGAGGCAGACGAACCATCGGCTCTCCTAAGCGGTAACCATCGCATAGGACATAGTCTTGCCATATGGACGCAACCGAGACGTCGCCTAGAGAAATAGATAAGATTTGTATATAGAAAGGCAACAGAAATCGATATTCTGACTTTCAATCGTCTCTCATCTGCTTGGTGACTGAAGTAGACGGAAAGACGCGAATAGACAATTGCCACAAGACCCTGCTACTAGTTGTAGGCGATAGAAAAGTATCTAACCTTTTGAGGTGTTTATGACAAGCACTCAAACGAATTCGCTTCGATTTCTGCTTGCGTTCATTTTGAATAATTGATTAGGTCAACTGTCTCTAGAAAATTATTGAATTGCAAATATATTGAAATGTATAACATCAAACCGAAACGATCGACAACCGACTTATAGTGTAGTTCTGAATTGCTGAACCGATCGAAAAAGTTCTATAGAAAGGGCAGGTTAGAGTACTTCAAACCGACCTTGCATAAAAATAGTAATAAGTAGTAAAAGAAGCAAAGGACATACGCCAGAATCGTAGCAAGGGAAAATCTATTCCTGACTGACATTACAGAAACACGCCACAGAACAGGGAACCAAATTACTTTAACTTTCTAATAGAAATACCCCGTTTGTTAACCTCTGAGTCTTCTTCGAAGAGGTTAATGATAACACTATGTGGGTCTGTGTGTCTGTCTGTTAGTGACAGGCATAGCTCCGGAATCACTGTACCGATTGACTTGTAACTTGATTAGTGTACAGACACCTTGGGGTCATCCCTCGGTCGAGTTTGAATATGGGCACTGTGGGTCAAAAAACCCCCGTGATATAGGGGTCATAAGGTCAGGGGTTATCCACAAAAAGAGTGATTTGGAAATCCAAAAAATAAAAGTCACATGAAGACGAAGATGTTGAAATCCTGGGTTTTTACACCCATCTCGTTATTCAAGCGAGTCATTAAAAGCTGCACGTAACAGATGATTACAAATATGACACCTGTATTTTCCAATTGACAGCAATGCTTGTACTCGGTGCCATCTATCACTTGATACGTATTTAAATTATAATTATAACTATCGGATTTGCGATCGATCTGTCGTGGGTTGTAATCTCAACAATTGGACTACTGACGTGAATCCACTCCCAACAAGCATAAGATTAGCTGGAGGGCTTTGCAAGAATACTCAGTCAGATGGAGATTAAACGTCGAGAGCGCTCTAAGCGCTCACTTCATAAGCACCCCTCCGGCGGCCATATATTTTATATATTATATATATAATATATATGTAGGCGTGTACCGTCGTCCCTCCCTAAAGACATGCTTAGGATAATACGGATTATTGCACTTGTCACCCAGGTGATATCACCTGGGTGATCAAATTCCACATGATTTCAATTTATTTATTATGTTTCTTCAAATTACCTGGGTAATCAAATTCCATATGATTAAAATTTGTTTATTATGTTTCCTTAAATCACCTGATTTATAGTATATTATTATAACTGGACATTTTTTTGATAAAATGCGTTAAATTTTTGTTTTCGACATTCGTTTAAAATATATATTATACTATAAATCAGGTGATTTAAGGAAACATAATTAACAAATTTTAATTATGTGCAGTTTGATCTCCCAGGTGATTTGTTGGTAGGTGATTTTAGGACACAAAAATTTGGAATTTGATCACCCAGGTGATATCACCTGGGTAACCAAAGTGGAATAATCCGATAATACGCCCTTTATATAAAAAAGTACTGTTACTTATCTAACTTTACCTACATTTAAGCGAGCGAAGCCGCGGGCAACATCCCGTTGTTTATAATTATATTCGTGCGAGGCGTGCAGTTTTTCTTGCTTTGTTGATAAAGGCGCGTGTGTGTGTGTTTGTAGCTTACCTCTAGTATTAATGCCTATCCAGTTGAGGTACCGCGACAGTTTCTTGGAGATGTAGGTCTTGCCGCGCGCGGGCAGGCCCACCATCGCGATCACGTGTGGTATGTTCACATAGTTGGCGCGTTCACCTGGTAGACAAACAAACGTACAATGTTTAGCAATAACTAACAGTCGCCTAGTGGTCAAAATTCGACCATAATTGATTTAAATTTTAAGTTTGATCGTTATTAAGGTTTTATTGTCCATAATTTCACCCTTATAATCTCATTTCATTTAGATTTCGCCAAGGCTATACAGGTTAATTTACCTATATTTTCAAACAAATTATTATTACTTAACTATACTCTTTTATTGACGATATTTCTTTTTTTCTTTATTACATATAAATAAGGTATATGTAACCATAGTCACGAAGAATTGTACATCAGACGAACAATGCCGAAATACTAAGAACGCGATTCAACTGCGTGTGTCAAATGCATAGTTGAGTGCGTGTAGTGCTTTTTCATTAATTTAATGTATTTCTAATACATATTTTATAAAAATATTAGGAATCGCCCCTCCTCCTCCATATAAATTTCAACTGTGCGAAACTTAATACTCCTCGGTCCGCGCAATTTTCGTAAAAACGACGAAATCTTTGTACTCCAAGTTTTCGTTTCACGTATTAATATATAAATAGATTATGATAAGATGAATTTATCTAATCTCTCTTAAATCTTGTACGTCGTATACAGTATATTTTTAAAATGACGATGGCGTAATAGTTTAAGTGGTACCTCGCTACCTCCACTGCGTGTATTATAGGTTCGATAATCACTCGGGGCAAAAATATCTTTGATCAAGAAATAGTTGTTCCGACTTCGGATGTTTTTTGTTTGTGTTGTTTGAATAATCATAATACAGAAACTTCTGTTGTGGGCACTGGTGACACACTAGCGATTTGTTACAATATAACCTGCTAGTTGTCTATTTTTAAAGTAGTTCTCGTTATAAATATAATCCCTGTGCGGAAGGATGAAAATATAGTCTCGAAAAAACTTTTCTGAATTGAATTGGTTTCTTGTTTGAGGATCGAAGCATACTTCGCTGTTCTGTGATCGAACCTACACCCGGAAAGCAGTGGATAAGCTGGCTATACTAGCTATATAGCTATAAACAACAACGATATTTATGCAGTCTATTAGCGTATAATCTATTTTTCATACTTTTTGCCATCTTTACTTATTTGATTTCTTATGTCTTAGTCTGAAGGCATTGTATGAAAATTTTAATAATTAATATTAATTAGGCAGCCTCGATGGCATAGTGGTTAGTGTAAGTGACAGCACTCACACCTAAGGTGGCGGGTTCGATTCCCGCACAAGTCAAACATTTATATGCATGAACATGGACGTTTGTCTTGGTCTGGGTGTTTCTGTGTATAATAAGAAGAATTGTCTATAATTATTATAATCATGTAGCATATACAAGCTATACTTATTTGTACTTTTGTGTTTAATTGTAATATGGGTTCAGTCAAATCCGGTTGGACTAGAAAAGCCGACCCTAAGTGACTTGGGAATAATAAAGGCTAGGGAGAAGAAAATTTACAATCTTAGTTAATTATTTAGCTCTTTACATAAATGAGTCAATGTTTACATTATACATGCCATATTTCATCAGCATGAGGTTATCATCAGATCAACAGTTTGTTTATGTATAGTTAACGGTTTATGTTTTACACTATTTGCTAGAAGATACACTTACATATACAAAACTTATATAAATATATTTAGTATTAAGCAGTTAAATCTATTAGTTATACAGATGTGCAGAATTATTAAGTACATTCAAATTATATTCGTATCTAAAGACAACAGTATATGTACGTGCGCTGCGTCTTTCTGCCATAAATAGTAGGTATCGGGTATCGGTATCGTAGTGTGAGAATGTATTTAAATGTCTTTCGAATGCAATCGTATGTATGATTAATACGTAGAACAGAAATACATTATGCTTTTTCTTGAAAGAGTGGTAGGTCCGTTACTCAAATATATAGAGTGATTTTTGATTAACATTTGCTATCGTTCTAATCTATAACTGATTCGAAAAATATTGATAAATATCCGAATACGTTGTTGATTTACTATTTAGGTAAACTAATGTTTACGCGAAGTTTTTAGTTCAAGCTAAAATACGACTTCTGTCCTCTACAAGACACGAGAACTCACAAGTCAAAAGTGATAATCAAAATCACCGCGCGTATTAATTTGAATCAAATCGTGATTCGAATAACGGATTATCATCTATATAATAAAGCCGATGAGGGCTATTTATTTCTTTGTTTGAACACGTTAATCTCTGGAACTCATCAGTCGGATATGAAATTTATTTTCGCTTTTGATAGCCTACTTCTTTAGTAAGGTTATAGGCTATATAACTTTGCGCTAGGAGCCCTAGGACCGCAGCAGTAGGTGAAACTACGGGGTAGGGCTAGTTCAAATAATAATTGATGACACCCATAGATGATATAGCGCGCAGCGGCGTAGTAAACGAACGTGATTTGGTGACGACTCGATGAACATTCAAACACGAGATTGTTTAATTTTCTGATCATTCGATATTTTCCCTCAACAATCGTGGATTACTCGTTAAAATGTGTAGTTGCCGAACAAAGCCTAATTTAATTAATTATGCCAATTGATTGACTTATAGGTAGGTCTAAAGTCATAAAATTGTGGATTCATTTCACGATTGCTAGCTTCACAATGCCGCGTCAACTAATAATATCGATCTAGCTTTATTAAAATTATAAAGAACCTAGCTTTTGCTCGCGGATTCGCTCACGTAAAATTAGGTTAGGTTATGTGACTAATACTACTTTACATTGAAAAAATAGCCTTTGTTATTCGGTGATAATATCCTTAGCTTTCTAACTGCGAGAGAATTTTTAAAATGGGCTGTTTGATTTTTAAATAAAATCCTCTTTAAAATATTAGTATAGATTAAGTGTCACATGATTTTATTATAAATTTTAATTTAGGTAGTTCATAAGGCACCTAAATATAGCTCGAAAATGTTAGTGCACAACTTCTGTCCATAAAGCATACTGGTTTCGATTTTCAGTTCTTATTTATAATTAATATTTAAAGATAATAAAAAAAAGTTTCTGTCTGCCATCAACACAGATTTTGTAGTATTGGTCCTAAAGGTATATTTATATTTTTCATAAATATAATTAAAAGTACCTTTAGAGTCAATATTTTGAAATATATTAGGCTTGTTCTTCAGGTTGTATCATTGGGTTTTTCTGTTAAGTAATTTTCAGTAGTAGCAATAGGCTTTATTTTTTATGGAATCTATAAATATGGTAAAATATACCACTGACTAGTTACTTAGGAATATACTGGGAACATATTATCTGCAACTATTTTTATTTAGTATACAAATACTAATAGAAACATAATTTATATAACAATGTACATACAAACACTACAAAGAAGTTTCATTGTAACCTCCATAAAATAAACCTGTTTAAACTAAGAATCACCCATGGACATGAACAAAGTTTTTTTCAAATTGTAAACACAATAACATGCCTACAGCTTATCATTCATCATTATCTATTTAATACCATAGAGTATTAATATGAAGTTTAAATCAATAATTGCAAGGTTACCGGGTTTTTTTATTGCCTACATAGACTGTTTAAAGTCATAATGCTATAAATAAATGGATACTTATCTATCTTATGTTGTTTATTTGGATTTTACTTTGAACTTTTAATTACAGTGATAGCATACACTACTGGAAAAGTTTGAGTTATTTACACCTAGACTAAAACTAGAAGAAGTTGGTGGAGATGATTTAAGCTTAGCTATTTCTTTTTTTACTGTTGTAATAGATTGTGACCCAATTGTGATTTATTGAAACATTAATTGACTCCATGTGTTGCTAAAATTTTCCATTTGGTTAAATGAGCCATGAAATATGTCCACACAATGAATCACAAACACATAATAATGTTTTGGGAATTGGAGAGATTTTGCTGTTTATATCAAGGAAATGTTTAGATCTTGTATGGGAATAAAATGGTTGATTTTATAAATGTTGACCCAACACTTTCTAAACTACACAATAGTATTGATAAAATTCTCTATAGGAAACCCAAGTACGTTTGGTCAACTCTGACACTTACTTGTAATCAGAAAAAGCAATTGCCTAATGAGAGTTATTTTGTTATAGTGATCATTAATATACCATAATTATATGATTTTATAAGATTTAAATTGTCTAATTGTGTATGTAACTGTGGCTAGCTATCCTTTTCCTTTTAGAAAAAGGAAATAAGCCAGTAAAGCCACAAATCTGTGGCTATACTATAACATGCACATAGTTCTAATAAAACATAGAGGATAAAAATGTTAATAATCATATTTTATATAAAAAAATATTTTTAAAATCACAATCCTATGCCAGATTATTTTTACCTAGATTCTAATAAGAGTTATTTAGAGCATTAATGGTATGATAAATAAATACAACTTAATACTGCTTATCCAAATTACTTAAGTTGCTATACCTGTAATTGTGGTAGAATACAAAAAAATATATTTTCTAAAATTTATGAAGTATCAAGACATTTATATTAGAATCTTGCTCTTGATATTAAATGTATACTGATATAATTCTGAGATGTACTTCTACTTCTAATCCAGTTTCACACACGTCCGATAACATGTATTTGACATGCTAATTTGATTAACAATGTATGTATGTCTTAATGATAATTGTTATCATGATGCTTGACTTCAGTCATAACATACATCTTCTTAAGCTAAAATCTCCGAATAGAGACCACTTTAAACAAATTGGATGTGCGGATCTTGTCATCAATC
This sequence comes from Catocala nupta, assembly GCA_963675205.1. Taxonomy (NCBI): domain Eukaryota; kingdom Metazoa; phylum Arthropoda; class Insecta; order Lepidoptera; family Erebidae; genus Catocala; species Catocala nupta. Next base: position 28,689,646 of record OY776082.1, read on the forward strand.
GACATATGAAATACGCGTGCCCTTGTGACGATGGCAAATAAACTAGTGCGAAATTCTCGCATAGAATTCGCAAAACAGGTATAATTACTAACCGTCGCCAAAATACTGCTTGTTCAAGTACTTCCAGCCTTCAGCGCGGTTGTCACCTGTGTCCATTGTTGGTTAATTTATGTTCTACCGGCACTGGTAGTATAGATACGTATTTATTTAATAAAATTAATTGAACACCACTTGACTCGGTACACGCTCGATCGACGGCAATACGTGAACTGTCAGTGTCAAATCGAAATCGATTGACAGCTCTAAGCATAGACAAGAAAAGAGCCGTGTGAGTCGTGACTGACTTATTTTATTAGCAACTCCGACCGTGTGTATTTATGATAGATATAATTTATTTATTTTAAATGGAAAAACATAAAGCTGTACTGACAATTATATTGATCCAGTGTAAGGGATTTCTATCCTTGTTATTAATTAAAATTGTGATTATCTTTTTTTTATTTAGCTTCACCGATGAACAAAAATCTCCTTCGTCTTCGTCCACGTGATACCAATTCCGAATTTGTTATCAAATTGTTTGTTTTTGTAACTTTTATATAAAAAGAGTCAATGTTACTAATCTGATAAATGCATACAATATTAAGTCCATAGATCTTTTTGACACAACAAATGTAATAACTTATTATTTTTAATAAGTTTATAATTATTTACACATTTGATGCGCATTACCTGATAATATAGGAGGTGCAACCTGTGTCATAAATAAGTCTGGTGAGAGAAATGCGTCAGACATCACGCTGTGTGTGAATGTATCGCGTTGACAGCATCCAAACGATAACCTTTACATAAATTGCATGTTATCAGCTAGTAATTTTTCCAAGTTGACTTGCTAACTAATCGTCTTAATGTAAGTAGGTAGTATAGATTATTGCAAGCTGATACCTTGAAGATATCAGACAAGATTGATGTGGACATCTTAGTCCAACGAAACACAACAGTACATTGCAGTCAGTGCATGCCTCATGCATGTATTCTTGTTGTAATAGACAATATTATTTTCGTTATAGCTATTATGCCTTTATTTCAATAACTATAGGTATAGATATAAGCTTAGAGGATACATGGTAATTCCTCAAGAAGATTATATACCCTTGAACTAATTACCATTTGAGAAGACCTCCTTGATTTTTTATAATTCGATATTATCTTCATCGTATCGCTGGTGCCTAGCACGCCGTAATTAGATTACGTGCCGGCTAATCTCAATTTGAGCAGTTTAATCTCGTAAGCTAACATTTATTTAGTTTTTATCCAATAAGTGAATATGATTTAAGGTTGTTTATGGTTGTGTTTATAGATAAACCTCCTGTCTGTCGGCAAAATATAAATGCATTGTTTCTCGGAAGTTTTAATATACGAGAGGTTAAATGATTTATAACGTAAGTAATATAATATTACAACTGCATTTTCTTAGAGAGCTAGAGAGTTTACATTCACGGTCAGTCCGTTTTATTTACACTGCATGTAATGAATGCCAACCGGCATGTAAAATTTGTATACTGAGCATAATATTTGAAAACTCTGTGTTGCTACTGAGTTTTCCGTTGTTTCGACCTTGAACAGTTGCCCATACCGTGAAACGATTCCGAGACATAATTCCTATTTTGAAACTTTATGGCGAGGTGCATAAAGTTTCAAAATAGGTGACAACGCAGCAATTTTTTTTTTAAGAGCCTGTACCATCGCGTAATTGTGTTTGTTAATAACTGTGTTTTTTTTCTTTCTTTCTTTTCTTTATGATCAAGCGGCCTGTAGACTGACTATGTGTTTTTCTAACTGATTGTCTAGGTGGTCTCGTTATATAAGTTTGCGGCTGATCGAAAGATCACAGATTCGATTCTCAAGCCGTGCCAACTGTCATTATGATTTGCTTTTAGAAAAATCTTGGTAGCAGCAGGAAGTCAGGCAATGTGCTCGGTAGACGGCAAAAATCCCATTTCCTATTGTCAGCACAAAGAAAGATACACAGATGCGAGTCTGTGTGTGCATGTCAGGGATGTTGCGAATATTTGCATCAGCATCCGCATCCTCAATAATCAACGCGGATGTTAATGCGTATCCAGATATAGCGTAGGTACGATAATAAAGAAATCAGTTGTTCAGTAGTACCTGTTTAATTTATGAACCTTTGCAAAACAGGCTGGGACCTGCCAGGCGGTGATATTAAATACTTTTTAAGATGAACAATTTTCATCAAAATCCGCATCCGCAATTGCGGAGTTTCCGCATCGATTTGGACATCCGCAACATTCCTGGTGCATATGTATTTGTAGGTATAACTTGTATTATGCCAGCAATATAATAGGTACTTAGTATCAAGATCGGTATTAAATACTCTAGGTATTTTAATTTATTATAAACAAACGTGTAACTAGGTATCTATTATGTAATTGTTAACAAGTGGAATATTGTTAGTTACCTACTTATATAGTATTAGGTACATAGTACTTATAGGTATTAGTCTATACCTACTTTTGTTGAAGCCGCTTTGTGATAACTGATAAACAATGTGACTCAAGCGGTAAGGCGACATTATTTGTTATAACGAAAGAGAGACGATCAAGTTTGTAGGTATTTTAGAGTAGCATAGAGCAAGAGCACTGAAGTATTTAATTAAAACTAACTCAAAACTGACTGGGGTCGTATTTTCACTCTGCAGAAGGTCGCCTGCCAATATTATGCTAACCGGTGAACCATAAACACACGAGAAATTTAATTAAACATGTACTTCACGCTCCCGCTCATAGATGGCGTTAGTTGTAATGACATGTTTTTCGTATTTGTAATTCTCATACTTTAAGCTTTACCAAACTGGATTAAACTTAAACATAAGTCGTAATATTATCACCATTAAATGTTTATACGTAACGCAAAACTAACACAAGCGCAGGTTAAAATATAAAAGATTTGCGCTAGCGCTGCAAGATGGCGTTAGTCGTTTTAAAAATAGTTTTCTTTTTGTCAATGTAGAGTTTAATAAAATAAATGAACTTTTAACTACCTATTTAATGACTGGTTTGTACAACATCAGTTGTGTTGAACTATACTAAACAGAACCGGTTTTCATAACGCTAAATGACGTGTGTGTATTTCGCACTTGTGTTCTAACGCGCTAACTGCGATGATTGGTAAGTACGACAACAATTGTTTACCAATAATGTAGTAAACAATTGTATAACAAATTACGTGTGGTCTCAGACAAGAATAGGTCGCGCCATAACGTCTTGCAATCGTGACGTTTAAGGAATTGCATTTGAGGATAAATAGAATTACGTACCATACCTACCTATCTACATGTATGTAACAAATAGAATATAATAGGTGCCTACCTATATCGTCTGGATATAAACTGTTCTACGGCTGGGCATGGACCTCTTCTTAGTTTGAGGTTTGGCTACCATACTAGCCCATTGCGGGTTGGAAGACTTCATGTATCTCCAAGAATATTATGGAGAGTTCTCAGATATGTAGGTAGGGTTGCCAACCATACTTTATAATAAAGTATTGTACGTTATTTAGGGTAAACGTACTTTATACTTTATTAGGAAAATAAAGTACGTGGAAATACTTTATTTTACTTATGTCGTCTTTTTTAGTTTTTATTTAATTGTTTACTTAAAGCAACGCTATAGAGATTCCTTAAATTGAATAAAAACAATTGTTTACCTGTCTTAATATAGACATATTTATCATATCCGGTTAAGATGTTCCTTGATAATAAATATTTGTTAAATGTTACTAGAATAGAAGATTTTTATAGAAGCAATAAAAATATGGTAACGAAAAAGCAGATTCAATAAATAATACTTTATTTTCAGATCTTGTACTTTATTTTGTTATCTCAGATAGTAAAATACTCTATTCCTTCAAAATAAAGGTGAGAACCCTATATGCAGGTTCCCTCACGATGTTTTCCTTCATCGTTAAAGCAAGCGATAATTAACTATTTAATTCGCACATAACTTCGAAAAGTCAAAGCTGTATTTTGGATTTGGACCAGAGCTTTACGTGGCAGTCCAGCGGTCTCTTACTTGGATATACACATATGAATTAATAATACGACCAATTAATATCCACCTACAATTATTGTGTTATTAGGGTTGTCTTGTTAAAAAATTGTCTTAGCAACATGGATAGCTACTGGAAATATGTCCCGTAAACGACAATTGCCTCACCCCATATGATATAGCAATAACATAACTGGCGAAATGTGGGTGTGATGACTTCAAACTGTCTCTTCAAGGGTATAGAGACACCAGTCCATCTTTGTAAAAATTACAAATGCTGATCATGATTGTGACGGCAAAGAACACGCCCATATCATCAGCAGACATGCTTAAGGTTACCAATAAACGTGTTCCTCAGTCAATGAATGAAAGTAAGACGCGCAGTGGGCGGGTCGTGCTAATTTAGTCCATTCGTACGACGTTACCCTTGACATTGCGAGATCACAAACCACGTTGACGTACTAAGTACATCTACTAATTATAACTCTAGGGAACTCAATGAACATGGCTGGTCTTCCGTCAATAGAAGTAGGAAAGATTTTATTATCGCTTCTATTAATACCTGGAGTTAATGATAAGCATAATTGCACATTGGATTAGCTTGCTTGTTAAAAGACACTGGTGCACTCAATATTGATAATAAATTATGTTTTTAAGACATCTCCCGCAATAGGAGTAGTTTCAGTGTCGCGAATATGTTCCTGTATCGAATATTATTTGAATACATAATGCACATCGCTTCATGCAGGTGTACTATCAACTTTTGTAGTCTTCGACGCATCTATCATCATTCGGCGAATCTACGGTTATTTTTCAGGGTCGACCGGCCCTTTAATAACGATGGTCTTTATATACAACCCTACAATTTTGAGACCCTAGCATCCTGGATCGGCGATCGGCGCTATGCATTATAGGGGTGGGCTTCCTGGTCCTCTTTTATACATGCCAATGGACGCAGCTCGTCACGTTTGCTTGTCTGCATGCTTTACCATACATATTGAAAATTCTTCGATTTTTCTTTACGCGCTTTATCAGTTCGGTGTAAACCTACAGCTAACAAGTCACTTAAGAGTCTGTGCTTTAATAGAAAGCTATATCTTATCATATATATATTTTCTGTGCGTGTGTTTGTAATTAAAATCCTCCTAAACGGCTGGACCGATTTTGATGAAATTTGTTGTGTGTTAAGTGGATTCGAGAATGGTTTAGATTTGTCTTTCTTTTTATTTATTTTTTCGGTTTATACAGGACAACGTCTGTCGGTATAGCTAGTAAAGATATAACTGATGTTGTTGATTTGGTCAAGAAAATTGTGACAGTTTCAGTTGGGAAATGTCAAATATTTATTGATTACCTAGACAAGGATTACGTGACATGGAAGACCTTGACACTTGACTCATCCAATAACAATACCTATGCGCGATAGTGAAAATCATGTCATTGTGTCGTTTTTGGATGCTGAGATTCAAATTTAAAAAAGTATGTGATAGAAATCGTTTAGATGCATGTAATTGTTCGTGAAATTACTAATTATTTGTGTTCTATCCCTTGGGTAACGTTCGGATCCCAGGCACAGACACAGGGAACTTTCATTGTGTCTGATTGCCAGCTGATTGAATATTTCTGAGCTAGCTAAATTGTAATTAGAAAACAGCGGGATTTTCACTAAGTTTTCGCCCACAAACTAGGGGAACCCGTCTTGAAAAGCGCCACCTAACAGAAGATCGCAGATTAAAATATTTTGTTGCGTTTGATTCGTGAGTAGTTTAACTTCTTACGTGGACAAGACTGTGACTCCTTTTGTTACAGAGTTGACAACGAGGTAGCGACATCCTTGAAGCTCCATGAATCCCTACTTTACAGTACCTTTTAACAGCAGGCAAACTGCACTCTTCTTTATCAACTTACTTAGTAGTAAAGACAAAATGGACTGCAACCTCATAGCTGTGTTATTCCAGTTCATAATATATGTCTACAAAACAAATGTTTCAACACGTGTTTTCTACAAGCCATCCAAAGTACGACTTGGCAGTGATTGAGATTATTTAGGGTTGGCAAACAGAGACAATTTCATTCGTTCCTTTCCTCCATACATACGTACATAGTCTAATGTGAGTTTTCTCAAAAGGGAGAGCGAAGGAGTATTATACCCACATTTCGCTAGCTATACAAGGGCCCAGTTAGCAAATAAGCTTGAACAGCCTACTCTAATAAAAGAAAATCTAAGAGAGATTCGAATGGAATTTTTCATGCGAATTGGATTCAAATAAGTATTGCAAGTCAAGTCAATACATTCAGAAAGCCTTTACAGTTCGCTTACCATCAGGCAGGCATAATCATGCTTGTTAGCCATCTGGTAATATAAAAATTTAATATTACTTAGGGAGGTGCTTCATTAGTGCGTTGCGATGCGTCGTCGCAACGGATCAACGCATTGTATGACACATCTGCGCTGCGACGTCGTGCGTTGTCGCAGCGCAAGTGTGTCATACAATGCGTTGATCCGTCGATGATTCGCCGAAAGGGCGACGCACGTACTGATGGACGACAATGGATCGGAACACTGTCCGTCATCGCACCAGAGCTCCGACAGCGCAGCGCAGCATTCTGGTCTCCCCGCTTTGTTTTTCGTCCGTCGATCTGTTAAAACGTCGCGTTCGATGAAGAAACGCATTACTGTGGCATGTCAAAAAAAAATATGGAAAACGACGCAGCGCCTACGCATCGCAACGCACTAATGAGGCATTACTCTTAGTCATTTGCTTGGAAATAACTAACTAATTCTTACAAATATTATAAATGCGAATGTAAGTTTGATTGTTTGTTACGCTTTCACGCTTTATCTACTTGACCAGTCATCATGAAATTTGCATACACATTGTCAGCAATTGACATAGGGTAACTATCATCCAAAAAAAATAGTTTGCCCGAGCGACCGAACCCGTGGGCAAAAAAGCCAGCATCAAAATAAAATACTTGATAGCTATTCACTTGGTATAATTAATCCTGACTATATCAATGTTTAGTTGTGTTGTTAATGTTCTTGAAGATGTGTGAATTCTGCCAACCCGCACTGGGCCAGCGTGGTGGACTATGGCCTAACCCTTCTCATACTGAGAAAAGGCCCGTGCCCAGTAGTGGGACAGTTTAATACAGGGCTGATATTATATATCAATGTTTTATATTTGCTAGTTGCACGGCGCTATTAGGTGAGTTGTTCATTTAATAGTTCCATGGCTTGTTGTGTCATTCTCATTGTTGACTATCAACTAAGTATCCATTAACAGCAATTTGAACCAAAACGACAACAGAAGGGACAATTTGCTGTCAGCGTTGAAAACAAACATCGTGTCATGTAAACCTTGAGAACAAACATCAATTAATTTAAGTGATATGATAGACTGTCTTGCTTGTCAAGCGTGAGTGCATGTGCAATTTGCCAATGTTTTTAATCTTTTAAAAACAATACTGAAGTGTACGTTTACATAGATTGGCTCGGAAAGCATTGGATGCAAGTGGTGCAACATAGACTATTGGCTATTAACTGAATTATTTGTAACACGCGTTACAATGCATGTTCTCTAAGGCTCGGTTTTATATCAAGAAACGAGTCATTATACCTACGGACAAATAATTATTGACATACCTATATTTATATAGGTAATAATTTAAAATACATGTCAGAATTTAACTGTGTAGTCAAAACGTCGTTTCTTAGAATGTGAACCGGGTATAACTCACGATAACGACAAGTTGGAGTGCATTACGCCGTATCGTGTAGTACATTTTGAACAGAAAGATGAGTCAATAGAGAAGTTATACACTTAAATGTGTTGTTGTAATAAGCGCATGGCTCGAGAGCAGCGATAGCTCAGTGGGGAGACCAACAGACTGCAATGCAGAGGGTCTCGGGTTCGAACCCACGTCGCGCACCTGTGACTTTCGGAAGTTATATGACGTTTCGAAATTATGTGCGTATTGATTGACAATTATCGCCTGCTCCGTGCCTCGGAGAGCACGTTAAGCCGTCGGTCCCGACTGCCATGAACATCTATGGCAGTCGTTATAGGGGAACTCGACACAAAAGATGCCACTGGGTCGAAGTGTCGCCGGTCTGTACTGACTGGCCCCCACAAAAGATAAGCTAACATAAGCGCATGGCTCAGACTAAGTGAGTTAGAGAGCACGCACATGAACGCTTGTTACAAACTATATAGTTGAGTTGTCTCCTCTACTACCTAGGACAAAATAACTCAATAGATGTTCCTCGTATTTTAGATGGGTCGAACTCTCTTAGCTCTCGCTGATCAATATATCCAATCGAGAAGTTTACAGAAATGGTTGGAGAGAATAAAAACCAGTCCCTTTCTGCCTCGTATACTTATTATGACGTAAATATGATGTAGGAGAACGTTGACTTTTTTGATTTATATTTTACATGCATAGTACACAATAAAGTGCACGTGCTCGGATGCGATACGCCAATCAGCAGGGAAACCGATTGATAAATTGAGCATATATTGCTATTAGGTATAGACATAGCTGTTGACAATTATAATATAAATGTACCTATACTTGCCAACTTTATTTGACGTAAAGAAAAGAAAAATAAAGATATAAAATAAAAAGTAACTTAAACAAGCAAAGATTTATTTTTATTTATTTATTTATTTTTATTTATTTTTAACAAACTTACATCTATCATTACAGGTATTAAACCTATTTCGACAGTGCGCAACAATACAATAATTATATTCAACACCTATACTTATCCTAATTACACGTAATAAAAATACAAATTCTAAATTATCATTACACAATGAACTTACAAAATTAAAATAGTTATATAATAAAAGCATAAAAACTTAGTATTGAGTTATTATCTACAAATTAAAAATAACAAACAATACACATTATTACTCTGGCCAACTCACTCAAATTGCACGTAAAAATGTCAACTCTATTATTCACTTCGTTAATGATACGAATGGACCTGGTAATAGGCGTCTTCGCCAATAAGTTCGTCCTGGCATTAGGAACTGCCAGCAGTGGCGGTCTTCTTCGCTTCCACACATATCTGTCTGGGACACAGAGACACAAACGACGCAGCACACCAGCATTGTGCTCTGTTCCACGCAACAACCTTATTAAATATGTCGCTAGATGGAATTCTCTACGTACTCTTAATTGATTGTACCCTACCATGCCCAACACAAAAAGAGTAGGATACATAAGCAGGAAAAACGGCCTGCCATGCCTGAGGTCGCGGGTTCGATTCCTGCACAAGTCAGACATTTGTGTGCATGAACATGGATGTTTGTCTTGGTTTGGGTGTTTCTTTGTATAATATGTATGTATTTACAAAAAAAAGTATATATGTATGTTTATCCATTATCTAGTACCCATAGTACAAGCTCTGCTTAGTTTGGGCTAGATGGTGTTGTGTGTATGTGGCAGAATATTATATTATTATATTCCGTAATACTTCAAGTAAAGGTATCTTGTGAATTTGTTCTGAACCCGCTCCAACATGTCATTATATTTTTGTTCATGAGGCGACCATATGATAGCGCTATGTTCCAGATGGCTCCTGACTAGCGCATCATACAGCACCTTAACAGTCGACACGTTGGTGAAATCCCGCGTTTGTCTCAGAACAAATCCCAAGTTCCTATAGGCCTTCTTACATACTTGCTGTATATGATCGCGAAATTTGAGGTCAGGAGTGAAGTCCACTCCCAGATCGCGTACCTGAGACACTCTCTGCATCGGTGTTGTACCTATGACGTATTCGTAGTGTATAGGCGAACAAGATGCAATCATATTCAAACATTTCTAACTAATTTGGGCTAAAGTCCGTGTAGCGAGTGTAGCGGCAGACCGTTGGACTGCCCCACAGATGTTTCGAGTTCGATCCTTCACTTTTCAGTTATGAGCATATTCGTGGTTAATCACTAATTTTAACGGTGAAGGAAAACATTGTGAGGGAATGTGCAAGCTGAGAAATCTCCAAAATCTGCCAACCCGCAGTGAATCTTCGGTATACCTAACTATCGGTATGGCTAACCCATCTCATACTGAGAACAGATCCGTCAGCAACGGGACATTTTATGAAGAGGACAGGACTGATATATTACAGGAACCAAGTGCTCTGTTCGTAATTGAAATTCAGCAGACTAAAATAGAAATCGTTGTACGCATGCGTCTATGCATTGAGCTGGCAATCTGTATTCGAATATTTAATTGTCCCATTCCTCCCCACTGTCCTATTTTTAAGACATTATATTCAAAAAAATATTTGCACGTCGTTTCTTTTATTTTTATTGTTTCATGATGAAATTCGTATTTTTACACAATTTTATTAATAAAATATTCTTTTTTCGATTTATAATATTTGGAGGTAATTTTATTGTCATTTTTTCAAATTGATCATTTTGTTGTCTCAAGAAGAGCATTATGTTCCGATTTTATATACCGTAAAAGAAAAAGTTACCAACTTCAAAGTACATAAAACTGATTCTTAGACCTCTACCAAATATATAATAAACAAAGACAAAAACAAAATATTATTAGGAAACTTGTTGTATACATTCAAAATAAGCCGTACTATAAATATGACACTGGGAACATGTCCGTACAATTTGTCGCGAAAGCGTGTTCGATCCTGTAACGTATAAGAAGAGGTATAAACGTGTCAATTGTTTGTTTTTGCGAGTCTTGTGTTTACATTAGTCGATAAGTGTACGCCGAACTTATTACATCTTGTGACACGATTGTGCTTTATTTATCGAACTAGAATTAAAAATAGTGATTATAAAATATTATACCTAATTGTTTATAAAGTTGAGGAAAGGTTAGTAAAATATTTCGATTTTGCTCTTTATCAAATAGTATATATTTTTTTAATTATTTTAGATAATGGATCCAATGAAAAAAAGGTGTAAAAAGCTTTGAAGGTGTCCGAAATCACAGACTACCTTCAAGATATTGAAGATTGTAGCGATGAGGAGTTGAATGACATTGAAGTTGCCATATTGCCTCCGGACGAAGTGGATGAAATTACTGACATAGAAAAAGGACCTGACGACGATATGGGAGTTCTCAAGAATTGATAATACTGATAAAGCTTTCAGAATTCGCCCATTGATCGATAAAGCTAATGAATCATTTCGAAAGTTTGGGATATTTGAATCCAATTTAGCTGTTGATGAAATGATCGTCAAATATACTTTGGTCACCATGGGATCAAACAATTTATAAAAGGTAAACCAGTAAGGTTTGGATACAAGCTTTGGGCACTGTGTGGAGTCAGCGGATATTGTTATAACTTTTCGCTTTATACAGGCAAGGATGCTCAAATCTCTGATAGTACCTTCTGGCGATGGCTTGGGTTCAAGAGTGGTAAAAAAGTTGCTTACAGTATGTACAGATCTCAGCGAACATGTAGTCTACTTCGATAACTTTTTCAGCAGCAAGCAATTGTTGATTGATTTGAAATCTCAAGGATTTAGAGCTACAGGGACAGTCAGAGACAATAGGACTAAGAAATGTCCTATCATGATCAAACAATGAAAAAGAAAGACCATGGTTATGCCGATTACCGTTTTGATAAAAATAATGAAATATTATGCGTGAAATGGTATGACAACAATATAGTATGTCTTTTGATTAATTTTGATACTGTTGAACCTTTTTTAAAAACTAATAGGTACTCAAAGACAGAGAAGGCCAAAGTAGCCGTAAATCAGCCAAGGCTTATTCATAAATAATAAAAACATGGGAGGAGTGGATAAACATGATTGACTGATTTCTAAATATCCAATCCGCTTTAGAGGTAAAAGATGGTATTGGTCATCCTTGTTTTAGACATGTCCCTAGTGAATGCATGGACTATTTACAACCAGGTAAATAAATATGAGACCATCCCTGTGCTAGATTTCAGACGAAGGGTTTGTTTTTCTTGGATGAAAAATCGGAGGGCAAGGCAAGTAAACCTACACCGGGTTCTTCAGAAGTTATTTTACAACCTGTCAGGTTTGACAATTGTGGTCACTATATGACGAAGAGGGACAAACAGAGGCGTTGCCAAGGACAAGGTTGTAAAAAAAACCTCTAACATTTTATGTTAAATGTTAAAAAACACTTTGCAGTGATTGTTTTATACCTTATCACACAAAATAAGCTCATACAATTTTATTTTCAAACTGTTTATGGTTATAGTTTTCGAATAAAGCTGATGTTCTTTTAATTTTTACTTGCATTATTTCTGATCGCATGTCTCCATTGTCATATTTATAGGACAGGCTGACTCAGCAATAGGGGTAAATAAAAAATAATAAAAAATGTCATGTTATTTTTTCTTAATGTATTAAGAACTTAATTTAAAAAAGATTTGATCAAAATATTTCAATGTTTTCGATGCTTGGGAAGTAATGGGTTAAAGCGTAAAGTGTAACTCATCAATTTTTGATGATTACTTATTATTTTTTTAACGTCCTAAACTGGAACTACCTGTCGGATTCAAATTTTTTTATTTCATTTGGTAGAAGGTTATAAAACATAACGTTACAGGTCACCGAAGTGAAGTAGTAATCAAAAATGTAAGATCCCGCGGTTGAACAGCTGGTTTACGAATTTAGGAGACAAAAAGCGCAGTCGATAAAGGAATAAAAAAATGGGTGTAAGTGATCGCCTCGTCACTGCCAATGCTACAAGCATTGTGGGTTCGAATCTCACACTGGACTAAAATTTGTGTGATCCATAAAAAGTTTACAAAGTCTGGGTGTTTTTGGAATGTTTGTAGTCTTTTGCGATACCGGATTTATGAACAAAGCGAGAATTGAATTTTTTAAATTTGTCTTAACATTATAAAGAATTCTTAAATGTGGGTTTCCTCACGATGACCTGCAGTCAACAGGAAAATGGAAACAAGATTTATTACTAATGCTGTTTCTCTATACAGAAAAAATAAATTATAAAAACAATATGTTGTCTTTCAAACGGTTTGAGGTATATCAAGACTTATTACATCTCAGAGTACACGATTAATTTCTTGCTACTAGCTACGTAATATCAGACAAAAAGTAAGTGGAGTAACAACTCTTGACGTTTTCACACACACCGTGAACACAATGAACCGCTATGAATTGGATCATCAAGGAAATTGCAGCCTACGATACACCCACGCCGCCGCCTCTAACCGCCGGACGAGAATCGTCTTTGAATGACTACTCAAGCATATTTGTAGACAAAGATTACACGCAAATAAAATTACAGACACATTTGTTAGTAATAAGAGGATTGTATGCCAAGTATTAACGATGATATTGTCGAATACTAGTAGCGCCTGTTCTTGTTGAAGGTGTCTTTGGCCATCCCTGTGATGGTATGTGAAACCATTAATTACTCATACTTAGCTGCAGGTGGATAGGCAGAAATACTACTCACATCTACATTTTTACGTCCCACGTAATAGAAGACACAATTTTAGGCTGTTTAGTCCTTCCTGCTAATGCACTGCAGTCACATATAATACCACTCAAATGACTGTAACCATTTTCTAAATCCTACATTCATTCATTCCTACATTCATTTTAATTAAGGATGGCAAAATGTACTGGCGAAATATAACTGTTATATACTTCTGCGTAAACTCTTAGGGATAGTGATATTTTATGCAGGAGTCGCATCTAGGAGCTAGCGAAATAGTGTGTCCTTTCTCGGCAATTTGGACATAATCCTATTGCTGCAAACAGTAAGCGACTAAAACTAGCCCATAAACTGTCTCACTGCTGGGCATGCGTTTCCTCTCATACATGTTGAACTCTCCGACAGGTCTCATGATGCCTTCGTTGGGTATAAAAGCAAGCGATAATTCACTATTTAATACGCACATAACTTCGAAAAGCTAGAGAGGAGTGCAAATCGCATTTGAGACCTTTGCGCGGCATTCCAACGGTCTTCTATGCTATATTTATACACTACAGTAACTACCTTAATCAAGAGGCTAGCATGTTTGCCACCAACATCATATTAAAAAACCTCTACAATCATCACATATGTACATGAAGATAATCACGTACATAGGTAGCTAACAGTACTAATAATTGCTCTAGCCAGTGTGCAGAGCACTCGAAGCCTTGATAAGTTTTGTATTGAAACAAGCCTCTTAACCTATTGTTTACTTCAAGAGTTGAATGACCCGCTATAACTATGAGTTATACCTTTGATAACGATACCATTATCGATCAAATCGCAGTATTTAGGTATATTTTTTATGGTCTGAAATATATAAACACAATAGGCTTCCTTAAACTGGCTCGACAACGGTGGGGTGGACTAGGTGTAGTTTACTTTACTTTGGTTTGCTAGTAGTCCCGATACGTTAGGGCATGTCTTCGTTATTAACAGTCGTCTTCTGACGTTTCGCCGAACCATACAAGGTCCCAATAGTTATAACGTTATATAAACCGATTAACAGAATATTCAGATAGATATTAAATTAATTTTAATATGAGTTGTGAAGAATGTCATAAAATTTTAAGTTTATCGTGCCAGGTGAAATTATCGTATAAGAAGAGTAATTATTGTATACCACGATCCCTAATTAATGGCAAATATTATAAAGTTATTTTTTCTTTACCACTCTCTCCCGCTTAACGGAGTCTTGGGAAAATTTGGCGCGGAGTTGGGTAGATGCTGAACCGCTTTTTTTCTTAAGCATACGATTTTCGCTTAGCAGCTCACTAATATACTTGATTGATTAATCAGCATAAAAACATTAAGATTAGTCATCAATAGGTGCGTGAACATTAATCATTTAATCATAAAGTAGTGTCAAAAATAAAGCTAATATATGTAGAGTGAAAGCTATTGCCAATTATTTAGTGACGTTATTAATGAACTGGGGAAGGGTACTGTTACTGAGTTGCGGCAAACATGAGTGTCTCTCTTCCATAAATTCTAATTCCTTTTTTTATCCCCTGCTTCATTCCTTTTCCCTAAAGTAGCAAAAGCGCGAGTAACCCTCTAGTACTGCAGGCGATCATAGTCGGTAACTGTTTAGCCGTTCCGAGAATGTTTTGCTCTCTAATGGTCAGAATAAGTCGGCTTGTTCTGCTTTCATTCTGCGGCTGCCTGCGAGTACAGTCGTCGCGACTTTTAGCCGCAGATTGCTTTGCCGGCCATCATCTGCCGGACTCGGCCAGGCACCAACAGACTTTATGTCTATTTTTCTTCCATAATATTGGTAATAAATTTGTCATGTCTAAGTAAGTAACCAATCATGTTTCCTCTTCTATTCTCTATAAATTTTAGTATTTATCTGTTTAAATTTACTTTTCTTAATATTTCTTAGTCACTTTTTCCATTCGGCGCCAACACCACATTTCAAAAGCTTCCAATCTTTCCCCATCTCTTTTGTTAAGGGTCCAGGTTTCACAATTGTATAAGGCCTGCCATATACGCTTGTGCTATCTTTATAAAAACAAATAGTCGGACTACAGACTTGGACATTGGTAGAACGGACTCTAGAATTTCAAATAGGTAGAAAATATAAAGGGCAATGGGTTCAGGGTTAAATAAAATGTAAATAGAGCTGTTATCTGTGTTTTTATTATGATTGTGTTAACCTTTACGTTTGGATAAGCAATACCCTATCACCTATGTTGATTGATTTGCTGGCTAATAATATCTACACATGCATATTCTTACGCTTATATCCTCAAAGGATAGGCAGCGATATGTAAGACATAATTTTCGCCAGCTATAGGCTTTTAGGCTCCATGGAATGAGGATAAGCCTGTTGCCATCTACCGAGAACTTCTTTACGAAATACGCATACTTTGGCCATATTATAGATACGTTTACAGACTTCTCTTTAGAGGAACAGTGTAAACAAGTTTGATTATATTCTCACGTATTGTTGGAGATAGTCACAGAACAGCGTCAAGTCCTTCTGTGTGCTAGGCGTCGGAACAGTCAGGCCACGATATAACGCTTAACATCATTTGGATAACACCATGCCAACAACCCAGAGTGATATCGTAAATCTTCACTTTAACATGCGTAGCTAATTAGTAGAGTCTACTTAAAGATGTTACGTAGAAAATCTCTCATCGCTTATTGTGAAAGTTTACAAATCTGTATAACATAATGCTACAACACAATACAGGAAATTATGACGTCAAAAACCACATCTGGTATTTTTATAAAGTATATTTGTACAGTCAAATAAAACTTAAGTGTTTTATATATTGTTTGTTAACTAAGATGAAACTAAAAGAAATAATATTACTACAAACAAATTTCTTTCTTCTTTCATGTTTAAGGCGATATTTTTGAGACTAACCATTATCGTTAAAACAAGATCGCGTTTTCTACTTGGTGCCCTTTGTATTGCGATTCTTTGAAATTAATTATAAATAATAATAATAAATTAAAAATAAAAATTATAACCAAAACGGAAACTAGTCGGATTTTCACTTACATTTCCTAGAGTTTATACATAAAGCAATAATATTTCTTGTTACACGAATAATATATGACTTATAAAGCCGTAGCGTATAAATTAGATGGCATATTCAGAGGTAAGAAGAATAAGGTGAATCTCGTGAATCGCTTAAAAAAAGCTAATAATAAAGATCGGCTTTGCCCAGACAAAACCTTTTAACAATTGGCTTTTGAAACCAATAATCGTCCATCCTACTCGCCACCAAAGCAGCTACCTTAAAAAAGTAATAAATAAAGTATCAACCGAATACCGAATGATGTGTTTGATAGATGTCATAGTAGAGCATAATGCTTGCATAAAACAATTCTACAATTCGAACCCACGGCAACCTCTGACTAATCGAGGTCATTTATGTATGTACTAACGTAGTGTATTGCTAATTATGATTTGCTTTAACAGCGAAGGAAAATATCGTGTAGAAACCTGTATGACTCACAGTTTTGTATGTTTTTAGGATATGTGAAGTCTGTCCTCCCGCTAGCGTGGTGGACCATGGCCTAACTATCTCAAGTTAAAAACATCCCGTTTCCAGATCCGGGATAGATAGTAAGGCTAATTTTATTAATATTATATTGTATAACGACTAGTAACTGCTTATCTATGTATATAAAATCGACTAATACTATGACTAAAGCTAAACAAGAGCTCAAGTATCTGCCATGTTAGTTATCTTAGAATATTTACAAACACACAGTGCGTTATAACTTTATAAGTGAACAAAGTCTACGTAATGACAGCACTTCTTCATTTGGACGCGGCGTGATTATTATTTGTTATGTAAATGTGTATTTAAACTCTAATAACTGTTACAAAATATTGTCTGTTATTATTAGGATGAGCGTGTTGACTTTCGACAGGTTTTTTCTGTTGACAAATGACTTCCGTGTTGGTGAAAACGACGTTATTAGGATATTCTACGGACGTAAAATAGTTTGTGAATGGAACAACAGAAAGGAGAAGAATTAGACAAATATGTATTTCCTGTCCTGTGAAGAGTCGTTCTAGAGTAAGGCCAAGTCAAGAATACTAAACCGAATTCTATGATTCCTAAAATGAATCGACATGATGACTTATTGATGCAGAAATATATGCTAGAGAAAGATCGTGGTCTCTGGTCTGGCAGATAATCACAAGACCGTCAACTTACAACAACAACTCTCAGAGGCATTTGAAATTGTCAATAATTCCCAATTGAAATTTTTAAGATTGGTAATGTAAGGGTGATCGATGAGGTCATTTCTTTCCAAGTGCTATTTTAGTATTAAATTTTTTATAAAGGTGACTAATACATCATCTTCTTGTAACAGCTGTTATGATATTTTGGCAGATGTCACACACACAATATGTCATCTCTCACTCCGAGCTGTAAGCTATTATTACAGTATAATAATAAATTGAAATTAAAGTCGCTAGTTAGTATAAATTATCTCCACTAATAATATTATAAGTAAATGCGAATGTGAGTTTGTTTATATGTTCCGCTTTCAAGCCTCAACTACTTGACCGATCATCATGAAATTTCGCATACACGATGTCAGAGCAACAGACAAGGACATAGAGCACCTTTTATCCATAAAAAGTACCGTTACTAATCCAAACTAATCTATGCTAATTACTACATTTACGCGAGCCGCGGACAAAATCTAGTTCGTATTATAAAACTGTAATTTTTACTTAATGAAAATAAAACATAACGAAATCCCTACACATAACTTTAAACACTTTAACTTCAATTGTAATGTTCGCGTAAATGTTCTTACATTTACTTTATTACGTAAGTAATGATATTAGAGCTGTTGTCATCGGCCTTCGAAGTCCAAAGGATTAACGGTATTCAAAGGTTATAACATAAATACATGAACTGGTTCAATAATCAACAGTCCAGTTCGAGGGTCTTTCATTCAGCTGCAACAGATTGTGTAGAAAGTGGTTCAATCCAGTCCAATTGTTGCTCTCAACTCATTCAAGTCTGCGAGATGCAACCGGTATAATACTTGTTTATATTGATCACTAGCGACACTCCCTGACATCGCACGGGTACTGCAAAAACTTAAAAAATTATACACCTAAACCTTCCTCATCAATCATTCTGTCTATTGGTAAAAACCTCATGAAAATGCGTTCAATAGTTTTTGAGTTTATCGCGTACAGACACGGCGGGTGACTTTGTTTCATAACATGCAGCGAAAGCCTAGTGGGAGACCCATCACGCGGAATTCTCAAGTTCGATCCCAGAGCGCGCATCTTTGACTTTTCGAAGTTATATGCGTAAATAGTTACTATCGTTCGCTTAAACGGTGAAGGAAAACATCTAGAGGAAATCTGCATGTCTGAGAGTTCTCCATGATGTTCTTGAAGATATGTGAAGTCTGCCAACCCACACTAAGCCAGCGTGGTGGACTACGGCCGTTTCCTCACTGAGAAGAGGCCCGTGCCCAGCAGAGAGACAGTTTAATACAGGCCTGGTATTATAATAACGATATCATTTCATTGCATTAATAATACTTATAAGATTAACTTGGTTTGATTTATTGGTGTCGTGGCCTATGTTTGTTTTTATGTAAGATCCTGGGTCAAATTCTCCGGTCGAGCAAAGAGTTATGTCGTATCTGTAGTAGGCAAGAGGTTTGCTCTATAGGAATTACGTAGGGCTTAAAACAGTGAAGTATAGTTGTAATATAACTATCTACCACTTTAGTTCAATACAGTATATATGTATAACCCTTTGAAAGTATACAGTCGTAATGCTATGAAATATAGGCATATTATTATAAGACGATCTCGCAAGAATGTCGCTTGCGAGTCTGGCGACGTTATTGGTTTTACCACTCGATAATTAGATTTTGCGGATTGGCTCGGGTAAGTGTAGGTTATGTAAATTGTTTATCTCCTTCGAACATAACTTATTCCAAGATGATGATGAGGTACCTTATGTCATTTGTTCCCCTGATAACGTGTATGCAAAATTTCATGATGATCGGTTGAGTAGGTAACGTGTGAAAACGTAACAAACGAACAGACAATCTCACATTAATTTTGTAATATTATAGTTAAAATTATAATAATCGTTGTTATGTAGTAGTTGAAATTTAGAATAATAATAGTGTTTTATAAAGAATAAACAACACGATAAAATCCGTATAAAGTTGTTTATAATTCATAACTACTTGTACAAATTTGTTTGATGTATAGCTATATATGTAGTTACTTGTTGGTGATTGTATAAGGGGTAATACTAAATGTGGTGTTCACAAAAATATTTTATTATTCTTAAGGTCTAGGCGTTATACTTATGATAATAACAAAGAAAAGTTATTTGTTTATGATTTGTAGCCTCTCTCTGAATCTCAGCCTTCTTATCAAAGCGTTATCAGCTAATGCAGTTATTATCGTGCACATATGAACTAATACTCTTTGTATTTAATTCCATTAAATATATGTATATTAGATTGCGTTACGTAAACAAGACAGCACATTACAGAAGTTTTCTCTCGTCGAAAGTCCTAAGTATCCTTCTAATATTACATAATAATATCAGCTCTGTATTAAACTGTCTCATTGTTGGGCACGGACCAGTCTTCTCAGTGTGAGAATATTATAAATGTTAAAGTATGTGAGGATGGATGGATGTTTGTTACATTTTCACGCAAAAACTACTGAACGGATTTTGATAAGACTTTACAGTAGGTATTATTATTTATACATCAGAATAACATATGATCTTAAATTTAATGTAGATTTATATTATGATCAATTATGAATTTATCATAATACTAGCTGTACACGCGATTTCACACGCGTTTATAGTTACTGCGCCGCCCCCGTGGATCGTAGCGTAATGTTATTTACTCCTATCCTCAATAAATAGGCTATCCAACACTAAAATGTTTTTTCAATTCGAGCCAGTAGTTCCTGAGATTAGCGCGTTCAACCAAACAAACAAACTCTTCAGATTTATATGCGAGCGAAGCCGCGGTATGCCCGCGTATTCTATCTAGTATTATAAATGCGATTGTGAGTTTGTTTGTTTGTTACGTTTTCACGCCTAAACTACTCCACCGATCATCATGAAGTTTCGCATACACTTTGTCAAGGGAACAGAGAAGGATATAGTGTGCCTTTCATCCAGAAAAAGTATTGTTAGTAATCTAACGAGATAAATGCATAGCAATACCACTACCAGATGTTAAACTTCATTGACACAACAACAGATAACAAAACAAATATAAATTAAGTATTAGATAAACCGTGCTCACGAAGGCGATGTTATCGCACATGAATACAATGTTTTATTTATTTATTATTGTTTTTATCGACACTTGTTAATGTATTAAGATATGGATATCTCATACGTCTTACATAAACGGTTTTTGTAGTTGTAAAAATGTTGCTAAATAGATAGGTATCATTAATTGATCGTAAATGATAATGTTCTAACGACCCGCCCCGTACGGGTAGTACAAAACCTTAACAAAATATACACCTAAACTTTCCTCATGAATGACTCTGTCCATTGATGAAAACCGCATGAAAATCCATTCAGTAGTTTTTGTGTTTATCGCGAACAGACAGACATACGCAGCGAGGAACTTTGTTTTATGATATGTTGTGATAGGTAGTGATAAACAATTGAATTAGTATGTACTTCGTACCAAAGGAGATATCTTAAGTATAATTTTTGTTTGCACGATTTAGATAGGATGCATCTCTAACTACAAAATATTTACTAAAGATGTCTCATCTAATATGTACTTTATAACTCAATAGTTAAAATCGCATTTTTCAAAAGTAAAAGCCCTGTGTTTCTTGTCAGCTTCTTTCCATATAGCCCTTTTTAATGAAATTTTTATTGCCTTTTCATTTTATTATAATAATTTAATATTAATGTATATATCAATTGACGTGTCTATGCCGTTTCTGCACCTTTTTATAGACACTTTACACCAAAAACGAACTCGAGAAAAACACAGCAGACGCATTGACTATCGCTGTGACCAAGGCAGTCATCTCAAAACTATCTTTCTATTAAATATATCTCTTCTCCCTAGCCTTTATTATTCCCAAGTCATTTAGGGTTGGCTTTTCTAGTCCAACCGGATTTGACTGGATATCAGTTTTTACACGGAGCGGCTGCCACCTGGCCTCCGCAACCCGAAGGCTAACGATACCCTAAGCCCTAAGGCTAGACTAGTGTCAGGATATTATAATATGCACATAATTTCGAAAAGTCATATAACTTCCGAAAGTCAGAGGTACGCGATGTGGGTTCGAACCCGAGATTCTCTGCATTTCAGTCTGTTGGTCTTCCCACTGAGCTATCGCTGCTTATTAATGCTTTCAATTAAATATATCTGCATTGAAATCAGCCCATCAGCATTGGCGTGTATAAAGAGATGCAGCTCGCCCGTGTCTACTGCACACCCCAGGATGTAAGAACTCAATATGGGTTGGATGGAACCCAACGCTCTTTTGAAGCCGGACTCTTGCTGAAAAATAACTCTATATACGCCAATACCTGCCGTGCCCAAATCCGCAGACAGTCAGACTACCAAAGTCGGTAATTGTTCCTTCAATTGCAGCCATGCGTTATTGCGATTATTGGACAAAATTATCGCGTTCCTGTTCCAAATCACAGTTGATAACCGAGTGCAATAACAATCAGCTGGTTGTCGACGTAACCGCCGGAGCAACGACCGGACCGAATCAGTTTTTATTAGTGTTTGCCGGTAACTGCCCACTTGTACTGAGAACTGGACACACACGATTGGTGAATGTTACGTGCAATGATAGCTGGCGGTTTGCAGCGGTTTACTTCTATTATAATACTACAAGGCTTGCTGGTTTTAGCACGAATGGGCCGGCTCAACAGGGAATGAACGATCTCACAAAATATCGACGTCTTCGTCATCACTGTGTGATATGAGTGAGAGCTCCCAATTCTCAGTATCTTTCTTTTCCTGCCTTCCGCTTTTCTCCTTTAGATATCTCTATATTCTCATTTCTGGAAAACGAGCCTATGTGCCTATGTGGTTTATGGCGGGCAGCGGCTCGGTTTCAATTCCAGCGTCCCACCCACCATTCGAGGTAGCGAGTTAGCACATCGTGGTTGGTTTAGTCGGTAGTAGCCGGGCAGTTTCATCTTTCCCCAGGTGGAACCCAACATAACCTCTCCAGGAAAGGAGGAGCCCCTTTCCCGCGGAGAGGTATGCGTAATTGCATTCCCCCATGTTAAAAGAAGGCAGCAGCTTGGTTGGATTTAAACTTCTGTGCAATTCATAAGCGGTAGTAACCGCTTACTTTAATTAGGAGGGTCGCTAGCGCGTCTGTTCCGAAAAATTTCAAATAGATTCCACTATTTAAAGATATCTTTATTGCCTGATGGTGTAGCCTTTGCCTACCGTGACACGTCATTTGAGGACCAGTGTGTTTGGGTCTGTCTGTTCGCAACTTCTCACGGATATCTGTCTAGTGCATCGATCAAAAATTTAACTCTTGTTGCATTGGTCGTGGTCACTTAAACCGCCATTCGTTATTTGTTATGCACGTTAGTTTCGTTTTTGTTTAAATTTATTGAAACTTATCTTTGACTTTATACGCATTTGGTTCGATGCTGTAATATCATGTAGCGATGGAAGTGTGACTCAGACAATGTAAGTTTACGTCATACTCATTGATGTGTGTCTGAGGTCGAGTAGCAAGAAAATATCGTATATACATTTTGTGATATCTTACCGCAAAAATCTCAACTAAACTAGAATAAAATGACTTATTATCGGACAGGAAAACGTTTGAAGATGCCGCTTGTATATAATATAAGTTTAGGAAGTCGATTGTTAAACTATAATTCATCGCCATAGACAAATAACCTACAAACCACCCTAAACTAAAACCACAATTAAGGTAAATGATTCCATTGACATTGTACATTGTAGTATAAATCGGTTCATTGTTATGGCGACGGATTACATTACACAATTAGTTTGTGGTTATCTCGGTAACCGTGCACCGGCTGTTGTGTGCCATTGCGCCGCGTGTTCGCCACGCGTTCCTCTCGTGATCTCACTTTTTACACACAACACTATCAGTACGCGCACAGACTGAATTAAATGCACAGATTATAAATAAACTACCTCGTTTCGCGCGTTCGCGTAAGCGTTTACAAATTATGTTCAAACAAAATTATAAAATATTTTGTTGTTTCTGTTTGCTTATTTTATTTTCTTACGTAGAGTTTGCATGGTTTCAATGGCCTAACATAGCCTTATGATATTAAGGGATACTGTAGTTTTGTGTTAGTGAAAGGATTTTTAAATCAGTTCTGTAATTCCATAGATTACCCGGTGTCTACATGTAGGTAGTAGGTACATACGTTGGATTTCAATTACCTCTATCATTTTGTAGCCAAACACGGTGGAATCCTTGACTTCCTCTGTGATAAGTTTATTCCCGTCAATACGTCTCTCATTTGCCTACTAAGCGGTTTATAGTTGTGATGTTATGGCATGTTATGTTTGTAAATAACATCATAGTTTTTGCAACTACGCGATGTTGTTTGTTCAGAGTAGAATGGAAACGCGTCATATATTTTCTAGGTCAAGGACGCGCGCTTGTTTGGCAGTATGACGCATTTTTTGGAAACCGGTCTAAATGCGACGCACTTTAAGCGGTTAGTGAATGAGATTCTGCATGTTGGTCACCTTGCCAGTGTCAGGCTAGGTGCTGAGGGTTCAATCCCCACATGCAGCTAAAATCAGTTTTTCGAGTCTGGTATTCTTTAAGTCCATTATTTTATTGTTCGCAAAGTCCGCCGTTATACAGGAATTATTCCTAGAGCAAGAGATATTTTTCAAAAATAAATAAGAATAATAATCTACTCGTATATGTTTTTCGTAAAAAAATCTTATTGCATCTTAACAAGTACATAAAGTGCACTTATAGATATTTGCCCGAACTAGGTTATACTTGTGTTTCGAGCGAGAAAGTACCTATTACCTTCAGACTATTTTTAGTTCAAATGTACAATGTACAAACCTAACATGTAAGACTAGATATCACTAATGTTTATCACAAGCATACAGCTGGCCTGATGGTAAGCATGTTTGTATCTAGTTTATGGAAGCTTACAAGTTTGTAACGCTATGGATATCATTTTGCAAAGTGCAAAATGATATCATATATAATAATGATTAGGGTACAGACCAAAGAGCACTACTTTTCCAGCACAACATCACACCATTTCTAGAAAAATCCACGTCAGTACCTAAGTTTTTATCATAAATTTTTTATCAAATTAACAACAAGATTCGGAATCTCATAAATTAATCTTGTTCTTTTATAAGATAAATAATAATTCTGGCAATTTTTAAACTTCGTTAATTATTTTCTCTTACGACAGTGATTATTTATCACATAAACTTGAGACCAACATTTTTCAACGTCAGCATTTATTAATTCGCACTTGGGAGCAAGTTGCACAGATTGTTAATTTACTGTATTAGTTAGAGAAAATTGAAGAGAGGAATTTGTATTTTACAGCTGTTGTACAGGATCAAAGATTTATTTCAAAAGGAAATAAGATGTCCTCTTGTACTCAGATCGAGTGTTGTATCTGTAATTGTTCACACTGAGAAGTGTGTGTCAGTTTATCACATTACATTTACATAATAGAGAATAAAAGATCATTTTTAATAAAATGTGGTCTAATAGTATTGTATTTATCAAAGGTCATGTTGACAATGTGTGTCAGATGAAAACCTTAGGTCCAGAAAGTTGACCATATAAACATTACAGTTAACTTTTTCTTGTCTTTTTAGCAGATAAAAATGGCGTATTGGTAGAGATCGTATAGAAAGTTTTTTTTTTTTGCTCGTCAAGATGACCACACTCCTCCTGATGGTAAGCAGTCGTGTGGTCTAAGAGCAGTGGCCTCCACATCGTCCTCATAGCAGCCGAGGCGATGTTGAGGTCTCTACTTTGACGGCCTGAGAAGGTGCTTTTGCACGCCCCGCTTAAAGGACCCAGGATTGAAGGAAGAAGGAAAGAAGGAAACACGTGCCTTAGCAGAGAATTCCATGCCTTGATCGTTCGGCAGAGATATGAGGACCCTAACTGAGAGAGATAATAAACATAGAGACTCATTATAGTATATTCCTTTTTTGCCATCTTTATTTATTAGAGAACAAATATGATCTGAAAGTAGGTAATAACTAAATGATTTTACAATGGCACGTAAGATGATTCTATACAGAAAATGGGCTATAGTAGTACGCATCTATGATGTAAAATCTTTGCTGAACAATCAGCGTAATGCTATTGCTATCTCAATAGCGACGATCAATATAACAAGTCAAGTAGGTATATTCCATTAACACAAAATGTTGCTATCTCATATCAATGGTCAAATAATGTGACAACCGCAATAACGTAACTACATCATCGCTATCAATTTGGGTTGCGGAGGTCAGATGCCAATCGCTCCGTGCAAAAACAGATATTCAGTCTTATCTAGTTAGACTAGGGGTCGCTCCCAATACGCATGCGCAATATCAAGCTGGGAAAAAGACAAAGATTAGAGCGTTGTTAGGCTGTGAGATATAATCTACAAGCTTTTGCCCGCGGCTTCGCTCGAGTAATAGTAGATTAGGTTAGATTATGTTAGTAACAATACTTTTTTAAATAAAACTCTATGTTACTCAGTGATAATATAGCTTTCTAATGGTAAAAAAATCTTTGAAATCGGTTGAGTAGTTTTTAAGTTAAATCTTTACAAACGAAAAATTAAATATTTCCTCTTTATAATATTAAGTACAGGTTAGTATAGATATAGATAAGCTAGTAGATATTTAATAGCTCACGAAGAATACACACAGTTATTTGATTAACTAGCTTAGAGCGAAATGGTAATGAACAGCTCAATAGTTTATGGTTCACATTACGAACTATTGAGATTCCAGCATTTCCAGCTCAGCTTGTAAGGCTAGTGTTGTCGAGCGATGAGATACTCGTAGATTGAAACCTTGATAGTGGAATAAACAATTATGTATATTATAAATAAATATATAAAATAATAATAAAATGTAAAGGTTAAGCAAAAATGGAAGGACATCGTTTAAAACGATAACATTCAACGTATACGATTTTTATAAAAACTCGACTAAGGCAAGGGTTTCAATGAAAAATATAATGGTGCTTAATTCAGTGTGAAGGTATAAGTCGCTTATTCTTCTATTTTCTACTCTCGTACTTTTTAATTCTTATTCTGGCTCAGTCTCTTCTTATCGATTAATCGTCTCGGTCCATCTCAGAAAGAAATCTTTCTTCTTCTTCTTTCATCATAAGCCTCACATAGCTATATAACAGTATCTCATGCAGGACTAATACAATTATATATCTGCTCGTGCGAGAGTATATAGATCACAACAAAACTATGAAACGATATAAATAAACTGGCTATATTTAGATCTCTGGCCGCGGTATTCGTCAGGGTGTAATGTGATTGATTCGCGAAGCTTTCATCTTATTTTAGCAATACTATATACCCACAGTAGTACATAGTTCAAAAGGTTTAATAGCAGAACTTGGAAACACTCCCGATGGAAATCGCAGTATATATTGTTAATACGAAATAAAAATTAGGAAATCAGTAAGCACATGTTTTCTAATCAACAAATTATTGTACCGAGTATACTTTGTATCCGATAATAAAATTGTATATTTATAAAGTCCTTTGCGACACAGTAGGGCTTGAAGCAAATACTGCAAAAACTAAACATAATTTTTTTTGGATAGAATCTTTATATATTCATAAAACTTACAAGAGGGTTATATTATAACGTCGTTATAAGTTAAAATTCTCAAAAGTATTGTTCATAATAATACATAAAAATGCTAGTTTGCTGAATAACGATGCTGTATAGATATACTTATAATAAAGGCGTAAACCTTTATTATAAACAGCAGATCATTAATGAATAAAGTTTCTTTATAATGCATTTATTATACATAAGCATTTTAAATTTTAACTACCCATCATATTATGCCTTTAGTAAGATAATTTTATGAATAATACCGTAAGAGTAAATACGCTGTTTTTCTAACTAAGGAGAGGGGACTTTTAGATATTGTTCTGCATTATTAACTCTATATACAATAAGGGAATTATTGTATGAAAGCTTGGCTCGCCGCCATTTTTAGTCTGTATATAATTTGTATTGTTTGGCACAAAACGTTATTTTCTTAATAAACTATATTTTCTTTACGCACGATCTCTCCAAATTATGTTGTCACTTAAATTCCTTAACTCAATTAGTTTGTAAATTTAAAAGACAGAGCCCATTCTTGAGTGCAATGACGTAATTATAATCCGACTTTCTTATTTCGGTATGCAATCCGGTGTTTCGTTTTTTATCTTTGGCGTCACTTACAAACCTTACAATGAATGAAATAATTGAACATGTTATTTGAATTGACATAATAAATATATATAATACTAGTTTTTCCCGCGGTTTCACTCGCGTAAGTCCCGTCCCCATGGGAATATCGGGATAATAAGTAGCCTATTTGTGAATCCAGGTCTCCAGCTATCTACATACCGTTGTGTTATGTTACCGCATACGTTTCATCGCAATCAGTCTAGTAGTTTTTGCGTGAAAGAGTAACAAACATTCATACAACCATACATCCTCACAAACTTGCACATTTATAATATTAGTAAGGATTCTATCACATACACACAACACCATCTAGTCCAAACTAAGCAGAGCTTGTACAATGGGTACTAGACAATGAATAAACATACATATATAATATTGAATCTATCGATAAATAAACATTATTGTTATTTCATATATCTAACATAATATTATGACTAATCAGTAGGCTACGGTAGTGAACGCGACTTCTGTGCATGAGGTCTTCGGTTCAATACCCGGTTGGAACTAAATGTTATTGGGTTTTTCTGTCAATAAATTCTCAGCAGCAGCACAAAGTCTGGAATTATGCCTGATATACGAGAATAGGCTTCAACCCCTTTTATATCAGACCTAAAATGTGTTAGAAATAGAATGAGACGTCATAGGATGATTAATAAATATTACCGGGAAAAGTATGGATAGCAAAACAATTTTTGGCTTCGTAAAAGTAGGTTAGGTTATGTTATATTAAAGTTTTCTAATGGTAAACATTTTGTGAAATCGGTTAAGCAAATCTTTCCTCTTTACCTATAATATTATAATGTCTTCTTGACCGAATTTCGGTCACGGCGGCCAATCTTAAGAGGAAACACAAGGGCCGTTTTTCCATACAAATGTAGTCCCCTGTTTCCTCCCTGGATAATGCCAGTAGAACAATAATATTTTAAAATAACATGTATAGCCTCTATTGGCATGTCCCTATGTTTTCCTTTTTTTAATTAATTAATTATTAAAAGAGATATGAGCCTTCAAAAACCTCAAAAATTGGTCAGATTTTCCGCTGTGTTAGAACATCCAGAAAACAAATTTGAGTAGATTATATACAAAAAGAAAAACTTAGAAACACGGCCAAAGCCTTTCTTCAGTTTTTAATGAAATAAGTAGTTAAATCGGTCAAGTGTTAGAGAAGGAATCAGGGGACTACGAAACGTTGATTTTGTGTACTTTTATAGGTATTTTCGGTCCAAGGTGCAGTTGTCTCTATCACGCTCTGCGGGCACTGCGCGACAGCAATAGATTTTACAAATACCTATTTTTCAATTCTCTCGCCCGTGGTGTTTCCTCTTAACGGAGACTGGCCATCGGCGCAGGAGATATTATAGTGCACAAGCGTATGCGCAAACACAAGTGCACTCTCTGTTACCTAACTCTCATGATCCGATAGGACGAATAATCCGACACGACCGGAGAGAGATCAGGCGCAGGACCAACGGCTTTACGTGCTTTCCGAGGCACAGGGGTGTCTGTCTGGTTAACAGAAAACCCAAGTCGCGAGTGCATGTGAAAATGATTCCGGTTTTGTCGAGGAACACCGTGATAGTTTTGGTCGGTATTAACGGAAGGTCCATTCTTATCATCATTACCATCTCTCTTTTACTCCGGTAAGTCCGACATGGCCCCTCCGCCCGCCCACGCGGAGGGGTATGCGTCAAAGCATTCCCCAACGTAACAAAAAGAGCATTACTTATAGGATGAATAAAGAACTGAAAATAAAATAATTTCTGTCGGTTGAGTAAGGAACGTAAATAGGAAGAGTTAGAAAAAATAACAGTGTAGGATGAAACGTCATCGCATGACGTCGGAACAACCCCTAAAAATATATTTGGCGAAATCTGGGTGTTATACACCTATGCCTACTTCTTCAAAGATAAAGACGTGAGAATGTATTATGTATGTAAACCAGTGCAGTGTTTCCTGGCATGAGTAGGTACCTGGTATATGTGCATGCGTGCAATCGTGAGATCGTGGGTTTGAAGCCCGGAATAGGCAGTTTTGTTAGTCTTTATTTTAGAAAATTCGCATCAGAAGCACAAGGTTTGCGCACTTGCCCGACAATAGAGTCAGCAACCTTACAACGTTGACTCTTGTGACGTGGTATCTAAAATCATAGTCGAAACAAAATATGTGTTAAACACTTCTGCTTACTTTTGAGGAAATATTCATGCGTGATTGCTTATACTTTACATATCATGATTAGTTTGAAGGCCAGGTTAAGACCACTTTAAACCAGCGAGCGTGTATGAGGAATGTGATGAAAGTGAATGAAGCCAGAGAAGTGTCAGGATCGTAGCAAATGGAAATCCGTGGTCTCTGCCTACTCCTCTGGGAAACAGGCGTGAATCTATGTATGTATGTTAAACAAAATAAAACACCCGACACAATTATTACTTCGTTTCAAATCCAATAGTTACTTTGATTATAGAATTCAATTATTTCTTGGGGACTTGATTTTGTTTACCAGTTACGAGCGGACTAAGGGGCAACGAAAAATAATTTAAGTTTATAACAATTGTGGGAACGTAAGACAATAGATAATTAAAGTATGTATAAAATTACTATATTGTGAAGTAAATATTTGTATAAATGCAACTAGCTGCGCCCGCAGTTTTAGCTGCAATGAGATCCGACCTTTACAACATGGATCTTCCTATATCATTTTATAATAATAATATTCTACCACATACACACAACACCATCTAGCCCAAACTAAGCAGAGCTTGTACTATGGGTACTAGACAATGGATAAATATACATATATCCTTTTTTTTTTGTAAATGCATACACATTATGCATAGAAACACCAGACCAAGACAAACATCCATGTTCATGCACACAAATGTTTGACTTGTGCGGGAATCGAACCTGCGACCTCAGGCGTGGCAGTCGGTTACACTAACCACTACGATCGAGGTCGTCAAATTTTATGTTACTACATTCGGTGATGGTATAGTTTTTTATCAGTGAAAGAATTTCCGAACTTGGATTTGTAGTTTATCTTTTCTTAGTTTAGTTTATCTTTTCTTTATTCCGAATAAAAGCATAGTTAGTGGATAATGTAGTGAAAGATAAAAGAATCGTACTATTTAAATATATTCCTAGCACTTACAGTCAGCGATATCAGCAGCCGAGCAAGCAAGTTCCATTACTATTTCAAGTTTACAAATATTTTAAGTTTATACTAAATTTACGAAGAGTCATTAAACTAACTGTTCTCTAATTATTACCACCGTAAAAATACTAACGTACCGTAAAAAGTAATATAAATGCGAATGTGAATTTGTTGGTGTTTACGCTTTCATGCCTTAACTACTCGTCCGACTGTCATGAAATTACGCATACCTACACGTTGACAAACAAAAATTACGTAGGATATCTTTCATCTAGATAAAAATAACCCTCGAGCGAAGCCGTGGTCAAAAGCTTAATAAGAATAATTATTACTTTGATTGATAAAACAATTCAAAATCTTGCTAAGGTTTTCCGACTTATGACGCTTACTGTACCTACTACATCTTTTAAATACCGAAGCCAAATTACGACTAAATAAAAAGTAGGTAAGTATTGTAAATTAGTCAGCTCTTTCATTAGGAACAATACACGCGGTAATGACCTGCCTACGGGGCTTACCGTGACCTCACACCCGGCCACTATTTACATTGTTAGTCACTCACCAAATTATTTAATTTAAAAACTATAATTATGCGTACACTTACGTATTTACGTTAACAAGTGTTCGCCCAGTGGTCGAAATACGACCATTATCATTATTAAAGAAAACATGTGAATTTACAATAAATTAAATTCCAACAGCTTTCTTTTTTTTATGATAGCATTAAAGCTCGTCTATGCCTACGAAACAAAAAAAAAGATAAGCATTTGATAAACAGAGAAGTTTAATTTTTTTTTTATACTGAAATGTTTTACCTTCAGCTATTTATATCTATAGGTATATTTCTAGACTTTACCTGTTTTTTTATGTGGTAACATTTTCTCATTTCCGGTCTTAGCTCTATTTACTATTAGATTTTATTACTACTGTAGCCCCTTAACACGATTCATCGTCGGTATATCAATACCAAGATTTTGATTAGTTTCGCTAGAAGATGCATATGAATGCTTTCTATATTTTCTCCAAATCTTTCTATATCGCATTTATAACATTCTCATCGACCACAAACTTCTCTCATGATATTCGTTTCAAACTATCTTGAATTCTTTTTGCCGCTAGAATCGACAACGCATTGATATTACTTCTGGTGTTCGCGATTATAAACTAGGTACTAGCGACCTGCCCCGGCTTCGCACGGATAGTACAAAAAACCTTAACAAATTAAACACCTAAACCTTTCTCACGAATCACTCTGTCTATTGGTGAAAACCGCATGAAAACCCATTCAGTAGTTTTTGAGATTATCGCGTTCGCGGCAATAACTTTGTTTTATAATTTGTATTGATAGTGATTATTACTATTAGGTAGACTATATGCATGTACGCCACCGTTGTTGTTCAATATAATGTAATTACTAGCCAGTTAGAACCGTATAGCATGTGGATAAAATGTATAATGGATGTGTTTGTCTAACGACACGGCGCTTCTTGGCACTATTCACCGCCATATGCATTAAGTACTGCGTATTAAAATGACAATAACGATAGATATTAATTGTATTTAGTAGATACTAGCGATCCGCCCTGGCTTTGCACGGGTAGTACAAAACCTTAACAAATTATACACCTAAACTATCCTTATGAATCTACTAATATTATAGAGTTGAAGACTTTCTTTGGTTGAACGCGTTAATCTCAGGAATTACTGGTTCAAATTGAAAAATTATTTTAGTGTTGGGTAGCCATTTATCGAGGAAGACTATAGGCTATATAACATCACGCTACGACCCACGGGGGCGGCGCATTAACCATAAACACGAGTGAAACCGCGGGCACATCTAGTCACTCTATACAATATTGGTGCAAACTGCATGATAATCCGTTCAGTAGTTTTTGAGTTTATCGCGAACAGACAGCCAGACGTGGCGGGAGACTTTGTTTTATAACATGTAGTGATAAATTCCACTCTTATTAGCGTAAGAGTAAGTGTTCTAGGGTCGATTCCCGTGTCGGATAGTGTTATTTGTTTTAGCCTATTGAGTTGAAACGGCACACACGGTGGCTTGACACAATAGATTTTTAATTATGTCTGGTATTTTAAGACTTGACAGAATAATAATGTACACACTACAAAACACGGTCGTGTCACAGGTCTTAAGTTTGCGACCAATGGCGAGGTATCGGGTTCGTCGTAATTTTAATGTTATTTCTTTTAACAACTCCCATAAAACAGAACATTGTGTAAGCAAATAGATCTGCTGTTCATTTTAGGTGTACCTATTGGTTCGGTGTCATATCTGTGTGCTTGTGTTTTTGTACGTTTGTGTGATCGCGGTTTCGGTGCTCTAATAAAGCCTGATCGCTCAAGAACAGCTAGAAAATTCTGATCCTAAGTCAGCTACCTATAAAGTTATAAGCCATACAAAAATAAGAAAATAATTAAACGCGCGGGAGTTATTATAACCTTTTCCTTTTTTGTAGTTCGGTTTTAAGTAGTTTATCTTATAAACGATTAAGCTTATCTTATCTTAGAAAAGCTATTTCGATTGGGAAAACCACATATTGTACAACCTATTAAAGTTTATGATCGATAAATTGTTATAGGAAAGATTCATAATTAAATAGTTTTATAATTGGTATAATTAGTGACAGAGCGTCACTTTTTATTGTTTTAATTTACATTATTTATTAACGCATTAGATGACGATGACAATGACTAAATACATTAGGTTTTATACTAATTTAATTCAAATGCACGGGTAATGCCATCCCGAACGACCCCATAGAGAAAGCCTGCGTAAGATATGTAGTATGTGTTAATACTATGTGGGTACCTACTGGAGGAGACAACTCAACTTTACTTTGTGACAATCCAATTTTTTCAATCGTAGATGTGTTCTACTACTGTTCGCTCCAAGCTAATTTGATAAAAAGATAAACAAACCAAATTATACCAAAATTATCACATAATAATTACTTACTTAATGGATTAGTATCACATTTATCCGTATTGTTAAGGATTACATTTGATATCTCAACGCATTTTAAAACAATTTCCGTATTAAATAAAAAATATAATTAAAAATCTTAGAAAATAAAAAAGGTTACTTGCCAAAAAAATAACCACAAATATGCCAAAAATAATAGCATAACGCCGCACAAAAAAGAAATTTTAGTGTAGTCATCGATTCGTGTTTCGAAATAGGTTAAATAAAAAAAATACTTAAATGTAATTAAAGTGCATAAAATACGGTTTTTAGTGAGAGCTCGAACAACTATTTTCAATCAATTTGAGGCTGATTTCTTTGATTCTATATTTTAAGATGAAGATTTATTTAGTCAGAGTAATAATCAGAGACAACTCTCGCACTAGGAGTAATTCCTGAATCCTGTTTCGTGGGCGACATAACAAACATTCAAACAAAGGACACAAAGAACGACCAGATTTGATTGTGGATCAGGAGAACCCAAAAGGCTCGCCGCGTGGAAGTCCAACCACTTAAAAAATAGATTGTAATAGTTTATTTGTTTATGGGTAGTATTTAACTGCAAAACAAAAAAATCTTACTTTTGCATTAAAAAAAACCGTATCCTAATCAAAAATACTTATTGCACAGCAAAATAGTTATCTCAAAATACTATTAACCTTAACATCAATTTAATTTTGTGACGCATTGCTATTTATTTAAAAATCCATTTTTAGCAATGCGTCAATCGTTGTAATGACACGGGAATATCAGGAGGAAGGATGAGGTAATTTTGTTTGTTTGTATTAATAAATTGTTTCTAGCCCTTTTTTTTTTTTTTTTTTTCGTGCGGGCCTACGGACCAAAACCCCACGGTGTGCACGCTCGCTGCCTTGTATAGTGGATGGGCCGCTGGAAAAATTACTACCTCAGCGACCCACCCAGCAGTCTACAACTCCTCGGCGACGCCCCGGCACTACATAGGGCGTCGGACCGACTCAATGGCTGGCGGACGGGAGATCCCCGTTCTCCCGCCCGCGGCCTTCATTATGGCGGCATTAGGCGCGCGTAAGCGCGCCTACGCCGCCCGGTTCGCCGGCGACGGCTCGGATCCGCAAGGATACTTTCTTCACGGATCCGCTCCGCCGCCTCCTTCTGCGAGATGACGTCTTCGCAGAAGGACGCGACCGCTGCCCACTTCCTCTCGCTGTCGACCATGGCTTTGATCACGGCCGGCAGCGAGAGATCCTCACCCACAACCTCAATGAGTTCACGGCGCTGCACCGCCCAAGCAGAACATTGCTCGAGCGTGTGCTGCGCCGTGTCCTCCTCACAATCGCAGTGGTGGCAGACGGGACTCGGTTCCCTCCTAGCGACCGTGTGCAGGTATTTGCCAAAGCAACCGTGCCCTGACAACACCTGCACTAGTCGGAAGGAAAGGGTCCCATGCTGCCGCCCTGCCCACCGCTCCAATATCGGCTGGAGGGCCCCAACGGTTCTGAAACCGGCCAAGGGCACCTCCAGCCGTGCCTTCCACTTTAAAATCATGCCCTGATGGGCTCGATTGCGTGCGCACTCAATCACCGTCGGGAAGGGACGACAACCCGTCTCCTCCCGCACCGCCTCACTCACTGCAAACACTTCGGCGAGCACTTCAGCCTCCAAATCCCACGGGGGTGTTCTGGCCAACACACAAGCTGCGTCGGCCGACACCGTACGGTATCCGCGTATTACCCTGACCGCTATGACTCTCTGCGGCCTCCGCAAGAGAGTCCTGCACTGAGCGGTCAGGGAGTCCGCCCACACCGGTGCGCCGTAAAGCGCCATCGACCGGATAGCCCTTTTTTTTTTTTTTTTGATTCCCTGGAAAAAATGCTTGATGCACTACCCGCCGGCTAGGGGACGGCACCGGCGGGGCGTGTGGGACTCACCAGCCTAGTGCTGGGATACCCACTAAAAAAACCTGGGGTGTTCCCTCTCCCACCCAATGGGGGGGGCCAGTTGGGAGTCTAAAAAGATTCAACCATAGCAAGCCCCCCGTGTGGGTGCCGGCCGGGTCAATCGGACCCGACCTCCTCTCGTCCCCGGGGGAGAGCATTTCACTGCTCTCCCCTTTCGACGTTAGAAGGCGCGCGGGAACACCGCGCGCGCCCTCTGTGGGTTCTTACTCACGGGTGGCAGGGTCCCCTGAGGCCTTGCCACCCAGAACCCTTAGGTGGGGGGCAGGAGAGCGACATAAGCGCGTCTCCTGCGCCCCCTCCTCCGGCGGCGGATGTCCGGGGCGTAAGGATCTTCCTCACGCCCCCGCTCCGCCGCCTCCTTCTGCGAGATGACAGCCTCGCAGAAGGACCTCATTGCACCCCAGCACCTGTCGTCGCCGACCATCATGGATACGACGGTCGGCAACGAGAGGTCGGGGCCAATCACGGCGACCAGGGCACAGCGCTCCTCGGCCCACGTCGGACACTCCTCCAGCGTGTGCTGCGCCGTGTCCCGGTCGCACTCCTCGCAGTGGTGACACCTGGTTGTCGGCTCCCTACCGGCTATCTTGCACAGGTACTCTCCGAAACAGCCGTGTCCGGAGAGCACCTGAGTAAGCCGGTAGGTGAGCGGTCCGCGCCGTCTGTCCATCCATTGCCTATCGACCGGATAGCCCTAACCTAACCCACTATTTTCTTTTGGATAGTATGTTGAGCAAGTTTTAAAATGCTTATTGGGAACTATGTTGCAAGAAAAAGTTAGTCGAAATTATGTGCGTATTGATTGACAATTATCGCCTGCTCCGTGCACGTGCCTCTCGGAGAGCACGTTAAGCCGTCGGTCCCGGCTGCCATGAACATCTATGGCAGTCGTTATTGGGGAAGTCGACACAAAAGATCCCACTGGGTCGAAGTGTCGCCGGTCTGTACTGATTGGCCCCCACACAAGATAAGATAAGATTTGTTAAGCAATTGGTCTATTTGCAATGAAATGATTTATTTAATGTAAAAATTGTTTAATTGATGAATATAAATTGATGAGTGATATGTTTTTTGATGTGCATTTAAAAATATCCCTTTATATATCAATTTTCGAAATTTGTAGTTAATACATCTTTGTCCACCGCTTTAGTAATGCAAGACAATATAAGTTGAGTCCATGTGTATAAACATTCGATTATATGCTTGCTGTTATCACTTATCAGTTTATCACAGGTAGTGACACGAGCCAATGTGTGACGGATTAGTGTTGTCAACACAAATGATTATTTGTCAATCTTTCAAGAAAGATAATATCTCTCTGATAATGATCGTCATCGTACTGAAATAATCGTGGAGGGGCTGTACCGACTGCGACTTTATGAACAGTTGGCCGGTATTCCCTTATCCGTCTTGCTCGGGTTTCAGTCGGCGCTGAAGCCCGGGCAAGAAGGATAAGGAAATCCCGTAGGTACCTGCGCATATTTTAGTGCCTTACATACTCAGGTCAAGTAAAAATACAAGATTAAGCGTTCTCACGCAAATAACAACGAAACGTTCTCGCACAAATGCAAGAAAACAACATTTGAATTCAAAGTATGCCAACCTGCACTGGGCCAGCGCGGTGAACTATGGCCTAACTCTTCTCACACTGAAGAGAAGCTCTGCACAGCAGTGGGATGGTTTAATATAGAGCTGATATTATTACTATAATTTATCAAATAGCTAATGGATTTTATATTATTTTAAGGGGCAACGCGCCTGTCAATGCTGCTTGTGTTGCAAGGGTCCATAGACTACGGTAGCTGTTTACCATCAGGCGAGCCCTATGCGTGTGTGCCACTATATAGATATAAAAATAAGATTAATAAACGAACTTGAAAAACAAAAGTTGAAAATAATGTTATGCAAGCAAAGGTTTTTAAAGAAAACAAAATAACAGCCTCCAAGGTTGTTAAGTACAAAATATCAACGGCTTCTTTTTTTTAAACAAATAAACTAACATAAGTTAGTTAGTCAACTTAATCTTGTTAGAGAAGTTTAAATGTCAACTGAAATGTTCCTCAAATTGTTGATGACTTATTTTATATGTACGATATGAACAAATTGCTTCTATAACACAGAGATAGTGAATGTTGTGCATGAGATCTCTGATTCCATACTGTGTCAAGCAATCTTATTGCGATTATCTGGTAAGAAATTTTCTGTAGTTTAACAGCACGTGGTTTAGAATTCTACCCGATAGATGTCAATAAGCACGCTCTCTAATAAGTGGTACGTTAAAAAATGTAGGTGTTATTGTTACACCTTTGTCTACATCTTCAAGTATATATACAGACGTAAGTCTATGGTATTGTTAAGCTGGTTTGGGCATGTAGCAAGAAAGGACGAGAAAAGACTGACTAAGAAAGTTTATAAGGCTTGTGTGAATGGAACAGTCGCAAGAGAGACCTAGGCCTAGGGTGCGTTCCACTAAGCGCTCACGACACTCATGCTCACGACCACGGATTTTCCCGTTCCATTTGCTTCCGAGCGTTACAATTGTAAACTCAAGTGGGTTGGATAATGGAGTGTTTTGAGCGTTGATGTAAATAATACATATAACAAGCTATAAAAAAAAGCGAATGCTTAAAGAGGTTACAATTTGTAAGTCTGACCAATAAACTCTTATATTAAATTAAATAGTTTTAATTAGAAAATATATAGCTTAAATAGTAGTAAAATTCAATAATAGTAGTGTTAGAGTTTTCAAAATTATGTAATAACAGTGTTTAAAGTGAAATAAAATATGTGAAATATAAAATCCGTATAAAGTGTTTAATTCCAGAGAAGTATGTCAGGATCGTAGCAAATGGAAATCCGTAGTCTCTGCCTACCCCTCTGGGAAATAGGCGTGAATCTACGTATGTATGTATGTATTGACAAAAGGGAAAACAAAAATAGCGAGCTTAAAAAATTATAAATTATATGCCTATTATATCAGTAAATACGCACCACTAACGAATATTCTGTGACAGAGTGATTACAAAGTAGTTGTTTACGAACGAATAGAATAAACTATACTCGATATATGTATATAAGACTATCGGACGATCGATTACACAGTCACATGACTGCAGCTCGGCACTTACTTCGTCTCAGAACTAGATTGTAGGTCAACGGAACACAAGGACATTGTTCTCACCAAACGTCATACACTTTATAATGTTTACAATATTATATAAATGTAGGATTGTTCATTTTGCATATAGCGCTATTTTTTAAATTAGTGTATGCCCAATAGACGGACCTTAACCTTTATAAAAAATAAATTCGATTGATTAACAGATAAGATAAAGGTACTGAACTGTATTGTCTTTACCTATCCATATAGGTACCTAACTAAAAAAAAAAATATCATCTTTATTTATGGCTCTTATTTTTTTAAAGCTATTAATAAACAAATATAAAGAAAATCTATTGACATACAGAGGAGAAAAAAGGTACTGAACTGTTCTCTTTGCCTATTTATGGATATTGGAAGGGATGACCAGGACGGATATTTATTTATTAAGGTTTGTCTTCAGTTATATTGTTTTTAGGATACATATCCAGGGTATAACTTACAAGTTAAATGCATAACCAATTACAGACATACACCGCGTGTTTCAACAACACACGTGACATAAAAACAAATAAAGAAGTTTCTTACGGTTAATAACAAAAAACTGTTGGGAGCTGGTGATATAGAAGGAAGTTAATAGGTCACTTGAAACTAAGGACGACTTATTAACAACAATTTTTAATCGAAGAATTTTAGGAAGGCGAGGTAATTGTAGTAGGGAGGGTAGGGGGGGTATAAGAGGAGGGTAAATCCGAGATGTACCTTTGTTAAACAACTGACGGAAAAGTGGGTGTTGAGTCGTATCAAGAATAAAAAACCAGAAGACAACAAACCGACCAGAACTATATTCTTAAAAACGAATAAAATTAAATTTGAAATATCAATATGGAGAAATTCTTTTATTAATATTATACTTAAAAGCGAATGTGCGAATGTGTTTGTTTGTTTTTTACACAGGTGCTTTCACACAATAGTAAAATGACATCAAACGATAAAGATCATTAATAGGTGTAGATTGACATGGAGCCCTTTTTTTGAGGAGTTAAGCGGCAGATATCCTGTTCTATTCCGATCAAGTTGGCAAATAAATTGTATTACAATAGTGAAATTTTAAATAAAGATGTACAAATGTTTGTTTAGAACAGTCAAAGCGTACAGCGTAGTGTACTTTCAAAAGTAGTGATTTCAACTTACAAAAGATTTTGGCAATACAAAGTTATTTGGCAAGGACCTCAGGGTAGATCTTTTTAGGTAGAGTGGGGCGTTTAAGCTCCTTAACACATTCAATGTCATGTATCAGAAAAAAGGCTCCGGTGAATGTTCTTTAACTTAATCAAAGCTGTTTTGTAGAATGATCAGTTCAAAATTATGGTAAATCATGGCTGGCTCTCAAATCCATGCTTGTTTATGACATGCTAAAAATAATCAACAGTAGCACAGTACATAAATATACAGTATTGTAACTCGGCCGTATCTTTGAAATAAATGCCTACAGCCGCGCGGTACGTAAACATGCGATAGGGCTGCCCACCTACAGCATTTTAATTAAATCTGCCTACTTTGAGTTTCTATCTATTTTTGTGATTGTCAATATTTTTTATTTTATTTAAACAAATAAAATACTTTGTGAATGGAATAGGAAGTGTTCAATAAAAATGCATGTTGTTTTTTGATTGCAAGATTTAATTTAAAAAAAACATGTTTATGTTAGATTTAAGACTTAATAACAAATCGGTCTTATAAATTTGCGACTGAAAAATATTTGCGCCTCGACTGAGGCGTACGAGATGCTTTATTATTATAGTTTAAAGTTTAAAAAATCCGCATTCGAATATAAAGATGAATTAAAAATTGTTTTGGGAAACATGGACAAGGAGGAGAAAAAGGAATATCTTTTACATGGTTATATATACCTGCAGCTACTTTACAATTTATGTTTAGTTTTAAAAGAAGTTCGGAATATTTCTTTTTTCTATATATTCCACGAAATCATCACTAGGTACAATTAAAAAAGTTTGCGAATTAATCTTACTGTAGTCCCGGTACCTTTCAGGAGGGCAAAAAATCCTTTAAAAGGACTTAAATTACGTACCTACATACTAGTAAGTATAATCATTTTATAGTGTTACCTTTCGGAGCTTCCAGGTAATCTAAAAAAAGTTATCTCTGGGTGTGTTATTGAGGAATTCATGCAACCAAA
Organism: Catocala nupta; assembly: GCA_963675205.1. Taxonomy (NCBI): domain Eukaryota; kingdom Metazoa; phylum Arthropoda; class Insecta; order Lepidoptera; family Erebidae; genus Catocala; species Catocala nupta. Next base: position 28,731,030 of record OY776082.1, read on the forward strand.
AACAGCACAATATATTCTACTTGTCATATTAAATAGGCTATACTTGTACTTATTTTGGGTAAAAAAATCGCACGGTTACTGTTTAAGAAATATCACACAGTCCGTTCGTCACTGCGGCGCATTCGCGACTGGTTGGGTGCCGAGCGCATGCCGACGCCGAGGCGCATAGGTATGACTCGAGTTCCGACCGTTTGTATGAAGATAGTTTACTGTATATTTATGTACTGTGACAGTAGTTTCATCCCAGCAAGTAGAAACATTCTTGGGAAAACATTGTTTTAGTAGGTACCTATCTAATGATTTGAAAAAAAAAAACCTGTCGTGTAAAGATTAGTGTACAGTTGTTTATTATTTACGAGCTTGTTATCAGACTATTTATTGTTTGGTTACACAGTTATTTTAGTTACATATTATTATATTTATTTTTATTATTCCGCTTTATTATTATGTAAAAAATAAACAGACTTATAATAATTGTCTTGGGATATTTTCTTCGTCTGTAAAAATGTGTAGGTATTTCATATTTATTACCCTGAAAAATCATTTGCCGCTATACCCATATGTAAGTTATACCTAACTAACTTGTACTTTAGAAGGATAGGTACTTACTAAGAAAATATTTTCAATTTAAAACGCGGTTTAAATAGTAAATGATACATTTAATCCTCTAAACGGCGATATAGAAGTCGTTCGCATCACAGTATACTGATAGAGTGCTCAGAATACTGGCAACATTGTCACGTTGAATGAAATTTCTTTCTTTCTTTTTCTTAAATCACGACCAGTTTTCTGGTTACAGAAAGCCATAAATCTCATAGGTGATATGTCTGCCGAACATGCGACGAATATGGATTGAGTTGAGAGAAGCAATTAACACATCTATAGTTACCGAGATTCCTAGCAAGTAGGTAAATAAAATACCTATTACGAAGTCTATGTCAATAGCTAGCACATATAAATAGTACGTGAATGCATATATAAATTAAATGATTTAAGTCTTGAATTACACACCAAAGTCGAGTGGACAAACGAAACGATAAAAAATAATTTAGAAAATAAATTATTTGTTAATGCGTGTTTTTCCTTCATGAATCACGCGCTAAACGTGTGATATTAAATAAACAAACGTTTTAAATGCTACTACACAATGGAACCATTTATATTTGATTAAAATTCTTTAACACGCGAATGAGGTCTGAATAAGTGCAATAATAACAAAGAATTATTAATGCTCATAAATCTCATTCCTTTTTAATCTGTAGGCAACAGCTGATTACAAAATCTCTTGATGTTATGATAATCCTATACTTACGTTAAAGAAAATAATTGTATGCGTTTATGTATACAATTATACATAAACATAATCTCCAAGAAATATTTAAGATATAATGGGTATTATAGTGATGCATTTGTAGTTTGTAAGCTTAAAAATCTAATATTTGGGTACATAAATTCGATAGTAATATGGAGCTAAATCCACGTTACTATCGAAACGAAACAGGAATTTAAATGCCCGATTTATAACATAAAAATTATCATATCTGTTACGCTCCGTATCTCGTTTATTACTACAACAATAACCGGTAAGCCAGTTATCGATAAACTCCCATTCTGTAAGAGGAAACAAGATAAATATAACCATCCAGTTCCGAAGCATTGAATTGCGAATTAGCGGTAGTGAGACACATAGTTACGGGGCGAGCAGCTGTCACAAACGCGCGTCCGGCGTATTTTTAGTCTACACAACTATTATTCTAGAGTTGCGGTTATTATAGTTACCTCGTATGGGGAACGGCTTTGTCATAATAGTCTCCGTGGTCGGAGGCAGAAGCCGCTGGGTCTCCGGCGACATAACACTTGGACACAGATTTAACTCATGTTTTTTACTATCACTGCTACCATTAACGCCGCCGCGAAGACGCAGCGACGGCGACCCGTTTTGCACATCCATCTGTATGCGCTATCGTAGCATGACTGACGCGAGCGAGCGAGTCGCGGCTCGCGGCGCAAGCCACGCTACAGCTGATAGTACAGCTCTAGGGTGTGAGTGGGACAGCGATAGTACTGTACTGTACTATTAATGCATCTGTCTCTTGCGTGCACAGCGACATTCAAGTGCAAGGGCAATCAGACGAAACGCCGCATTTCGTGGGGCGAGTCCGTCATCGTGACGAACTCACGATTGCTGCGCTACATTTTGGGCAGTCTGCCATCTTACCAACGACGTAAACACTTCCGAACGTCTATGTTCTATTATACTTGATATATAAATACGGGAATTGCTCAGATACGCTCACTGAGTCGCGTAATTGCTGATTCAGTTACGTAGGTAATTGGGAATTTCAAAAACTGTGGATTATTGACACGTGTGTTGATTTGTTGTCACTTCTCTTAGAAGGTGATGAGAATTTCGTATGTATACTGGTATGGATTTAAGTACAGCGTGTAACAATATAGTCAAGGCATAAGTAGGCATAAGTCACAGTTGTTACTTATGTTGTGATGATAATATAATAAATAAGTAGGTAGTTATTCGTTAATACCTACCTATTTATCATCATCCGTTGGTGGTAAACATGAGTAAAATCCCCGCGCCTTATAATTCTTGACTTTAAATTGTTTATGATGATTATAATTTATTTTAATCTATTCGGTCCTGCTGCATCTCCAAAGGATTATTATTTATGGTTAACTAGTTTCTGGCCACAGCGTTGCCCACGTTAATTCCATGGCATTGCTTACCAGATTAAAAATATCATATAAATTAATCCAGGACATGATCTATCTGTGTGTTACATACAAAACTGTTTAAAAATTTTCGTGTAGTTAAGGAACAAACATCTTCACAAACTTTCACTATAAGGTGAATAACGTAAATTCTAATAAAAAATATCTGAACTACTCGTATGAGAGCTATGATTTATTTTAAGAATATAAGTTATTTTAATTAAATAAAAGCCATCTATTGGTATAAGAATAATTCATATCAAACTCTTTTGTCCATGTATTTACTAAGTACTGTGCTATATTTCGTCCAAGGTAGATACAGCTGACTGCCTTATTATCTGTATTATGTCAAGACAAAGAAAATATTATAGGTATTTTGTCTATAATCCATGCTATTGTCAATTAGGAGTCCATATCTCTAATTTTCATTGCTAATTTGGAAGTAACTTTGCTATTAAGATTTCACATAATAGCACAGTAGAATTTAGGGACATAATTCACGAAGCCTAATCAAACTAACGATTGCCTTAATAGTAGACCCTTAGTTCCCAAATTGGTCCAGGTGGACCCTCAGGAGTCCACGGGAGACTCGACGGGAGTCTACATTGGCGTGACAAAAAATGGGGGTTCCAAATTCGTAACTAATTTCGTCCACGAAAATTTATTTGCTTTCGATAGTAAAGAACTAAAATGTTGGCTTGACTTCACCTATCAATGTAGGAGATAATAGTTTAAGAAGCTCAGCGACTGTTACTTGTTGAAACCCGATATTTTGAGGAATATCACTCGCTGAAGACCGAGAATTTCTTCTGAAAAAAAGGTCAGCCGCAATAGAGCTTTGATCAAATTTTAAAACTTTTTGGTCCGAATATACTGATTTTACTTGGCGGATTAAATTTTCAGCTGCAGGTCCATCGGAACGAGCTAAATTTTGAAATTGGTCTATGAGAAAAAAGTCTGGTAACCTCTGCTGTAGACATGAAGCACATATGGCTGTAGACAGTGTAGACCATTGTTAGTCATAGAATTCTGGCAATTTGAACCACAACTCTCGATTTAGCGACTTTTGCTGCCATTCTATTTTATTTAACCACCAGGTGCTTGTAATATAAAAATTTACCACAAATTTCCAACTACCTTTTGCAAAAAGTTATTTGTAAGTTATACAGTAATTAGGTCATACTGTTAAAACAATAAAGACTGTCTATCGCTGCTTCACTGAATGGCTCTGCGAGAACATAAAAGAGGACCAACATATGCCATTTATGTTTCAGATAAAATTTGTAAAATAAGCAGCATTGTACAATTGGCGATTTAAAATAGTGGCCGCGAGTTTCTTGCCCGTTCTTCTCATTGGTTCTACGCCCTTGCTTTACTAAAACAAAACAGATCAATTTTAATCCATAGTAAAGGTCAATTAGTGTAACCTCGACGTTCTTAAGTGTTAATCTGTGACCTAAATTAATTAAGACATTTTAATATTGCTATATTTTTATATCAATGAGTCTCTTTAAACCTTAAATAACTTACTATAAGTAGGTACCTACAGGTAAATCAAATTAGAGTACAAATCCAACGTAATAAATTACTTTTTAATAATTAATACAGTTTTCCTCATGTACTACTTACTGGCTATACATATACGTAAAGGTTCTTTAAAGAGTACGTAACTAAAACTTGTACTCCCAATTAGACAAAGCCATATCGAAAGGAAATACCTTAACTTTGTTCGAAATTCTCTTATTAAGGATATTCCCAGTTGGCAGCGGTGTTGGTGCGGACTTCCTGTGTGTAAGAGATAAAGTTGATGTCATGTGAACGATCCAGTGTATATTCCTGATTTTATCAAAGAACAGTAGAGGTATGACCTTATGGGTTGTGGGTAGAGCTACGATTCAGGCTTTAGTCAGAATTATATATAACGTTTTGAAAAACTAAAAGATTACGCAGATGCAATATTGCTCGTCTTGCAAGTAGCAAAATATAGGAGTAAAGAAAGAAAACAAGTTAATCAAAAGATAAATGCAATATCTCTTGCAGTTTCACTGACTTAAGTCGATAAACATTTTTGAGATTTAGAATTGGTTTATCATATATACATACATAGATTCACGCCTGTTTCCCAGAGGGGTAGGCAGAGATTACGGATTTCAATATCCATTTTGGTTTATCATACACAGTAATATATCCATAGTTAAAAGATTGTTATTTAAATACAAATTATTATTTTTATAGAACAATAATTAGACATTTTCCACTTATAAAATACACTCCTACAAATGTTTTTAAAGTTTAACTTCTTATGTCGTTGACTGTACCTGTTTAGGTAGGTATTATTCTAGATCGCCTATTTATTTATTGTCTAGGTACAAACAATAGACAGCGTGTTACTTTATCTACTACTTTTTAAATACAATTTGAAACCTGGCGTCCTATTACAGCTGTACACAGCACTTAGATTAAACAACTTCGAAGGAACAAGAAATAATATCAGACAAAATTTAAATTGCTTTTGTTGTGCATTTGTGTGAGATTATCGTAAAAAATGTAAACTTGGGAACATTATATAATTGTATTGATTACATTACATTATTACCTTCGTTCTTGTAGCTAACTTCAATCCAGCCGAGATAAAATGCGCGACCTTTAACATTGTGTCATTTTGATATATACCTGGTCTTTCTTGTCTTTAAAAGTCTCAATCCTGGTGACACACAACAGTGGAGCGATATTTAGGAGATGGAAAGCTTTTCAAAGTCAAGGGATTTTCAATAAAATTATTATGCAAATTTGCTTCTATTACAATTTGGTTAAATAAGTATTTGGAGTCTCCATCTTTTCGTTGCCTAAATTAGAACTAAACTAAATTCTTGTAAACATCTCTTTAGTAAATCAAAACGGTATATGCTGACTAAACTTAAGGTCTATTGTTTGGTTGAGGATGTGGCGCACTTATTATTGTCACCGTGTTCCACAGATATTGATAAATAAAAGTCTGCGATAGAGGCTTTGCCCGATAGTATTGTTCCCTGTGACGTTTAATCGAACATTAATCTCCGTTCATTAATTGATAACCAGCGGTGTAACTACAGATCCTATTGTCACAAGGATAAACGTCTATAGAGTTCTATTTACGCGAATCTGTCATTAAATTACGTAATACGTAAACAGGATCTAATTATAATTATAAAAATAATATTCTATCACAGACACACAACACCATCTAGTCCAAACTAAGCAGAGTTTGTACTATGGGTACTAGAGACAATGTATAAACATAAATTTTTTCATACATACACCTATTATACATAAAAACACCCAGACCAAGACGAACATCCACTGAGCCAGGGAATCAAACCCGCGACCTCAGGCGTGGCAGTCGGGTACACTAACCACTACGCCACGAGGCCGCCTATGATGAATCGTATATCTGTAACTGAGGAGAACATAAAAAAATTACATAATTGAGTCAAACTACCCGGATGGCGTAGGGGTTTAAGTGGTCGCCTCGCCACTGACACTACGCCGAGTGTTGTGGGTTCGAATCCCACACGGGACAAAACTTTGTGTGATCCACAAATGGTTGTTCCGAATCTGGGTGTTCTTTGTGTCCGTTGTTTGAATGTTTGTAAAGTCCCCCGCGACACAGAAATGAAACCAAGTGCGGGAGTTGATTTTAAAACAAGTGAGAAACGGCAATGAATCGCCGTAAATCTTATAGTTCGAAAAAATGATTCATGTAATATGCAAAGGTCACGTGATACTACGTGACGTAGGTCAGAGATCAAAGGTCATAGTAATTTCGGGGGTATATCGACTATACTGAGTCGAATGGCGTTGACCGCGAGTCTCTAGCTCTTACGGTTCTTGAGTTGAAAGTTGTATAACAGACAGGACGGATATAGCTGTTGTATAAGAGTTTTTTCGAACTCTAGAATCAAAAATATAAAAACAGTACCTTGCTTTTATTTTAAACTATTTACTAGGTTTATATGTCTACTATTTTTAAAGAAGCGATGCGATGTGCACGTTAGGGACCTATCTCGGTAGGGCGAATTTTTTTTTTTTTTTTTATGTTATGACAGTGGCAAAGGAGCGGACGGATCGCCTGATGGTAAGCGATTACCGCCGCCCGTCCGTATGGACACCCGCAACACCAGAGGAGTTACAAATGCGTTGCCCGCCTTTTAAAAAGGAGTACGCTCTTTTCTTGAAGGTTTGTAGGTCGTATTGGTCCAGAAATACCGCAGGCGACAGTTCATTCCACAGTTTAGTTGTGCGAGGCAGAAAATTTCTAGAAAAGCGCACAGTTGTGGACTGTCAACCATCTAAATGATGGGAATGGAAATTTTGTCGCGTAGGACGATGGCGAAAAGAGGCGGCAGGGATCAGTCCGAACATTTCCTCGGAGCACGCCCCGTAGTATAAGCGATAGAAGATGCATAGCGAGGCCACATCTCTACGCAGCGCCAAGGGGTCTAGCCGATTTGAAACAACCGGGCAGTCGACGATTCGAGTCGCTCTCCGTTGAATGCGGTTTAGAGGGAGAAGCCGGTACTGGGGTGCCCCTGCCCAAAGATGAGAACAGTATTCCATGTGAGGCCGAACCTGCGCCTTGTAAAGTAGTAGGCGGTGGCTCGGCGTGAAATACTGTCTCGATCTGTTGAGCACGCCAAGCTTTTTCGAAGCTAATTTAGCCTTACCCTCTGAATAGCCGCGGAACTGGACTTCACTCGATATGTCGACACCAAGTATTCCAATATTGGCTGAGGCAGTTATGGGGATGTGCTCAAAACAAGGCGATACGACCAACGGAAGTTTTTTAGCGGTGAACGTGCAAACTTGTGTCTTTGTGGGGTTAAATCGGAGTAAATTAAGTCTGCCCCAATCTGAGACTTTCTTTAAAGAGGTCTCAATTTCAGACACAAGTTTGTTTCGGCTCTCAATGACGTTTTCCCGAGAGATGTTAGCGCGTAGCGACGTAGCAGTGGTGAATGCGACTACTTTGAGTGAGGTCTCGGAGCCTATTCCTGGGTCATGCAGTGTTAGTGTAATGAGGGTGAAATACACTTATACCCGGGATACCTAGATATGTTTTTAAAACTCGATAAGTATAATTTTATTTTTATTTTATTTATTAGGGACAACAAACAATTACATTAAAGTAAAATTTTTAAAGTATTACAAGTATAATGAAACTCACTCGTTTAAAATATTATGGGAATATATTATCAAATTGAGTCAGCTCTATTCTATGTATCTTGCTTATATATTATTATTGTAACAATATTGTATAATTTGTTTTGGGGAAGGACTGTTTCCCAACATACAGCTCACGCTAGTTTGGGAATCAGGGCTGACACTGTAAATGTATAAAACTTTTGTTGCAATAAAGAAAGAAAAAAAATAAATAATAATACTTCAAATTCACAGCAATTACACGGACTGTTGAGACTGTCTTACTAAGTCGAATGCTCGTTCCTCGTCGAAACTCGTCGAGAGACGAGTTACTTTTTTCCCTCCACAATAACCCCACTACCTATTTAAAAATGACGATTGGCTGTGTTGCCAGTTGGGTAAATAAAAACTCCCGAACAGAATTATTAACAAAAATAAGAAATCATGATACAAGATAGTGTTTTACATTAAATTATCAAACATATAATCAACATCATTGTCCACGGATTAACAATGGAAAATGAAAGTGATGGTGAACACAATTGAATTAATTTGACAATTTTTAACAAACAAAATCTAAAATGAAACGTTGTATTTAACCTAAAGTGATTTAAACAATTCAATAGCTTTTCGTTTAAATCATTGATGAGTGAGAGAAAATATGTCCAGCTGGATAAGATACGTATTGTATGCTTCAACAAGTCTACGAAGAGGCACACGCAATTCCTGTGTAGAGGGTGACTTTACATTCGTTTAGGTATACACTGGATATAAGAACACCCAGATATATATAGATCAGTATATGTAGATCACACAGTTTTATGTCCTATGTGGGATTCGAACCCACAACACTCATCGTAGTGCCAGTAGCGTGTACTTAAACACACTGCGCCATCTGAGCAGTCATTAGTGGCTTTCAACAAAGTTTTCAAGTTAGAAAACAATGGATGCTTTGATCTAGCGAAATAAATAGTTGTCCTGCATTCCTAGAATAGTCATCGCTACCTTGAAATAATAGTCATTAAGAATACAATGTAATCATTCAGTTTACAGATGTAGCTGTCTCTTACGTGCGTGGGGTTATCTGATGATAACCATAATAGTTAAATATTGTTCCTATATCGTGCGTAGCAGAGCTTGCTAATACCTAAATAACACATACATACATAATGAGTATGAAAACAAAACAATAACTAGTAATACAAATAACCCAAAAACAATGTGGAAGGCAATTAAAAGTGTTTGCCACCTCTCCCAAAACAAAAAAGAACCTACAGAACTTTTAACACTCCACGGTAGTTCAGGCCCCAAAAATTCATTAGACATTTGCAATACATATTTTTCAACGGTAGGTCAAAAACTGGCGAACAACATATTACAGAATTTACAACAGAGTGAAGAAACCCTCGCAGCTAGTGTTACCAATAACCTATTAACACACTCTTTCTTTCTGGAGCCTACTGATGTATCTGAGGTGGAGAGTCTTATACTTTCTTTACGAAATGATAAAGCACCAGGTGTTGACGGTTTGACAAATGTTCTTCTGAAACAAATAAAAGACAGCATTATACCACCACTCACTGAAATATATAATCAGAGTCTAGCTTTAGGTATTTTTCCTAAGGAATGGAAACGAGCCTCTGTCACTCCTATATATAAAGGTGGCCCTACCGACTCGATTAATAGTTATCGCCCCATCTCACTTCTGACTACTTTTTCGAAACTGCTAGAGAAAATTGTTAACAACAGGCTCACAAAATATATTGCAATCAATAACCTTATCTCCGATAGGCAGTTTGGGTTTAGAAGAGGAAAATCCACAGATGAAGCTGTCCATTTACTTACCTCCACAGTCGCAGGATATCTTGATAGAAATAGGTGCAGTATAGGTGTATTCTTAGATTTAGCGAAAGCTTTTGACACCGTGTCGATTCCCATACTATTGCAAAAGCTAGATAAGCAATTTGGTATCAGAGGAATAGCACTGGAATGGTTCAAAAGTTATCTCTTGGAAAGAACTCAATCTGTTAGATTAAATAACTATGACAGCGGCCTACACACAACAACTTTTGGCGTCCCGCAAGGCAGTATCCTTGGGCCTACTTTATTTATAATTTACATGAATGACATGCATGTTGGCATTCATAAAGATATCATTTGTTATGCAGACGACACAGTAATAATTTACAATGGTTCATCATGGAAGGAGGCCTTTCACAACGCTGAACTAGGGATGAAGCAAATAGTGAACTGGCTTCAGAATAACTTGTTGACTCTGAATGCCGACAAAACACATTATATCTGTTTCCATAAGACTGCTGCCTCAGCCCCAAACGCCACGCTTAGTATTAAACTGCATAAGTGTCTGACAGGGGAATTCTGTGACTGTCGAAACTTAAATAAAGCTCAAACTATTAAGTATTTAGGTATAATGATAGACCAAAATCTTAACTTTAGGGCACATATCTCCTTCTTGTCAAATCGAGTTCGTAAAACGGCAAATATTATAAGACTACTTCGATCATCAACTCCAGTAAATATTTTGAAAATAATATACTTTGCGTTATGCCAGTCAATAATAACATACTGTATCAGTTCCTGGGGAAGCGCTGGAAAATCTTTCATGATACAGATAGAAATAGCACAAAGATCTGTTCTTAGAACTATGCTCAAAAAGCCTTTTAGATACGCCACGAAAGATCTTTACAACGATTGTAAGCTGCTTAACGTACGCCAACTATTTATATTAATTTCATGCGTCAATCTACATCCTATAGTTATGAAGTCCGTTACGTATCCAAAACTTCTGAAACGACGGGTATTTCGAATTGATGTACCTTTAGTCAAAACGTCATTCGCAAGGCGCTTCAGTCCTTTTATAGAGCGCTACTTATATAATAAAGTAGTAAACTACTGTGACATCAAACGATGCTCGATTACGGAAGCAAAGCTCAAAATCATGAGGTGGCTACTATCATTGTCATATGATGCTACTGAAAGACTTTTGATTCATTTATGCTGATATTTTATTTTATTTTTATATTATTATACATATAAACACTTACATACGAATACACACACCCACAAATATATTTACCTACATACATATATATACACATATATATTCACTGCATATAATGTATTTATTATCATATAGTACCGAATTCTTAAACACTTATTATAAGATACCCAGTCCTTTTATTTTGTATTCATCTTGTAAATTTTTATTTTTCATTTTTGTCCTATGTGTAAATCATTTGATCACAGTAATATTTTGTTTTTAAATAATATGAAATGTTACCCAGAAGTGTAAAATGTATGAAATGTCGACCGAGCTACTTATATTAAAAAACCGGGCATTGTGAACCGAAACAGGCACCCACAGGACAGGCTTTGCCTAGTGTGGGGCCGTTGGATACCAACAAATTGTATGTTCTTTTGGTAATAAATGATTTTTTATTATTATTATTATACATACATACTGAATTACAGCAATAGTCTGGTGGACGACCGTTCGAAGTAGTCATTTAAGTGCTTTTTACACTTTTGTAAAAAATAATGTACTAAATCAAACAAAGGCAACTACCCTACTGAGACATGGTGCGTAAATGACAGACGCGAAAAGTTGTTCAGCTACTCATAACACCTTAGCTTAGCGATGCATGTACAAAAAATTATAATCGATATTTTTTTCGGATATAATATATCGATGTTTAACGATATGTCAGTCAAAAACATCGATATTTTCGATATATCGTATCGTAGGCAGGAAAAAACTTTATTAAGTTTATACTCCATTTAGTTAGGTACTTGACTAAAAGTAAACAATCTTGATGTGTCTTTTTATCTTAAAACTCAGTTTAAAAATAAAATGCTGCTGAAGATCAATGTAAATACAACAATAACGATTACTAAAGCAATTGTTTTAAATGGATGCATTATTTGCAAGTAGCAATTAACACACCTCGCATTCATTATTTCCTAAGCGATGAATAAAAAATGATTAATGAGCTAGATCCCTTATTGTCGTCCCACTTCGCCGACTCTATCTGTCTGTGCGTTTCGTTTCTATAAGTTGATGAATGCATCGATATTATATCATATATCGATTTATATCGTGCACTCCTAACTTAGCTCTGTCCAGAAAGATAGTAGAGGACCCGTACTGCACAGTAATTCCTTTATCGTTTCCGTATTGTTCAGAGGCTTCACCTGTTGGTTGTTCACGTTTTTACAGTATAAGAGCACGTGAACCGGTGTCTCCGCGGTCTCCATGCAGCCTCTAAATACAAGCTGTCGGTAATGTAAATGTTATCCGCTTTGAAATTAAACTACTATATACGGATTTATCGCGTTGTTTATTTAACACTCTTTTACATAATTTTGAAACTGTTACACTATTATACTACTATTAAACTGTACTAATTTTAAGCTAATTAAATTATTAAAACTATTTGTATTTAAGTTTACACTTTCCCCGACGTTTCGGTTGCTTTTCAGCAGCCATGGTCTCCCCGTGACCGTGATAAAATCCGTATATAGTAGTTTAATTTCAATGAATAACATTCGCGTAAACAGAAGACAATATTATGTTATCCGCTTGTTAATAACATTTTAAAACCGGATGATAGCTACGTCTCTGTCCTCGAAAGGGCAGACAAAGTGTATTTCTCCCACATCTCGCTAGCTTTGTTTAGGACTGACCTAATAAGGAACAAGCCTATTAACATTTCTAGACACCGCGATGCTAGAATTTTCTAACATAAAAACCCAATAATATTTTACTCCACCAAGGAATCGAACCTAGATCCATATAATAGGCCACAAACACGCGCGGGGACAAATACGGCATAATAGACCAGTATCATTATAAATTATAAAAGTTTAAATCAAATCAATATCAAAATATCTTTATTTATTAGGTCACAAAGTTGCATCACAGATATCATAATCCACACTTCCTTTCCTTACTAATATTATAAATTCGAAAGTAACTCTATCTGTCTGTCTATCTGTCTGTGTGTTACCTTTTCACGGCTAAACCATTCAACCGATTTAGATGAAATTTGGTACAGATATAGTTTAAAACTTGGGGAAGGACATATTTTATTGATGTAGGTGCCACGCGGGCGGAGCTGCGCGCAAAATCTATTGCTTTACTATTAGTAACACTTATGAACGTCAAGTTATAAGTGTGTCATATTTAATCTCCTAACTAAGTAATTATAATAGCTTTGTTAGTTTGTGAGAATTATTAGTCGAGACCATTGATAGCTGTAGGCACTAATGATTCTAAACAAAAGATATAACCCGGTTTATGGAATGCGCGAATTATTTTGCATTAGAGTGATAAAAGTAAGACGTTATTCTATTTGTTTATACAAAACTAGCTGTCCCGTCAGTTTCATCCATGTTTATGATTAAAGTTTCGCTTTCGTGGCTACCCGTGACCATGGCTAATGAAAAGCCGAAAAAGCCGGCATGTCGGGGAAAGTGTTAACTTAAATATAAATAGTTTTAATAATTTAATTAGCTTAAAATTAGTAAAGTTTAATAGTAGTATAGTAGTGTGAGAGTTTCTAAATTATGTAATAAAGTGTTAAATAAACAACGCGATAAAATTCGTATTAGTTTAATTTCAATGAATAACATTCGCGTAAACAGAAGACAATATTTCGTAGCGTGATGTTATAATTATAACCTATGTTAGTGATGGATAATTTTTAAAATCTCAGCTGTTTTTTCTGAGTTGATAATATTAGCTCTAGACATATAAACTTGTCACTCCTGGCCAAGGGCCTCTTTTAACACGCTTTTATTAGCTTGGTATGTATGTATCTATGAATCTATGTAACGGAATCTTTGAACGTGATTTTCACCCCTTTCAAACCAACGGATTGATTTGAAACTTTGCACACTTATCGAGGACCGATGACAATACAATAATTTAGATAAAAATATACATAAATAATAGTTTAAAAAATAAAAAGGGCGTGGGGTGCTTTCTAAGATATTTTGATAAACCCCACCCCACGCTTTTTTATATTATTAAAATTATTAAATTATTTTCTACTTTTTTAATTAAGCGTTGTTCTTTAGTTTTTCAAACTATTATTTATTCATTATGAAAAGGTCTACGCCATAGTCCACCACACTGGGCTAGTGTGAATTAGCCGACTTCACTTAACCTTGAGGACATTATGGGGAAAGCAGGTTTCCTTAAGGCGTTACAAAAAAGTACAAAACTACCCACTTGATAATATTAGTATAGATAATAAAACTTACCTACTCCTCTTTTTATTAATTCACCGCGCATTGAGACGCAATCGCGTGGCCAACCAATCTGTGTAAAACTCCAAAGTTTTACACAGATTTATAATAGACTGAGGTACACCAAAGAAATAGGGCTATAAACATGGAGACAACATTAAGAATATATTTTAAAGTATTATTGATTTATGATCAGTTACTGAAATAAATTCTAGTTGTGTATTTTGTACAGTCGGTAATGATGACATATTAAGCATAGGTATGTAATTAAATAAACAACAAAGATGAGTCGATTTTAAACACAGATTTATATGCACTTTTAAATCTGTGTTTCAAATTGACACGTGGATAATTCAAACGTTCGTGCGTCTGGAATGGCGGGTACAGCTGATACAAAGCATAGCTATATTAAAAATGGCGTCTTTAGATCGTTGACAGGAAGGTTATTTCAAACACACACGCATATCGTGCTTACGTTCAGTAACTTGAAGTATGTTGAGAGCAGTTACTGTCGTAACAATGCATACTTACATAAATTTCCATTAAACTATTACTTGCTATTGATCCTTAGAGTATACCATGGTATAATGCGTAGAAAACGATGAAACTCCATGGAGTTTCATCGTTTTCTACGCATTTTTAACATGTTTCCATTGTACTCGATAAAAAAGACAAATTTAATATTAAACATAAAAGGTAATATTTACAATACTCGTTTAATCAAAGAATTTTTAGCATCACTGTCAACTGATTACGTGCCCAGAAGACTGGCAGCATTGCCATGCCACGTTGAATGGCAATGCTGATGCTTTGGGTCAAAAGACCAACTTTCAGACAGGCGAAGCGTCGATCAGGCGTTTTGCGAGCCCATGAGCCTAATATTCCATTAAACTAGGCTGTTATACCTTTACAATCAGTGTTTATTTTATTGCACTCTTAAACAGGTTTTAACTATCAACATGGGTCTGCCCATTTTATAGTTAAGACAGTTGTTCAAGTAACTGTAAGTTTATGATACTTGGGACCGATGGCCATTGGCCTTTTGTGCTTGTCGGGGGTTTAACATTTTGTAAATGGTCACCTATATCTGAATAATTAGTGTTACTTATATGCGTTATTACAAACGTTCGAACAACAGACACAAAGAATGGCACAAAGTGACATAGTGGCAAGGTGGCCACTTAAAATATTGTGCCTCCCGTGCAATCTAAACAATGACGAGTTTACCTTAATTTAAATAAAAATGTCATGAATCATGATTGTTTCTGTTGCCAAAATTTGCTATTTTGCAATTTTATTTCTAGTTATCATCAAATGTATCGTCAGCCAAAGGTCTAGCGAGAGTAAACAGAGGTCTAGATATGGCAAAATAATGCCTAAGGATATTGAACCTGTTATAAATGCAATTTGACAAACTGCTTTTGTGGCGCAATGCGGCGGTAATGAATCGGTCGATTCATGCAGGAGAGTTCAGTCCCTTTCAAAAAGATTTTCTGTCAGGAAATTCTCAGTAGTGGCTAATGAAAGTCTCTTATTGTATAGGTGGCAAATACAGGGGTAATACATTACTCCTCTAGAAGTGCACCTCTGAAAATCCCTTTGAGAATACAGGCATGACAGAAAATATTTTGGAGGTGTTTCCATCGGTTTGATTTCTCTGTCTTCGTGATATACATACATTTGTGAGCCCGTTGTCGCAGTAATACAAAACGAGTTCTGCGAATATTGCCGACGTGGGTCCTCTCGCGTGTGCATGGTTGCTCGGCAGCCGTCACGTATCGACCAATCCGTTTCACAATAGCCCAGCAGGCAAGCGCGCGGCACAGTTTACTTCAAACGTACGTGACAGGCGCCGCGTCTGCTATCTCCCGATTATGTGATTGGTTTTTGTGTAATCTCTTCTTGTAAGGTGCGAACACTGTGTTAGCTGATAGGTAATATAATAATTATTTATAAATAGGTTATTTCATTCCATTCTGACAATTAATTATCAAGCTAATCAAAAAGTAATGCACGCCTGGCTAGTGTTTGAATGAGTGAGTCGCTTCGCTATAGTCACCAAGTGTTGACAGTTCTGATTAGATGAATGAACTAAAAAATTACATCAATTTCTCCGAGTCTGGGTGGTATTTATTTATGTTGTTGCGAAGTTTGTAAGGTCTCACGAATTAGTACGTAACTGTTGCTAATGTAGTAGATATTTTTAATTGAAAATAATCTATGATGTAAAATATTCGTAGTTTTTCTACAGAAATATTATGTAGGTAAAAGGGTGTAGTAAACAGAATTGCGGATGGCAGTGTCAGGATCGTTTGAGTATGAAGAAATAAAGAACGGAGAACAATTATAAAATTTATATATCACATTCACACTTACATATGTATATGTAAGTGTGAACAAGAATGTCGAAAAGGGAACACCTTAGGTAATGTTTTCTGATCACTCATCAACCTCATTACTCTAGCCTAGTTGCCGATCATTATCAGTTTGATGTAAATTATAGAGTAAAAGTATTTCACGTTACATTATATTTTTAGGAGGTATACAGATGGTGTCAACAGTCGTCTTGTTACAATATGAATTTTAATTAATCATTTCTAAAGTCAACATTTTTAGAAGAGTAGAGTACGTTTACGTAAAATATGCTACAAATAGAAATTAAAATACACATCTCATATTTACACTTTTCTCGACGTTTTATTTGCTTTTCAGCTGATAAGTATTGGAGGCAATCTCGACTTCAAAAATATGAATTAAAAAGATGATTAAATTGCAATATTTTAAATAGCTCGGCAATATTACGAGAATAAAATCATTTCCATTAGTTATCCTAACGTTTTGAGGCGAGTTACCATTCAAGATAGGATTAAGAAAAGCGATCAGACGAACGTGTATGAAGATTGAAATGAAAGAATCTTGGCAGGATTGTAATAGATATCAATTCTCAGTCCCTGTGCCAGTTTGCTTTAGGACATTATGCGTAAGTCTATGTATTTTCCTTTGTGTGCACTTGCATTATCAGTTATCTAGAGAGGTTCTGATAATTGTCTATAATCTTGTAGGTGGTAGACCTATAATAAAGACAATAGTGTATCGTGAGTCAATTTCCCTTTGTTAGCTTTGTTATTAAGATAAGATATCGTAGAAATAATATGTTTGATTGTAAAGTTCAAAGTGCTTTTCTTAGTATTTAATTGTGTTGACTTGAAGGTAAATATTTTCTTTTTATTATTAGCAGAAGAGTGTTCATTGTTATCGTTATTTTATTGTTTTCAAATTTCCTCGAGATACAGGAATTAAGCCAGGTGCGTCTGTGTGTCTTTAAATAAATATGCATAAATTGCAAGAGATAGTTTCTTAATATATTGTAGATAAATCATTATACCGGTTGTAAGAGTTAATTTTGATATGAATAAGGCACTGGTAAGAGATGTGAATGTAGGTACAATGGCTGCGAATTGAGGTCATTAAGACGTGAGAGCGATGTGACTACTACTTTAAAGGGTGAAAAACTAGGAGAGCATTGTGCTGTGATATAAACAATAATAACAAGATTTGCGAATAAGGCACCATTAGGCACCTACTGATAAATTAAGATACCATTTTAATAAATTTAAGCATGTAGTAAGACCATTTGCCACAAAAAAATGAGAGTCTAATAAACCGTGGCCACCCAGGATTATTATCTAGTGAATATCCTAGAATGTTCGGTTTCACCTAAAATTTCTTCTGGAAAGTAGTCTTAGATACGGCAATCAGAAATACTGGTAGGCGTAAGATTTACAGAGAAAGTATATGCACACGTTAAATGTAAATTGAACAGTCGAAAAGAGAGGTATTAAACTGAATCAGTTACACTAAGTCAGTGGTCAGTGACAACCCGTGGCTCGCGAGCCGCATGCGGCTCTTTGACTCCTCGACTGCAGCTCTTCTTCGAAATGCTTAGTGCAAGCACGGAATATTATTTATTATATTCTTTATAAGTATGATACCAAATTTTATTTAGTTTACTGTCAGTTGAACTAAGATTTTTAATCCTAATTATTTCCGTAATTATATCTCCCATAAGAAAAAAATTAAATTTAAAGGAGTCTCTTTGAATAGATTTCAATTGCGTATTAACTATATTTGGCTCTTTTGGTCGACAATGTTGCCGACCACTACACTAAGTAAAGTATGTATAACTTTGTTCACAATTGTATTCGAACATTATTCGGCTATATTTCGGCTGTATTTATTTTTAATCCGTCTATCAAACTAGAGAATTATTCCTATATTGTGTTGGACTTGACAAACATTCAAATAACGCACATGAAATAAACACAGGCTCGGATCAACCGTTGGTGGAACATACAAAACTTTGTTCCGTTTCGAAATCAATCCTACAAGACTCGGCGTAGTAGTAGCGAGACGGCCACTTAATTCACTAAGATAATCGTGTACTTAAGTTCGCAATTATGCTTATTACGACTAAAAGCGGAGTTTTATCTGAATTTATTAATTTGTAGAAGATCGTTGCTATACAGCCCCGTGTCGTGTTTCCGTAGTGAATAAAGTGATTAGGCTCTTGAAGAAGGTCCTATAATGTGACCAGGGACTCTGTAACTTTTTCCCTTAATGCTGGTAATATGACAAATTTTCCTTTTGTAGCATCGGTTACGTGAGAGTAATCCCTGGTGTTACTAGCGTCCAGACAGCGGCAACCGCTTACCTTCAAGGAGGCTGCCATATGCCCACCACCTAGATTGAATAAAGAAAGTTTGTACGTAAAACAAGATGGCAGTATGCTTTCGGCTGCAAACTCATGTTCGCACTTTGCAATCACCGTTACGTATCATTTTGCCTAGAAGTTTATAATAAAAGCAATTTCCTCTTTCACTCTCACATAGGTGTAAAGATCAAAACTAAAAGAGGCAGAATTCACATCTACATTATTTTATTTCCACATAAATATGATTTCGCTATTTAGAAACACAAAAACCATTTCACGAAAGTTACCACAAGAAGCACAACTCTATCAAAATGTACATGTTCAAGACTTTTTTGGAGTCTATACCAAAAAACCGTTCACAATTCGTAAATGAGTTGGAAATCCCAGAGGTGACGCTGACTCCTTACGTGTGGAGGGAGCCAGAGGAGTGTACCTCAGAGAAGAGTGATAGCTTGGTCACTGATAGTTTGGACGACGACCGAGGAACGCTCAACACTGAGTCTAGTATACCGCTATCGAGAGCCATGACTGATTCGGAGATTGACTACTGTCGGTACAAGAGGGTATGTTAAGCTTAGCTAACTAGCTAGAAATAGAGCAAGCCTATTGGCCTTTATCGGCACAGTTCCAGATTGCATCCTTACCCAACGCCTTATAAAGTCTTGCAACACAAATGCAAGAACGCTCATCTGAGGCCACGAGTGGACAAGAGACTAGAGACAAAAATACTTTCCAGTTGATTTTGGCTTAAAAATATTTATTTACTTTCATTCAAATTGACGCCACTGCAATTTAGAAAAATAGTTAACAAGAGTAAGTCTATTGGACAAGATATCAGTCCATAATATGCCTGCACCTTTTCTAGATGATTTGGTAATAGTATATGACAATGAAGAGAATATCTATAGACGTTTAAAGTTTTCATACCTTATTAACTATAACTGGATAAAAATATATTACAAACACACCTCCTATCATAATTAAATAATAGAGCATTGAGAAAAGAGATGTTTTTGAATTATCTCACAGCCAGACATATATTCGTATAAAAAAATAATCTCAATACATATTTTTTTTATAGGTATTTCTAAAATAGTGGCTTTAATTTGAATATATTTTAGAAATGTATTAAGATCTTAAAACACTCAATTTTTATAGTAATTTTTTATGTCCATCTTTGGCCTGAGACACTATGGAGAACAGGCATTCCCCTTTCTGGCGCATCCAGAAATTAGCATTTGTTTTATGTTTTTACGGTTGAACGACTGTCTTTGTCACCAGTAGCACAACAGTATCGGAGCGCCTATGTTATCTCATCATTAAAAGGCTGAAACAAGTTCGGAGATTACTAAGTAGCCGAGGAGAGGCAGAGCTTGTATTGAGCGGTAGAACAGACAGTTGACTATATATGCATATAATACGCCGTAACCTTGTCCCTGTCCTTCGTCGATATATACTCGTGATACTGTCTAAAATGATAATAATATTTCGGCAACATAAGCCGATTTTATTATGCCGAATCGATATTCGCGACTTAATGCGACGTCGCCATTGTCGTAGAGAATTTATTCAATGTAGCAAATTTTATCTACTTACGTGCCTATTGCGACAAGCATACAAGGCCACTCAAAATAAAGGTACTAACTTGGAAGGTAGATCAAATACCTACCCAGTATGTAGCCAGGTTCGAACAATTTTGGTGGGACAAGAAAATTTGCGACTGCCGATCTAAATGCAATTTGTATGGAAGGCCAAATTTTAAACTTTTTCTTTTATTATTACTTTAGTACATTTTATGATTACGGCAATCTATTATAATACTATGACTTACAGATTGAAATGTTTACCTACTTCTAATAAAATTAAACAAATTCAATACAATATTTTATATTGTTTGTGATAATTACATACCATAGTCACTCGCCTTTAATCCCGATGGAATTGAATCAGACATTCATGTTTCGGTCCACGTAAAGAGAAACGAGCCTTTTGCCGTTTGCCGGGCACAATTTAAGACTCTACTGCAACAGAAAATGATAGATGGAGTAATGGATAAAATTTTAAATGGATTTAAAACATACCCAATAATATTTAGACTTAAATCGCTATTTTGCATAAGCACTGTCTGTCGTTTTCACTACCGCTGCGTAACCGAAGCAGTTCCTTTAAAAGAGGAAGTACAACAAGTCAGGAGCAATAACATTTGTAAAAGTACAGAATAACAACAAAATCAGGGGGAGCTGTGGTTTGATCAGAGCTGCCGTATTCTAGCTCGCATCCGCCCGTAGTATTTCTTATGGTATTTCCTTTGTATATATATATATATTTAGTTACCTAGTATATTATATTTCAGATGAAAAACAGTAACGAGGCTTGGAAGGAATTGAAAGCAGCCATGGACACCTTCCCGTCTGACTACCTTGCATCGCTTACCAGGTATGAAATTTTGTATTGTAGATGAGATTTAATTCATGAAAGCAGTTTGAGTATAATTTTAAATTTCATATTAAGGATAAAAATATTTTTGGCAAAAAGTTAGTGGCAACTATTTTGCCGATAACCACTTTTGCATTTAATATACCTAACAGAGAGAAAAAATTTAAAAGATAAAGGTATGATGAAATATTAATTGTTGCCTTTAAGGTTGCTTCCAATATTATGACAAAATATATTTATTATGCCACACACCTGCGCAACGATTGTTCTCAAAATGTAAAGCGGTAACGGTTATTAGAGCTAAGACACAGATTCCAAAAAAAAGGCTTCGTAATATCTATTCCAACTTTATAAAATACTTTATAAAAGATTTGTTTAAAAGTTTATTATATATGAACTAAATTGTTATATCTATCATATATATCAAAGGTTTACTGACTTAAAAGTCTATAGTTATTTCATTTATCCTATCTTATATACACTGAGATTATAGATATCTATTAGAGAGAGTTGCGGCATAAAAGTGGATATAGTGACGAGAATAGAAAAGGGTATGTTAAGCTGGTTTGGGCATGTAGAAAGAATGGACGAGAAAAGACAGATCAAGAACGTTTATAAGGCTAGTGTGAATGGAACAGTCGCAAGGGGAAGACCTAGGCGAACGTTTCTTGATCAGATCGGAGACGTTCTGGATAAAGGCCAGGTTAAGAGCACTTTAAACCGGCGAGCGTGTATGACGAATGTTATGAAAGTGAATGAAGCCAGAGAAGTGTGTCAGGATCGTAGCAAATGGAAATCCGTAGTCTCTGCCTACCCCTCCGGGAAACAGGCGTGAATCTATGTATGTATATGTATGTATATATATCTGACTCCGTTTATTCTGTGTATGCAGTTCACATGTCCAGTATCACGTGCATGGCACCATGACACTACCTTTGTATTGACTTTACCGTGATCGGTGACCAATTATTTCCATATCTATTCTTTGTTTTATCATCATCGGTATCAATTTCTAATGGCTGCGTGGAAAAGTCATATTAACAGGTCAATACCAGATAGTACCCACACTATCACTGGTGCATTTGAGTTTATCTACAAAACGACCCTTTGAACTTCTGTATATACCTAATTAGTGGAGCAGCCCTGCCCGTAATGACATTGACAGATCTTCGCATGGTAACCGGAGACATAGCTTGCCGCGGAGATGGTAAAATTCACATATTTATGTTAGGTACACATAATATTAGAATCAAATCATTTGTGTATTATGTACATATCGTCATGCGGAAGTGCGACGTGACAATATCAAATATCGAAATGATTGCACGAAAAGTTGCTCACGCCATCTATCAACATGATGCGTAACCTTACTGTAATTAAATGGTCATTATTTTCGAAGACATATCCCTTTCTAGCTATAATACTTACGCTTCACACTCGCACGGAGTGTAATAAATATTAAAGCAAGGCAATGATTAATCATTCGTAAAATGGTATTTGTATTTTCAGTGCGATTATTACATTGAATCCATTGAAGCAGCGCCATGAAATAAGTTGAAACAAAAAACTAATAATATCACCTTAGGCACATACATGCCTTTGGTATTTATATTTCTTTTTCTTTGTGTTTAGAAGTTACCACGCTTTCGTGAATTCTTATTTAATTTCACAAGGCTCTAGTATTACATAAGATGTCTACGTTTCGTGTGACACGTAGAGGACCTCCGATTACACAATGCTTTCGTTTATCTAAACTAAACCATATTCACTTGTACACATGACTTATGGTTTAAACTTAACTTACTTACTTAGTATATTTTTATGATGAGTGAACAATGACGTCTTCATTCGTACATGACTGGCAAACACGTGTGAAATACTGTGCAATTTTGTGAAATCACACGATCAAAATCATTTCAAATCTGCCATTAAAAATTGTATTTGTTTTACAGTGATCATAATTAAATTATTTATTACTAGTTACTAATTAGATTACTATACGTATTCTTGTTAAAAGCCTTCAGCGAAGCTAAAATGCTTGTGTTACGAGTAGGTCCAGAGCATAAGCGCATTCGTTAGAAACGACGATAATGGAATGAATTTACGGTCGCGAGACCGATGCAACAAACATTGGGCTGCCAAACGTTTACATGCATTTGTTACAACACTTGTTCCAGAAATTTCGAATTTATACGTCATTTCTTGAGTTAATCTTACTTTTAATGCATACTGTACTTATATTGAATTATACAAATAGTAGAAACAGCCATGTTCTTTTTATTCAATCTTGACTGCTCAGATGGCGCAACGGGCAAGCGGTTGTCTCGCCGCTGTTGCAGCGCTGTGTACTATGAGTTCAAATCTCATACAGGGCAATTAATTACTTGATTGATCCATAAACAATTGTTCAGCGTCTAAATGTTCTTTGTGTTAGTCTTCTGCGACAAGGCTAAAGTTCTAGTGTGGGAGATGCCTTTTAAAAATAGCAAGAAATAATGTCACCAGCTTCACGTACTTATCTATTGCGTAGAATTCTTATTGTTATTAGGTAGCTACATCATTAGGTGACATGACACATTACATCATTATATAAGCGCTATAGCGCTTGGAACACGTTCATACATGATAAGGCATTGATGATGATTGTTTCAGACACTTATTTATAAAGACATTAGAAATATATCTATCTTGATGTAACGGATATAAGTGCCTACAAGTAATCTGTAATGATGACCAGGTATCAAATATTGTCTTCTAGGTTCTGTAGCATAAAATTGTGCGTTGTAGGCTTCTGATTGACAACTTGGGTTCGATACTTATGACAGGCAAAGAGTTATTGGGTTTGCCTGCTATAAAATTATTTTTATGAGACACAATGAGCTCGCTGATTTTACGTGGTACCTAAAATTAATTGGCGAAATGTGGGTGTAACGAACTGTTATCTACCCCTTTGGATATACAGGCTTGAGTTACTGCCTATATAAAAAAATGGCGCTCGGAACATAACCATGCAACCAACTGCCAATAGTGCCAATCTATACAAATAAATAAGTTTGTGGTGTCGTTTGTTACGTCAAAATAACAGCTTTTTACTAAATGCATATGAAAGTATATACGGCATTAAAAGGAAAAATCTATTTTTAAAATTTTTGTATGAGTGTTTGTTCCGGTTGATATCCGAAAATGCTGGACCGATTTTGACGAGACTTTCACTGGCAGATAGCTGATGGTATGAGGAGTATTTATTATTATTAGAAACTCAACAGCTTGTTTTCTATACACATGAATAAGAAAGTAGATAGCACTAGCAATATTGAAACTATAACAAAAAGTTAGCGGTAAGAAGTGAAACACAGAGACCCAAGCAATACCATAATGATATGACATGACATGATGTGACATGCTGCGTGGACATTATGTTATAAGTTAACAACCAACAACAGATTGTAGGATACACTCACGGTAGCTACTTTTAGAAAGGTGGAATAGGTGAATATTGGAGAAACTAGTGTTGTAAGTTCGTGGCAACCTCGTCATAGTAACTTAGGCTACTTTTGTTTTAGAAAAGAAATTAGCGTTTCCCGAAATAAATATCCACGCGGACGAAGCGGGTCGCAGCTAGTTCATTTATATTAGTTTTAAAGCAAATATGGGCAATGCCTTATCATATATATACCACACATACCTGAGCGGCATTGCACATGATTGCGTCAAAATTTAGGCGCGAGAAGACATTATTACAACCTATTGCGGTATACACAAATACCGATGAGTAATCCATTTATAACGAACTCGCATTCACTGATTAAAATATAGATACCTAGTGATGTTGTCGCTGGCTAGTTCTAAGTAAATAGTGAGTCAATGTGTGTAGTCACGTCTATCTATGGTCACGTCTGCCCGTTTTACCGTTGTTGTGGCTAAGACACAGTCATGACATGACCGTCGCCAGATGACGGTAGGCTGGCAACTTGTTAAAGTGATGTGCTATATGCAAGAGCGAGTTAAAACTAACGGCCATATGCATAAAACTTATAAGAAGGTTATACCATCGTTATAAGTAAAATTCTAAAATTATTGTTTATAAGTAATGTATAAGAATGCTGGGTTGCCTAATAACGATGCTGTATATAATAAAGGTTTAAAGAAAATGAATGAATAGTCTAAGTCTTCTTACAATCCATATATTAGACATATTTACTAAGTATTTAAACTAACCCATCGTATTAAGCCTTCTGTAAGATATATATTTAAGAGCAGCGATAGCTCAGTGGGGTGACCAACAGACTGCAATGCAGAGGGTCTCGGGTTCGAACCCACGTCGCGCACATCTGACTTTCAGAGGTTATATGACTTTTCGAAATTATATGCGTATTTATTGACAATTATCGCCTGCTCCGTGCCTCGGAGAGCACGTTAAGCCGTCGGTCCCGGCTGCCATGAACATCTATGGCAGTCGTTATCGGGGAAGTCGACACAAAAGATCCCACTGGGTCGAAGTGTCGCCGGTCTGTACTGACTGGCCCCCACACAAGATAAGATAAGATATATATTTATTATGAATAAGACCATATGTTGTAAATTTACCACCAGAGACTTGAAAAATACACATCATAGCTGCGAAAATATGATTGCACGAATCATTTTTAAACTTTCCCGTTATATTTTATACATGTAATTCGTAACGGGAATTAACGGGATCATGCACTTTGATCAGGTTGCACCGTTTGTTTCAAGGAAAAATCTTTTTTGTCTATTGCATAAAACATTTATTACTGTAATGTGTGTAAATAATAATACATTAAAATAATAAAATAAAAAATATATGAAGCTGGTTCAAAATGATTTCCATTACCTATAGAAACATGCACTCTCTCACTCCCCAAATTCTTCACTGCCAATCTTATGAATTGTTTTAGAGAATCCAAATTATCTTGGCGTTTAGAGCAAGCCGTACTCTCTAAAACTGACCATAAATCCATGATCCAGCAGATTAAGATCGGGACTAAATGACGGCCAGTCTTCAGCTATGATAAAGTCCGAAACGTTCGTTTCCAACCACGCTTGGGTGGATCGAGCTTTATGATCCGGTGAAAGGACCATTGTTAATTATGGAACATTAAGGCGAGGTTAAGAGGCTTAACCAACTTCTCAAGAATCGTATCTTGATACACATGTGCCGATGTTTTGACACCTTTTTGACAAAAATATGGCTCAGTCACTCCTTGATAGCTACCACCCCACCAAACCATCACTGAAGTCGGATAATGTTGTACTCTGCTGACTAATTAGGAAGCTTCTATAGAGCTTTGAGCACTCACACGGTCATTCTGCTTGTTGCAACATTGCTCAATGGTAAAAATATTCTCGTCAGTAAATAAAATTACCGTACCGCCGCCTTACGTAAGGTACGGTACAGTCGCCAAATATCGCCACCTTTTTGGGAAAAATTGTAATAAAAAATATTGCACGTAAAATGACAAGTAAAACGTCAAACATTAGGTACAATACTCCTTTACTCTTAAGAATGATAAAAAAGTCGTTAACTTTATTACAAATTTTATAAAGATAGTTTTAACAAAAATGTAGAAATTCTAAAAATATTTTTTTGGTCTCCTAATTCCATCCGGTTTCTACCTTCCGCTTTTTTTCTGCATCCACAATTTCTTGTTGATGCGGTAAGGCCGTGCCTATCATGGCTTTGCCTGTCTAGCTGAGTTTGAAGGTGTTTCGATAATTGGAACAAGCTGCACATCTGCTGGAACTATAAACGAGGATAAAGAGTTTCCTGATCGAGAAATGGAGTTGTTGTTGTGTTGGTCTTGACCTTGTGTAGTCCGAAAGTGATAAGACGCCATTTACCAAACATTTTGTATTGTTTGCGTCGGTTGAAGAAGGTCTATGTAGTAAGTGCAAGTAGGGGAACGATATTAGGAAACTGCTATTTGTTACAAAAAACATCCATCCAATAAAAACACATGTTACCTTGTACACCTTAAATTTTCTATCGTTTATAATTATATGTATTATAGTTCATTTTAACAAAACTTTCGTTTAAATAAGTCAAACATCCATACATTTAACTGAGTTTATTAATATTTGAATCCAAAACTCACGTTATGTACAGTTTTTCTTGTTTTAAATATCTTGTTGTAGAAGCGACATTCTACTTCCACTTTTTTGGAATGGCCTACTGAGATAACTAACTTTTGATCAGGTTTATCAAAACAAGTGGAAGATAAAAAAAGGAGGGTACGAAATTAGGTTCGGGGATGAAATACCTTACCGCTTAAGAAGTTGTTTTGATTTTACCACCCTATTCATTTTAATTATCAGTTAAATAATGACCAGTGCGTCTCTTATAGGCTGTAAGTCCTAAGTCATCTTTTAAAATACGCGACATGGCTTTAGGTGCTATATTCATTTCCCAAGATAAAATCTTTTGCTTTCGGACAGGATTTCGTCGAATTCTTTCCTTCATTACCTTTTTTGAAGAACTACGTGGACGGCCATATCTTTTTCTGTCACAAACAGAGGAGGTTTCATTGTACCTATCAATTGCCCGGTACACAAACATTCGACTAATACCAAGCAGACGGAGAATTTCAAAAATTGTATTGTCATGCTATTACAGCAATTATTCGGTTCTCTTTATCACCCCACTCCATTTCAATATCACAAAAATATTTAACACCGATTGGCGCGAAATAAATATTCATATAAGAATTACAGATTCCAAATTCAAATGTAATATTGTTTTTTTTTATTGTAGTATTTATGGCCAGACTAAGTAGGTATATACAGCGTGTAACAGAAAGGTGCGGTCATATCTTAGGGCCATGATGGTTTATTCCCAACTTCCCCCGCATGTCTGACCCCGAATGGGGGAAAATAGGAATTTTCGTGTCATTTTCCCCCGTATTTGTAATCGGGGGAAGTTAGGAAGTTCTATTCCCTTCTTCCCCCGCATCTCTGCCCCCGAATGGGAGAAAATGGGAATGTCTGTGTCATCTTCCCCCAAACGTGTAATCGGAGGAAAATAGGAAGTTCTATTTCCATCTTCCTCCGGATAGCTGCCTCCGAATGGGAGAAAATGGGAATGTTTGTGTCATCTTTCCCCAAACTTGTAATCGGGGGAAGATAAAAATCCTAAAACTGGTTTATAATGAATATTACCATGTAGATTTGAATTTGTATTGATTATAAAAAGTGTATTAAGTGTATTAATCGTTAAACGATGAGACTGATTAAAATGTATAATATTGGAAATTTTGTTAAAAAAATCATTTATATACAAAAAAGAGATGGATTTTGAAACATTTTTTAATATATCTCAAGACTGATTTATATACAAGGATATTATTATTAATATTTGATTGTTAGATTGATAATTTTAAATTAGAGGAATTGCTATATTATATTTAGTATTATATAATTATGTATTACTGATTTTAAAACGAGAAATGCTGTACTATTTGTTTTATAAAAAAGTTGGTAATCAAATGTTGTTTTAATAATTCCTGTAAAAAAAAACATGTTTATTTAATTCGAACCATACTTAGGTGCGGTGGCACAAAACAAAATTAATTATTAAATATATTTCGGGGACAAATGAAACTTTTACTTCCTATCTTCCCCCGATTACAAGTTTGGGGAAAGATGATACAAACATTCCCATTTTCTCCCATTCGGAGGCAGCTATCCGTAGGAAGATGGGAATAGAACTTCCTAATTTCCCCCGATTACACGTTCGGGGAAAGATGACACAGACATTACCATTTTCCCCCATTCGGGGGCAGAGATGCGGGGGAAGATGGGAATAGAACTTCCTAACTGCCCCCGATTACAAATTCGGGGGAAGATGACACGAAAATTCCCATTTTCCCCCATTCGGGGGCAGACATGCGGGGGAAGACGGGAATAAACCACCGGGTGTGATGTATATCTGATAAATAACCTATCATCGAATCAAAAAAGAAAAATAATTAAAATTTATGAGAATTTGAAACATTTTATTCATTTATTATTAAAATAACGAAACAAACGCATGATAAAAAGGAAATTATGCTATATCATAGTGAAAATAATTTCTACCGATTTATAACCATACCTTAAAATTCATTGTTACACCGCAGCATACAATAAATTTTATATCTATACCTATATTGTAAAATAATATGGCAATTGAGTGATACACCTCAGTACGAATATTTTATAGATATTGCGTTAATTTGATTACTCATATAGATAATCGTACCATATGACATGTTGTTGTGTAGGTCGACAGGTATGGTGAGATGCTGAATCATTTTGCTGAATCTTCTGACAAACGATTTTTCTGTCTTAAGCATCTGTATGTCGAATAAAGTAATCGACAGCTCACGATTATTTTAAACGAGAAACGAACTATCTCTTACCAGGTGCAGTGCTAAATTAGCCATAAAGGAGCTGGAGTTAGGGACTCAACACTCCTGAGCTAGAGCCATTGAAGATTAGACTAGTTGTGTTTGTAGTAGTGACATCTTATGTTATATAGTCCTATAATTATTGTTTATTAAACTTTATTTGTGTAACTTAACTTACTTTAATTTAACTAACGGAACTTTACTTACATGATTACCCTATTCAGGCTTTATTCGGCAATGACTAGGTTTAACCACCGGAGGATTACAATACAAGATTATTTAAGATCTGATGAGATAAGATGAGAGCGCGTTATGCATAATTAATCTGTACCTATTATTTCTCTCGTTACAGTTACTACCCGGATTCATACGATGACTTAGCAGCGTCATGCGCGAGGGAACGTCTCCGGCGCTACACGGATGATCTGAAGGTCCAACTGGACAAACGCTACGAGGAGGAGTGCCGCGTGTTCTCCTCTGACGACCCCGGACTGGAGGCGCTGGAAGATGCGGTCAATAATTTGAAATATAAGGTTGAAAGCCCGCAGAATAACAGCGATACGTTTTAATCAGTCCATGGAAAACCAGCAATGATCTATAGTCTATTCAATTTACAGTGGAACAAAACGGACTCGGATAAGTGCTTTATGACGCCAATTTGCCAGTGTTTCAAAATGCCCCACCCAATATCTAGGATTATTTTTCAGTGAGGCCGCCGGCCCTCTAAAAGCGATGACCTACGCATCGCTTTAGAATTTTGAGTTGAAACGTTACCTTATTATGCAGGGATGGTTGCCAGAGACCTCTTCATAGCATGGCCTAGCTGCCTCTTCTGCCTTTATATATGCCAATGCATCTGCCAATTTGTCGATGTTTGCATCTTGTCTCAAGGCTTATTGAATAGACTATAGGCACCAGTCATAAAACATATCATTTGTATGATCTGAGTACCTAAAGAAGAACTTACATCATCCTTCTTTAGCTAGTAATCAGAATGAAATAATTCCGTATGAACTCCTAGGTCATCAGTTACAAATAAGGAGATAGAAGTCCGTGATCACTATTCGTGCCTAGACTCGCATGTGTTTGTTAACTAATTTAAGACACTGGCTGGTTTGCCTATCACTAATAAAAATGAGCAATGTCAGCAAACCTTACCACAATTTATAATATTTCTCAATGTAAATTTAGTTTCATGAAGCACGGATAGCATCAAACATTAGCTTAGTCATACCATCTGTAACGCCTGTCCACGTTGTTCATAGAACCGTTACTAAGATTTCCCGTCAAGAATTTATTAGTAGCAATTTATTAAGAATTTCTGTCAAGAAGTTCTTAATAATTAGCCCGGAGTTAGGCAGTTGGCGGTGTTTCACCCCCGTGCGTCGGAAAGCACGTTAAACAGTGGGTCCCATGGCTGTCATGAACATATATGGCAGTCGTTATTGGGAAGTCAACGCCCTCAAATATCCTGATGACTGGTCTATCCGTAGAATGATCCCATCCTGATGATGTTATCCTTCTGGGTTACGGAGGTCAGGTGGCAGTCGCTCCGTGTAAAAACTGATATTTAGCTAAATCTCGTTAGACCAGAAATAAGCGAACATTGGTATAAGCTGGGATTAATAATCGCTAGGAAGAAGAAGAGTTTGATAGCTAGAATGCGATTGAGATTTTTTTTGATTGAGATCCTTCTATTAATCCAGATAGTTTAAGTAATGTAGGTACGCACTCTTGCCAATTTTTCTTGGACTCATTTAAATCGTTATACGCTGTATAAAAAGCTGGCGATAGCGGCTTAATTCACATTGTATATCGCAAAAGAATTACATAATCTTTAATTAATTAGTAGTAGGTATTATCAAGAGACATGCAATCATCTATATTATTATTACATAGCTTTACGCTTTAGCTAAAGTGGGAAAGCAATTGCTGCGGGAATTATACCTCACCTGATTATGGTTAGTAAATTGTACCTATAGATCACATTCAGGCGGACTGTAGTCACACTTTCTTTATTCGACCATATCAGATGAAACAGTACCTACATCGTTCCTTGTCTCTGTTCTTTGTGAATTGCTTGACAACAGTAGACTTACCAAGAGCTTATGCATTAATGTAGGTACTGTTCTAATAGGGAGACTTCGCTAGTTTCATTACTTAAAAAGAAGTTAAAATTTTCCTACATAATTGATCGCAAGTATATTAGTTAAGGCAGCTTTAAAATAACCTGTTATTATGTAAATATATTCATTTACAATAAGTATATGTAGTAGTGTTAGTGGCATACCATTGTAAATGTTGATTATAAAAATGTTCTAGTAAAAATTGCCTTGTAGAAAATTCAGAGCAAAGCCGCAATCTTGAATTATGTGGTTCTAAATAAAATACTAAATGTTCCCATCGCCACTTAAATCAAAGGTAGTCACTTTTTATTTTATAACTCAGCTAATCTCACCACGAAAATTACATGTACACGCAGCGACGCATCAACCTAGACTATTTGGACTTTGAACTATTAGCAGTTGAACGCTGCGAATCGTGCGAGAGAGTGCGTAATATTTTTGTTACGCTCTATCCTTACCATTACATCGATACCACTATGCACTGCCCTTTCCAACAATTCTCTATTTTGTATGTAGCGTAGTTATGCGTATATAGGTTGTCTAACTTGATGTGTAGCCGTGTGTACATACTAATTTCGAACAGCAAACTAAACATTAAATTTATGATAAGTGGTTTTATATTAGTACTAGACTTCGCTCGCGTAATTGTAAGTTAGTAAAATTACCTTTTTCTGGGAAAACAACATGCAAAGAATGTACCAGCTGTTTTCTTAGCCAGTACTATCTCTTATCAATCAAGACTCTGTCAGTTGCGAACAAATTGTGAATTAGTAGGTATTTCCAAAACTGTAGTATACAGGGTGTCCGGTAATTAATGGATAACCTTGAAATGTTTTATAGTAGAACTGAAGGCCGTACGAAAAAAAAAAAATAAAAAAAAATATATATAAGTATATTAAAAAGTGCAAGCTATTATAGCATAGCATACTTTGAGTATCTATTAGCATAATTAGTGTTTAATAATAAAACAACAAGAAACCGATGGATTTCATTCATTTATGGTCGTAGTATACAAGAAAGTTATACACGGTAATTAAAAAAAACACATATCTCAGGTAGTAGTTAGGATAGATTTCCATTTCCAAGTTATCCATTAATTACCGGGCACCCTGTATAAATTCATAATTCATTGTTACATTATAGAACAGCGTTAATTGAAAATTCAGCAATATAAGTCGACATTCATTTGCGAAATTTTAAATTGTTTCTATTTAAATAATAATTGTGATTCTCATTTTGTCATTAATAGTTCGTTATATCGCATTGTGTTTAGTTACTTATATCGTTGAAAGTACCTACTTATAAGCTAATTTAAATTATTATTCCTACTATTACTATTCCACTTATGATTTCGTAGCAAATAAACTGATTTTAAATTCATATTGCATTATTTTACAGACACTCGAGGCCGATTATGATCGCACTCTGTCAGCATGACATCTGGACTATGACGATTATCTGAAATACCCGTACTCACGATCGTACCCCTATTCACGAATATACCCATACACATATTCAGGCACTTACCCGTATTCGAGACTATATTCATACTCACGGACATATCCGTACTCACGATTGTATCCATATTCATGGTCTTACCCGTATTCATCGTCATATTATCCATATTCATGGAAA
Source organism: Catocala nupta (assembly GCA_963675205.1). Classification (NCBI taxonomy): domain Eukaryota; kingdom Metazoa; phylum Arthropoda; class Insecta; order Lepidoptera; family Erebidae; genus Catocala; species Catocala nupta. The sequence continues at coordinate 28,764,518 of OY776082.1, forward strand.
TATTCAGATACATATTCATATAAATATCCGTATTCATATAAGTATCCTTATTCTTACAAGTATCCTTACACGCGATCATATTCGTACTCGGGATTATACCCATATTCAAGATCATATTCATATTCAAGTTTGTATCCGTACTCTAAATGGTATTCGACCTCACGGCTATATCCTTCATATTCATATTCAAGTTTGTGTCCATACTCGCGAGCGTATCCATACACACGATCGTATTCATACTCTGATATATATCGCTATTCTCGGTTGTATCCAACATATTCATACTCAGACCTCTATCCTCGAAAATCAAGTTGTCCGTGTCTCAGACGAGCTGTCTCGGCGGATAATTTGACTACGAAGTATTAGTACTTTACATGGAAAAGCTATCTTTTCCACAGATAGGGTTAAGAACATAACGCAAGTACATCTGTAGCCCAGAGAATAGTTGATTTACTTACTAAGCGTACGTGTTTAAAATTAGCGCTGCAGCTATTACCAAAATCAAGCTAAACTTAATCCACTCAGTCTGCTCAGTATCTCTAATCAGCATATAAAAACCATCGTGAGGGCAAAATGCACAGGTCTGACTGCTTTAAGGTCATAGCACACATGTCAACTCGGAAATGGATCGTCACCGTATCAACTCGAGCCGTGCAGTATACTTTGTATGAAACTCGCTACTGCAACGCACACTAATCGGAATCGTAACGGAATCGCCTCGCCTCGGGAGCTCACAAATCGCGATGCGGTATGGTCAACTTGCAGTCTCCGCGCTTACGGCTCGTCCCCCCTTCCCCCGCGCTTACGTCTCTCCGTGCACTACTGTTGGCGAACGTGCTGTCATTCACAAGAGAATTAACAGTCGTGTTGCGCGCGTCTTTTATTGAATTTGTAGGTTAGATTTCAAACAAAAATTACGATGAAAAGGGATAATCTCATTGAAGAAGTGAGATAATATCCATATTAATACGATTTAAGTGAGCGCGGCGCGGCATCGCGTCGCTTAGCCGTAGCCGAGTCGACGTACCGGAGCTGCTGATCCGCTTTGGTTACGTGTGTTAACGTAAGGTTGACGCCTGTTTGACGGCGAGGCGAAAGGCGATACGGTGACGATCCCTTTCCGAGTTGATATGTGTGCTATGACCTTTATTAGTCATCGACTAGTGCCCCAATTACTCCAAAGACACTGTATCATTAATGGATTAATGAGACTGTGCTATTACCATTCAATCAAGATCCCTTGCAGTCGATAAATAGCATAGGACCAAAGCCTATCAGCCCAGAGATTTCCAACAAACAATAAGCCTGAGAACGTATCTAGTGCTATTTACTTACAGTATGTAATAGCAAAGTATTGTCATATTACGAGTTGGAATTATAAAGAAAGTAATAAATGGTTTTTATAAAGAAAACCATTTATTTATAGATTATATGGTCTTGGTAACTTTGCTGATAGGCAAACATCTCATAAAAATGTACAGCAAACCGTGTACACTTTAAAATAACCGTAACATAATAAGAGACAAAATTGTATAAAAAATATAAGGTTTCTATTTGTATATCTTAGCAAAGGACAAAATGATAAAAAGAAAATTTTGACTAAGACAAAATTTTCATTTTTAGGCTGGCAAGACTACTGTGACATCTTAAAGTTGACCACACTTTTCTATTACATATTGTATAATTATAATATATTAAACTAATCTTGTTAGTCTGTAAAAGTTTTCATCTCGAAATCAAGTGCATAGTCCGGTCAATTTAGACCTAAAATTAGCAGTGAAGCTACCTTTGTATGTCTAAATTGACCGGACTATGCACATCAAAAGTCATCATAGCAATCATCTATCATTACTATGGTTACTATATTAATCTCACATTCACTGCAGATTCAGAAGTGAGCTTGATAGTGAAATTTCACTGAATTGCACTGCTGACCTATAAACCTATATGCACTGTGGGTACGGTATACTTACATAGACTAAGCTGGAGCCAGAAGAGTTAACGGAAGATCTTGAAATGCCACCAGAAGAGGACTTGAATGAAATGCCATCGTCGAGAAGACAAATTGTAGAATTTGAGAATAGTTATGAATGTTTTAGGAATCTGTCGAAATGTTATATTGGTAGCTACTCTTAGATGGAAGTGAGGTAGTATTGAAAAGTTATAAAAAATGTCGTTGTGATAAAAAATGTACACACTTCGCACAGAGTAGAGTTTCACGCTCACATATTCAAAATGGTGAGCGATTGTAGCTGTACCACAAGCTGAATGCTTGTATGATGAGGGTGATGCTTGTATACCTCAAATGGTATTTACCATCACCATAAGAGAGGTGCGCTTGTACCACAATGCAGGTGCGTTTGTACTACTAGCAGTAAGTACTGCAGGCTGTGCTTATAGCAAGAGCGAGCTGAGCTTCTGCCACGAGCTGGGTCCGCACGCTAAACTATCTCCATACTCAATTATTCGGAGTTTGGAATCATTTAAAGCGTACCACCAATTCTAAATAAAGACCATTATTACCTATTGCAAATTTTAGAAGACTTAGAAAATATTCTAAATATTACTATTCTCAATAATATAAGTATTTTATTAATAAAGATTTTACTACAGCACCAAAAAAGAAGTAGATAAATATTTTACGTAATCGGTGCTTTCTACTGTACCAGCGTATATTTGATCTTCAATATATTCCAGGCAACGTCACAGTTAAACTTTAGACTTGTCACATGATAATCTACAACTTTAAGACGTCTTTTGTCACATATATAGGTACTTAGTAAAACTAAATAGATTCCTATTAAAGCAAAGTTCCTGCAAATATTGTTACTGCAATGTAAAAAATATATTTTTGAATATTGGTTGTTGAAATAAAAGTAGTGTATGTGTAAAATGTAGTTTTAATGGGAATGATCTCCAACATTAGCTACAACAATGTACTTATTGCTATGTACTACGACGGCCATCACATTTCGTATGTACTTTTAACATAGGGTATACACAGCACAGTTACGGGACAGCAAACTAGTTGACGTATGATTTTATAAGCGGGACTAAAGTGTTGTCTGTTACAATTTATGATTAATTGAAACAGTCTAGTAGTATCTTCAAAGTACAAAATAAACTAATCACTATTTAGTCTTATTTTTGCAATTTCAGATAAAAATCATACTTAATCATAGCTTGACTGAATATAAAAATAAATTGAAACTTTTTTCATACAGCTGCCATTTTGGATTGCTAATGTTGTTCTTTAACATGAATAACTTTTATCAGTATATTGTCTTACGTCTACGCGAATGTTATACATTGAAATAAATTCAACTTTTATCATTATTAAAAATATTGCCTTAGCTTGGTTAATTAACCGTTTGACAAAGCATTCACTGTTGTTGTTACAGTTTGAATCTGCTTAATATAAATATTCGATCAAATACAATAGTAGACGATACCGAAAAAAAGGCCAGCGTTAAATCATTTTTGCCACAGTAGTTGCTGCGTTTACGAAAATTAATAAAACTGCTTTCTTTAATAATTTATTTGTGAAAACTGTTTCACATTGAATTTTCTGTAATAAAAAAAGCGTTACTCGGTCTGATAGATATATCCATACGTCAACTACTTATAATGAGTGTTTCCAAAATACCGGCTCTAACTTCTATGAGGATACTCAAAACAAATTATTGTATTGTATAATTGCCCACTGTTATAATACGTTTTTTTGGCGGGCTTTCTTTGATTTCAGAATTGCTTCTAAAAGTTCTCTAAAAGTTTGAGGAGGTATATAGGAATTGAGGTATGTGGCTGCCCGTAACTTTACAAAATACAATATAATTAAACAATTGTTATTTTAAGATATAAAATCATATTGCACATCGTTTTTTGGAATAAAAAATCACCGATATTCAAGAAAATAAATAGTTAGAGATTCAAATATCAATATCAGCCATAATGCAATAAATAGAAGTAGTAGGTTAATACAGTTTTCAGTAAATACATATTTATTTATAGAAGAGAACAAATAATACGGATTTATTAAATGTATTTCCAATTAGTTTTGTTCACTGCAATTTAAGAAACAATACTTCAGCTCCATTGAACTGCCTTATGATTTATGAATGAAAACAATATTATTATTCTCAGTAATGTTTTATACATTCTTGTGCTTTTGTGTTCGGCCACATTTCATAAATAATAAAACAATACCTATTGATGTCAATGTTATAAAATTAGGTGTAACGAAACATGGAAGGATAGACCTTAAGAGGAAACACTAAGAGCGAGAGAAATAAAATATATTTGTAAAATCTATTCCTGTCGCACAGTGTCCGCAGAGCGATATAGACAACTGCAGCTTGGACCGGAAAACCTATTAAAAGTACACAAAATCAACGTTGCGTAGTCCACTGATTCCTTCTCCAAAACTTGACCGATTAAAGACCTTTTTGCATTAAAAATTAAAGAAAGGCTTTGGCCGTGTTTCCATGTTTTCCTTTTTTTATATAATCTAGTCAAATTTGTTTTCTGGATGTTTAAACACAGCGGAAAATCTGGTAAATTTTTCGAGGTTTTTGATGGCTCATGTCTCGTTTAATAATTAATTTATATATATTAAAAACAATATATATATATTAAAACATAGGGTCACGCCAAAAGAGGCGATACATTTTTTGGAAAAAAAGAAATTACTCTTCTGCCATTATTCAGGGAGGAAACAAGGGACTAGGTTTGTATGGGAAAACGGCTCTTGTGTTTCCTCTTAAATGTTCTTATAATTTATCGAAATAAATCTCACATAAATAAACATCTATTTCATAATATAATATATAGAAGTAATGGAATGAGTTAAACGTATGAACGATGCACAATACTGGTGATTGTTTCATCAACAAGACAAAGTAACTACCAAACAATTTAGTAGTAGTAGTAGTAAATAGAAGTAGAATTTAGTTAAGTAGTATTAACGAAACCAAGGTATTTTTTTAAGTAGATGGAAGTATTTATCCTGATTAACAATTCAAATGAACTAGAATTGAAGTATTGTATCAACAAATTGCAGCAAAAAACTGATCAAAGTCAATACTGACAAAATGCATTATTATAGATACTGTTTTGAGATACTGTAAAGTTAAACACGGTAGGTGAACAATTAAACAAATATATCATTGTGTGCAGAATAACTATGGTAATATATCCAGATATAATAAGTTACAATAGGTTTGTGGATAAACAAGGAATTATAATATTTGGTAATACATTGCCGACAAACGGACTGGTAAGAGTAGTATAAATTTCACACAAGATGTCTGAAAAGCAACTAACAGTGATTTAATTAAACAGAAAATGTAGGCTCTAAAGCAGCAATACATTATAAAGATTAAAAAGCGCTTACTGTCTCGTTCTTGCAAAATACATAAAGTATGGTGTAAACGAGACAAAAAGCGTTCGTAGGTACTAGTATTTCATGAACATATGTTTTACTTGTGTGTTGTTGTTATACTGCTCGCATCACTCCTTTGTGGCATTACAATAATTTAATAGCGAAAAACTAAACTGTTCGCTGCCCTCACAATCTGGACGTGCTTAGTTTATAAAAGGCGACCTTAACCTAAGATAATTATTACTTTAATATAAAGTAAAGTCGAGATATATATTTCGGAGGCGACGCCGATAGCTGTGTACGATAAGCCAAGGACAGGATACGTGGATATTGCAGACAGTAAGTAACTTGTATAAAAGATCTTCGTATATAACAGATTTGTTTATACCTTAATCATTACTAGAATATCAATAAGGAGTGCCTCAAGGGACGCACTCAGGTCCCTTACCAGGCGAACAGTACGAATTTCAATACAGAGAGTAAAATTTTAGTCGATCCGTCAATTGATCACATTGCATAGTTCCGATGTATCGTTAATTGAGAGAATGGTTTTGGTAACGATATTATGTCCACTAGTGTCCTTGTCTTAACCATACAACTTATAAATACCCTCGATTCGTACAATAACAATACGAATCGTTGCGATTAGCACTAGACCATATAAATATATATATTACGTCTTTTGTACGAGAATTATTTCTACAAGTGCACAAACTGAAAACAGAGACAGAATAACATTGAATTAAAAAAAAATACAATAGCCGACATCTTTACTACATCATGCATAGGTGTCATCACGTGCGATAACCATCGATCGAAATCGGATTCGACCGAGAGCGCCGATTCATTCGGTTGGAAAACGATTTAGTATGATCGAATGCTCGTTCTCATCCGTGCCATAAATATGGCAGCACAAACTAATGTCACACCAGGCGCTGAACTATGCCGTCACGTAAGCATCATTTTGATTACGAGACCCATAACTTCAGTTATAAATACATTCTACCAATGTTCCTGTAACATTAGCTTGTGATCACATAACGAAACGTAAAACCAACAGATCGATCCATATATAAAAAACATCAAGCTTACGGCATGCATAAAACTATCACAGTATGAAGCTGTTGAACTGAGAAGACAAACGTGCATTTGGCAGTGGCCTGTGGCTCTTCTCAGCCGACGTTGGATCAACAATTGACGAGAGTTAGTACTATCTAATAAAATTCAAGCCTAGGCGATACACTGCATAGCTTTTAACATACGTACCCGTCATATAAAATCCACAGTGTCTGGTAAAACAAGTAGTAAAACGAGAATCGACTAAAAGCACATACTTTAACACAGTCAAAATATAAGACACCACACATACGGCGATTTTACATCAATACATTTACGATAACTTTAGTCTTTCTTAAGTCTTCACAACCATTTTTTGTTCAAATGTGTCACTACAGTCGTAATTCAATACATCAATTAATGAAGCACCATGATTCATGCAAATTTTCATTGATCCAGTGGGTTCAGATTCAACTATAGCAAAAATACTGTCAGAAATGGCTTGGTTAAAAATGGAGTTAACTTTTAAAAGCCTATGGAACTTTTTAATTACGGCTACGATTTGATATACTTCAAGGTACGCACTTAGGTCTGAAACTAAGCGGGCCCAAGTTGGATCCTTGAGGCACGCCATCAAAATTAAAACGAGTATATCATAGTTTAGCTGCAATCTAGTAACGCTAGATCAATACTACTTTAGCAAACAGCATTCAAAACTGATCAATTGGATTAAGATGTTCGTGACCACGTAGAAACTCTATAAATGCTTGCATTGATGTAGAACGCCATGTACAGGTTACCTTTCCCGAAGCCAGTCTTCTTTCCATCCTCGCCTGCTACGCTAGCGTCAACAACTAGGCTAGTACAACACTTAGTCTAACAACCATTTATGACTAACTACTCGAGAGTTCAGTTGGCTTAGTTTGGATAAGATTCATTAATGAGATGGCCGTGGCCTGATGCAATACTGAACGGTTCAAACTTAATATCAATATCCTATAATTATCATAACACGGACATACATTTCAAACAAAGGAATGCCTCAAGGCTTAACACTTTCACTGTCGGCTGACATTCCTGGTGTCATGCGGGAGGCCAAAATATTTTAGTCTGTTTTAGGTACGTAGGTACGCACCGCAGATACGCGGAGCTGACCTCCCGCGCACGACTCGCACTCCGCAGATATGTGGAGTTGGCAGCGAATGTGTTAATGTCGACGTATTATTGTCGTCTGCCAGACGCTAAACTCTGTTCTACTATTGAGCATTGCCTAACCAAACCTCCAATGCATTATCTGAAGGAAATTTATGCAAAAGCTTACAATAGTCATTTACTCATGCGCTGACGCCTATGGCAGAGCTATTCTTTGTAAAAATTTTAACTAAACTATATTTTTCAACGTTGTTCTAGTGAAGGTACAATAGTAGTAATACTAAATAATTAGAAACTCTAGAGCACTTATCCTTGAAAGAGACTGCATCAAGCCATCACCACCATCAGTCGAAGACTGTGTCAGTCACACAGCCACAAATATCTAGTAATACAATGTTTCACTACAAGCCTCTATGCTATTACATTTATGAACTTGTCGTATAAATAAACTTTTTACGATACATTCAGAGAAGAACGGGGAAAGAGATTAAATGTAGTACTTTAGAAGATTTATTAGTATAAGAAAGCGCACATTGCAAACAAGTTTCAGAAGAACACATCTTTATGTTTTACGTACACAAATTTGTCGAGTTACGTGTATGTTTTCCATATAGGACCAATAACTGTTGGAACAGCGCTGCTACTGTGATTTTCCCTGCAGGACAACCCAATAATAATGAAGTTCTGACACTGAGTCGAGAAGGGTGACAAATATAAAGCACATTTTCAATTTTAGTAAGACTTTTGATTCTAATGCGTATCATATCAGGACTGTTTATTACTTGCCTCCGACCACGGACATTTTCTGTGCTTAGGCTATAGTTTACCACATTATAGGTCCTCACACTATATTTCTTCATATCAAGTAGGTATACTTTTGACGAATGTAAAGTCTATTAAATCTGCAATGTGCACTTTCTCGTACTTGCGTTTCAGGACGGGCTTAGGAAAGACATTAATTGTTACAATTTTGTCACATTTTATAATATTTATATTGTATACTATATTCAGTTTTGTGTCACAACACAACGCTGTGTTGTAAATAAATACAGTCCCAATACAAAAATATAAATAATTTGGTATTTAATATAATCTCAACGGAAGAGCATGAAGGTGCGCACACGCGACACATGCACTGTGGACACGTTACACACGTAAACATACTAAAATGACACATGCAAGATGTATGCTATATTCACGCCGATATATATTTTAACGGTGGCGGTATCTGCCGCTTATGGATACCGTGTTCCCTTGGTGTTAAAGAAGCAATGCCAAGAAATATAATAAAACTACTACCGTAGAAAAATTAGGAGCATATTCTTCTCTTTTGAATTGTAGTAACAAGTAACAATTCTATTGCACTGTACCGGTAGTTAGAATACTGTACGTACTGAAACTAAAAACTCAATTCGGCGAGCGAAGCCGTCAGACACAATTGACAGAACCATAAAGCAATAAAGCTGACATAAAAATCAAAAACATTACGACTTTATACCGATAACATGCATGTAACGCGTTAATAAACACATCAGTAACGTGCCCACAAGCACACATAACACAACATTTAAGTGAAAGAAGTGCAAGCACAAGACATGACACAGACAAAGTACAGAACAAACACTGATACATATAATTGACTTCACAGTACTATGAAACACGAGACGGAAAATATAATATCACATTCTCGCTAATGCTAACATACACAATCTGCTAATTTTTGACAAAGAACTTTGGCAGTTGACAGAAAGTATTGCCCAAGCGGCAAGCCGGTATTTTGCTCGCTTGTCTTGCCTCACGTTTGATAACGATTGTCTTAGTGCAATCATAAGCAGATTGTATTAATCAGTTTTAGTTGGACTGTGTTTATATGCAGCTTTAGTACGAGTTCTAATAGCAAGATACTTTTAACTCTTACCGAAGTATAAATACACATTGTACTTATATATTTTTTTGTGAACTATAAAACCCGTACTAAAGGTACTGGTTTGGGCTCGGCACGATGACGCGGTAAAATTTAATAATAAAATGATTATTTAACTTTGACATCAATAAGGTTTACTTCGGGATCCTAAATAAATAAAATGATTTTGAAGTGTGATCACGTGGTTATTAGCACGTAGTAGTTGTAGTAGCCGGCATTTGAAAATGTATAATAATACCAGATTTAATTGGTTTATGAATACCTATATATTTTTGTGTCTTTTTGAATTTGTTTGAATAATGTATTCATTACCAGTATTTATTTATTTGGAAAAAAAATTAAATATATTAAATTAAAAGTACCGCGATAGATAGACATCTCAAATTCGTGATCTCTTTTCTATATTCATATAGTCGAGTAAAAATCGTCCTGATATCTACTTCACAGATTTGGCATTTACTAATTAAGTTTTTATGCAAGGTTTAAACATGATGAATCGCACCGAGCCCTAACTTACAGACTATTCGATAGAAGCGAGCACAACGCATTAGGAATATTCGTTAATCATAGTGTCAGGGAGAATTCAACCTCAAACCCTATCTTATTAACATTCTAAAAATGTTTAATTATATAGACCACGTTTAATAATTACAGTCTGACACTCACCGACAATAACATTGAGCGTTTTGTTATACATTTATTTTTTGTTATAATATATTTTATGTTCTGTTACAAAGCTAAATCCCACCAGACACAAATATTCTTTCGATAGACATTTCATTTATATATAATTTATTTCAAGAGTAAAGTCAGATGAGGAAGTTAGTGAATACACAGAAAGGCAATGAGCTGAAGGAGGAAATATACTTGCGCACTTAGTTTCCAAAGTAATTATTGTATTTCTTGTTAAATAATAATAATAAAATCAGAAGATCTAGCAATTTACGAACCCAAGTGACTTGGGAATAATAAAGGCTAGGGAGAAGAAGATGATTATATTACTAATAACCTTACGGCACATAATTGTATATTCTGCGTTTAAACTATATTTTTTTATAGAATTAATTATACATAATAAAATGCAATAATATATATATATATTAAGAAATATTATATATATTTTATTTCTGAAAGATAATTAAATGTCAATGTAGCCCCAAAAAATGCATTATTTAAAAATTTTGTAATTTTTGGACTATGGCCTAATCCTTCTCACACTGAAAAGAGGCTCGTGCCCAGCAGTTGGACAGTTTAATACAGGCTGCTATTATTATTATTTGCTTTTTTAGGATGCTGTATTTAGAATTTAGTTCCAAGTGCGCAAGCGAAAGTAATGAAAGAAGGTTAAAACTCTTTTATATAATATGTATATTTCTGTACATCCTAAGGCTCCCCTGATATGTATACAGGCCGTATACAAAAATAAACAGCTCTACACTTACGCAACAATGTTATATATCAACTTATTTATTATCTGTCCTGATTACTATGATCCGAGGAGTATATAATACTTCTCATTTGAGTCCTATTGTGATAATATGATCGAAACAGCTGCCAGAACATTGTGTTCGAGCAAAAACGTGACAATATAAACATAAGATTTTAATGCCAAAAAAGAAATAACTCAAATAACATGTACCACACCCACTTTACGCTGGCTGGGTTTACATAACACATTAACAACTGTTGCTGTGTACAGATCTTATTTTAAAGCATGTATTAGTACTGTCAAGTTACGTTAGTAAAACGTCCAGTCACGTATCAATTTGAATATGCAATCATTCTTAAAAAAATAAGTACGAGTCGCTTAACACTGATATCTATTTAATATGACAAATATTAAATAGATATCAGTGTTAAGCGACTCTACAGACAAAGAAGCTTCGACGAAAGGCAACAGATGGCGCTGTAAACAATAAGCGCTTATAATCACGCTCGCCATACAAACTAAAATCACGCAAGTAAAGTTTACACAGCTAGTTACAAGTTCCCGAATTCAACAATTGAGCCGCGGCCCGCCAGGTATGATCACCCAAACTGGTCGGAAGATCCTCTTTTTGTGATGAAGGGACATGAGATCACGTTCCTCTTCAAATGGATTATTGAAAAGCTGTAGGTACCGATCATACTAGCACAATGGGACAATCTTTCGCATCATTGCCTTCAAGTGTCGGACATAACAAAGATAACACGTACAACCGCTACCATATTGTCATTTATTATAACCGTGAACCAAGCAGTGTACTAGGCTACTACACCGGGCGGAACCCACATGTAAGCTTATATGCCACTACAAATACTAACTATTATAATATTACTCAATACCATTGCACCAGTCTCCATACGATATATATTAATATATATACACTTATCATAAATACCTTATTATCAAAAAACCCAATTATAAGGAAAACATAATAATCACAGCGTTCAAAATCACAAAAATTTGAAAAATAAATATACACTTCTTTTCTAAATATTAAAATGTTCAGTGTCTTAATTACATGAGATCCTCGTTATAAAAATATCATCTAAAATATAGCAAAATATATATAATTAAAATATACTATTACTATAGCTAGCAACATTAACAATATTGAACGTTAAGCAATATGTTTCCTAAAAATGTTTATCAGATTTCGGGGTTGCCAGAAAGGATTTTTATTTTTAAGTAAGTATGGTAACATTTCACAAGTATAAAATATGAATCATCATTATAAAGGTTAGATTGTTGTCTATCTGTAAGCTATATATTAAAGCTAGAATTCATTGCTATGAAACCTCAAAATAGGTAATTCATAGCCATGGTTTGTCGTATATAGTAAGATCAACGTAATTGCGAGTGTTACCAACCTTAAAAAAATAATTATAAAATAAAGCGTCCGTGTCAGACTTACGGCATATACGTGTAAATGTATAAAAAGTAAATGCAAGCATCAGTTCTTAGAAATGAACGTGTACAATTATTAGCGAACACTACGACATCTTATTTTTTAATATGGCAACCACCACTACGGTTAAACACGAAACGCTTATAAAACTAGAAATGATCTCTCTCAGTGATTAGGTAAGCTTATTATTCGCTTTGCACCGTATTTGTTTCTCAAAAGTTATCCAACACGTTTGGTTGAAACTACTCGAAATTGAACAGTGATTTTAAAATACTGCTCTTCAATTTCGAGTACGAATCTAACATAGATACATAAAAATAATCATTCGTTTGCAATCAAAGTGAAAGTCCATACTTTATATTTACAATATATAATTCCCACAACAGATTAAACATTTCCGTTTTATTCATAATTGACACAATATATAATTGTTATTTTATTCTCATTTATATACATGTATAATCGTGTGGACTACCAACTTTTGAGAAGCATTCGGCTCCAGCTAAATAACCCGGCTATACTATCGCTCCGATTGCCAAAAAAACGTAATTCATGCGTTTTGATATGTCCATCTTTACCCTAGCGTTTAGCAGTAAAACGGTTCTAATTATAATCGTTAGATGACACTATACTGCGTATAAATGTACGACATTTTTGGGGCAAACATGTGGTCAGCATTACATTTTAAATTACTTATTTTCCTAAAAGACGCGTCTAACATTGAGATTTTTTAAATAGCTTTATACGCTTAATGAGGAATACAATTGTTTTCATACGCATGTCGTCTAGCGATATAATAGAAAAGTAATACCGCGCTCCATTCAAAAAAGTATATATCAGACTTTCACGTGAATAATGCCATTTAAGCGATTGAGCCTGTTATTAAGTGAGCGCAAGCATTTCGACAGTAAAATGAATAATTACGAAAATATATTTTATTCTATGAATTTATGAGAATTTTACACATGTTGTCGCAATGGCGTCTAGAATAAACGTCATTGTGACATGGACATCTGTCAAAAATGTTTGATCTTTTAAAATAGCAAAAGTCAATGGTTTTATACAGCCTGTACTATTAGATTTTTATGAATGGTAATACTGTCCAAATCCTTCCACATTTAATCAAAACCGCCTCCTCACTCTTTCGCTCACGATCATGACAATAGGCCGGAATCGGTGCGATAGAATATCCTAAGGTTGAGTATTGACGAGAATCAAACTCGTCTCGGTTTTCCAGGCCCTGGGCACTCCGTCGACCTGATGATGGATGACGCCGTGGGCTCCCGCGGCCTGATGGGATCCATCTCCATGAAGCCAGGATTCAGTATTATGTTAGGCACTAGTTCCATTACATCTTGCTCCTCCATATAATCTTTAGGATGAATGTCAGGCAAGGATAGTGAGAATGGGTTAGTAATACATACCGTCACCATGTGTGTGTGTGTTTGTTTGTTAGTGTGCGGCCCCGCAGTCCAAGCGTGCGTTCCAAGCGAGTGCGATAGAGGGGAAAGAAGAAAAAAATCTCGAATGAATAAAAAATTGGCAGATACTGGCGTCCTTGTTATTAAAAGATTATGCAAGAGACATGCGGATAGATCAGAGAGGAAATTCGCTCTTCAGTATATACGTTTAAGAGCGAGTTTCTATTGTCTAGGTCGCGGCAAAACTGACGCCGACTAATACTCGTCATATTTCGCCTTATGACGAATTTCATACTACCAAAATATTATAATAAGCTTTTAAAAGCAGCATGAAATTCGTCGTTTAGATGAAAAATGCACTTGAGCGCTATGCCAAGCAACTCTTAAAATTGACTAAAATTGTAAAAATCTAATTTACTAGTTTTAAAAGCTGTAATATTTAAAATGGCATAAGAGCCTATATCTAAACTTTGCTGGTTGTTTTACGTTAGGCACTTTTGTATCATGAATGTTATATTATATACTCTACGATAAGAAAATATTCGTCGAATCTCGCGCAAGCGTGTTTTGATACAAAAGTGCCATAGGTTCGTAGGAACCAAAACTTAATTTATACTTTTCACATATTCTACACGGGCTAAAAGTAGATTGTTAAATTTATCATTTAATATATTTTATATGATAATAACACTTTAATTTTGAAACACTTTTGGTATCAATAAGTTCTGGTAACAAATAAAAATATATTAAAATCTTTGTAGTTTGTAGAAATTACCAAGCTTGTTATTTTATTATTTTTGTTTATGTACCTATAAATTTAAATAATTTCAATGTTATTCTGTCTCAATTGTTTAAAGTACTTATTTTATAAGGTGTATATTAAAGTAGTATATTTATTGTTTTATAATATATTTATTCAAGCCTACGCTTTCCTAAGCGACTAATAAGATTATTTTTAAAAGCCACAGATATAAAATAGTGGTCCTACATTGTACAGTGGTCCTGAATAATCACAAAGTGCAAGAGCTTGGTTATAATGCCGTAGCCATTTTAATTATAAGTATAAAATGTTACAATGGCAAGAACTGTATAGATTAATAGTATATTATAAGTTTGAAAAGGCATCTTGTAGCAGTACCAATAAGAATATATTAATTTGAAGAATATGTACTGTAATTATTATTTTCATATATTTATTGACTTTATTTTATTTATAGGAATGATTTACATTTTATCACATTATATACTTGAAATATATGTTTATAATATAATATATATTTTTGGCAAGAATATATCGTGATCTACTGAGCAAGTAAAGCTTTATGATTTCTAAGGCTACGTCCGTTTTTATACTAAATAATTATTAACTATTATAATAGTTTCAAATGCTTTATATGCTACAGTATACCGGGTATGTACTCACCCTCTTAAATCTAATTTTAGAAGCGCAATTTATTTTAATTATTATTTTTGTAAACTATATATTATTATTGCAATAATGGAATTACACAATTTAAACCTAACAATATTTAAAGAGAAAAATCTACTTATAAACTTTTACTAAATATATTGCTTAAATATTCACTAAATAAAATCACGAATTAAGAAGAAGCTTAAAGAATTTCTTCTAATTATTATTGGAATATAAATTAATTATAAAACATTTGCCTAACAAGATATATACGTATAGAATTATTAAACAAGTAACTATAATCATAAACTCTGCGTTAAACTAACAAACAAACTCAGTTCTATTGTTATAATTGACGTTCTGTAGTTAGAATTGGTCCGTATACTAAATGTTATTGGAAAGTGAACCAGAATCCCGAATCTACTTGTAATAGACACAAGCTATCCCTACTAGCTATATAAACTCTTCATCCTAGAGTAATTTCTCTCGGTTTATGACAAGTCGATGAAAACAAAAAAATGTTGACCGACTGTCAAACGCATATGCATATACGCATATCGTGGTCACGGGTTGACTGTTATTACCTTTTAAATACTTTATCGCGAGTAAGACCCGTTACCTAACAGTAAATTAATATGTGTACAAATCGCAAAAGTCTAAAACGTTTGTTGCTAATTCAGTTAGCCTCTGCAGCATATGCGTTTGACAGTCGGTCAACAATTTTTATTTTAATCGTCTATCGATTTGAGTAAGACCCGTTGTGGTACTCGCGATAAAGTATTTTTACCTAGCATTATATTAGGTATGAATTAGCAAGAATCAATCAAATCCTTGATTATGACCCGTCCTTAGTAAAATTATCCAAAACCCCGTGTTAAACTAACCAGTACGCACTCAATTTCGTAGGTACGATATTAAGTTTAGAATTATTGTATCTGGTTACAAACTTAATGTAGTTATTATGTCATAAGTTAATAAGCGAATCTATTGTTGATTGGCAGAAATACGATACGAGAAGTACGATAGTAGTAAGATATATCATTTCGTATTGGATAACTGAAAGTTTCTGAATCGCCCAACAGGTGTCACAATTGAAAGTACTGACAGTTGTCACAGAAGTTGATGCCATCCTGAGAGCCCGAGACTTTTGTGTAAATATTTATCCGTAAATAACCATGTCGGTGGTAACATTGGTTTTTATTTTAAACTTATCAAAATTACTAATTTTGTATTCATAAATCTGATAACGACTAAATTATGGAGGTCACTGATGTAGTAAGTATATAACTTTAGTCCTTTTTTTACGTGGAGGAATGCATTGAAGCTTGTCTCCCCGCGGGAAAAGGGGGGCGGAGAGGTTATGTCGGGCTCACCCGAGGATAGATGGAATGTCACAACGTCAACGTTGTAACTTTAGTTCTTGATATAGCTTTGTCAATAACAAGTAGAGTACTGGCTAATACTTTCCAACAACCTAAACTAGATTTAAATAAATTCTCAGCAATATTACAGCAATAGGTAACTATTTAAAGCGAGATTCAATCGATTGCTTTTTGGTATTAATTATTAACAATAATAATAATTATTAATAATTTTATTATTTGCTTAGCACCAACCGCGTAGCGTAGAAATTCTAGATCGCGTGAAAATATATAATTTTTGTACCATTTATTTCTTTTTGTCTTTTTATACAAAAATCTATATCTAATTTTGATAATTTTATTGGCTTTTTTTTATCAATGTATTATTATAATTTAGGAAATTGGCACTATTTTGTAATTTTATTATTTTCTTATTAACACGTTAAAATCTTATTTGTCTATTATTATAAATCCAAGCGGTGCAAATATAGATTTGTAAAATTGTGCTTTAAATGTTCTAATGAAATATTGTTATTAAATAGTGTTTTATTATGCTATTTACCTTTAAGCGTTTCAATTATTGCTTTCATAGGAATTTTATTTAATCTTAATATCATACTTTTATTTCAATTCAACTTATTTTTAATTTAACGCTTCGATCATACTTTGATCGATTGAGCCGATGCCAAGGTTGTTTCACCACCGTTATTGAACGTTTTATTTAAGATAACATCATTATTTTCTTCGACAAATACAGTTACTTCACAATTTCATCAGATAAATAATCGTTAACCATAGTAAAACCACCCTAAAAACATTTATAAATTAATATGAATAAATTCCTATTTATTATCAATCCAATACCATATGTTATAGTGATTAAATAATCGAGCAATCTCACCTAATATCATTGTTCATTCTATGAAGTACTTACTAGATACAATGGATACTTCTCACATGTACATACATTATAATCTTTGCCTTTTTATCAAAGCTAGTGGTTTAACGTGAATTCCACATTTTGAATGTCGATCGCCTGAATCGATCGAATATGCTCGTACGATCGATAAAGAAGTAAACTTACTGTTATAAGAGCAACAACACGCTTAACTTATGAATTATGTATGCAAACCTTCGTTCAAAACTAGAACAACCGATAAACAAAGCACAAAATCAAATCGATCTATTCTAAAGTATCAGACCGAACGTTCGTTTTCTGTATTGATCGAAATTCGTTCGATTATTCGTGTGACTTATCGATCATTCGAGCGTTATCAAGCGATCACGTATCCAGGCTAATACCACATGAAGTAGAGCCTAGGCAGAGGCGTGTGCTATGGCGCGGGCTCACCATTCCGTCGCCATTCGCGGCACAGCACCGCGCACGTGCCTGCTGCTAGCACGACCAGCGTCCCCATAACCACGCATACAGCCGCTACCCAGGTGCGTGTGTCGAAGGATTCTGCTCCTTCGAAGAAGTGCTTGTATAGCTCTGAAAATTATTTCAATAGATGGTTATTTAAGAAACAGTTTGCAGGTTGTCCCGACCTCGACAACCTGGCGTTGTCCTCCAGCAGATGCAAATAATAATTAATCTTGGTTAGTTGTCGATATCTAGACTTGCATCGAACTTGACCGTGACCACGATCGATGCAAGTCGGTCGAAACGTC
Organism: Catocala nupta; assembly: GCA_963675205.1. Taxonomy (NCBI): domain Eukaryota; kingdom Metazoa; phylum Arthropoda; class Insecta; order Lepidoptera; family Erebidae; genus Catocala; species Catocala nupta. Next base: position 28,782,785 of record OY776082.1, read on the forward strand.
GGGCAATCAATAGGTATTTATTACCTTTTAAATACTTTATCGCGAGTAAGACCCGTTGTCTAGCATTATATTAAGTATGTGTACAAATCGCGATAGCCTAAAAACTTTTATTTGATTGAAGTTTGAAAGGAAAACGGACCATACTCTTCTTTCGTCTCCTTGAAGCCCACAAAAAATGGTGTGTCATAAATGGGCATTCTGAGTCAGAGTTTCAATTGTATTCGAATGTGTTGATAACACTATATTTGTACGTGCGCTGCGTCCTTAAGCATGCAAAGTATAGAACTTCTTACTTGTCCTATTTAGTAAAAAAATAGGTACTGATAGATAAAATGATAGATCCGCAAAATATCAGCTGGAGGCTTTGGAGTCAATTGAGCGAGAGGCCAGGAGACTTATCGGCGATGACCATCTGGTCAACACACGACTCCAAAACTTGGAGCATCGTCGTAACTGGTTGACAGTCTTTCGGTTTTCTATCGGATACATTTCGGAGAGTGTGCAGAGGAACTGCATCATTTGATTTCTCCTTCCCCTTTTTACCATCGGACGACCAGACAAACATACCAGCGGCACAGGTGGATATACCACATTTACGCACCAAGCGCTTTGATTCCACTTTTATAATGCGTACCGCAAAGGAGTGGAACTCACTACCCACCAAATCTGTGTTTCCCAATAAGTTCAATCTAGTCTCCTTGCCTTATCAAGGTTACCAGGTCGTTAGTGATGTAGCTTGAGATTCGCGCGTTGAAAACACGCGCGCTGGTGACAGGGAAGCAACACTTTGGGCATCTTATTGCAATATCTATTTGTTTTTTTTTTCATTGTTGCGTGTTTGTTTATATTTATATTCATTACAGGATACAGAGATTTATGATGTACTTAAATATTTTCCCCGTTTAAACAGTCACGTTTTATAACAGTAAGGTCATTCCTAAGTCTCGCTAACAATCTGGCTATTTCAAATCAGCGTAGCGTTGTATAAGAAAATATAATGTCACAGAAAACAATGACCGAATCGAAATTAATTAAACCAATTACGACCTGAATTACTAGTTATGTAACAATCTTAACAGGCATGACGCGTGCCGTGGGTTGACGAAATATATTAAAGTGTTGTACACTTTTTGATTAACGAATTATGTAGCTAAACTATTTGCTTCTGTCGTTTAACTAGAGACTAATGTGCATAGGTTTGCTGGCCGGATAGTGCACTGTATTTCGGTCAAAAAATTGAGCGTGAAATTGTGTCGAGTATACGACAAAAGATTCACCCATCATCAGTCCCAAAATTTGGTTGTAATACAGCGATGACTCGTTTTCGAGGCTATAGACATTGTGCTGTTGTAAGAAACCAGAATAAGTGTTACTTTGAACGTTAGAACAAAAACAACCTATGTCGCCGTCTTTAGGTATAAATGTCGAGTAATCTGTCACGAAATGTTTTATTTTGAAAGCTACAAAGGCCTTTTTATGTTTTTAAGTATTTATATAGCCCATAGTCGTTACCATCCCACAAAAAAGTCAGAGGCAGAGGAATGAATTACACTGACATAATTGACTACAAGCTGCCTTATTAGGCATGTAGTAAATATGTAAGTAATAAATATTTTAATTATAGTCGATTGACTGTTGTGCGTTCGCATTAGGTATGAAGTATTGTATTTTTATTATTTTCGACCCCGCACTAGGAATAAATCCTGTGTCGCGGGGGACTTTATTAACATTCCAGCAATAGACGCAAAGAACATTCACACTCAGAACAACCATTTGTGGTTCACACAAATTTTTACCCATGTAGGATTAGAATCCACGACACTCGGCATAGTAGCAGTGGCGAGGCGACTACTGAAACACCGACGCTTTTCGTACAATTAAATAATAATGCCGATGATATTCTTATTATGGTACTAAACAATTATTTTTATTTTTTATGTCAAATATATCAAGGCAACAGGCAAGTGCGTTTACTGCGGACAACGTCAGCGGCAGATTTCGTTTAAAATGACGGTGTTTGACCTGAATTTAGTGATATAGGCCCGGTTCCTAAATCAAGAAACGAGTCAATTTATCTAAGGACAGTTAATTTTTTACACATATTCTATGAAAAACATGTCAAAATTTGTCTTCACGTAGCAAGAAGGACCCGTATCTTGATATAGAAACCTTACGGCCCGTAGGCGCCATCTACGAGGGATTGAAAGAAGAATCTAACGATTGATTATAAAGCAATGATTATATATTGTTATACAACTTACCAGCCTCCTGGTCGCTATACAGCGTGGTGGCGACCACTTCCACCGGTGGGCCTGGTCCCAGCACATTTGTCGCCCACACTCGGAACCAGTAGGACGCGTTCGTATCCAAGTGGTACACATCTATTTGGCGCTGGAAAACATACACAGGAGATGTTAAAATCACCGTTTTATAAAACATACTAGCAATTTTAAAGATTAAACACCTTGTTTTAGTTCATAATAATAATACATTTTTGGTTATTATTTGCAACTACCATTGAATTTAGAGTTAAATATGAGATAAAAGCGTAATGGAAGAAACGATTCTGAGTCTACGAAACTGTTCCTTAACGGGCGCAACAGTGTTACAGTATTACTACTATTATGTGTTCTGTAAGAAAAACGTCTCTAGGCAAGCAAGATCATGTCTAAGGTCACCAAATAAATGGCAAAGGCAGAGCTTAGAGAGCATAACACTCGCCTTACAATAACCGGTTACCATAACATATCGACATTTGCTTTTAAATACAAATAATAGCATGTGACGCAGCGGTAGTGAATGCGACTGCTGTGCATGAGGTCTCGGGTTCGAATCCCGGGTCGGGCCAACATAAAGTTATTGGGTTTTTCTGCTAAGAAATCTCAATACGAGCTCGGAGTTAGGAAGTTGGCGGTGTTAGACACCCCCGTGCCTCGGAAAGCACGTAAAGCCGTTGGTCCTGCGCCTGATCTCTCTCCGGTCGTGTCGGATTATCCGTCCCATCGGATCATGAGGGTAAGGGAACAGAGAGTGCACTTGTGTTTGCGCACATACTTGTGCACTATAATATCTCCTGCGCAGGTGGCCAGTCTCCGTTAAGATTGGCCGCCGTGACTGAAAATCGGTCTGGATGACATTATTAATCGCAACATTCTTACCGAATTAGGACTGATATGGTTGGGACTGATAGGCCTCCAGTGTTCCAGGGAGCCATTGACTGGTAGCGCTGAGCGGTACTCTGCTGTGAAGTCTATGATGGGATGGCCGCCGTCTCCGGCCACGTTCCACAGAATCAGCGCCAGGATGGTGGACGCGTGGACTGTCACGTTCACTAGGGGCGGCGGCTCCGCTGTTGGCAAGAGAAAGTTATTATGAGGAGATGGATTTTCTAGGCTTGGTCTTCTGCTGTCACTGAAACAGGAGGATTTGATATATAAGTATATATATATATATAATATTATGATGCATAGACCACATATGTATATCCCTGAAGAGGTACCTACCAGATGTGGATTACATCCCTATTTGGCCAGCTGTTTTAAAGTCTAACATAATAGCGGGCAAATTTATTGCAGTCTATAGGTTACATTCCCAGGCTCAGACTTGACAAAAACGTCCATTGGTGTTATAATCGAACCGAGATCTCACGATAGCAAATATTAATCTATACTTCTACATATACTAATATTATAAAGCTGAAGAGTTTGTTTGTTTGTTTGAACGCGCTAATCTCAGGAACTACTGGTTCGAATTGAAAAATATTATTGTTGGGTAGCTTATTTATCGAGTAAGGTTATAGGCTATATAATATCACGCTACGACCCACGGGGGCGGCGCAGTAATCATAAACGCGGGTGAAACTGCGGAGACATCTAGTTCAAAAATAAGTCACTGACATGGCAGGCATTATTAGAAAACAATCAACTTAAATTCTTCAAAGACTGTGTTTGTGCAATGCTCCCTTGTGGCTTTAACTTAACAATTATCAACAAGGTTGACAGATGACAGAGAGTACCAGCTTATCAAGCAGTTAGCCGGTCTCCCCTGGTCGACCTTACCTCGCAACCATCGCACAATAGTTTTAATACGTTCACTTATCTTAAATTTAGTTAAACTTATAAAGTTTACTTAAACTGTCATATTGTATATAATTAGGTATATTACAAAATGCTGCGATTTCAGTAATAACACAATGGAGGACTGGAAGTTTTGAATAAAAAACATAAGCAATATTTAACTTGAGCTTGGCATATAATTGAAAACTACCTTTTACAATCTTCACTTTTTCTGCCTCAATAAATAATAAATATTAGTGCGTTCATAAGATTTGTAGTTATCCAATTGCCAACTTGAGCGAGCGATTATTTTCCAGGAAACCGTCATAAAAAAGTGTTACTGCGTTTCCGGAGGATCAAAGTTTTAAAACTCTGTATTTGCTCACCACAAATTGACTAATAACTCAAAACCGACATATCCACATAAACATAGTTTCGTAAGTAAGTTGTTCACCGTTTACTCACTATAATAGCATCGCAACAAACGTAAATTATTATAATTCGGTATAAGCTCGTGTTTCAAATAAGTGTCCGCTCCAGCAAACTTTGACTTATCGTTCATTTGAAAGGCAAATTAATTCCCGGTACAACTCTCGCTGTTATTGTAACGTTATTATTGCTGTGAATATAAATCCTACCACTCAGTCAAGTTCATTAATGTCTTGTTTACGTGAGATTTAACTGTGTTTATTATGTTATCATTAATAGTATTGACGTATGTTTACGCGAATGTTGGCAATATAAAATGAACTACTTGAATTCTACTGTGGTTGATTTAACTCGATTTATTTTGATATAAATGCATTATTACAATACTTTGTAATCAGAAATAGTTTATAAGGCTATTAGTAGGTGCGATCAGAGATGCGTGTTATTTACACGCATCTCTGACTCGTCGAAGTTATATGCGCATTAAATATTAATTAATGCTCGCTTTAATGGTAAAGGAATACGACGAAACCTGCATGTTTTGGATAGGGATTACAATCCTGCAACTGGAATCCCACAATCCAGCGAGAGCCAGCGTAATTGTAGGTCCTGTGGGATTTCGCTAAAGTTTGCGGGATTTCGTTAAAGTTTCACGACGCGAGATGCGGGAACACAATTGATGCTACTTGTTTTTTCAGATCATATTTCGAAACAAAGAAGTAATCTATTATTTGATTGATTCTTTAGTAAAAAATTTAATTAGTATTAGTAAACTTGACTATTGTGATAGGTACTTTTTGCGAATAAATAAGACTGATTATAATTATTACCTTTAAAATTAAAATGTTCGTTAACTAAAGTACAAAACAAACATATTAGTACCAAATATTGATATTTGTTATTGTTTTTGGATTTTAGTAATAAATAAGTAGCCGAACTGTGAGATAATTAGACAATGGTTTTGGTAAAGGTAGGTTTGAGGTAAGGTGTTATAGATTTTAGTATTTTTAATAAATCATTAATGTTTCATTATAACCTTAACGAAGTAATTTTTTGAAATTCAACTACTATATACGGATTTTATCGCGTTGTTTATTTATCACTGCTTACAAAGTTTGAAAATATTACTCTACTACTACTATTGATTTTATTTTACTAATTTATAAGCTAATAAAATTATTTAAACTATTAAATCTATTTATTTTTGGTTTACACTTTCCCCGACGTTTCGGTTGCTTTTCAGCAGCCATGGTGACGGGGAGACTCTCCCCGTCACCACGTGACCAAAAATAAATAGATTTAATAGTTTAAATAATTTTATTAGCTTATAAATTAGTAAAATAAAATCAATAGTAGTAGTAGTGTAATATTTTCAAAATTTTGTAAACAGTGATAAATAAACAACGCGATAAAATCCGTATATAGTAGTTTAATTTCAATGAATAACATTCGCGTAAACAGAAGATAATATGAATAATTTTTTTTGAATGACAAAAAAATATACATTGGCACATGAGCGATTCCGCTGGATTCAACTTAATCCAGCCAAAAGTCCGCGGGATTGAAAACAATGCTGGATTGCAATCCCTAGTCTGGGAGTACATATTGTTTTCGAAGATAAGTGAATTCTGCCAAATAGCTCTGGAACAGCGTGGTGAACTATGGCCTATCTCTTCACGCTAAAAAGAGTCCCGTGCTATGCAAATAGGTCAGATTTACAGGGTTGTTATTATTATTATATTATTCCACGCATGAATGAGTTGGGTGTAAACATTCACTTACAAAAAAAAATCTACAATTATTTTATATAGACCACTTAACTTACTCCTTCAACCGCACCTAAACTACTATTATTTATTAAATTATAATATAGTAGCATAAATTACAATATTTGGGTATATTCGAGAATTGAATACAATAATTATTTTTTAATACGCCTTCCAACGCGGAAGGTAGCTATTTAATAAATACGACAATTATGACTTTTCGGGTGGTCTGAGTGACAAATTAGATTGTATGTACTATTAACTGTGTATATATAGAGAATAAGCGTAAGTTATTACTTATTACCTAAATAATGAATACGCACAAATAACGTCTTACCAACTCGGAGGTAGCGGTGCGGTGGTGAATGCGAATGATATGCATGTCTCGAGTACGATTTCCAAATCGGGCAGAGTCATTGGTTTTCCTTTCAAGAATTCTCAGCAGCGTCAGAGTCAGAAAATGTGCCCAGTGGAGGGTAATAGGGTCATGTCCTATTATGTAGGGCCTAGAATTATAGCGAAATGTGGATGTTGACACCTGTACCTACCCATTTGACGACATAGGCGTGAGTTTACGTCTGTATAACTTACTAAAAGTAATATCGTAATCGTGTCAGAACGGATTTGAATGCTACCTTTACGATGTAACCTAAGCTCTGTATCCGTTTTGTACCAATTTAGGTTGAATAAATGATTATTATTATTAATTATAATGTTATGACACATACTAGAAGACGAAAGAAATTTAACAGCAGACGTATCTCGCAGTTTCGTGTACCTACCTACTTTACCACGCATAAATACTATGTGTTTTAGACTAGTTTTTCTAGCAAACATTACATATACCGGAAAACGGGAATAAGCGAGATCATGCTTAGAATTTCTTAGTGTTTACATACACTTTGAAAGGCTTGACGTTTCGACCACGACGCATTAGCCGTGGTCACAAACAATCCACAACATTAATAAACTGGCTATCCTTTGTCCAACAATCTGATAAATGATGTCCCTGTCATTTGTCCGTGACCAAGCAAGCCTATTGTATCCTGCACAAGTGGCTTGGATGTATACGTTGTCCCATCACGAACGACTCAACAGGACACAAATCTGGCAAGATTGATAACGTAGATTAAGTTAGTTTTATTTAGATGGTCGATAAGGGGGCTCTTTAGTTAGTTGATCCCGCTCGTACTGGACCCGCGGGATCGATTGACGTAATGTATATTTCGAATTGGTCAACTGATTTGACCATCATCATCATCATCATCATCATGAAATTATCGACATTAAGATAAAATAGACTAAATTGACGCATGTATGAGACATGTTATGAGATTAAGTAAAGAAAAGAATACGTATATCCTTACTTAAATAATATTATAAACGCGAAAGTTTGTATGAATGTATGGACGTTTGTTACTCTTTCACGCAAAAACTACTGGACAGATTGCGATGAAACTTGGTATGTAGATATCTGGAGACCTGGATTTACACATATGCTAATTTTTATCCCGATATTTCCGAGGGAACGGGACTTACGCGGGTGAAACCGCGGAGGAAAACTAGTTTTATAATAAGCATTATAAAAGGGATGTGTTATGTTATAAAAGTGCACTTATGACATAGTCGCTTATGAGGTAGCATCGCCATTGCTACAGCGTCGAGTGTTATGGGTTAATTCCCGACTCGGGATAAAAAATTGTGTGATGCACAAATAGTTGTTCCGAGCTTGAGTGTTCTTTATGTCCGATATTTAAATATATAAAGTCCAAAGAAACTGCCTTACGACAGAGGATTTCTTAAAAAGAAAGTAAGCTACAAGATTTATAAGAGAGGAATTACAATGTCGCCGAAAGGCTTAACAGCATAATACTTTGCCCAAAATAAGAAGATACAAAGCGTATGCTCTACACAAGTAGCGAACAAAGAAACGTTCTGACACATTGTCATACCTATAGTGTACAGCGATTCCTGAACGAGCCTGACGAAAATAATGTACAACGATCGGTCGATTTGATCTAAGATCCTTGTTGTCTGATATATTATCTGTCAATACCTCTCTGTTGTTCTGGATGAAAGGAACCGTATGTTCGTTTCTGTATCCCTGAAAACGTGTATGAAAAAATTTCATGATCGGTGAGTATTTAAGGCGTAAAACCGCAACATACAAACAAACTCAGATTTGTATTAATTTATAATATTACTTAGGGTACAAACCGGCTTCCATATCAAGTCTAATTACTTTATTTACGTCATTCGACTTTTATGTCACACGGCAGGTACTCTGAAACAATTTAGCGTGAAGGACACAGGTCAAGTGACGGTGGCTACGGAGTGTACCTATCGAGTGGCGAGCGAGATTAAAATTATATTTGACATTTAAGCGGAATGTTGACGATGCACCGCGGCAATACAAGGAGCGTTTATAGCAGATCGATTGCACTTTCGATTGTGGCGATATTGATGCTATTGGTATGATATACTACTATGCTAATACAAGATACTATCATAGGGGTTGATGATTATGTAGACTTGCGATAGTATCACCGAAATGGTATCACATCCACATTTCGACAGTGATGTTTTAGGTTTTCAAATAGTATTCTACCAATATTCTACCACATACACACAACACCATCTAGCCCAAACTAAGCAGAGCTTTTATTATGGGTACTAGAAAATGGATAAACATACAAACATACTTTTTTTTTGTAAATGTATACTATATATAGAAACACCCAGACCAAGACAAACATGTTCATGCACACAAATGTTTGACTTGTGCGGGAATCGAATCCGCGACCTCAGGCGTGGCAGTCAGTTACACTAACCACTACGCCATGGAGGCCGACAACAACAACAAGTGCAATTGTTTTTATCGCGTGATAGTGATAGCTACATTGCATGGTCACGGACGCACTGTGCATAGATGGCTACGTAACGTGGAGTGAATACATTTAAATATCTTTCGAATGCAATTTTGTGCATCGTCAGTTTTAGATTCACGTAATTGTAAGTCTATTGCAGTTTATCGGGTATATTCTCGGAGTACGTGTTGCTAGTGAAAATGCCCTTCGTAAGATCCAAAAATCCTTTTCACTCACGACCCGAAAATGAAAGCTGAAACCTCACAATTAGCCATGACCACATGACGGCCAAGCAAGCAGAATATTGTGTATTAAGAACTACACGTTGTCGTCTACGTTCTAAAGGAGACAATACTACTAGACTGTTTGTAGCACGCGATAGAGTGCACGCTCCATAACTGACTTAGTTTGAGCCATGCGGTTATTGCAACAACACGTTTCAGTACAGAATTTTGGAAACACCTTAAAGTTTGTGACATATAATCTAGTAGAATTGCCTTCTCTGTACTCTATTTGATCGTTAGTTTAATAATAAATTGTAAAGATTCAATTAAATGAACTAAGAAATAAGACACTGTCAAGACACTGTCGCAAGTGAATGATCTATCTGACGCTACACTTCTTATAGGCACTTGCCGGTATGACTCCTTTTTTATTTTGTTTTATTACCTTAGTAGACTTAACATCTGGCACGAAGCGGTAATTTGAGTTCCGGTATTAAGATCAAGTCACAAAAGACGCTGACGAACACAGTTTTAGACTGTAAAATAGATTTTTTAGTAATTATTACTATCTTCTATTGCACGCCTAATCAGCAGTGACGCTTATTTATCGTAATCACACGGTTACATATGAGTACGACTTCTTCTTGAGACAGTGTTGTTGGGTTGCCTTTAAGAGATAGAAACATGGAGCTTTGCAATGTGTCTGGTAGATGGCAGTAGAATCGTCCGCTATTGCGTAGGGCCCAAATACGTAGATTGTGAACTATGAGGGGAAAATACCTCAGCTTGTTCTTTAGGGAAGTATATCTGTGACTCTGTGTCATGTAATTACTGCAAGGTTAGTTAGGCGTAGAATCGCTGTGGAATCTTTTCATACTTAAAAGGATCACCAAAATAAAGTAAACTGCATCGTAACCCTATAATTCCTAAACTTATTGATATCTTTCTTCAATCGTATCCAAGCGACCAAGAAATTAATTCGCCAGACATTCATCAAATTAAGCATGGGCAGTAACGTCATAAATTAAATACTAACAGATGGTCGATTTAATCTAAAATGCGCCAAATTGGCCACAAACACAGGCTAAAGATGAGTGCGAACAGCCATCTTGGATAAACGAATTTAAGTGTCATCAATATGACTTAACTAAAATATTCTTTTTTTTTTGAGGCACTCATTGCCTTTTGCACTCACTGGTCGGTAAACGATTAGCGAGGTTAAGCAACATTGGGTGCGGTCAGTCTATAGATGGGTGACCGCTTAGTGGTATTTCATCTGAGCGTCTCCGTGCTTCGGAGGGCACGTAAAAAGTCGGTCCCGGTTGTTGTCAAATTGAAAGCAGTCGCTAAGCCATGTCAGAGGCCTACGGGCGGCTAGAACAACTCTTGACAACAGGTTGGCCACTAACCACACGAAAAAAAAAAAAAAAATTAAAGTTATACCTAAAACAGGTTGGCCACTAACCACACGAAAAATAAACTAAAATAATTAAAGTTATACCTAAAACACCGGTCCTGAGGTCAATACTTCGGTGCCTTTTCTAATCACTACATAGAACATCTATTGCAGTACCTAGTTATGAACGGGTTGTTCCGTATTAATCCTATTTCTTTACTCATCCTAAACTAGAATGCCTAACTGATCCGATTATATTATTTTAATAAAGTTTCTATATTCAACCGAAATGCGTTCCTTACTCTACCCGTGGCAAGTCTTCTTCTACCTAGCCTTTATTATTCCCAAGTCACATGGGGTCGGCTTTTCTAGCCTAACCGGATTTACACGGAGCGGCTGCCACCTGACCTCCACAACCCGAAGGATAACGATACCCTAAAGCTAGACCAGTGTCAGGATATTATAGGGCACTGACTTCCCAATAACGACTGCCATAGATGTTCATGGCAGCCGGGACCGACGGCTTAACGTGCTCTCCGAGGCACGGAGCAGGCGATTATTGTCAATCAATACGCACATAATTTCGAAAAGTCATATAACTTCCGCGGCAAATATTACTGAAAAAAGTATAGATACCAAAACAATGTTTGGGTTCGTAATAGTAGATTAGGTTAGGTTAGTACAGTACTTTAAAAAAATATATACCTATGTAGACTTTGTTAGATACTTGGTGATAATGAAGCTTTTAAAATCGCTTGAGCAAATCTTTACTTTTTATAATATTAGTATAGATATAGATTACGAAAACAGTATTTTTTGTTCAGACCGTCAACCCAAACCTTCGAGTTTTGGGTAATTTCGTAATTGGTTGAGCTAGGAATACTTATAGGATACACCGCCCCGGGGCCGGACGGAATTCCTGGCCGCGCCCTGGTTTTGGCCTACGACGCCCTAGGGGACCGGCTCCTCAGGCTGTTTAGCGCCTGTTTGGAGTCGGGACGGTTCCCTTCCATGTGGAAGACGGGTAAGCTGGTCCTCCTTAGAAAGGAGGGCCGCCCCGCGGACTCTCCCTCCGCGTACCGCCCCATAGTGCTGTTGGATGAGGTGGGCAAGCTCTTTGAGCGTGTAGTGGTTGCCCGCCTCTCCAGGCACCTGGTGCGGGTGGGTCCCGACTTGTCCGAACATCAGTTTGGATTCCGAGAGGGCCGATCGACGATTGACGCGATCAGTCGCGTCAAGGCCCTCTCGGAAGAGGCGGTCGCCTCGCGCGGGGTGGTGTTGGCGGTGTCCTTGGACATCGCCAACGCGTTCAACACCCTGCCATGGTCGACTATTAGGGAGGCGCTCCGATTTCATGGGGTGCCTCCCTATCTGCGCCGAATAGTCGGGGACTACCTGCACCAGAGGAGTGTATTCTGTGTGGGGCGGAACGGAGAAACGTTCCGGAGGGAGGTGTCGTGCGGTGTTCCGCAGGGTTCCGTTCTTGGACCGATCCTGTGGAACATCGGCTACGACTGGGTGCTGCGGGGCGCCCTACCCCCGGGCGTCGGCGTAACTTGTTACGCCGACGACACGCTGGTCACGGCCCGGGGAGAGGATTACGGGGCAGCTGCCCGTCTTGCCACGGCAGGGGTGGCCCTGGTCCCCGGGCGTCGGCGTAACTTGTTACGCCGACGACACGCTGGTCACGGCCCGGGGAGAGGATTACGGGGCAGCTGCCCGTCTTGCCACGGCAGGGGTGGCCCTGGTTGTCGGTAGAATTAGGATGTTGGGACTGGAGGTGGCGCTGGAAAAGTCCGAGGCCCTGTTATTTCATGGGCCTCGGCGGGCGCCGCCACCAGATGCCCACATCATAGTTGGAGGGGTCCGCATCGGGGTGGAGCCGAGTATGAAATACTTGGGGCTCCACCTCGACGGCCGCTGGAACTTTCGCGTCCATTTTAGCCGCCTGGCCCCCCGGCTGATGTCGGCGGCGGGAGCGCTTAGCTCTCTGCTGCCGAATATCGGGGGGCCGAGTGTCGTCTGCCGCCGCCTCTATTTGGGGGTGGTGCGGTCGATGGCCCTTTACGGGTCGCCCATTTGGGCCGGCGCCCTCGATCGCCGAAACATCGCCCTCTTGAGGAAACCTCAGAGGGCGATGGCGATCAGGGTGTCGCGGGCGTACCGCACCGTCTCCTTTGAGGCGGCGTGCGTCCTGGCGGCATCGCCGCCCTGGGATTTGGAGGCGGGGGTCCAAGCGTCGGTGTATCACTGGCGCGTGGACCTCCGGCTCCATGGTGAGGAACCCACTCACGGGGCGGTGGAGACGCGAAGGTCCCAGGCTCGACTGGTCCTCGAGGCCAGGTGGGAGGAGCGACTGGCCCAGCCCCGCTATGGGGTGAGGACAGTCGAGGCTGTCCGTCCGGTGCTAAGGCAATGGACGGACAGACGGCGCGGACCGCTCACCTACCGGCTTACTCAGGTGCTCTCCGGACACGGCTGTTTCGGAGAGTACCTGTGCAAGATAGCCGGTAGGGAGCCGACAACCAGGTGTCACCACTGCGAGGAGTGCGACCGGGACACGGCGCAGCACACGCTGGAGGAGTGTCCGGCGTGGGCCGAGGAGCGCTGTGCCCTGGTCGCCGTGATTGGCCCCGACCTCTCGTTGCCGACCGTCGTATCCATGATGGTCGGTGAAGACAGGCTGGGGCGCAATGAGGTCCTTCTGCGAGGCTGTCATCTCGCAGAAGGAGGCGGCGGAGCGGGGGCGTGAGGAAGATCCTTACGCCCCGGACATCCGCCGCCGGAGGAGGGGGCGCAGGAGACGCGCTTATGTCGCTCTCCTGCCCCCCACCTAAGGGTTCTGGGTGGCAAGGCCTCAGGGGACCCTGCCACCCGTGAGTAAGAACCCATAGAGGGCGCGCGCGGTGTTCCCGCGCGCCTTCTAACGTCGAAAGGGGAGAGCGGTGAAATGCTCTCCCCCGGGGACGAGAGGAGGTCGGGTCCCATTGACCCGGCCGGCACCCATACGGGGGGCCTGCTATGGATGAATCTTTTTAGACTCCCAACAGGCCCCCCCCCATTGGGTGAGAGAGGGAACACCCCAGGTTTTTTTAGTGGGTATCCCAGCACTAGGCTGGTGAGTCCCACACGCCCCGCCGGTGCCGTCCCCTAGCCGGCGGGTAGTGCATCAAGCATTTTTTCCTGGGTACAAAAAAAAAAAAAAAAAAAAAAAAAAAAAAGGAATACTTATAGGATGGGGTGTGTGGCCAGAGAACCTCCCCGTGTGCCCGACGGCTGCTGGTCCTTTCTACATTTTAGTGGATTGGAACGGCAGTCGTTGGGCCGGTACACCCCGGGCAACACGGGTAATAATGTCCTTTCGGGGGCATTATTACTCGTGGCTAATACTCTGGCACACGCGTAGGGAACCCGAGGCAGTTTGTCTCGGGGTTATCGGCCCGCAAGGGCCGCGTTTGGGGGTCTCTCCACGTGTTCCTCTGATTAGCAGAGGAAACGTGGATTTGAGACAGGGAGGGTAGAGGAAGAAAACCTCGGTAAAAAATAACAAGTAGGGGCCCGTAAGGCCAGGGCAGGTAGTAGGTAGGTGGGGTGTGTGGCCAGAGAACCTCCTAGTGTGCCTGACGCCTGCTGATCCCTTCTACACTTTTCGTGGATGGGAACAGCAGTCGTTGGGCCGGTACACCCCGGGCAACACGGGTAATAATGTCCTTTCGGGGGCATTATTACTCGTGGCTAATACTCTGGCACACGCGTAGGGAACCCGAGGCAGTCTGTCTCGGGGTTATCGGCCCGCAAGGGCCGCGTTTGGGGGTCTCTCCACGTGTTCCTCTGATTAGCAGAGGAAACGTGGATTTGAGACAGGGAGGGTAGAGGAAGAAAACCTCGGTAAAAAATAACAAGTAGGGGCCCGTAAGGCCAGGGCAGGCCTAGGTAGGTAGGGTAGTAGGATTAGGGTTGTTAGGTTTAGGGTGGTAGGAATAGGGTTTTTTAGGTTTAGGGTGGTAGGATTAGGTAACCTACCTACCTAGGTAGTTTAGGTCTAGGTGTAGGCGTCCTGCCCAGTTAGGCGGTTTTGGGGTGTTGGGGCGGGTGGATTGGTCCAACATGGACCCCCACCCGGCTCAACACGCGGGGCGATGGAGGAAGACAACCTCTCTATTTTTTAGAGAGGTTGTCTTCCTCTATCACTAGTGGTGGCCGTTAGGCCGGTTTGGGAAGCTTAGGCTTCCTGCCCAGTCGGGCAGTTTTGGGGCGGGTGGATCGGTCCAGCATGGACCCCCATCCGGCCCAACCCGTAATCCTGAACTGACAGGACCGGGGGCATTCGGGCTGCGAGGAAGAAAACCTCTATAAAAAATCACCAGTGGGGCCTGTAAGGCCCGGGTGGGAGCACAAAGGGGAGGGGAAACCCAATCCTGCTCCAATGAACTCGTTACCCGTTGAGTGTCGTTGATCACGTCTAGCGGCTCAACGGGACCGAGGGGCTTGCCTTAGTTGGCCGGCCCGCGAGAAGGAAAACTCACACCACCCAACAGCGAAGTTGTAAAAACCTCTGGGTACCTGCCGTCCCCCAGCAGTATGTAGGCCTTCCCCCGGAATGAGCGTCACCCGGGGGTCGACTTTAGTTCGTCTCCACTCGTGGGATCAAAATGGAAAATACTGAAAAACAACAACCCAAAGACGTTGAGAAGGAGAGGAAGGAGGAGCATGGAGTGCCATTGCGCGACTCCAAAGGGCGCTTTAAGCGCCCTTTACGACCACGCGCCAGCAATGGTAGAGATAGCGCATCGACGCCTGACGGAAGCCGGAGGAGCTCCGTCAGCGTCGAGTCCGGGTCCGAGGCGGGCTCTGGTTCGGAGGCCAGTCGGCCTCAGAGCCGGTGCTCGTCAGCGACTGGAAGAGAGCGGGAGGCTTCCGCGAAGCGTCGGAAGACAACGCATCCCGTGCCGTCGCACTCGTGCTCAGACACGGAGGTGGAGGTGGTGGAGGGGACGCCCTGCCGAGGAAGGGCTGGTTCCCCGATGCCGCCTCCCTCCACGAGGAGGCTCCCCGGGCAGCCTTTACCTGCCCGTCAGGATGCCCCGAAGACGGTTGAGGTCCCGGATGCGTCCCCCTCGGCTGGGGACTCGGTTGCCGACCTCAGGCAACGGTTTGAGGCTGGCGCCGAGACCGTCCTGAGGGTGGCGGCCCGGTCCGGCAACCTGAAGGGGGGGTTCGTCCGGGACCTAAAAAATGCCACGGAGGATATGAGGGAGGCCTTCTTCCACCTGTGGGGACAGACTTCCTCCGACCTTCAGAGGCGCTGGAGGTCGGAGAATGAGGGGCTGCATAGGCAGCTGGCGGAGCTCCGAGCGGAGGTGACGGCCATGAAGGCGGCCGCTGCCGCTGCCGCTCGGACCAAAGCCGCCAAGACGCCCTCGGCCGCCACCGTGGCGCCTGCCGGGAGGCCGCGGGAGGAGTTCCCACCCCTCCCGCGGCGCCCAGCACGGCCCCTCACTCCCGCGGAGGACCGGCGTCCCGCCTGGGCGGACGAACTTATGCGGGCCACGGTGGCTCAGGCGCGCAACGTGGTTGATGCGTGCCTGGCCAACTATGGCCTCACGCCCGTCCCTACCCTGGGCCCTCCGCTCGGGGGCCGCCCCCGGATGGTTGGAGGCCCGCCGGCTGGCCCGGCGCCCTCCAGTCCACCGGTTGCGCGGCAGACATCTGCCCCCACACCATCGGCCTCCTCTTCTAAGGGGAAGGGGAAGGGCAAGGGGAGGGCGACCGCCGCTGTGGCGCCGCGGCGCCCCGCCTCCCAGCCCCAACCCGCCCCGGTGGCCTCTACTTCGGCAGAGCAGCCGTGGACAGAGGTCGTCGGGAAGAAGAGGAGGAAGAAGAAGAAGAAGAAGGCCTCCCGGGCTCCCCCGGTGAACAAGAAGAAGGGCCTCCGCCCAGCTGACCTGCGCCCCCCACGCTCCACCGCCGTTGTGGTGGAGCTGACGGAGGAGGGGCTCCGGCAAGGCGTTAGCTACGCAGGCGTCCTCCAGCGGGCCACACAGGCCATGAAAGGCAACCTTGCCGAGATGGGCCTCGCTGGAGGCGTCTTCTTTAAGGTTGCCGCCACTGGGGCCAGAATCTTAGAGGTCCCAGGTACCACCTCCGGCGACAAGGCGGACAGGGTGGCCGAAACAATTCGGTCACTCTTCACGCCTGAGGAGGTCAAGGTCTCCCGCCCGGTAAAGTCCGCAGAAATGCGAGTAACTGGGCTGGACGACTCGGCCTCCTCCGAGGATGTCGCCGCTGCGGTGGCACATGCCGGAGCCTGCCCCCTGGCGCAGGTCAGGGTGGGGGAGATGCGCCGCGGCGAGAGTGGCCTGTGCACGGTGGTGGTGCGCTGCCCCATCGCCGCGGCGAAGAAGGTGGCGGCCGGCCGTTTGCTGGTCGGGATGGTCTCGGCTCAGGTGAATCTCCTGGAGCCGATGCCTAGGCGGTGCTACCGCTGCCTCGAACCGGTGCACGTGAGGCAGCAATGCACCGCCGAAACTGACCGCAGCGATCTCTGCTATCGCTGCGGTCAGCCCGGCCACAAGGCCGCCGCCTGCTCCGCCGCAAAACCTTCCTGCAGCCTCTGTTCTGCTGCAGGAAAGCCGGCGGAGCACCGGATGGGGAGCAAATCTTGCTCCCCACCGAAACGACGTAGGGCCAGAGGGGCGGTCGCCGGGACTCCGGCCGCCCCGGCCCCGTCCCAAGCAGGGAGCAGTACGGAGGCGATGGACACCTAATATTAATTATGGCCCATCGCCTCCTACAGGTGAATATTAACCACTCCGCCAGGGCGCAGGATATCTTGCTGCAGCACATGGCGGAGTGGTCAATAGACATCGCCGTGGTCGCCGAGCCTTACTGCGTCCCCAGCCGAAACAACTGGTTTGGGGACCTCGGAGGCTCGGCGGCCATTGTTTCGTCCGGTCCCTCGCTCCTGGTGATGACAGACAGGGGCGAGGGATATATATGTGTTGATTGGGAGGGAACCGTCCTGATCGGGGTGTACTTTTCTCCGAACCGGCGCCTCGCCGAGTTTGAGCAATTTTTGGGCGCGGTGGGGGCCGTTATTAACCGGTACCCATCGCGTCCGGTCTTGGTGGCGGGGGACTTCAATGCCAAATCAACGGCTTGGGGATCCCCTGTCACCGACGCTCGCGGCGACGCGCTGGAGGAGTGGGCGATTGCGACCGGTCTCGTGGTTCTTAACCGGGGATCGGTCGCCACGTGCGTGCGCTGGCAGGGCGAGTCTATTGTGGACATTTCGTTCGCAAGCCCTGCCGTAGCGCGCCGCGTCCGGGACTGGCAAGTGCTGGTCGAGGCGGAGTCACTGTCGGACCACCGTTACGTGCGGTTCGACATCTCCGCCTCGCCGGCGATCCCGGACGATCGCCCGAGGAGAGTGCACACCCCGTCGTCCCCACGATGGGCGTTGAAACGTCTCAACGTAGACGTGCTGGTGGAAGCCTCCATCGTCCAGGCCTGGACCCCAATGGGCGAAGGGCCTGTGGAGGTTGAGCTAGAGGCGGAGTGGTTCCGGGGCGCGATGACGCGGATTTGCGACGCGTCGATGCCCCGGGCCAGTGCTCGACCTCCTAGGCGTCAGGTGTACTGGTGGTCTGACGACATTAGTCAGAAACGCGCCGCTTGCATTGCGGCGCGTCGCCAGTACACTAGGTACCGCCGACGCAGGCGGTACCGTGACCCGACCGTGGAGGCACGGCTGCGGGGCGATTACGTACAGCGGAAGCACGCCCTGCAGTCCGCCATCAGTGAGGCCAAAACCCAAAGATGGGAAGAGTTCCTGGGGACTCTCGAGGCAGATCCGTGGGGCCGCCCGTACAAGGCGGTCAGGGGCAAGTTGCGCCCCTGGGCCCCACCGGTCACCGAGAGTCTCCAGCCCCGGCAATTAGAGGAGGTGGTCTCCGCTCTCTTTCCTTCGAGAGCGGAGCACACGCCTCCCGAAATGGCGCCGCCCGATATTGAGGAGGGCGGTGCCGATGCCGGGGCGCCAGAGGTTACAATGGCGGAGCTCGGCGCGGCAATGGTTCGGCTCCGGGGCAAAAACACCGCCCCGGGGCCGGACGGAATTCCTGGCCGCGCCTGGGTTTTGGCCTACGACGCCCTAGGGGACCGGCTCCTCAGGCTGTTTAGCGCCTGTTTGGAGTCGGGACGGTTCCCTGCCATGTGGAAGACGGGTAAGCTGGTCCTCCTGAGAAAGGAGGGCCGCCCCGCGGACTCTCCCTCCGCGTACCGCCCCATAGTGCTGTTGGATGAGGTGGGCAAGCTCTTTGAGCGTGTAGTAGTTGCCCGCCTCTCCAGGCACCTGGTGCGGGTGGGCCCCGACTTGTCCGAACTGCAGTTCGGATTCCGAGAGGGCCGATCGACGATTGACGCGATCAGTCGCGTCAAGGCCCTCTCGGATGAGGCGGTCGCCTCGCGCGGGGTGGTGTTGGCGGTGTCCTTGGACATCGCCAACGCGTTCAACACCCTGCCGTGGGCGACTATTAGGGAGGCGCTCCGATTTCATGGAGTGCCTCCCTACCTGCGCCGAATAGTCGGGGACTACCTGCACCAGAGGAGTGTATTCTGTGTGGGGCGGAACGGAGAGACGTTCTGGAGGGAGGTGTCGTGCGGTGTTCCGCAGGGTTCCGTTCTTGGACCGATCCTGTGGAACATCGGCTACGACTGGGTTCTGCGGGGCGCCCTGCCCCCGGGCGTCGGCGTAACTTGTTACGCCGACGACACGCTGGTCACGGCCCGGGGAGAGGATTACGGGGCAGCTGCCCGTCTTGCCACGGCAGGGGTGGCCCTGGTTGTCGGTAGAATTAGGATGTTGGGACTGGAGGTGGCGCTGGAAAAGTCCGAGGCCCTGTTATTTCATGGGCCTCGGCGGGCGCCGCCACCAGATGCCCACATCATAGTTGGAGGGGTCCGCATCGGGGTGGAGCCGAGTATGAAATACTTGGGGCTCCACCTCGACGGCCGCTGGAACTTTCGCGTCCATTTTAGCCGCCTGGCCCCCCGGCTGATGTCGGCGGCGGGAGCGCTTAGCTCTCTGCTGCCGAATATCGGGGGGCCGAGTGTCGTCTGCCGCCGCCTCTATTTGGGGGTGGTGCGGTCGATGGCCCTTTACGGGTCGCCCATTTGGGCCGGCGCCCTCGATCGCCGAAACATCGCCCTCTTGAGGAAACCTCAGAGGGCGATGGCGATCAGGGTGTCGCGGGCGTACCGCACCGTCTCCTTTGAGGCGGCGTGCGTCCTGGCGGCATCGCCGCCCTGGGATTTGGAGGCGGAGGTCCAAGCGTCGGTGTATCACTGGCGCGTGGACCTCCGGCTCCATGGTGAGGAACCCACTCACGGGGCGGTGGAGACGCGAAGGTCCCAGGCTCGACTGGTCCTCGAGGCCAGGTGGGAGGAGCGACTGGCCCAGCCCCGCTATGGGGTGAGGACAGTCGAGGCTGTCCGTCCGGTGCTAAGGCAATGGACGGACAGACGGCGCGGACCGCTCACCTACCGGCTTACTCAGGTGCTCTCCGGACACGGCTGTTTCGGAGAGTACCTGTGCAAGATAGCCGGTAGGGAGCCGACAACCAGGTGTCACCACTGCGAGGAGTGCGACCGGGACACGGCGCAGCACACGCTGGAGGAGTGTCCAGCGTGGGCCGAGGAGCGCTGTGCCCTGGTCGCCGTGATTGGCCCCGACCTCTCGTTGCCGACCGTCGTATCCATGATGGTCGGCGACGACAGGTGCTGGGGCGCAATGAGGTCCTTCTGCGAGGCTGTCATCTCGCAGAAGGAGGCGGCGGAGCGGGGGCGTGAGGAAGATCCTTACGCCCCGGACATCCGCCGCCGGAGGAGGGGGCGCAGGAGACGCGCTTATGTCGCTCTCCTGCCCCCCACCTAAGGGTTCTGGGTGGCAAGGCCTCAGGGGACCCTGCCACCCGTGAGTAAGAACCCACAGAGGGCGCGCGCGGTGTTCCCGCGCGCCTTCTAACGTCGAAAGGGGAGAGCGGTGAAATTGCTCTCCCCCGGGGACGAGAGGAGGTCGGGTCCTATTGACCCGGCCGGCACCCACACGGGGGGGCCTGCTATGGATGAATCTTTTTAGACTCCCAACAGGCCCCCCCCATTGGGTGAGAGAGGGAACACCCCAGGTTTTTTTAGTGGGTATACCAGCAGTCGGCTGGTGAGTCCCACACGCCCCGCCGGTGCCGTCCCCTAGCCGGCGGGTAGTGCATCAAGCATTTTTTCCTGGGCAACAAAAAAAAAAAAAAAAAAAAAAAAAAAAAAAAAAAAAAAAAAAAAGGTAGTAGGTAGGTAGGTAGGTATATATGTATATATATATATGTGTGTGTGTGTGTGTGTATATATATATATATATATATTTAGGGTTGTTAGGGTTTTAGGTTAGGCTTGTTAGGCTAGTCTAGGTTTAGGAGTCCTGCCCAGTTAGGCGGTTTTGGGGTGTTGGGGCGGGTGGGTTGGTCCAACATGGACCCCCATCCGCCCTAACAGGGGGGATAGAGGAAGACAACCTCTTTAAAAAATCACCAGTGGGGCCTGTAAGGCCCGTGCGGGAGCACATAGGGGAGGGGAAACCCAATCCTGCTCCAACCTACTCGTTACCCGTTGAGTGTCGTTGATCACGTCTAGCGGCTCAACGGGACCGAGGGGCTTGCCTTAGTTGGCCGGCCCGCGAGAAGGAAAACTCATACCACCCAACAGCGAAGTTGTAAAAACCTCTGGGTACCTGCCGTCCCCCAGTAGTATGTAGGCCTTCCCCCGGAATGAGCGTCACCCGGGGGTCGAGTTTATATCGGCTCGACTCGTGGGAATTACATGGAAAATTCAAAAAATCAAAATGACACGAAGGAGAAGGAGACGGAGGAGCGCGGAGGCATATTGCGCGACTCCAAAGGGCGCTTTAAACGCCCTCTACGACCACGCGCTGGCGATGGCGGAGGAACGGGGGCACGCACGCCCACTAGCGCGTCGACGCCTGATGGAAGCCGGAGGAGCTCCGTCAGCGTCGAGTCCGGGTCCGAGGCGGGCTCGGGTTCGGAGGCCAGTCGGCCTCAGAGCCGGTGCTCGTCGGCGGCTCGACGAGCGAGGGAGGAGGGGGAGGATAGTCATGCCTCCCTCACCCTCAAGTCTAGAGCGACGCCCGGCACTGCCGCGAAGCGCCGGAAGACCACGCATCCCGTGCCGTCACACTCGTGTTCGGACACGGAGGTGGAGGTGGTGGAGGGGATGCCCTGTCAAGGAGGGGCTGGTTCCCCGATGCCGCCTCCCTCCACGAGAAGGCTCCCCGGGCAGCCTTTACCTGCCCGTCGGGATGCCCCCAAGACGCCTGAGGTCCCGAATGCGTCACCCTCGGCCGGGGACTCGGTTGCCGGCCTCCGGCAACGATTCGAGGCTGGAGCCGAGACCGTGTTGAGGGTGGCGGCCCGGTCCGGCAATTTAAAGGGAGGCTTCGTCCGGGACCTCAAGAACGCGGCGGAAGATATGAGGGAGGCGTTCTTCGACCTGTGGGGGCGGACTTCCTCTGACCTTCAGAGACGCTGGAGGTCGGAGAATGAGGGGCTGCACAGGCAGCTGGCGGAGCTCCGGGCGGAGGTGACGGCCATGAAGGCGGCCGCTGCCACTGCCGCTCGGGCCAACGCCGCCAAGTCGCCCTCGGCCGCCGCCGGGGCACCTGCCGGGAGACCACGGGAGGAGTTCCCACCCCTCCCGCGGCGCACAGCGCGGCCCCTCACTCCCGCGGAGGACCGGCGTCCCGCCTGGGCGGACGAGCTGATGCGGGCCACGGTGGCTCAGGCGCGCAACGTTGTTGATGCGTGCCTGGCCAACTATGGCCTCACGCCCGTCCCCACCCCGGGCCCTCCGCTCGGGGGCCGCCCCCGGATGGTCGGAGGCACGCCGGCTGGCCCGGCGCCCTCCGGCCCACCGGTTGCGCGGCAAACGTCTGCCCCTAATCCGTTGGCTTCCTCTTCCTCTTCCAAGAGGAAAGGGAGGGGCAAGGGGAGGGCGACTGCCACTGCGGCGCCACCGCGTCCCGGCCCCCATGCCCTACCCACCTCGGTGGCCTCTACCTCGGCTGAACAGCCGTGGACGGAGGTCACCAAGAGGAAGAGGAAGAGGAAAAAGAAGGCCTCTCGGGCTATCCCGGCTACCAGCCAAAAGAGGGGCCTCCGCCCGGCCGACTTGCGCCCTCCGCGCTCCACCGCCATTGTGGTGGAGCTGACAGAGGAGGGGCTCCGGCAGGGCGGCAGCTATGCGGGCGTCCTCCGGCAGGCCACTCAGGCTATGAGAGACAATCTCGCCGAGATGGGCCTCGCCGGAGGCGTCCACTTTAAGGTTGCCGCCACTGGGGCCAGAATTCTGGAGGTCCCAGGTGCCACCTCCGGCGACAAGGCGGACAGGGTAGCGGATAAACTCCGCTCCCTGTTCTCACCTGAGGAGGTCAAGATCTCCCGCCCGGTGAAGTCCGCAGAAATGCGGATAACCGGGCTGGACGACTCGGCCTCCTCCGAGGATGTCGCCGCTGCGGTGGCACAAGCCGGAGCCTGCCCCCTGACGCAGGTCAGGGTCGGGGAGATGCGCCGCGGCGAGAGTGGCCTGTGCACGGTGGTAGTGCGCTGCCCCATCGCCGCGGCGAAGAAGGTGGCGGCCGGCCGTTTGCTGGTCGGGATGGTCTCGGCTCAGGTGAATCTCCTGGAGCCGAGGCCTAGGCGGTGCTACCGCTGCCTCGAACCGGGGCACGTGAGGCAGCAATGCACCGCCGAAACTGACCGCAGCGATTTCTGCTATCGCTGCGGTCAGCGCGGCCACAAGGCCGCCGCCTGCTCCGCCGCAAAACCTTCCTGCAGCCTCTGTTCTGCTGCAGGAAAGCCGGCGGAGCACCGGATGGGGAGCAAATCTTGCTCTCCACCGAAACGACGTAGGGCCAGAGGGGCGGTCGCCGGGACTCCAGCCGCCCCGGCCCCGTCCCAAGCAGGGAGCAGTACGGAGGCGATGGACACGTAATTAATTATGGCCCATCGCCTCCTACAGGTGAATATTAACCACTCCGCCAGGGCGCAGGATATTTTGCTGCAGCACATGGCGGAGTGGTTAATAGACATCGCCGTGGTCGCCGAGCCTTACTGCGTCCCCAGCCGACACAACTGGTTTGGGGACCTCGGGGGCTCGGCGGCCATTGTCTCGTCCGGACCCTCGCTCCTGGTGATGACAGACAGGGGCGAGGGGTATGTATGTGTTGATTGGGAGGGAACCGTCCTGATCGGGGTGTACTTCTCTCCGAACCGGCGCCTCGCCGAGTTTGAGCAATTTTTGGGCGCGGTGGGGGCCGTTATTAACCGGTACCCATCGCGTCCGATCGTGGTGGCGGGGGACTTCAATGCCAAATCAACGGCTTGGGGATCCCCTGTCACCGACGCTCGCGGCGACGCGCTGGAGGAGTGGGCGATTGCGACCGGTCTCGTGGTTCTTAACCGGGGATCGGTCGCCACGTGCGTGCGCTGGCAGGGCGAGTCCATTGTGGACATTTCGTTCGCAAGCCCTGCCGTAGCGCGCCGCGTCCGGGAGTGGCAGGTGCTGGTCGAGGCGGAGTCACTGTCGGACCACCGTTACGTGCGGTTCGACATCTCCGCCTCGCCGGCGATCCCGGACGATCGCCCGAGGAGAGTGCACACCCCGTCGTCCCCACGATGGGCGTTGAAACGTCTCAACGTAGACGTGCTGGTGGAAGCCTCCATCGTCCAGGCCTGGACCCCAATGGGCGAAGGGCCTGTGGAGGTTGAGCTAGAGGCGGAGTGGTTCCGGGGCGCGATGACGCGGATTTGCGACGCGTCGATGCCCCGGGCCAGTGCTCGACCTCCAAGGCGTCAGGTGTACTGGTGGTCTGATGACATAGGCCAAAAACGCGCCGCGTGCATTGCGGCGCGTCGCCAGTACACTAGGTACCGCCGACGCAGGCGGTACCGTGACCCGACCGTGGAGGCACGGCTGCGGGGCGAATACGTACAGCGGAAGCACGCCCTGCAGTCCGCCATCAGTGAGGCCAAAACCCAAAGATGGGAAGAGTTCCTGGGGACTCTTGAGGCAGATCCGTGGGGCCGCCCGTACAAGGCGGTCAGGGGCAAGTTGCGCCCCTGGGCCCCACCGGTCACCGAGAGTCTCCAGCCCCGGCAATTAGAGGAGGTGGTCTCCGCTCTCTTTCCTTCGAGAGCGGAGCACACGCCTCCCGAAATGGCGCCGCCCGATATTGAGGAGGGCGGTGCCGATGCCGGGGCGCCAGAGGTAACAATGGCGGAGCTCGGCGCGGCAATGGTTCGGCTCCGGGGCAAAAGCACCGCCCCGGGGCCGGACGGTATTCCTGGCCGATGCCCTAGGGGACCGGCTCCTCAGGCTGTTTAACGCCTGTTTGGAGTCGGGACGGTTCCCTGCCATGTGGAAGACGGGTAAGCTGGTCCTCCTGAGAAAGGAGGGCCGCCCCGCGGACTCTCCCTCCGCGTACCGCCCCATAGTGCTGTTGGATGAGGTGGGCAAGCTCTTTGAGCGTGTAGTGGTTGCCCGCCTCTCCAGGCACCTGGTGCGGGTGGGCCCCGACTTGTCCGAACATCAGTTCGGATTCCGAGAGGGCCGATCGACGATTGGCGCGATCAGCCGCGTCAAGGCCCTCTCGGAAGAGGCGGTCGCCTCGCGCGGGGTGGTGTTGGCGGTGTCCTTGGACATCGCCAACGCGTTCAACACCCTGCCGTGGGCGACTATTAGGGAGGCGCTCCGATTTCATGGAGTGCCTCCCTACCTGCGCCGAATAGTCGGGGACTACCTGCACCAGAGAAGCGTATTCTGTGTGGGGCGGAACGGAGAGACGTTCCGGAGGGAGGTGTCGTGCGGTGTTCCGCAGGGTTCCGTTCTTGGACCGATCCTGTGGAACATCGGCTACGACTGGGTTCTGCGGGGCGCCCTGCCCCCGGGCGTCGGCGTAACTTGTTACGCCGACGACACGCTGGTCACGGCCCGGGGAGAGGATTACGGGGCAGCTGCCCGTCTTGCCACGGCAGGGGTGGCCCTGGTCGTCGGTAGAATTAGGATGTTGGGACTGGAGGTGGCGCTGGAAAAGTCCGAGGCCCTGTTATTTCATGGGCCTCGGCGGGCGCCGCCACCAGATGCCCACATCATAGTTGGAGGGGTCCGCATCGGGGTCGAGCCGAGTATGAAATACTTGAGGCTCCACCTCGACGGCCGCTGGAACTTTCGCGTCCATTTTAGCCGCCTGGCCCCCCGGTTGATGTCGGCGGCGGGAGCGCTTAGCTCTCTGCTGCCGAATATCGGGGGGCCGAGTGTCGTCTGCCGCCGCCTCTATTTGGGGGTGGTGCGGTCGATGGCCCTCTACGGGTCGCCCATTTGGGCCGGCGCCCTCGATCGCCGAAACATCGCCCTCCTGAGGAAACCTCAGAGGGCGATGGCGATCAGGGTGTCGCGGGCGTACCGCACCGTCTCCTTTGAGGCGGCGTGCGTCCTGGCGGCATCGCCGCCCTGGGATTTGGAGGCGGAGGTCCAAGCGTCGGTATATCACTGGCGCGTGGACCTCCGGCTCCATGGTGAGGAACCCACTCACGGGGCGGTGGAGACGCGAAGGTCCCAGGCTCGACTGGTCCTAGAGGCCAAGTGGCAGGAGCGACTGGCCCAGCCCCGCTATGGGGTGAGGACAGTCGAGGCTGTCCGTCCGGTGCTAAGGCAATGGACGGACAGACGGCGCGGACCGCTCACCTACCGGCTTACTCAGGTGCTCTCCGGACACGGCTGTTTCGGAGAGTACCTGTGCAAGATAGCCGGTAGGGAGCCGACAACCAGGTGTCACCACTGCGAGGAGTGCGACCGGGACACGGCGCAGCACACGCTGGAGGAGTGTCCGGCGTGGGCCGAGGAGCGCTGTGCCCTGGTCGCCGTGATTGGCCCCGACCTCTCGTTGCCGACCGTCGTATCCATGATGGTCGGCGACGACAGGTGCTGGGGTGCAATGAGGTCCTTCTGCGAGGCTGTCATCTCGCAGAAGGAGGCGGCGGAGCGGGGGCGTGAGGAAGATCCTTACGCCCCGGACATCCGCCGCCGGAGGAGGGGGCGCAGGAGACGCGCTTATATCGCTCTCCTGCCCCCCACCTAAGGGTTCTGGGTGGCAAGGCCTCAGGGGACCCTGCCACCCGTGAGTAAGAACCCATAGAGGGCGCGCGCGGTGTTCCCGCGCGCCTTCTAACGTCGAAAGGGGAGAGCAGTGAAATGCTCTCCCCCGGGGACGAGAGGAGGTCGGGTCCGATGGACCCGGCCGCCACCCACACGGGGGGGCCTGCTATGGATGAATCTTTTCAGACTCCCAACTGGCCCCCCCCATTGGGTGAGAGAGGGAACACCCCAGGTTTTTTTAGTGGGTATACCAGCAGTCGGCTGGTGAGTCCCACACGCCCCGCCGGTGCCGTCCCCTAGCCGGCGGGTAGTGCATCAAGCATTTTTTCCTGGGTATCAAAAAAAAAAAAAAAGGAATTCTTATAGGATCTCTCGCTCCCGGCCGTAGTTCAGTCTATGGTCCGGAGTGAGAGGTCGTGGAACGCCGTCGCCTCCTTTTGCGAGGAAGTGATTTCCATCAAGGAGGCGGCGGAGCGGGAGAGAGAGCGTTTAAACCCTCTCCCCAACCACAGAGCCGGGCGCCGGAGGGCGCGCGATGACCTCCAGCCACCCTGAGGTTTGACCTGGGGGTGGCGGGCTTTGTGGGCCTGCCCGCCATCCGTTCAGCACCAGGTCCGTGAGGCGGCGTGCGTGTTCCCACGCGCGCCTCTGTGTCGAGTCCGTCTCCCCTCTAGGGGGGAGACAGTAGGGATTTTTATAATGTTAGAAGTGCCTATTTTGGGTAGGTCTTTTGTGTAGTGGCCTGCCGTTTCATACGGCGAGCCGTAACCTTGGCGGGGTCGCAACCGCATGCGAAAGCGATTCGCGCGGCCCCGTCGATAGTGGTTGTATCGAGGAACACCGTGGTAGGTTTAGTCGGTATTCCGGGAGGTACTTCACTATTATTCCATCTTTCTTTTACCCCGGCGAGTCCGACATTTTCCCTCCGCCCGCCCCCGCGGAGGGATATGCGCCATTGCATTCCACCACGTAAAAAAAAAAAAAAGGAATACTTATAGGATGAATAAACAATAGAAAATGAAATAATTGCTGTCGGTTGAGTAAGGAACGTAAATATGTAGGTTGAGTTAGAAAAAAAAAAGAGTAGGATGAAACGTCATCGTATGACGCCGGAACAATCCTTATAAAAACATATCGAAGAGCCTCATAAACGTTTTTGCTTTACGGATAGCAGCACGATTAAACAAGATTACGATGTGCGTCAACATGTCCCGTGGTCATAATATTTTTACGCCTATTTTATCGTGATGGGTAAGCAGGCAAAGATATTGACAATCAAGTCGTTAATGATATCGTCGGTCTTGCGTGGCCACGGGGCTGTCCGTTGGTCATAACATATATATGGGTTATTTGTAACGATAATTTGAGCTGTAAAATAGATTGATAGCTCGGTTATGGTACTTTTTAGGTAGTTATTATAAAATGTTAAGTACATAACTGTAATTTGGAAGTAATTGATATCAATTACTACTTTTTTTGGTCACGTGGTTAAGTTTGCACTTAGGTCAGCAGGTTTGTAATGCATAACCTCAAAAACTAATAGACGATTTCAATCATTATTTCACCATTAGATCAAAAAGTATTAGAATACTTCAATACGATAGCCTAGAGGCTATACATATAACGTTACGCTACGAGCCAAGATGGCAGTGCAGTAATAGTAAATGTGGTTGAAGGACTAGACTACGTGGGTGACAAGGAAGAAATGTTTCTAAAATACGATGATAGAAGATTAAAGTTTGTTAGTGATTTAACAATACAATATTATGGGTATAAGTACAAAACTTCTAATAAGTATTATTTTAAAAGACAATATAAGGATTAAGCTTAATTTCTGCGACGCGAACACTTCACAAACAGCAGATTCAGAGAACCGAGACTTAAAACAAATATTTGCGGGTCACACAAAAGGTCCATACTTCCATTGTTAAATTAACCCGACTGGAAACTATATCGTTGGAGTAATGCTTTGAGTTCTCTTATTGATATTATAATTAATTCTGATAGAAATTAATTAACAAAATTGTTATCTGCAATTTTTTATTTATTAATTTAAGGACAACCAACAAAGCATACACTAAAACATTGTAATGATACATATACAGAAGTCAATTATATAGTGCTGCCTCAATTATAGGCGGGCACGCCGGGCAAGACATGCATGAACAATAAATAAAATAGTTGCTAACTAGTAAATGATGGATGTGATATGAGTTTTCGGACAGACATTCAACAAACGTACAAACACATAATGCCTTTAAAATAACAAAACTAATGTCAAATTAAAAGAAACTGATGCACAATGTTTACAAAACATTGTGCATCATTTTCTTTATAACTAATATTAAAAAGGAAATTAAATTTTAAAATGTTGATTATAAATTTTATAAAATTATTTAGGCTTCGCCCATAGGAAACTGCTGTAAAAATAAACTGTAAAGTGTACTATTGCTATTGCTATAACTTTTGTTTTCCTAGCTTTAACATTAACTAAGACATATCTCTATAAAAAAGGTGTCTACGCACCCTTTTTTTAAATAGCTTCTTAATTAACTAAGATATAGAGCTAAT
Organism: Catocala nupta; assembly: GCA_963675205.1. Taxonomy (NCBI): domain Eukaryota; kingdom Metazoa; phylum Arthropoda; class Insecta; order Lepidoptera; family Erebidae; genus Catocala; species Catocala nupta. The sequence continues at coordinate 28,812,311 of OY776082.1, forward strand.
ATCTATTCGATCAACTAATAGTAGTTGATCAAATCTGAAATCTGATAGCAGCGCCCTCTACAATATTATCATAGGTTAGACGTAGGTACTACGAGACCATTTGCATCCTGTGTGGGTTAAACCAACACCACACACAAAAAAAATTGCACTATCCGTATAGTAAAACTAGCCTTAATTAATTAATGATCATTAAAAGTTACAAGAGTTATGAAAACGTCCCAAAATACTCATTAAACGCAGAAACGCTGAGTTACCTCGGCCCAGCTCGAAGCGCGTTATCCCGTGGGTGTCGTAAAGGGTACGTAAGGGACTATACCTATTAGATAAAGGGTAGCATCATTATTTTGCTGACTCCTAACTATGTTACCTAATTATGGTACAACCAACCCCTGAATACGGATCAGTAATAGTTTCATTATGTAATGAGTCGTCTGTGGATTATAATTTCTTATGACGACTGCACTTCTTATGAGAAGGGACTCGTGCAGAGCAGTGGGACATCTTATAAGTATTGTTACGCGCTGGGTTCGACGGATAAGAATATAAAACAATATTACCGACTAAAACGTTTTATTCTATCACACAATTAAATTTAAAACACTACAAACACTATACTACACTTTTCCACTGTAACTGCTTCAAACTCCGTAGTATTTTCGCTTCCGTTCGCTTGGATGAACACTTGATCGCTTACGATAGTAAACTGACTGGGCGGTGCGCGTGCGCTCTATTTATACGCGAGTAAAGCGCTTCTGGAGTTTTCCAGAAAACGTCACACACGGCACGCAACAGCGCGATGGTTCGAGAGTGTGCCAGCGCTTTCTCCACTGAACTCGTATCGACAAATACGTAGTTCCGTAAGATGTTAATAGATGGTGCTGTAATAAATTATTATTAGAAAGCGCCGACTCTTCCCCACAGTGCCGACAGAGGGCATTAGCCGTAACAGTATTATTATGTGGTGATTGCGGCACTGCCAATATGATAAGTCTTTGCGTCAGCAGTCCTTAGTTTACAATACCAGGGATCATTCGAGAATCTCGAGATTCTCGTAGACGTATTGTATCTTGTGTTGCTAGTTGCTAAACGAGGATGATTTGTTGAGTTGTCATAAGGATTTTTTTAAGTAAACGTATTCGACTTTATACCTACATACATACAAATTTAAACTAAAAAGTAGAAAATACAAAACTTTTGCTGAACCACAAGAACCAAATCATCAGACAAGTCTTCAAAATATATTTTCGTTGCATATGTTGATTTTTAAAAAGCAGATTTTGTTATTCGTAATAATATAATAAAAATATAAATCTTCGGCCAATAAATCCGCTGTTTTCGTTAAGCCGCTGGTAAACACTCTGTATAATCCCTACGTAAGCCTATAAGCTAGATGATATCCTATAATAAAAGCACAAATCAAATTAATTTACTAATACCTGAATTAATTAATTGAATTAATTAATCCGATTGCTCGTATCACACTTCGCCGTCAATCTTTATTTTGATAATGTATTAATTATCAAAAGCTAATTCTAAATACCTTATCAGTATTTGCTCTTTATTTTATTAATATCAAATTTAACAATGTTAATATTATCTCTTTGTAATGAAATGAATTATCTTTCAAACACTTGTTTATTTTCATATAATAGGGTAGTGGCCTATGTTTGATATTGTACAATATTTTACACACAATAGCGAATAGCAATACAAAGAAATTTTTTTGTGCAAACTGTACGTATTAATATAGGTTATTATAGAAGAGTAATTAATATTTTAAATTTGGATATCTACTAAGAACCGTGTGTCCTTTTTCAGACATTTGACAATAACCCCTATTACCAGATTTGAAACACTTATTGTATTTGGGGAACGTAACTATTTGACTTCAATAATAAAAAAAATGTGAGTCAACTACCGTATTTTATATCATTTCGTATATGTATCGGGGATACTCATAATAATATGTATGTACATATTTCAATGTACAAGTAACGCAAAAGTAAAGCATCAGCACTATCTTTATGACTTCAACTGAGAATCTTTCGGTAGCAAATGATAATTGACAAATTACTTAATTTCTTGACAGATTTCAATTACATTTAAAATTTAATAATCTTTGTTTATCGTGACCGTATATAATGCCGCAAAAAACGTCCGTACTAGAGTGAGCTTCCACTACTCTGGTCCCTAAGCGACTCTACTTTTTGAAAGCAACGCCCATATGAGACTCTCGATATTACATGCAATCATAGGCTCCGGTAACGTCTTACCATCGGGCCTTAACCTTGTCGGACATAACGCTATAAGATATGGCTGACGAAATGTGAACGTAATAGGCAGATATATACTGGCGTGATTCTCATGCAACAGTGCTAAGAATATAATAAGTGGTTGTAGCTTAATGGATAAGTCATTGGACTGAGGGAGAAATCGCGGGCTCAAAACCTACCTATTGTACTTCCTACGCAAACCCACTCCTTCCTTTCACACAAGAATTAAAGCTTAGCTGGAGAAATAAATAAAAAAATAAATAAAATTGCTAGTAATCTTAAAAAACAAAAAAAGGAATTTAAAAGCTTAATATCTTTCTTTATTTTAAAGCAAGCTTTCTTGTAAAGTAAGTATGCGGCTTTAGTTACCCTCCTTAGGTTAAATTTTCATATTAGGGGTGAAACTCTCCACTACTGTACCAATAAAAAGGCGATAAAAACATGCACGTGGATAAATCACGTGTTTTTGTGTATGACGTCAGCAGTTTTCCTTTAACAGCAGATCGCGTGCTAATTATGAATAAAATAACGCACGATATATTGTCGATAGCGTTCTTATATGAAGGTTTTATTAACAGGCTTATTGTTTTATATAAAATAATATAAGCTCTATTTTGTAACTGCAGGAAGGAGGAACGAGGAGCCTAGCAGTGGCAGTCAAGTTCCTACGGGTCTAATAGTTTTGTAAAAGTTAATAAAGTGAAATTTTTCCCTCTGTTTTTTAATTTGACTTGCACGTTGTGGGTTTGTTCAGTACACTGAAGTTATTTTAGTTCTATTTTAAATATAATACGTATTAAATAAGTTTAGGCGACATTTTTTAAATGAGACTGTTACTTCCGTAGATTATAAAACCTTTATCTTTTTAAAAATAATGAGCTAGTTTAGAGATACTATTTGTGGTATTCATTTAAATAAAACTGTTGTGTTAGGAGACCTCTCCTGCCCGATTATGAACAAAAACTAAAACAGAACTAGTTCTGTTTTATTTTAATTTGTCTATATACCGATACTTACCAGTCTAGGACAGGTAAGTATCGGTATACAGACAAATTAAATAAAATTAGTATCCTAACTCAGTGATCGGCAACCTTGTCGACCAAAAGAGCCAAATATAGATAAAACACAATAATTGAAATCTATTCAAAGAGCCAATTTTTTAACTAAGCAGCTTTAGCAGAATACATAATTACGGAAATAATTAGGATTAAAAGAACTCTCTTGAGCTTGCCTTTGTCAAATAAGTCTTAGTTAGATTAACCGACCGATAATAAATAATATTCCGTGCTTGCATTAAACATTTCGTGAAAGAGCCGCAGCCGAGGAGTCAAAGAGTCGTATGCGTCTCGCGAGCCGCAGGTTGCCGACCACTGTCCTAACTAATATTGTAAATGCACTGTGAGTTAGTTTGTTACGCTTGCAGTCTACTCAACCGATCATCATGAAATTTCTCATACTAGTTGTCAGCGGTACAGAAAAGGAGATAAGAGTACTATTCAACCAGGAAAAAGTACTGTTCCCGAACGATAGAAATGTTTGACAAAATCTAGATTAACACAAAGCCGCGGGCGAAATCTAGTAAGTAGTATATTTCCTTGTTGATGGTAATGTAAACTCTAAAGTAAAACAACAAACAATAAAAACAACCAAACTGTGTGTCGCGCCATTGTGTGGTGGCACCGAACCCTCGGTGCGCAAGGCCGGCTGGCTCGGTTTATTACCCATCTATATGAAATGTTTGTATTATAAAACATACACAAGTTTCGTTTTACTGAAAGTTACCACACACATTGTCGGAAAACCCAATTTAAAGAATAACATAAAACAGTATTGCTTGTATTGTTGTACTTATAAAACTTTGCATTAAGATAATATCCTTAAACTTGATGGTTCAAACAATGAAATTAAATATTATATTATTAAAATCCGAAGAGGCTCAAATTTTTAAGAAGTTTATGCAAGACGGTCGCCGAATCGGCCGGTCGGTGAAATATACAGCGGGCTTTTCTCTGTACCAAAAATTGGGTTTTTACTTGCCCCAACTTGTAGAGGATATTCCGAACACGTATCTGAACATAAAATGGCAAAGCTTTCTATACAGAAAAAGTCTTGGAAAATAATGTCGAATTAGTTATGATAATTAAGATTGTGCGCTTCATATTTTCATATCAATGACGCGTCATATTCCTGAATAACAGAATATTTGCTATCCTGTATTAATTTTCATTCGTCTTTACTTTTCAAACAACTTTATGGCTGCATTTGGTCACCAATTTCCGTTTGTTCTCTGACGTTATGCAGCCAAATTTTCATTTGCGGCGTTTTGTTCTATTAATGCTATCTAGTCATACGGTTTAGATGTTCAATATTATGAGAGAGATGACAATACCTACGTCAAACAAAGAAGAACGAAGAAGAAATCTAAATATCTATCTATTAAACGTTTCAATATACGATAGAATAATATTACACGATTACAAGATGGTGGTTGCAACAAAAACACTTTGATTGGACAAGTTTTCGGAGCGTGAAGTCCTGATAGACGCCGAAAACTTGCCCAATTTAAGTGATACCTTGGTTAAAGTCCTATTAGTGACGTGACAAAGTAGCCCCCTCTTCGTATACATACACATATCGAATGTTACCCCTTCGTGCCTATGTTGACACTACACAAATATTTGTCCATAGGATGGCGGTTTAATCAAATTTTATTGATCTGTGAGGAAACCCAGACGGCCCATTAATATGTATGTACACAACGTGTGGCATACAACTAAATGTACGGATAATGTACTGGTTTATGTGGTCTGCCTGGTCACAGCTAGACCGCCGTGTGTTATGGGCTGGATGTGTGTTCTTTGTTTAATTTTTTGTAAAGTCCACCACAACAAAAGAATTATACTGAGTTGCCTTAAATAACAAAAGTTGGTCGTATGTAACGGTTGTGTAGTCATGGTGCGGTCTACCCATGAACGAGATATCAATTATTTTGTGCTTGAACTAGCTTGCCCAGAGAAGAACAACTCTCTTGCTGTAGGTACCCGTATGCGCAAGACTTACTGCGTTTAGCTCGGTCTCCAACAGTTTTGGAGGCCTACTGCAATTCCTTGCTTTTTACCCTATCTTCTAATTATACTTGTGTCTGCTACTCGCTCGGTGCAGACACCCTTGCAAGCGAATATAGGCCTCAGTGACCGCTTACAATGAGAGACGCTGCATATTAGTTTATCATTTTAGTTATACTATTCGAAAAATTCATGAGCAAAAGCTTTTGCCTATTTTATAGTAACTTATATTTAATTGAAACTGTAAAAACCTTAATGAATAACCTATAAGTACTACATCTCGAGCAAGTAAACAGCACGTTCATATTTATCAGAAAATGATCGTATACTAATAAAGATAGATAATTACTGAACCAGACAAAAGAAATTACGGTATTATGTAACGATTTATTTATCTTAACGTAAGTGACCAAGAAGTTATTAAGAATAATAGTTTTTTTAAGTTGTGGAAGGTTGAAATGGCTGTTTATCAATGGTGTATTACGACCACACCTCTGTGTCATATGCTGTATATACATACATATTAAGTTTAATAAAAGACCTAGACCGAATTTCGGTCACGGCGGCAAATCTTAACGCACAAGTGTGTGCGCAAATATAAGTGTCTTCTCTATTCCCTAAATCTTATATTGCGATGGAAGGTAAGCTGGTACGTCCGTAAAGAGATCAGGCGCAGAACCAACGGCTTAATGAGCTGTCCGCTCAATATGATAAAGTGTTCTGTAGGTATAATATATTATTATAGCCGGAGTACTTGATCGCAAAATAATTATACAGGCGACTTAGCTGATCCATATCTACCACTACTCATTAAAGATGTCAATGATGCACAATTATACATATTATTAGTGGTCGAGTCAATTTACGTTAATGTAAAGGTTTATATATATTTAATTTATACTTATTATTTACACACAATTTATATCTATAATTAAATTGTTTACCTGTAATATAGACAATTGTATTCCTACCAATAATATAATAACTAGGTGATTATTGTACTGTAGTTAAACACAAAATAATTAAGTACATTGTTTCGTGTTCTATTAGCGATATAATTATAAAACTAATTTTATGTAATTATTATTAAAACCCGTCCTACATCAAACTGAAATACTGCTGATTAAATCGGCTCCTTGAATAATTGCAGAGAGTTTTAAAAGAATTTATAAGAGACGTTTCATGCCATATATCAGACACAGCTAGGTACTCAAAGGAAAAAATAAAAAATTGTACCCCATTTTATTCATATCGCACGCACGTAAGGAGAGCGGGCAAGGACAATTCATAAAAAAATCTTCGAGTATACAGGCGCTAGATTACGTAAATTTTATATATATATATGTATATATATATATTACCGACAAATCGGTTGCTCTTCCACAGCGATAATATAATCAATCGGAGACTAACGTGATTTTCAAGATTGATATCAGTATAGCAAACTTCTAAGATATTTTCTCTAGGGGTTGGCATGCTTTAGTGATTGTAAAAAGACTAGCTCAACATGCAGAGAGAGGGGAAAGTCGTAAGCATGTTTGCCAATCCGGTGTTATTAAAAATCTTACACTATACAATACAACAAAAGGCAGCTTTATAGGTTAACGTTGCCGTTGTACCAAGTTTTGTGGATGATTGTGATATTTTTTTATGATGCCTGAAATTGTTTAGACGAAATATTGTCGCTCAATCATAACTCCGATCATAATTATAAAATTAGATTTGACTTAGGAAACACATAAATGACTGATATAGACTCACAGACAAAATTATACCATAAGATTGACCAGTAGAACTTCGCGAATGGTCCATGGACAACAAGGGATTTGATTGAATAATTTACGAGTACACAAGTTCTAAGAATTGAATGTGTATCATAGATACATAGACTTCATGAATATCGTGTTTTGCTAACTTACTTTGGAAGATAAATATATTGAGCATCCCGCTCTCCTCTATAATTGCTATAATCACCAGTCATTCGAATTCACACGATACTTTTAATTTGTGAAATTCAAAAATGTTTTTCATCAACAGATGGCGCCTTTAGTCGCGATGTCGAATATATGTTTATTTAAGTCACGTAGATTACTTAAGACTGTCAAAGTTTATTGGTTAGTGAGTGGTTATAACGGGTTTTTAACAAGAACTTTGTTTATCAATATGGTCACACCGGAACTACATAACAGTTTTGAGATTTCATTTTTGAGATGACATATCTATAGTAGAGCAATTGTTACAGTGAATGCAATTTCACTCGAAAATCGCATTAAAATAATAAAAATGCACTATGAAAATGGTGGATCTGTATAAGTTACATTTCGTACAATTCGGGATATTTTCGATTAACATAATCGTCCTTTTGAGACCGCTATTAAGAAATTGGTCAATAAATTTGAGTCAACAGGCTCGGTACACAATGTGCCAACACCAACGCTGATTTTCTGAAATAATCTTTTTTACAGACGTTTTTCATTTATCAGGCTATAAGCAAAATTGTCGCATTTGGGCATCTGAAAATCCAAGACAGATTGTTGAGAAGCCTTTACATGCTGAACCTGTTACTGTATGATGCGCATTTGAATCATTGTCATCTAAATTTATTGCTTTATTTTGATTTACAAAACAAAGTTCTTGTTGGAAATCCCTGTATTTAGGTAAGTCGCTAAGCAAAACTTTAAACTTATAAGAAGAAGAAACCTGCAACTTTATTTCGGGGCTGAGCCTGGTGCAAAAACTGTATCATATAAAACCAATATTTTATTTGCTTTATTTGAAAGTGTGTTCTTACGAGTATTTGTTCGCTGCATCTGGAGTTGGCCGACAATTGATGTTGGCGTATTGTATGCAAAGTAGTTCACCGTACTAACTTTGATAAAACAGATGTTAGTTCTGCTATTCGCTGCTACTTTCTTCGTTGTACGTACAACACTACGTACGGACGCAGTGTAATATTTTTTTACTTAGGAAATTTGCCCTGCCTGGTGTTTATTTTCTTTTTAATAGTAGTAGCCGTAAGTTTCTAGCAGGTATCTCCTCATACGCCTTTGCCTGAACCTGGCAACTAACCTTAATGTAAATTCAGTGACTTCCCTAAACCTACCTTTACCGTTAACCTACCGTTACATTGTAACCTAATTTATTAAATGATTTTTGACTCGGTCCATTAAAAAAGACAACTCCGCACTACCAATTATTCCTGTGTCGCAGGGGACTTTGCAAACATTCAATGCAATAATGCAAATTTCAGCGTAAACACGCAAACTCGAAACAACTATTTGCGCATACAATTTTTTTGTCCTGTATCGAATTTAATCCACAGCACGCGGGCGCAGTAGCTGTGGTGTAACAACTACTTAAATCTTTACGTCCACGCGACCGACTGCATTGATCGCCAATGCAGTCGGCGGCGAAGCAGTGCATGATCCATTTTTCTTCCCAATTTTTTCTTATATGTCGTAGAGGAGCTTGCGAACGCACACTCACGGCAAGCATTGTTATATTAACTGTGGCCCACGCCTTCAATTGCTCGGATTTACATTAAATAATCACAAATAGGCTTTTGAAGAAGTCCTATGGTTTGACTTAATAATTACAAAGACTAAGTAAACTGAAGCAAGCTTAGTGCTATGATGAATACTAGATGTTGCCCTCGGCTTTGTTCGCGGGGATTTCCATTAATCTGCCAATTGTTGGCATGTCGGACTTATTTGAAATCTTTTGTGCCTGACCGCTGGTGTGCCGCTGCGAATCAATAGGATAATCAAAATTATGGGGAAGACCCATAATTTGATTCATTCAATAACAACTATGACCTAGGTACGTACTAAATCGTATTCTTAGACATACTCAGCAGCATAGAAGCGGTCAGCATTCACCCGTATTTTTCCGTTAATTGTAAATAAGGAAGTAAACAAATGTTAGCTTTATTTTATCTAAATATGAACTTAAACAAAACATACAATTTGAAACTATATAAGGTAACCGAATATTTAAGCTTAAGTTCCTTTTTGTAAACCACATTTGTGGTATCGCCTTTTAGAGCTAAAATGACCAGGCTACTCGCAGAGCTTACTCTAGAGCAGGGAAGGCAAACCTTTCCTCTATTGGGTAATTTCCCATTATTTTTGGATAAAATGACGTGGCTATAATGTGCTGTCAAAAAAACAAAATACATGTTTCATTTTACAATTAAGTTGAACATGGATTCGTCAATTACTTAATAATACTTGAGGGGTCGCGATTCGCATGTGAAAACGGCAACACCGTCTCTGGTAACGTTGAGGAACACCGTGGTAGTGTTAGTCGGTAGGACCGGAACTTTATTCCCGAGCGAATTCGACATAACCTCTCCGCCGCCCTGCGGAGAGGTATGCGTGAATACATTAGGTCACGTAAAAAAATAAAACATCTACTCTGTAATACTTTGTCAATTACTGGCGTGCCCGAATAATTTTTACGCGTGGCACGCGTTTTTGGTTCGCCATTCCTACTCTAGAGCATGCAAAATAGAACTGTCGATTGATTTCCTTTTAAGTCCACCTCTGAAACGTGAAACTTGTGTATGATATGGTTACTGCATCACTAACTCATTTGGTCCCTCAGTTATGGGAAAATATAAGGTGAAAGAAAATATGCTATAGATACGAATATAGTAATACTTTCGAGTACAATGAGGCAGATATAACTTTGAAATTAAACTACTATACTATATTTGTAGACGAAAGACTCACAAAAAATCCTAACTTAATAATATTATAAATGCGCATGTGAATTTGTTTCACGCCTTCTCGACCGATCATCATGAAATTTCGCCTCAGAAAAGGACATTTCATTTCATCAATGAAATGTCCTTTTCTGTATGCGAAATTTTATTTTCAGAAAAAGTATTGTTCTCGAGCAAAGCTGCGGGCAAAAGCTAATATAGAATTAAAACAAGCTAAATACGTATTTAACTTCAAATAGACATTATTCGCATTAAAACTTTTGTCCCCCTACCGCCTTTAAAGAATAAGTTGTCAAATTCATTCATTCATTCCTACATCTAACCGAAAGGTCAAAATTATTTCCATGGATTTTTCATGAAAAGAAATATAAAAAAAATCTCTATTCACGTTTTTCAATGTATTTGTAAACATCCTCGTACTGAGTGCTTACAGCATAAAAAAGCCTAATGAATATAGAAGAAATAATGCAAATGTCGTGTAATTAGTTTCAGCAGTTTTGAATTGCTACTGAAAAAAGACCTGAGTGGAGCTATGTAGACTCATGCTAGACTCTCAGTGTATTTAAAGGCAGTGTCCATAGATTAACAACGCAAAGTCAGTGCAGTCAGCATATAATTTACTATATTCCCCTTTATATTTGATGTGATTAAATCTCTCTTTGTTTTATGATATTTATTTTTTATTTGTACAATGTACATAAACTCACGCTGTCTAGTCTACATATCGCCAGATTTTGTGCTGCTACCGAAAATTACCAAGCACTAAACCTAACTTTATACAAGAATCAAACCAGGGATTTTGCGATCGCTCGCAAACGAATACATGCTGAAACTTAAGGCCGCATAACTAATGTATTTAACAGCAACTCATAAATTTCATTCGACTGACAGTATAATATGGCAAAAATCACTTAAACGGCGTATACCTAGCAATTTACACACACGCTACAATAAAAAAATATCACTGTTAGATTTTATCACTGCGCGAATTATTGGTCTGTCACCCATAATAGTCCGACACGTATTTACGAGAAAAATAGTCCAACTGACACATCGTTACGTCACTAGTCATAAACCACCAGTATTTTGTGAACTACCTCACCTCCCACTTATAGCATAAAATGTAGGTAAAGGGGGACTGCATGGTATAACGCGAAGGTTCATTATAGTGGTTGTGGAGTAATAGCAGTAGTAAACTGCCAGTGTTTGGAGAGCCGCCCTGCCTCTATTGCCTCTAACAAAGTGTAGGTGAAGAAGTAATGTATGGTGTAACGCAAGGAGTCAATGTAAAATGGTTATGTATAATGGCAGTCATTACGAGACCTTCGCGAGGCGTGCTCGTCTTCAGGCACCGTGTGATGATTGCGGTGATCATGCGTGCACTTTGTTATGTACATAACTGACAGCTCATGTAGAATTTTCCATAGCATTTTACGTACATACAAACATGTCTGTTTCCTAGAAGGATAGGCAGATACTACATTACATTATTGCAAATGGATATAAGCAGGTTTTCTTGATTATTTTTTATACACTTCTAATATAGCAAACAGACGTTCAACTGTTGGTAAGCTGTTATCGTAACCTATAGAGCCTTGTAACACCAGATCTCACTCGTAGGTTGGAAGTCCTTCTAAACAGGAGTCGTAGCCGTTTATAGGTCACCTTTCTAGAAAACTTCTTTACAGGGTGTCACAATAATATTTTATGCGTAGGAGAATCTATGTAATTTGTTTTTAATAATATTATTTTGTTTTAAAAAGACAACTCCCTCGCTAGGAATAATTTCTATACTTTTCAAACATTCAAACGGACTCGGAACAACCGTTTAGGATAATAAATTTTTCGTGTGGGATTCGAAACTACAACACTCGGCGCGGTGGTAGTGGCGAGGCGACCACTTAAACCACTACGTCATCCGTGCAGTCGAATACCCCTACAGTGTAGTAAAAGAGACTACACGTAAGTTATATTTTTATTAAATATTGTACAAAGATGCACTGAATGGTAGTCCTACTTATAACAATATTTTACAAAAATATGAAATTACTGATGTCCTTTTTTGACACTCACTCTGGTTTCAGGGAGGCTAATCAAGGAGGGGTAATGCAATTCGCCACCCCCAGCATTGCTCCGGAGGTGACGCAGCGTTGCCTGCCTGTTTTTGAAAAAGTCAGTCGCCACTGGGGTTGGCGAACCTGTGTCAATTGGGACATTGTTACGTCGAAATGTCCAGTCACTGCCAGGAGTCAATAGTTATTACACCATAATATTATAAAAGGCTTTTTATTTTTTTCATATGTTTGGTCGTTTTCATACTAAAATTTTTAGCCAGACCTACTTCAAAAACTATAATTGTCATTTCTTGCCTTATGTTTAAAGGTGGCAACTGAGATATTTCGTAAGCAACATCCCATTCGCCACATCGGGTGGCAAGTGGCGGTGTTATTTCTATTGAAAATATCCCTTTCGCCAACAGAGGAAGGAATGCTGAGGGTGGCGCCTGGCATTGAACTCATCCCAGTTGCCACCCCCAGTGGCGAATGGGATATTTTTATTGTATTGGATAAAATGTGAAAAATGTGGCGAATGGGACTAACCCATCAAGGACGTGTCAAAATAAAACTCATGTCAAATTATTATATTGGCTGTTACTGCACTTAGCCAATCACAGCAGTTGACATGCTTATTGACCACAAATTTTTGTGTTGATCTTCCTTACAGAAAAGGGGTTAATCACTAAGAACCATTGAATGGATTTGGATGCAATTTGTCAATACCATGTTTGAGATCAATATGGTATTCTTTTTATCCCCACATGCGTTTCCCTAGGTTTCAAGCAGGCAAAGCCTTAAATAAAACAAATGACATTTGGACACATCACAATATATTATACACAAACGGCGGTCACAAACCACTCAGCTGTTGTGGTATAATTATCAACAAACCGATAGTTATCTACTAATGACTACAATTAGGTTCTGTTCACTGATGGAGATATAACTTCCTAGTAATATTCTAACTGATATTATACATGCGAATGTGAGTTTGTTTGTTTGATACGCTGTCACGCGTTAACTGCTCGGCCGACCATAATGAAATTTCGCATACACATTGTCATCGGTAAAGAAAAGGACATAAAGTATCTATACTAATATTATAAAGCTGAAGAGTTTGTTTGTTTGGTTGAACGCACTAATCTCAGGAACGGTTCGAATTGAAAAATTATTTTAAGGTTGGATAGCTCATTTATCACGGAAGGCTATTAGGCTATATAACATCACGATACGACCAATAGCACCGGATCATCGATGGAAAATGTTGCAATAACGCGAAAATTCTCTTATGTGACAGTGTAGCAGACGAAGTTGTGCGGTTCAGCTACGTCTTTCAAATAGGAAAAAGTGCTGTTCCCGAGAGAAATAAATTTATTGACTGAATCTTCATAAACGCGAGCTAAAGCACATAAAGGTTCTATAAGTAATAGTACTAAATGAACTCGTTCCTGTTCTGTTTGCTATGTACTGGTTTGTCTAGACTGCAGCGGTGGTATGCCTTAGGAGAAACCGCAAAGGACAAATACCACTGAGTTCTAGAACAATGCCTTTTTAAGTAGTCCTAGTCACCGCAGGCACACAATACGAAGGCATGTTTTAAACGAGGTTATTTTAGTTTCTAGTGCACTTTAGTAACTGATATAAGGTCAAGCAGCCATTTAATTATTATTTTCTTTTTATAAAATCCAATTTTATAACATTCCATGGGTGAGCTGACTAAATAAAAATCCACAAGGTATAGATTTTTACTAGCTTTATTTTCATTGTATTAAGTAGTTCCCTTATTATCGCTCGCTTGAAGTGAAGACTACAGAAGACATGCAGGTTTCCTCGTGATGTATCACGAGGAAACCTGCATGTCTGAGAGTCCACCATAATGTTCTCGAAGATATATGTATGTACGTATGTGAAGTTTGCCAATCCGCAATGGGCCAGTTTTTTATGGCCTTATCCTTCTGACACTGATAAGAGGTCCGTGCCCAGCACTAGGACAGCTTATACAGAGCTGATATTACATTTTACTCATATTCGAGTAGAGCGCGGATTCAAACAGCTTGTCGCGACATGCTCCTCAGATTAATACCTTGCTACATTTTATTTTTAATCCATTGGGCCGCAGCGGCACACCGACTCAATAGATTTTAATTATGTCTGGTATTCTTTTTTTTAATAATAATTATTCTATTTTCTGGTGAAAAGTCATCTGTGTCCGAACTAAATAAAATTAAACTGTACTTCGGACCACAGCGCTCATCCCAAACAATATGACTCTATAAGAATCTTTAGGATTACAAACACTACTGTGTTATGTACACAAAATACAAATAATTAATTAACAGAAAAATATTAAAAAGAAAATAATGGTAATATTAAAATTTGTGTAGAGTTGTAAGTACATATTCTATGTCTTGCCAGACTACTATGGGTGATTTTATTGTCACCAAGCTGCCTTATTTAACATAATTGTGGATGAAAAGACAAGGTTGTTGAATCACAGAACTGAGGTTAATATTATTAGTCTGTCTGCAAAGAGCGAGTTATATCCATTTAACACGCTATCTGCCGCGTCTAAACTGAATATGGAATTTGGAAACGTAAACAATTTGAATATGTTTGCCTTGGTTTAAAAATACTCAACTAGGCAATATCGTTAAAAGCTTTTTTTAATTAAGTAACTACGGCATAGTGCGTCTTATGACATATAACTAAGATTTTAGATATGAAAATTTTCAATGCCAGCGACTTCAGATCTCAAAATTTCTTCATTAGTTTTTCCGGAATGTCGGATCTAGCAGACATACAGACAAAGGGGGCGTCCATAAATTACGTGAGGTGTTTTTTTTAATTTTCTGCCCCTCCCTCCCCCCCTTGTGAGATGTCGTGAGATTTTATTCAACCCCCTCCCCCATATCCCAATCTCACGTGAGATTTTTCAAAATGTGAGTTTCTTACGTAAACGCGTTGGATTGTTATTGTAAAAAGAAAAAACAAATATGCTTCGTGCTTTTATTTACGACTAGTTATGACTAGTAATCAATGTTGCTGAGAGTTTAATTATAAGTGTAATAAAAATTTAACAATAGAATACTTAAATCGTAACTACTTAGATTAAAAAAGAGTATCTACTCTAATTCAGTCCATGGAGAATCATGCACGGTCTCAAGAGAGACTATTGGAACCAACATGTCCAAAGCTATTTGGTATAAAACAAATATGGTGGTTTGACAGTAAGTAAATGTATAACGTCGAAGTATGAATGAAATTATTTTCTTTTGAACGAATTCGTGAATGATCTTTATCGTATTACGATTACGCTTAAGATTAAATCTTATGCATGTACAATCTGGATTAAATGGACCAAAATAGTATAATTTTTTTTTTGTTTCAATCAGAAAAAAAAATTGCGTGATATTTGCCGACACTAACCTTTTTTTTTTTTTTTTTTTTTTTTTACGTGGGGGAATGCTATGACGCATATCCCTCCGCGGGGGCGGGCGGAGGGATTATGTCGGACTCGCCGGGGTAAAAGAAAGATGTTAAAAGACAATGTACCTCCCGGAATACCGACTAAACCTACCACGGTGTTCCTCGACAAAACCACTATCGACGGGGCCGCGCGAATCGCTTTCGCATGCGGTCGCGACCCCGCCGAGGTTACGGCCCGCCGTATGAAACGGCAGGCCACTACGCAACAAGACCTACCCAAGATAGGCACTACACAATATAAAAGCCCTACTGTCTCCCCCTAAAGGGGAGACGGACACGACACAGAGGCGCGCGTGGGAACACGCACGCCGCCTCTCGGACCTGGTGCTGAACGGATGGCGGGCAGGCCCACAAAGCCCGCCACCCCCAGGTCAAACCTCAGGGTGGCTGGAGGTCATCGCGCGCCCTCCGGCGCCCGGCTCTGCGGTTGGGGAGAGGGTTCAAACGCTCCCTCTCCCGCTCCGCCGCCTCCTTGGTGGAGATTACTTCCTCGCAGAAGGAGGCGACGGCGCTCCACGACCTCTCACTCCGGACCATAGACTGAACTACGGCCGGGAGCGAGAGGGCAACCGATCCGACTGCCGCGATCAACTCACGGCGCTGCGATGCCCAGGCGGGGCAAACCGCCAAAGTGTGCAGCGCCGTGTCCTCTACAACGTCGCGGCAGTCGCCGCAGTGGTGACAACCAGGCGTCTCTTGCCGGCGTATACGACACAGGAACTGGCCAAAACAACCGTGGCCAGTTAGAACCTGTGTCAGCCGGAAGGTGAGGGCGCCATGCCGCCTCTCCAGCCACTCCTCAAACACGGGTCTTACCGCCACAATCGTGGCGTGCCCGGCACTGGGGTGCACAAGTCGTTCCTTCCAATTCGCCACTAGGACCTGGCGGAGCTCGGACCTCGCCGCTTCGACTGCGGGAAAAACAGGTCCTTCGCCCCGAGCTAGCGCCTCCTGGCGCCAACGATAGAGCGACGCCAGGAGCGCCGCTTCCAGGTCCCATGGCATCGATCCGGCGAGGAGGCTCGCAGCCTCGAACGAGATCGTGCGGTATCCTCTAATCAACCTGACGGCCATGGCGCGCTGTGGTGCACGTAGCGCCGAAATGTTTCGGGCCGCCAGGTTGTCTCCCCAAACTGGGGCCCCGTATAGGGCCATGGACCGCACGACCCCTTCGTAGAGCCTCCGGCAGGAGGTGTTTGGCCCCCCGAGGTTGGGCAGCAGACGCGCGAGCGCACCTGCAGCGCCCCGAAGAATGGGGGCCAAACGACGGAAATGGGCTGTAAAGTCCCATCGGCTGTCGAGCAGGAGACCCAAATACTTAAGGGTTGGCTCGACGCCGATGCGGACCCCTCCTACCATGATATGGGCCCCTGGAGGTGGCCGGTTCCGAGGGCCGTGAAAACATACAGCCTCGGATTTCGACAGGGCCACCTCGAGGCCCAACCGCCGGATGCGACCAACGACTTGTGCGACCCCAGCGGTCGCCAGTATGGCCGCCGCCCGGTGCGACTTACCCCTCGCCGTGACAAGCGTGTCGTCGGCGTAACAAATGACGCCGACGCCACGGAGGAGCGCACCTCGCAGCACCCAGTCGTAACCGATGTTCCACAGGAGCGGACCCAGAACCGATCCCTGTGGAACACCGCACGACATCTCTCGCCTACTCCAACCGTCGTGACCCGGGTAGACGACTACCCTCTCTGATAAGTATGCCCCGACTATGCGGCGGAGGTAGGTCGGCACTCGATGGAAAACGAGTGCCTCCCTAATGCAACTCCAGGGCAAGGTATTAAAGGCATTCGCGATGTCCAAAGACACCGCGAAGACGACCTCGCCCCGGGACACCGCATCCTCCGCCAGGCTCCTCATTTGCAGGACTGCATCGATTGTGGAGCGCCCGCGGCGGAAACCATACTGGTTGTCCGCCAGATCCGGACCCACTGAAGAAAGACGCTGGACGAGGCGCTCCGCGATAATAAACTCAAATAGTTTAGCCACCTCGTCCAGCAACACAATGGGCCGGTAGGCGGACGGACTGTCCGCCGGGCGCCCCTCCTTCCTGATCAGGACCAGTTTCCCCACCTTCCACTGGCGCGGAAACTGGCCCTGCTGCAAACACTCACAGAGGAGCCCCCTGAGTCGGGGCGCGAGCTCCTCGAGGACCAGGGCCAAGGCAAGACCTGGAATGCCGTCGGGCCCTGGGGCGGTGTTTTTCGAGCGAAGTCTCGACACCGCCGCTCGCAATTCTACCTGGGTCACTTCGGGAACCACGTCGTCGTCAAAGTCCACGCTGGACGCTATGGAAGGCGGAACCATCGACGGAGGAGTATGCTCCGCTCGTGAGGGAAACAGAGCGGCCACCACCTCCTCCACCAACTGTGGCCGGAGACTCTGGGACAAAGGGGGCGCCCAGGGGCGAAGCTTGCCCCTTACCATAAGGTATGGACGCCCCCAGGGATTACGGTCCAGAGTCCCCAGCAGCTCTTGGTGGGCCAGATCCTTGGCCCGCTTGATGGAGATCTTCAAAGATTTTTTGGCCGCTCTGTAGGCCTCGTATAGTTCCGCCTCCCTGGCGTCAAAATCGGGAGGGCGGCGACGCCTCCTACGAAGCCGGATGTACTGGCGTCTGGCCGCCACGCAGGAGTGGCGCAGGTCGGCTATTTCGTCCGACCACCAGTACACCCGGCGCCTAGCTGGAATATTTCGAGGAACTCTAGGCATCGCCGCATCACAGACTTGAGTAACGGCCTCCCGGAACCACTCGGCCTCCATCTCGATATTGTCAGGCCCGGCCGGTGCTGGCACCCAGGCCTGAACGATGGAGGCTTCCAGGAGGACCTCCCGATTCAGCTTCTTTAAAGCCCAACGCGGACCGCCCTCAATCGGGGCCCTTGAGGCTGGGGGGTCGGAGGTCTGGGCGGAGACGTCGAACCGTATATACCGATGGTCCGACAACGTCTCCACCTCCTCGACGACGCGCCAGCCTTGGACACGGCGTGCTAGTGCGGGGCTAGCGAAAGAAACATCGATGACGGATCCGCCCCGCTGACGCACGCACGTGTGCACTGACCCACGATTGAGGACTAGCAGGCCGTTTTCTACGGCCCACTCCTCGAGCAATTCACCCCTCGCGTCCGTGGCCGCGGAACCCCAAGCCGAGGATTTGGCATTGAGATCCCCGACGACGAGCACGGGCCAAGGGTGGCTTCGAGCGACGACGACGTTCAGTTCGAGGAGATACTCCTCAAAGTCGGCGAGAGGTCGGTTGGGTGAGAAGTAACCGCCCACCACAACCGCTTCTCCTACGAGTGCTGCGACGCAGCCCCGTCCTCGGACGATGTTCTCGAAGGACGGGGCGCCGGCGGCGGCCGGCGAAATTAACGCAACCGAGCCATCGAGGTCCCCTACCCAGTCAGCCCTGGGAGGGACGAAGTAGGGCTCGGCTACGATGGCGACATGAATTGACCACTGCGCCATGCTTTGGAGGAGAAGGTCCTGAGCCCTGGCGCAGTGGTTTATATTAGCCTGGAGGAGACGGAGGCGTGGAGGCATTACGTCTCCATACTAACCTCCGCCCCTCCAGCTGCGGGAGCGGCGACCTTCGACGTCGCCGACGAAGAGGCAGGCGGCCTTGTGCCGACACTAACCTTTTTTTTTTTTTTTTTTTTTTTTTGATTCCCAGGAAAAAATGCTTGATGCACTACCCGCCGGCTAGGGGACGGCACCGGCGGGGCGTGTGGGACTCACCAGCCTAGTGCTGGGATACCCACTAAAAAAACCTGGGGTGTTCCCTCTCCCACCCAATGGGGGGAGGCCAGTTGGGAGTCTAAAAAGATTCATCCATAGCAGGCCCCCCCGTGTGGGTGCCGGCCGGGTCAATCGGACCCGACCTCCTCTCGTCCCCGGGGGAGAGCATTTCACTGCTCTCCCCTTTCGACGTTAGAAGGCGCGCGGGAACACCGCGCGCGCCCTCTGTGGGTTCTTACTCACGGGTGGCAGGGTCCCCTGAGGCCTTGCCACCCAGAACCCTTAGGTGGGGGGCAGGAGAGCGACATAAGCGCGTCTCCTGCGCCCCCTCCTCCGGCGGCGGATGTCCGGAGCGTAAGGATCTTCCTCACGCCCCCGCTCCGCCGCCTCCTTCTGCGAGATGACAGCCTCGCAGAAGGACCTCATTGCACCCCAGCACCTATCGTCGCCGACCATCATGGATACGACGGTCGGCAACGAGAGGCCGGGGCCAATCACGGCGACCAGGGCACAGCGCTCCTCGGCCCACGCCGGACACTCCTCCAGCGTGTGCTGCGCCGTGTCCCGGTCGCACTCCTCGCAGTGGTGACACCTGGTTGTCGGCTCCCTACCGGCTATCTTGCACAGGTACTCTCCGAAACAGCCGTGTCCGGAGAGCACCTGAGTAAGCCGGTAGGTGAGCGGTCCGCGCCGTCTGTCCGTCCACTCCCTTAACACTGGACGGACAGCCTCGACTGTCCTCACCCCATAGCGGGGCTGGGCCAGTCGCTCCTGCCACTTGGCCTCGAGGACCAGTCGAGCCTGGGACCTTCGCGTCTCCACCGCCCCGTGAGTGGGTTCCTCACCATGGAGCCGGAGGTCCACGCGCCAGTGATACACCGACGCTTGGACCTCCGCCTCCAAATCCCAGGGCGGCGATGCCGCCAGGACGCACGCCGCCTCAAAGGAGACGGTGCGGTACGCCCGCGACACCCTGATCGCCATCGCCCTCTGAGGTTTCCTCAGGAGGGCGATGTTTCGGCGATCGAGGGCGCCGGCCCAAATGGGCGACCCGTAGAGGGCCATCGACCGCACCACCCCCAAATAGAGGCGGCGGCAGACGACACTCGGCCCCCCGATATTCGGCAGCAGAGAGCTAAGCGCTCCCGCCGCCGACATCAACCGGGGGGCCAGGCGGCTAAAATGGACGCGAAAGTTCCAGCGGCCGTCGAGGTGGAGCCCCAAGTATTTCATACTCGGCTCCACCCCGATGCGGACCCCTCCAACTATGATGTGGGCATCCGGTGGCGGCGCCCGCCGAGGCCCATGAAATAACAGGGCCTCGGACTTTTCCAGCGCCACCTCCAGTCCCAACATCCTAATTCTACCGACAACCAGGGCCACCCCTGCCGTGGCAAGACGGGCAGCTGCCCCGTAATCCTCTCCCCGGGCCGTGACCAGCGTGTCGTCGGCGTAACAAGTTACGCCGACGCCCGGGGGTAGGGCGCCCCGCAGCACCCAGTCGTAGCCGATGTTCCACAGGATCGGTCCAAGAACGGAACCCTGCGGAACACCGCACGACACCTCCCTCCGGAACGTCTCTCCGTTCCGCCCCACACAGAACACACTCCTCTGGTGCAGGTAGTCCCCGACTATTCGGCGCAGATAGGGAGGCACTCCATGAAATCGGAGCGCCTCCCTAATAGTCGCCCACGGCAGGGTGTTGAACGCGTTGGCGATGTCCAAGGACACCGCCAACACCACCCCGCGCGAGGCGACCGCCTCATCCGAGAGGGCCTTGACGCGACTGACACTAACCTAACCTAACCTAACCTAACCCCCCCTCTCTCCAACGTAAGATTAGATGAGATTTGACTCGACCCCCTCCCCCTCCCCTTAAACACCTCACGTAATTTATGGACGCCCCCAAACAAACAAAATTCTAAAAGTCATTGTTTTGGCTTCGAACGCCTCGACAGTTTAAGCGTCCACCGTCCGCCTACCACTTCGTAAAACAAGCGTGAATCTATTTTTTAGTGTGACAACTCTCACATCAGGAATAATTCCTGCGTCGCATGGTACTTGAAAAACATTGCAACAACGAAAACAGACAACTATTTTTGGTTCATTAAAATTTTTGTCTGGTCCACACGACTCAAACAATGACGCCACCCGTGCATTCAATTCTATGTATTAATATTCCACGTCAACAGAAATAAGTTAGCGAAAAGTCACAAGCATTTTTCCAACAAACAATTATTCTATTACCTATTTACCGGGAATATGGCGGCTTAGTGCCACCTACAGGTAAACGGGCACAATAAATTCTCAGACATTTGCCGGTTTTCTGAGGTAATACATATTCAATTTAAATAGTTTACGGTTCAGAATAGATATCTTCGCGTAATCTTATTTATTCTTCTAAATCTTATTTATTGACTAAATAAGAAGATGACATGATTTAGGTAGATGTTAGATTGTTAGACCGTGTCTGTATGAGTATTTTGCAACAAAGCTTCCAAAATATTGATCTAATTTCAATCAGGTTTTGTTCGTTTAAAATTTAGGACAGTTTGGATAGTTCTTTTGTTAATTAAGTAGGTACCTACTTAATAGCAGTTTCTAAGAATCTTGACATTTAAGACCGCGCCTGTAAAGTGTTGTTCTTTGTAACGGACTTTGAAATATTCAAAAAAATTTTTTTATTTAAGGAAAATGACTTTTTCCAATAACTAGATTATACATTATTTTACAGCTCGCCTGATGGCATGTGGTTAATGTAGCTTACATATAGGTACTCGGAATACCAGAGTATCACTCGTTGCCAATCTTTCATAAAATGAGCTATTGTGCTACCAGCGCTTTTTTGGTAGACCTTCACAAGGAAGCTAGAAACCCTAATCACCGAAGAAGAACAACAAAAGAATGATTTGCTACTATTGAAATTACCTTTTCAATAAATCCCAATAAAATTAGCTTGACTTTGGAATCCAACCCGAAACGACACAGCATTTGCATTCAATCGCCACCGAGGCGGTCGGTTTTAGAATATTAAAGTTAAGAATATGGATAACAATTCATAATATGACATACTAACATACTGTACATTTATGTACACATTCGCGGTTATATACGCACATAAACAAATAACCCGTATGATCATTTATGCATGCCATATTTCATATAACCGCCGTCGGATATGGACACAATTGCGTTTACAACACAACATTTCGTTACGTAAATTTCGTTTGAAAGGGTCGTTTTTTGTTAAATGGATAGGATGTGAATTTAGTTAGAGTATATTTTTTTGATACAAACATGTTGGCAATATAGCTTCTGGTAAGCGGTTATCGTAACCAATAGGCACTTACCACACCAGGTCACCACACACGGTTTGCTAAATACTCCGCAGTTATAGAACTACTTCTTAAGTAGTTCATATTCAACGCAGGAACACAATGCTAAGTCATGTTTTAAACGAGGTTACTATAGTATCTAGTATACATTAGTATTAGTAAGTTTGGGCAAGACGTTTTCTTATATTTTTTCCTGTAAATGAACTCATTTTTGTAACGTCTCTCGCGGTACGGGTATTTATATGCATGAGTACTCTTTAATATTTAAAAACCTCAAACTATATATTTTCTGTCTTAATTTTCGTTGTATGAAATAGTTAATTACTGCAAGGTTTAACGTTGAAGGAAAACCTGCATGTCCGTGACACCACCATAATTTTCTCGAAAATATGTGAGTTCTGCCTACCTGCACTGAGCCTGCAGGGTCAACTATGGCCTTAACATTCTCAAACTGAGAAGAGGTCCGTGTATACTAGTGGGACAGTTTATCTATAGAGCTAATATTACATCTTTACGCATATTCAAGCGGTTATCGTAACCAATAGGCGCTTACCACACCACAAAACCACACACGATATGCTAGCTTTTTAAAAGTTGTAGTGCTGCCTGTTTAAAAGAGAAAGATCATTCTTCTGCTGAGAGCAGACAAACTACTCGCGATCCTACTCTCCGCAAGAACATAACCTAAGGTTAATGGGTTAATATAAATAATATATAAGGGAGATATTCCTAGTTGGCTGTTGTACTTTACTAAGTACCAGATTTAGCCTATCAATTGTTGGAATGTCAGACATAATTGACAATCTATGGCCACCGGTGTGTCGCAACGTCTCAATAGAAGAACGTTCACGCCTATTTTGAATGGCCACGTAGGAAAGAAGTGTCATATTTTGAGGGGTTTAAATGTATTTCATTTATTTGGGCTTTATTTAAAAAAATTAAAAGCATGGCACTGTCATTCGGAAAAGACCACTATGCGTAAAAGCGTCTATGAAGAGAATCTGAAATTATTGATATACTATCTAAATTCTAATGAACAGTCGTAAATTACGAAAATGCACACACATACAAACTCACAGGGACACACACATACTCACATGCACACGTACACAGATACACACACAGACACATATGCATACTTGCACTCTCACACTCATGATCATACATTGCATATGTAACTGGACAAAATATAATATTTATATATTATACAATACCAACATAAGTATATAACTATCTTAAATATATTTCTAACCATTATAAGTATATAGTATAAAAATATAGCATAAAAGTAGTATATATGGTATAAAAAAAAAAAAAAAAAAAAAAAAAATAAATAAAGAAACATGTAACACAGGTTCACCATTTGTAATATTCTATTGTATGATGTGACCATCAATGTTGAGTTTACAATAAGTTAAATTGTATAAATCAAGTTTTATTGCATTATGGTAATTGTAAACTTGTTTGTGGTTCCAATAAATAAAATAAAAAATAAAAAAAATAAAAAACTGCTGTGTTTCGTCTTTCAATTTTATTTTTATAGGTACATAAAAATATGGCTACTTAAATACGAGGCATGAAAACACTGTGCGTAATGAAAACGAGAGTCAAGATGTCTTAATACAGGAATTGACATTTGAGTCGGTTATATTCACGCATCATATGGAGTAGAATATCTGGCTCTATGTAATCTATATCTGGATCACGACAAAGAAAGACGAATGAGTAGGCAGTAAGAGACGCTGTGTTATTGTCAGGGCAATCGTTAGTCATTTGCGCTTGCAACAAAGCGACTTTTGAAAACAAAGTTACAAAGCTGTTTGACAGTGTTTTGTAACTTTCTTTTCAAACAATCTTTTCCATAATGTGTGAACCCTCGCTAGACTAACGTGATAGATTATGGTCTTACCCTTCTCATACGGCAAGGAGACTCGTGTCCAGTAGTAGGACGGTTCAGTTCAACATTGACAGAGAAAAATAAAACCTTTATTCTTATGTTATCCCATAATTTGTAGAGAACGTGGCGAGCCTACCCATTTGATTTTATCGCACCGGTATTTGTGTCGCTCGGCATTGTATTGCACTTATTGTGTGTAATAGAGCTTTCCTCTCGAGCACGATGTTCTACGTCTAAACTTTACAAGCTAAGGCTGATGCCACACAAACAAGCATGCAATTAATATGAATTATTGAATTTTATCTGGGTGCCAACTTAGTGATTCTTTTAAAAGGAAACTTCGTGCCTGAATTTGTACGCCCAAGAGAATAACGGTATGTAACGAACTTACATACCGTTTTACTTTAAAATCAGAACAGAATTTTACATTTTAGATCGTAAACTATTTCTAGAAATTAAAGCCACGAAGGCTTTAATTTCTCCCTCATCTATATTTTTCTTTTACTTAGAAACGTTAATGGAAGACGATGATGATACGTCTGTTATTACAAGCGATCAGACCATGTGATTGTTTTCTACCAAGGTAATAATAACATTGAAATAATGCTATTAAAAGCTATAGTCGTGAGTATCTCCGCCATGGACCTCAAATAGCGGGCAGCGACATCAAGTAAGGCTCCGAAGGAGATGGCGTGACGAACTGCATGCATATAGGAGGAATTGGGTCAAGATTGCTTAGGCTAGGAAAAGATGGAAGGATGAAGAGAAACCCTTTGCTCTGCAGTGGAACAACAACTAGGCTTATAATAATAATATAAGTAGTTCTCTTGAAACATTATATTTTTCATAAAGACATGAATGTATCAAATAACAAGTTAAAATTTCTCCGATAGAGCTGCGTGCACAAACCGATCGATCTAGACGATTGCCGTGGAGAGCCTTGAACGAGTGACCTCTGCGTCGGGTATCTGATCTAGCCTTCAGTGCTATCTATAATATAGGTTTCAATCATAACTAGCCGACTAGATCTTGGCACGATAGACCGCCTATCAAATAATCTTTGATGGGCCACATATGTATGCGCTTTGTGTCTCTGCAGAGGACAATTTGCACGTCGCTGGCTGTCTCAAATTAGTCGTTGTGCATCGCCCAATTTGAGTCAGCCAACGAGTATCTAGGTAAAAAATGGCCCTTCAACTTCCATAGCATTGAATGAGTTTTGTCAGTACAGTGGAAGCGCTATACTGATAAGGTTTGAAAAATAGTGGACTTGGCGGAAAGTAAGCTGTCTTTTCAGTTTTAAAGCTTCGAATTGAATTCACTGCAGCTGTCTGAAACTTTTTAAGATTTTGTTATTACACCAATGATAAATGAAAACCAGTGTGCTTGCATCCTAAGCAGATATGACTAACTGGGAATGCTAGAATGCTAACACAGAATAGATGGGATTGTTTTCCGATTGCCACGACAATTCCTTGCTTTAGACGTTATAGCGATTGTCTTGTTATTGTACAGCAGCGGGCGACAAGGTCCCTTGTTGCAGTAACATAAAAAAAGTTTTGTATAACAACAATTTTCGACATTTATTTATTTATTAGGAAGACCAACAGCTTTGAAATACATAGTAGTGTAAAAAATATACATGTGCGATATATTGCTGTAATAATATAATCATTTTGTATAAGCCGACTGCAAATAAGTAGAGAGTTAAAATAGGGGCCGGGCACGCCACGATCGTGGCGGTAAGTCCCGTTTTTGAGGAGTGGCTGGAGAGGCGGCATGGCGCCCTCACCTTCCGGCTGACACAGGTTCTGACTGGCCACGGTTGTTTTGGCCAGTTCCTGTGTCGTATACGCCGGCAAGAGACGCCCGGTTGTCACCACTGCGGCGACTGCCGCGACGTTGTTGAGGACACGGCGCTGCACACTTTGGCGGTTTGCCCCGCCTGGGCATCGCAGCGCCGTGAGTTGATCGCGGCAGTCGGATCGATTGCCCTCTCGCTCCCGGCCGTAGTTCAGTCTATGGTCCGGAGTGAGAGGTCGTGGAACGCCGTCGCCTCCTTTTGTGAGGAAGTAATTTCCATCAAGGAGGCGGCGGAGCGGGAAAGGGAGCGTTTAAACCCTCTCCCCAACCGCAGAGCCGGGCGCCGGAGGGCGCGCGATGACCTCCAGCCACCCTGAGGTTTGACCTGGGGGTGGCGGGCTTTGTGGGCCTGCCCGCCATCCGTTCAGCACCAGGTCCGAGAGTCCCCCTAGGGGGGGAGACAGTAGGGAATCTTATGAAGTGAGACCTTTGGGTAGGTCTCTTGTGTAGTGGCCTGCCGTTTCATACGGCGGGCCGTAACCTCGGCGGGGTCGCGACCGCATGCGAAAGCGATTCGCGCGGCCCCGTCGATAGTGGTTTTGTCGAGGAACACCGTGGTAGGTTTAGTCGGTATTCCGGGAGGTACATTATCTTTTAACATCTTTCTTTTACCCCGGCGAGTCCGACATAATCCCTCCGCCCGCCCCCGCGGAGGGGAATGCGTCAAAAAAAAAAAAAAAAGGGGCAAGCTGGGATTTTGGGCTTATTGAACTATTTGATATAATTTTTTTTAATTACTTCTTATCTACTTCAAACAATTGCTGATTCACACAAATAAGTCGCTTATAATTCGTGGCGTGCCTAGGAGTCATAACAGAGCAAGCCCGATAGCTTGTTTTAAGGGGCTTCTAAGCAGGCAATAATTTTACTGCTATGTTTTCAAATATAACTCGAACAGCCCATTTGAATGCGGTCATTTTCAACCGAATTTTTAAATAGCCATATGCCATAATAAAGATTTGTATTTTATGAAATATGGCTCCTATTTCCGCCCAGAATATCGTAGCCATGCAGTAAAAATAATGGCCGTTTAGACATTACATTATATAAAATACAAAAGTTAGTGGTACTATTTAAACCCAATACCCTAAAGGCAACTTTATTTAAATGGAAAAGGAAAAATTATAAATATTTTGCACCATAGCACTGCCACTTTACCTTTCCAATCTGTCCAAATATCCGATTAATAACTATAAAATGTTTTCAAATAGGGCAAGTTGGGCTTATATAAATTTGCCACTACTGATTATAATACTGAACTTCACAATATTCTCGTACATACACAGTGTAGGTATCTATAATAATAATACCAAAGCCAGTAGCTCATCAGGCGCCATATTAAAACCGCAAAACTGATCTTCCGCCAACGCTCCATCGCAACTGTTGGGAAACTTTGCTATAATTGTAATATCGCGGTAGGATAACTTTAACTGCCATTATAAAATTAAATCTCCTTTATTGTATTACGAATTCTTGCGATTTGTGCAAAGTCACCGGTATAGGTCGCTGACTTAATCTTTTTTTATTATTTAAGTTAAATAGTTGCATTGCGCATATTTTTTTTAAATTATCTTTATAATTAATAAGATGCAAACGTTTCAAATCTGATAGCTCGAAAAAGGATGTACGATACTAACTGTGACGTAACCGCTATTTAAACGCAGCTATCTGAGGGAGATAGCAAGATTCTCCAAATTTATCTTCCATCAAAATTTAAAATAATAATTACTTCCTTATTTTTACTAATTTTGATATTGTTTGCCCAAAAAGATTTCTTTTGGTTGCTATTTGCCTTGTGCGTAAAATAATATACAAAATTAAATAGATAAACGTAGAACGCGTATTTCACTTGCGGTGTATTGCACCAAGCGTAAGTAGTTTTTCCTACTGTAAAAGAAATGTCATCATACCTGCAATAAGTTGTGACCAATCCGAACCTACTTGAATATAGCCGCTCTGGAATTTACATCAGTAGGTATAATATAAGAGTTAACTTACCCAATCATGTATCATACAATGTGATTATCGGACCAATATCGGTGCCAGTCTCATATGAACCTGATCTTAGATAGATTAAGAAGCTCAAGTAAATAAAATACGAGAACACAGTCATATTCACATAGTTGAGTCTAGTCGATTATCATCAAACAAATGCAACATTGGTCTCTTCCAAAAATTCGTGTATAGTGTTGAACCGTGCATCTGTATCTATCTATTCTGTGCCAAACATTACCTACGAAAAATAAAATGTAGGCACTTACTTCTGACTGTGAGGTTGACCCTGTCGATAAACGCTGTCTCGTTCTCAACTGAGCATTCGTATAAACCAGCGTCGTCTACGTCTATACTTGTGAGTAGTAGGCTGCCATCTTTCTGTAACAATAGAACATATGTATAATATAAATACTTATTTTAGTTTTTCAATGACTAATTCCGTACTAGGATAATTTTCAGTTTCGCGGGGGACTTTGCAAACATAACTAACAACGGATACAAGGAACGCCCAGACTTGGAACAACTATTATATTTGTGGGTCACAAATTTCTGTCCCGCATGGGGATCGAACCCACAGCACTCGGTGCAGTGGCAGCGGCGAGCCGATCACTTAAACTACTACACCAACTGTGCAGTAAAAGTCTTGTTAAAAAGGCATCGAGAATATGATACGATATGCGTATTCTCAATACCAGTATACTATGAATAGGCCTTGTGTAGCAGCGACCTCCATAGAAAGAACTGACACAAATAATAACTACCCACATACTTAGAACAACTATTTGTGACCCTGAGACTTAACAATAAAAGAAAACGGTGATGTAATCAAATAAATCATCCATCTATTTCGATACATTATTTTGAAATTTTACGGAAAAGCGATCATGATCCAACGTCGAATGCGAAGGGCAGGAGACTGTTTAAATATTTCTGAAGGCTTGATACTGCCTTGCTCTTTTAGATCTTCTTCTCCCTAGCCTTTATTATTCCCAAGTAACTTAAGGTCGGTTTTTCTAGTCTAATCGGATTTGACTGAATATCAGTTTTTACACGGAGCGGCTGCCACCTGACCTCCGCAATCCGAAGGCTAACGATACCCTAAGGCTACACCAGAGTCAGGATATTATAGGGCACTGACTTCCCAATAACGACTGCCATAGATGTTGATGGCAGCCGGGACCGACGGCTTAATGTGTTCTCCCGAGGCACGGAGCAGGCGATAATTGGGAATAAATACGCACATAATTTCGAAAAGTCATATAACTTCCGAAAGTCAGAGGTGCGCGACGTGGGTTCGAACCCGAGACCCTCTGCATTGCGGTCTGTTGGTCTCCCCACTGCTCTTTTAGATGTAGGCGTGAATATATACAACTACGAATCGTAAAGTTCCAGTTTCAGTTCCGATGTTGGACGAAATATAAAATAATTTTTATATCTTATATATATTTAATTTTGCCGGTATTTTCTCATAGGCTCAACCTTTTGCCCGAACGTAGCAACTTGAATAAATGTAATTTTGATAAGTGTTACATTGATGCCATACAAAATACACATATAATAAATACAAAAGAGTTAAATAAAACATTTTCCCAACTATGATTATTAGATTCTGAGAATCGAACCTGAGAGCTCAGCGGTCGCAACCACTATTTCAAAGAATGCACTATTTCAAACATCAGCTTTAAAAGTCCACAGTAAGCTACTAGTACATTTCAACTCAAGTTAGTAAGTGATATTTTAAATACAGCAATTAAACGGCCATCCATCTTTTTCGTCAGCAAGTGAAAAATGTACGAGAGCGGCCGTAACTCGATTACCAACATCAAAAGCTAAAGGAGGCTATTTTAGTGTTACTGTGGCACCGTTTAGTGAGAGTATCGAATTATGTAGGCATCGTTTGGCCTCGCTCAGGCCTTGAACCGCGATCGATATGGCCACGGGCCACCGGCGAGGTACATCCACAGTAGTAGAATGCCATGTTCTAAACCCCTTTGCGTAGGTAAAGCTGTTGGGAGGAAATAGTTATGTTATGTAAGTGTGTTATCACGCGTTATCGTAAGGTGTAGGTATGCTTGAGGTGGGAACAATCTATTCGTAATAATATGAAGATGTATTTTGTTTATATTTCGTGTACTGTACCTACTAATGAACCGATTCATACAATTATTTTACTAATTGAAAGTTACATTACCCCTTACATATAAGATCACTTCATCTCATTTATTCTGGATATTATTTAATACGAGCTGGATTTAATTCCTTTTGAAAAGACTACCGAGCTAGTTTAGTTCCTGTGACGCATGGGACTTATAAACGTTCTAACAACGGACACAAAGACCACACGAAACAATAAAATGTGAAGCTCACAAATTTTTGTCCCGTGTTGAGTTCGAATCAGCAGCACTCGCCGCAGTGGCAGTACCGAAGTAACCAAAACTAGGATCCAACAAAAAAAATTGTAAATCATAAATGCCAACTATGCAGTCGTTCGGTTTTATAACATAAGACGCGATATTCCAGGCTTTTAAGCAAGACTGCTCTTGAACTGAACAAAAAGCTTTTTATATTGACGTTGGTGTCAGGCAAGTCGCCGCTCATAAACATGGTTATGTTTTCTTGGTATTGCAGAAATAATAATAAGGAAACAATAATAATTTTGCGTACCGTAAAAGTAGAAATTGGAACGGTTATTCTGCTAAAGTAGTAACTTCATTAAACTCATAAACGTTGACGTTCATAAGTGTTACTTTGTGACCTAAGTGCTTAAAAGCTACATCAAATAAGTGTCAATAAAAAGCTATCAAG
Organism: Catocala nupta; assembly: GCA_963675205.1. NCBI lineage: Eukaryota > Metazoa > Arthropoda > Insecta > Lepidoptera > Erebidae > Catocala > Catocala nupta. Next base: position 28,843,560 of record OY776082.1, read on the forward strand.
AATAATTTCATTAAACCAGGTCTTATATAGCTATGTAGACATTATTATCAAATTCCATTCATCAAATAATGTAGGGTGTATTTGTCAAACGTCGACGTCCCTGATACGCATCTAGAGTTACCGAAGTAATAAACTACACAATAGCACACCACTGCCCTTCACCGAACCCATCAAATAAATGATAATACCGGAGGAACATATTGACAAAACTGGCGACTACTTCATAATAATTGAATATGGTGTATAGACGTCATAACGAAGCTTTCTATTGAAAATACAACTCCCACTCTAGGAATTATGCCTGTGTAGCAGAGGGACTTCACACACATTCTAACAATGGACACATAAATTACCTTGTCACCCAAATGCATGTCCTTAGTTTGTTCGTTTGTGACGCTTTTATGATACAGATAAGTACATAGAGTACCTTTAATTCAGAAAACAATACTGTTTCTGAGCGAGTGAAGCCACGGGCAAAAGCATACAATAAACTTTACTGTACAACTTTATTGTATTTAATTTACATCCACATAAGTATATACATAAACATTACAACAAAAACATAAAAGCAATCTCTTACAGGCAAACTTTGGATAGACAATAACAAAATTAGCACACAAAAGTTATAAAAAAGTTTGTCAATTTTGACATGAAAGTACATTATTCTCAGCCACCTCAAGCGTAGCGTAGACCCACGTGTATGCTACGCGAGCCGAACCTACCCTGTCCGGAACCGTTTTGTTCGTAGCATCGTACGACTTATAAAAAGCTACAAGAAACACGCGATTCAGACTGCGTGTATGTTCAAAAACTGGCACTTAGCGTAGCGCGTTGCGGCGGGCAACATGCATTAAGCGTAAACGTTTGAGGCTTATACGAAACTGAACACTACATTGCCATGCGTTGTGAATGTCGCAAGTGTACGACCATATATTATACCGCGTTATCTCACCGTATTGCGATATTACGTCGAGGTAATGCGATGCGACGCAATGCAGTGTTGTGTACGGGTGAGAGACCGTACACAACATACGTCCGTCTACGCTACGGCAATTTACTTCGTTACACGCTTCAGTTCGCCTTGCTTACAGCAAGCCTTCGATTTTCCTTTATCATGAGATGCTCAATTGAAAAGTGAGACATATTTTCGGCAATCATTATCATCAAAACTACGTTTAAGAAACAAAATTGAAATCAAAACCTTGTTATCATTATTCGGTTTAAACATTTTGTCGCCACTGCGGTCATGGAAGACCGTAAATGTTTTAAACTCTTTGTCTTACTGCATGACATCTGTATAAGCTTATTATGACACTAATAATTATCAAAGAAATTTTTTGTATGCTATAAATCGAAAGTGTGCTCTATTTATTTAATCTCTTTGCCATCGCTTGATTCCCGGCGCTTAGATAATGCTTTTTCCATTGTGTTTGGTTACTGGTTAATTGTTTGTCTGTTGTAAGGAATCGGTGCTAATCTTAATCAAGATTTGTAACCAAAGCTAGTTTCTGTTTTATTGCAAATTAAATGTATACTCTCTAATGCAACTAATTCATGATAGATAAATTACGTGGGTACATACAATAGTATTAGTAGTTTCGATAATGAGGTTCGTAAGACCAGCTACGAGACACGCGCAGCTGCATTTTGTTTGTTAAGTCCGCCTGATTGTAAGTGATTATTGATTAATAACGGCCACTTTTGCAACGCTAGAGGTACTACGCGATGGCGACATTTTATACACAATATATGTGTTACCAACACAAGTGACTAAAGATGGTGCGGCTGACAGCGTAGTGTTTTTCAAGGGACCTAGAGACCTTAATCACTACAGCAAACAGCATTTGTTTGGCATGATCTCCTGAAGTTTATAGATAGGTATATTCCTGGCAGGGCATAGTAAGTAAAGTATTACTTTAGCCTGTCAATTGTTGGAATGGCAGACAAAATTGAATACTTATTCTGTCTTGCCGCCGCGCCGGTATGAGTGGCTAAGGACTTAATAGGTTAAGCGTGTGTATGTGCTATACTCTACATAAACAATGCATACCAACTTGTACACATTCATCCTTAGCTGCACACACACAATCACCATACCCATAGCTTTATGTATTTGTGCGTTAGATATCATTGTGTACGATACACATAAACATCGTTTCAAACTTCGATGTTATTATATCCTTGAGACAAAGATATTATTAGTAACACAAGTTGTTCGTAAGTTATTTTCTCTGTTACGTCACAAGAGACACACAGTCTAGCTGCGGGGTTATTACATAAATTGGGATTACATCACAGGGCTTGTCTAGAATACTTGTAGCTAACTGAATGGTAAATATTTATATACTTGTATCGTAATGCTATCTAAAATTAGAACTGATTTGTACCTTTCGTGTTCAAGGTTAACATCGTTTCGCTTGTAATTCCTATGGGTATGGCAGAGATGTGGCATACTGATATTTAACGAAACAACTGGCACAAGTTCACAATTACAAAAACGGTGTAGATATTGAAAACTACTAAACAGAAAGTAATAACACTACACGAATCGTGAATCAAACCTGTTACACAGACTTGGAAACCAACTCAAACTATAAAGCAACTTCACAACCAAAGCACTCTCGGTGGCTTAGTGGCTTCGAGCATCAATTCAAAGGCACTTAATATCTTTAAGTCAAACAGTCTAGGTAGGCACTATATTCTATTTCATTTTAAAAAAGACTACTCTCTCACCAGATTTCTTTTCTGTGTCGCGTGGGACTTTACAAACATTCAAACAACGGACACAAAGAATATACAGACTTGGAACAACATGGGACAAAGCTTTGGTTGACAAATTCGAACCCACAACGCTCAACGCAATGGCAGTGGCAAGGCGTTCACTTAAACCACAATGCTATCCGTGCAGTCTATATTAAAAGCAGAACTGTCAATAGACTCTAGCTATCACTCTAGAGGAACAAGCCCGCGTATACGTATGCATAAATGAATAGAATATGTACTTGAAGAGCATGCAGTATCTGCACTAATAACGTAGAACTTCAACAAACGCCTCGCAAGTAGATCCTCACCTTGGCTCGGCACATCTACAGATATTTATACCAAGACTGGTCATCATCCTTTTAGTAACCCTTGTTTCAAAGTGGATAAAGCTTCACGACACATAGTTCTTGGCCAAGTACAAAATTGAATTAGGAAATGAAAATAGTTGGGCCATTTTCTCAGCACTGCAATAGATAGGAATGAGAAACTTATGAGTGGAAGTGTTTATATTTCTTATTTGGTGATAGTATTAATGGCTTCAGAAGGAACCACGGTTACCGCTTTTCACCCGCTGAGTAGAAGGTTCAAATGCCGATCTCTCTGTTCGTTTTGTCCCTACAACTTCTGCTCCTTATGGTAAAAAAACGTGCGCATGATACCTGTGGTATTGCATACGACCAAATCAAGCAGATGGTAATACGGTAGTTTGCTAACTCGTAGAAAAAATCTTTTTCTAAATTTGCAACACTCCGCTTCGAAAACAAGTAATACACATCTCATCAACACGCGTTTCGTCTCCATACGAGGAAAATTGCCAGTCAATTAGGCAGCGATAAAGCATGTTCTGTCGTTCGTTTATTATGTCGCAAGCGCTATATTATCGCTCGTAAAACGATATGTGGCGAATGAGCGAATACGTTGATATTTCGATCGTCGTAGAAGAGCTCGGGGAGAAATCTCATTTTTCCTTGTCACAAAAACTACGTTGTAGTAGTCCATGCCTCAGAAAATACATAAAGCCGTTCTTCTTCTTTTCGTGTGGTTAGTGGCCAACCTGTTGTCAAGAGTTGTTCAAGCCGCCCGTAGGCCTCTGCCATGGCTTAACGACTGCTGTCAATTTGACAACAACCGGGACCGACTTTTTACGTGCCCTCCAAAGCACGGAGACGCTCAGATGAAATGCCACTAAGCGGTCACCCATCTATTACACTGACCGCACCCAACGTTGCTTAAACTTGCTAATCGTTTACCGATCAGTGAGTGCAATATATATAATAAAGCCGTTGGTGCTTCGCCTGATCGCTCTTCACTCGTAGAATCGTCGTACCGTCGGATTATAAGAGTGAGGGAATTTACACTGTAAGTGAGATTACACATACTTGTGCATTTTTATATATCCTACGTAGATAGCTAGACTCTGTTAAAATTAGCCGCGCCACCGTGACCGAAGTTCAGTCTGGAGGACAATTAATGGCTGACAGCAAACTGATAGACTATATGGCAGTCAGTAACCTTTAATAATCCGCTAGCTGGTATATTATAGTCCATGCCACATAAACCCGTAACAATCTCATGATAAATAATAAAATAAATGTACCGTATCTATATTGAGTAAATACCTATATATTATTTGCCACGATTCTGTGGAAATTACGATAAGAGGTACTCGTTATGAAATAATGGCATAGTTACATAATATAATCCTACGCGCGCTACTTTTACTTTACATGCAGGCAGGGATGTATGACACTCACTTATCGCTAGTTACGTTTGAAATCCCACGTAATAGTACGTCAGCTTCTTGCCGATACCGGGAAAAGATCGAGCCCGCGCTACTAATAAAAATTCTACCTGTAAACAACACTTTTCTCAACTCGAAGCTGAAACCTTGCGCTTATTATAATTGCATATGAAAGCAGCGATAGCCTAGCGGGAGAACGTTAGACTGCCACGCAGAGGTCTCGAGTTCGATCCCAAGGCGCATCTCTGACTTTTCGAAGTTATATGCGTATTAATTAGTTAATTATCGCTTGCTTATTCGGTGAAGGCGAACATCGTGAGGAAACCTGCATGTCTGAGAGTTCTCCAAATTGTTCTCGAAGATATGTAAAGTCTGGCAACTCGCACTGGGTCAGCGTGGTGGACTATGGCCTAACCCTTATCACACTGAGAAGAGGCCCGTGTCCAGCAGAGGGATAGTTTAATACAAGGCTGATATTATTATATGTATACAGGTTGATTTTGAAATCGTGTAATTCCTTTTAACCACGCATTCTACTGGTGATATAGAATAACCCTAACCATATTTTTATTTAATTAGATTTATTTTTTTTGAAAAATTATTATTCCGTTTTTTTCGTGAAATGGTGTCAGATAGTCATATGTTAACCAACCGAGGCAATTTTAATTTTTTACTAATTAAAATAAAAAATCATATTAATAATTAATGTCGTAACTAATAACGGGCGGTCCTTTTTATTGCCCCTTATTATTTACGACATCAGTTATTGTTATGTTATTATTTTTAAATTAAAAAAATATTAAGATTGTGTCAGGTGGTTAAAATATGACTATATGAAATCATTTCATGAAAAAAATCTGTACTCTAATTTTGCCGAAACCATTATTCTAATTAAGAAAAAATATGGTCAGGGTATTCTATATCACCAGTAGAATGCGTGGTTAAAAGGAATTACACGATTTCAAAATCACCCTGTATTAAACAAATCACAAATAAGTTCGAACTTATGCCACGGAAGGAATGACGCAGTTAGTGAATGTTGGATCAGGGTTTATTATATTCTTGAGCTGCATACTTATATTGTGTCTCAAGAAGCCTCGAATATACAAAACATTAATAATACGGTACTATACCGGTACCCTTATATTTCTTCACACACTTTATCTTTAACATGGTTGAAAATCCTTTTCGGTCGTGGCTTGTCAGATATTTTGCAGAAGCCACCATAAAATAAATGGCTGCACATATTTCTACCTCGTTTATTTAAAGCGAGTGGGCTTGGTCCTCGTGAAGTCTCGGGGAATGTCGGAGCGCCTCTCACGTACGTACTCCACGTGGTATCTTATATTTCTTGTACCACAGAGCTGTACTAAGATGTTTTGGAATGTGAAAAGAATGGACGACAAAGGATTGACGGCAAGTATAATGGCAAAAGAAAATGCAACAATGTAAAGAGGAAGATGCGAACGGTCTTTGATTAGAGGGTACAATGTATATTCAGATTTCAACAAATTAATTGATAGTCTTTCTGGCGATCAATTATGATTGATCACCAGAAAGACTATTAATATATTTTGATTGTTAAGACTACGTTGTCGCCAACATTGCTTTTAGGAAACGCATGGCTAGACATAGTAATGACTATTCTTGATTCTCTAGTTAATCTAAAACTTAATACTCGGAAACATCAGTAAAAAAATAATCAATGAAATGGCTGCATATTTATATACATAGATTCACACCTGTTTCCGAAAGGGGTAGGCAGAGTCTAAGGATTTCCATTTGCTACGATACTGACACACTTCTCTGGCTTCATTCAGTTTCATAACATTCATCATACACGCTCGCCGGTTTAAGGTGCTCTTAACCTGGCCTTTATCCAGAACGTCTCCGATCTGATCAAGAAACGTTCGCCTAGGTCTTCCCCTTGCGACTGTTCCATTCACACCAGCCTTATAAACTTTCTTAGTCAGTCTTTTCTCGTCCATTCTTTCTACATGCCATAACCAGCTGGTTATGGCATGTAGAAAGAATAGACGAGAAAAGACTGACTAAGAAAAACATACCCTTCTCTATTCTAGTCACTATATCCACTTTCATACCGCATCTTTCTCTAAACACACTATTTTTTATTTTATCTTTCAGAGTCACACCACATATATTTCTCAGCGCTCTCATTTCTACAGTATTTATCCTGCTCTCATGCTTCTTTTGCCATACTCAACTTTTACTTCCATGCATAAGTGTAGGCACTAATAGACCTCTATGAACAGCCAAACGTGCCTTTTCAGATACGTTTCGACTGTTCATAAAAGCGCGTAAAGCGCCATTTGACTTAATTGCCAGCAATCGTTCTCCTTTCAATATGTCCCTCATGTGTACCATCCCTTGTAAACAAATTACCCAAATATACAAACTTGCTTTCACTTGCTCCACTTCTTCTCCATCAATCATAATATTACACATCGTCATGCACTCCTCCTTTTCAAATACCATTACTTTCTAAACGAACGAACGAACGAAATTCTTGCTTACATTCATTTTCATTCCTGTACTCTCAAAAGCACCATGCATAATAGTTACCATCGATTGCAACTCTTCCGCCGATGACGCAAGTATTACTTGGTCGTCGGCATAAAGAAGACATTTGACAAGTAACTCATTCATTCTTAATCCCCATTCAAATTTTTTTTAAATCTTTCAATCAATTGTCCATATATAGGTTAAACAGTCAGGGTGACGCTACACATCCTTGTCTTACACCTTTTTCGATACTAAACCATTCTGTGTAGGTCCCTTTTATTCTAACATAAGCTCTGGAATTTCCATAAAGAGATTTCAGAGCTTGTGTGATGTTGCTATTCACTCCATACATGGACAATACCGACCAAAGTTCATTCCTCACCACTTTATCATAAGCTTTTCCAGATCCACGAATGCGCAATACACATGGTATGGTTATCTTATGGTTGTCAGTTACTATACTCATAGCTATTTACAACACCTGGGATATCTCTCTTGCTAGTTCTGCAAAAAGAAACAGAAAAGACTTTGCTTGACTCCTTTGTTCCTGCGGTGAGCAGGATGCCCATTTCCTAGATCATAGTTCCAAAGAGAAGCGCGCTTATTGCCTTTAGAAATTATTTATCGCAGAAGGTAGATTAGGTGAGAAAAATGTGTCTAACGATAATTTTACAAAACGTTATTAATTGTATAATAGTCAACATCTACAACAATCCAGGAAATGTTACTCTGTGTGGTGATCAGACAGTATATAATCAATTATAAAAACTAATGGAGAAAACTTGAAACAAAGTTGGCAAGTTTCCATTTTTATACACTCCTACTGTTATTAAAGAATTTAGCTTGAAATAATATATGCTTCCATTATTAAGAGCAAATGGAATTGGTAGGTTATTATTAATCATTACCAGAGAATAATAAATAAATCGTGTGTGAAGTCATATTTAATGGAATGAAAATTTCTTTGGTAAATGTTTGTCATATTGATTATTTATAAAATCAATCATTTGTATTCAGTCGAAAATATGAATGACATTTTGTCAAAGGATAAGTGGTAATTTGTTTTTGATTAATGACTGGAATCTATTGAAGAAGCATAGGTCGTGGCTAAATACCTCTAGTCATTTTAATGCAAAGTTCTACAAAAATAAGGTACTACCTCAGTTGGCTTGCTCCACTCACTCACTCCCTCATACAACACCCAACACAATACAGAAAAAGAGTATTAAAAATTAGTTACGCGCAAGCTTGAACTTTCAATTCAAGTTTATACAGTGGACAGAGTTTTATATACATACTGTATATTATATATTTATATTTTTTTTTATTCAGACCTTATACTAAAATAAAAATAATTTCCATTAGAAGGCTTTGGGCAATAATCTGGAACATTAAGCAAAGACTTTAAATATTCAAATAATTTTGTAGTGTCGAATTATTCCGAGCAACGGCTGCTAAAAATGTTGTTTGGCTACTTGTCTGCAATCACCATAAAAGATTCAACCAAGACAATAATAGGCGTAGCCCATGTTTATTTATCAGATCGCCAATATCCAACACTTAGAAAACGTAACGCACAATTCACTCCAATCAGATAATTGCGTTTCCTTTGGACTATTCGCTAATCGAATTTTAGGGTCCCAGGGTATTTGTTTGAATATTGGATGTAACTTTTATTTTTCTGAGATTTTATCGTCTGAGTTTTTGTATTGTTTCACATTTCTAGTATTCTTGTGAAACCCCTTGAGCTAAATGTTTGTGTATATATATAGCTTAGGGATCAAACTTACAACACTTCGACACACTGCTAGTGGCGAGCTGACCATTGCAATCCTAGACTATGCTAGTCACTCACTATTAGCCGTTTCGTATGTTAGTTTGCCAATAAAATGGATAAAAGAAAGGCACTTGGCCAGGCACGTTAGACTCGTACTTTTCAATTGTAATAAAAGACAATCCAGCGAACCGCAACAAACATTGCTTTGACAACTCCTTTATCTATTTTCATTAAGCAAACTATAATCAAAGTACAAGTCGTTAGGAAACAATAAATCCTGAACTACAAGTATCCCGGACATTTTAGGACACAAAGGTTATCAATAATAAATGCTGCGGAACACGGTTTATCGTGTTATTACGATATAACATGACAATCTACCATTAACGATGTCGGGTATGGGAACTCGCACTACTTACATGCATTTTGCATTTAATGTTTACTTAAAGACTGGCTCGTTCAAACTTTAGTAAGTAAACATTATTTAAAATACCTGTGACAGTAATTTACGTTTATATTTGTTATTGGGGTTTTCTGTTAGGAAATTTGAAATAGCAGCGCGGTGTTCGGAAATGTACTTGCCCGGTAGACGGTAGGTAATTAGTTGACCTTTGTAATTAAACTGTCTAAATATTTGGAATAGATAGACCGGAAAATATATATCTCTTTGTATATTAAAATAATACCTTTATAAAAGACCAATTGAAACGTTAAATCGACATTTGACAGATTCTACTTTTAAGCCCGGCTTGTCTAAGCTTAGTAATCAATTATCAGAAACTTGCCTTTACTGTGGTGAGCATGACATGCAAATAAAGTTGAAGAATAAAATTAGAGTGATTTCTTAATTTTATTTACAAAACCAATTTTATTGCGATTAAAAATATATGGATTTGTCCAATTCGGAAATACATCACGCTTTGGTGTACAAGGCAAGCAAAGTTACAATTAGGTACTGACTTTAACATTACTTATATACAGTAGAATTCCATATAACAAAAGAAAGCAGGAAATCTTAAAGATAACATAAAACAATACCAGAACCATTTACGATTTTAATTCAGCAAACCCTCCAGAAAGGTCTCTTATCTCATAAAAGAACTTCCAACTGCGATAAATTGATATCACTTAGCGCGGGACGAAAGGCTGAAACAAAGATAAAATTGTCTCAGCTGTCATCTTTATACTTCCGAAACTGTATCCCACAGATCCTTATTACACGAGTCTAGACGTACACTTATTAAATTTACCCAGTTATGACATTGTACCAAAATAGATTAACAACGAGTCACATTGTGGCGTATAAGGTTATAATAATATAATATCAACCCTGTTTATACAGGTTGAATTGAAGAGCCCACCCTTGCTAATTATTTGACGATGACGTGAATGAGCTGGCTCGCTTGAGGCAGTACCAACCTCTTACAGAAAACCGATTTAGGACTAGTAACATTGTTATAACGTTTAGTCGATCAAGTAAAAGCTTTGGACCTACACACCTAATGCGACCGTCCATTTTCCATCCCACCTTAATTCCTTTTCCATATGTTCGGCAACGCGCGAGTGATACCACTGGTATTACAATCGATCATACATTAACTTTTTTTGTTTTAACGTACGGAAATGCATCTACGCTTGACTCTCTGCGGGAAAAAGGGGAGCGTAGAGAGAACATGTCCGGCTCATCCGGGAAAAATGGAAAGTCCCAGCTCGTACCGACTAAATCTACCATGATGTGCCTACTTCTACCTTGAATAGTGGGCGGGTCACTGGAACTGAAACTACTTCAGCGACCCATCCAGCAGTGCCCGATGCAGACTTGCGCCTACGGGTGACGACTCCTGGGCAATGGTACGATAGGTTAACCTATGGTTACCGCTTACCATCATACTTATCAGTGCAGTCGAAGTTGCGTAGCAAGATGCCTAGCTATCTCCTTTTGGGATATAATATTACTATACTCTTCGATAATGACGATATCGCACCGAAATGATCGAGTCTTAGGATGTCATTATCCCTTCGTCGGGCTGCGGAAGTCAGGCGGTATCTGACTGATATTCTGCTATACATATAATCGTAAAACGATTTTGATAGTTTACAGTAGGGATAACATTTTCGATTCAATTTAAGAATATACTTATCTTTTGTATTTAGAGGTTATGCTGGCAAAGTTTATATGACGCCCTGTCCCCAAGGGATATGCCACATTGAGTAATTTACATGTAGATAGTTATTGTTCTTTTTGTACGTATAAGAGAAGCGGCAGTTATACGCCATAAGAATCTAATCAAAGAAGACTACTATGCATACAAACTATTACAATAAATAGAAAGTCCGAACACGAACTCTTTCGTTATATGTATGTCATGAGCGCCGTATACTATACTACTTACTATATTCCGCTTTGAAAACAAATATTACGTATTCAAACGTGTCTCCCCTGTAAACGACTTGGGACTTCGGCGATAACTCACTTTCATAACAAAATTGTGTCCTTGAAAGTTTCCATGAACAAAGTTTGACTAATACCCAAAGATCAATCGAATAATCCTCAAGGAATGTTTGGTAAAGGGTTATCTGTGATTTGTTGTTTTAGACAAGTATTAATATGAGTAGGATAGTTCGTGGTGAATAATCCAGGAATGATTTCGGACCAGTTATCGCTGCACTGATAGGCGCGCGTGTAGGAATGTTATTCGGCAACACAAGAATGTCAAGACTGTCATAGGTAGGTACCTGTTACTAGTACCTTCGCGGATTACTCTTTTGATACACATGCTGTGTATATCTGTATGTACTTAACTATTAGATTTGGAATATGTTATTTGAAGGCCAAATCATCGACGTGTCATATGATTGATTGTGGCGAATTCAGTCAGTAAGTTAGGGATCTGTTAGCTAACGTTTGTGTTGATTTGCCTTGCAGATACATATATAGTCTCACGCTTATAATTATTCTTGAGAGGATTACAGTATCACGGTAATGTTATCTAACAGAATTGTAACTCGGGTCTGTCCTTGAAATAATTACCTACAGCTGCGCGGTCCGCGAATACGCGAGAGGGCTGCCCACCTACAGTATTTTAATTTCATCTACCTATAAAAAAAAATTTATTTGTTGTAAATGAAATAGGAAATGTTCAATAAAAATCATGTTATTATGTTTTTGATTAGTAGATTTATTAAAAAAAACAACCTTATATAGAGAGGCTGAAAAATATTTACGCCTCGACTGAGACGTACGACAAGCTTTATAGTTAAATTTAATAGTATAAAAAATATCTGCATTCGGATAAAAACTTTAGTTAAAAATACTTTTGTTTACAATTGTACTTTGCCATAACTATTATGTAAGTACTTGTACTTGTTTCAATCAAATATTAACAAGTCGCACGCTTACTGTTTACAAAACCACCACACCATCCGTTCATCGCTGCGGCGCATTCGCGTCTGGTTGCGAACCGAGTGCATATCGGCCTCGAGGCGCGTAGGTATGACTCGCGTTCCGATCGTTTGTATGAAGATAGAATACTGTTAGATAACATTCCCGTGACAGTATTGATCCACATTTCCAGACGACATCCTGGTACTGTGAATACAATAACGCTGTCCGATCCGCGAATCAAACCCGAGACCTCATAGACCGCAATCACACACACCATCGCTACGCCATCGAGGTAGTCGGCCTTAGAAACCATTAACTCCTATGTCGTTAGAATAGTTTCATAAACATTGAAACCAGTAACACCAAGAATCGAACTATTTGTGGATACAATTGTTTGTTTCGTGCCGGGAGCCTATCACTCGGCGATTTGGCAAAGAAAGAACATAAAACACTGAACTGTGTAGTTTATGAGTAGAATCAATCCGATACTTGGTACAGTTCTAAACAGAGCCTCATTACTCTATAACTGCTCGTATCAGTCCAGTTTCGAGGGCAGTATGTCACAGCCATTATTTTTGTTATGTCATCATGTATGAATTGGACAATACCCGGCCATTCTCGTATGAAAGGGATATTCCGACCTCGGTGACGATCCATCAATTGGCCTAATCAAAATTGGTGCTTTTAGGGTGACGCACTTGTACAGGTCAACATTGCCAAAAGTATATAAAATAATATATTCAAGACCGCAGATATGATAATAACATTCTCTTAAGACAGACAAGTCGTAGAGCGTAGTGTAACTTTTACATTACACTTTTGTTACTAAGTACCTAGCCGTATGTTGTATTCCTGCGGTGAGAAGGGATTGAAGAGTTTATGTGTGGCACTTCGTAGCTGGCTCAGTTTACTATCACCATTTGCGCTGGCGGTACAATGATTCTATTAAGCAGGCCCATCCTGCTTAACACTCGTGTTACATAAATATTACTCACTAATATTTAGAGGATATATAATATAACGCTGTAACATTAATTTATACTATTCATAGTGTAATCTATAGTAGTTTTGATATATTATAAACATGGCAAACAACCACAAATCTCGTTTGAAGACAAGCGATTACCATAGCCTATATGTGCTTGAAATACCTAAGCTATCATCATCATCATCAGTCGCGAGTTGCTAATCTTACATTTGTAGAAGTCGCATTGTTACCAGCTTAATGGACAAAAAGTACTGCTCTTCTGCCGAGAACACAGTGCCTACTTCTGAAGCATGGGAATGCTAGGTCATAACGCAAAGTTGTTTGACTGCGGTTATTACAAAAAGCTGCTCTAACGGTGTCAATAATTTTTACAAGCAAACAGGGTAATGACATTTTCAAAAAATCGTTAAGAAGTTTCGGTTCACATCTAGTTAGTTATATGGCTTTACTACGACATACGAATACGAAACGAACAAACACACTCGGGTACAGAATGTGTTAAACCTCTGTATTAAGTTCTCCGCACATACTTCAGCTCTCTCAGAAGGGTAAAGTTAAATATTGGTAAGACTATATTATAGATAGTCTTTGCTTCCCTCTAATGGATTTAAGATAATCTGTATTGGTATTGGTTATAAGCTAGGGCTGTTAACAGGTAATGTCTTAATTCGGCATGCCTAAAATAAACAAAGACCTTTAGAGATTTGATTATTATAGCGCATTAGTAAGCACTAAATAAACTAGCAAAAGTAAATGAATAGTGCCTATTATTCTAATGTTGTTGCTAGTTACCTAAGATTTTATACTACATATTTAAATACCAAAACTATGCTCTAGTATTTAAGAAGTTCTTTTATTTTTAAACCGACTAACAAAACAAAAACTGTATTTATAAGCAAAACGTTAAATATTAACTAGTGATCGCCCAATGAATTATTCTAATTTCAACAAATTAGAATAATTCATATTTTAATAGGTTTTTGCACATGCTCCATATAAATAAACAATAATTATGCCAAAACACACATTCCCCCGTGAGTGCAATTAGTTAAAAAAAGGGTACAGAGTTTTGTTTACATTTCTTATTTTACATAGATATCAAATTAAGTTGAAATATATCTTGTAAAATGAAATATTACACAAAACGGTTGGCAGCCCTGGTACGAAGGTATAGAGGATCGCTTTTAATTTTCAATGTTAAACTGAAATACCTGTGCTTCAGTTCTAATTGAAACGTCCTCCGTTCACTGAAAACTGTGAGGGTACTTTACAAATTCTATACATTACTGCGAATTCTAAGGGTCTATTAATGACTTGATAGAAAGGCTCTTAAGTTTATTGATTTTATTGACCTCAGCGCACAAGTGATGCGGGTTTGCCCACCAAGAGTTCCAATTCCCGAATTGGAGTACAGTTCTAAGTATTCCTGTTAGAAAATTGACCACTTAGTAAGTCTGAAAGTTTGCGGTTCTTAAAAACTTAGTTTCGATTTCGCGTCGGGCATTATTTTAGGTATATTGGTCAATAGGAAAACTAAAACTGGTCAGTAACAGACTTCAAAGACTTGTGACTAAATGTGAAAGGTAACTGACTAACTGCAGGGATAAGGTTGTGGGTAGTGGTTTAAGTAAGCGGTTCACTATCATCAGTGGACCGAGTCTGGTGGATTCGATTACCATATACTAGAAAACAATTGTTATTTCGTGGTCTGAATGTTTGCAAAGTCCTTCGCGGCACAAGGACTATCGTTAGAGCGACCATATTAATTTTTATTTAAGCCTAAGTCAAACTAAGTACCTGACAGTGATATGTTGTGATGTTATTGATTAAACTACACTATACCCTGTTGCCGTTTAAGTACATTTAAGTAAAAACCTGCTGCTATAGGTTAGTGTGCCATTAAAATGCCCTTTCCCCTTCATAGTTCTCGCATAATTAGGGAGGGTAGATTAAAATCTGGCGCTAGTAACTTTTCGTAAAAACGTTTTGAATTAAATTAACAGAATGTAACACAGAAAACGTTTTAAGCTTCTTTCATTAATATCAAGTATTCTTGGTTATTTTTGTGCAAATTTGCGCTCGTAAGGTCAAGCACTTTTAAGGTTTTCTATAAAGAATTTGTCCCTAGTAGCAACGAGTGCAAGAGTAATATAATTAATAACATTAGCTCTTAGACATCCGATTATGAAATTTTTAGGCCGTAGTTAATGAAATGTTAATGATAATGACACAGTGCGGTTGTGGTGCAGTGTTGGTCGACAAGCTTCGCACATCTTCGAGAACATCTACAACATTCATGGAAATTTCTCGAATATTTATGTTTTTCATTATTGTTCGAGATCAGAACCGTGATTGAACTCGTGACTTCTGCGTGGCTGTTTAATCCTAACTAATATTATAAATCGGAATGTAAGTTTGTTTGTTTGTTACGCTTTCACGCCTTAACTACTCGACCGATCATAAAATTACGTATAAACATTGTCAGGGCAATAGAAAAGGACATAGGGTACCTTTCATCCAGAAAAAAGTACTGTTACTAACATAACTCAATCTACTTTTAAGCGAGCAAAGCCGTGGACAAAGGCTAGTAGTGATATAAAAATTAAAGACATGTCTAAGAGGGCGAAACAAATGCCTAGGCCTGGTAAACGTCAACAGGTTTACTCATTTAGGCGTAAAATTTTAAAACGTAGCTGGTGGCATGAGTTTTTATAGTTTTATCTATTCCTATTGGGTTATACGGACTGGTGTATGTGTGTAACATGTAACCTAAACGGCTTATTGGTCGCTTTTTATGAATCTTATGGCAGGAATTAAGTGAAAAAACATTTAAAATAATATATTTTTAGGTGACGATTCGCACCCCTTTTTCTACAGATCGGTTCGTTCTGCACTCAAACTATATGGATGTGTGCGAATCGACACTTAAAAATAAAGTTATAAAATAGTGTCGCCTCGCACAATTCGCGCCAACAGATTTGTGCGGAATAATCAGTAAGCTACCTATACTTTTTATTACTAAATACATATTCTAAATGACCTAGTAGCTGACCTAATTATGGGCTTAAGGCTAATATACAAAAATTACTTTTTCTGGAAAATACACAATAAACATGACAAATCTAATGTTTAAAATGCATTTATACGAAGGCGAACGTATACAAATCGATGCCAACTCAAGGTCCAAAGCCAGCAAGCTATTTCTGTATTAGCACAGTATAAATATCTTTAGATACCTTCTTATACTTATAGACTAGATACCTAAAGCTATATGAAAGTAAGCAAAACATTGTTAATAATATAGTTAGTAATCCTAACTAATATTATAAATGCGAATGTGATTTTGTTTGTTTGTTATGCTTTCTCGCCCATCTACTCGATTGATCATCATAAAATTTTATATATACGTTGTCAGGAGAACAGAAAAGAATATAGGGTACCTTTCATCCTGAAAAAAATTATATTATGATGTAATCATATTTTTTTAAGAAAGAGGAAAAGTTTAGAAGCTTTGTACGTAGAAAAATATTTGCTCGTCACATATTGATTGCAATCAATAATGTTCAGTAAAGTGAGGACCTGGTAACCCGTAACGCAGGTGTTAAAATACCTATCACAGGCACCAGTCTCTCACAAAACATTGTGAAAATCCTTGTATTATGAAATTTGTATGTATCTTTTTTGTAAAAAGAAAAATCAATTAATTCAAATCAAATCAAATCAATTATAGTTTAGCTAGATAAAAATATTCTCCTTCTAAATTTATTAACAAAGGTATGTACTTCTCCACGCCTAGGATTTTAAGCCGAACAAATCACGTGCATCAGTAACAAGTTCCATATATTATTAACACAATTATGAGACTGGCTGCTTCGATTGCTCAGCTATAGTAATAAGTACAGTTCTGTGCGTTAAAATATTTTAAGAAATCTCAGACCAATATACTAAATGTATTCTGAATCTGAAAAAAAAAAGAAACATTATTCCGAATTTCATACCACTTACCGAACTAATATGCTATTTATAATATCAGCCGCGTATACTCTCACTCTACTGGGCACAGGCTTTTTCGCATTATGAGAAGGGTAAGGACATAGTTTACCACGCTGGCCCAGTGCGAGTTGGCAGATTTTATATGTCCTTGAGAACATTATCGAAAATTCTCAGACATGCAAGTTTCCTTAACAGTTGAAGGAAGGTCAAAGCAAGCCGATAATTAATTATGTAATACGCATATAACTATCGAAAAGTCAGAGGTGCGTGCCTTGGGATCGAACTCGAAACCTTTGCGTGGCAGTCCAACTAACTCCCACTAGGATATTGCTCCTACATACTTTAACGGTAAAGGAGTCTGCCCACTACACCGTCTCATACCATGATCGTGCTAGGAAAGAATCAGACACGAAAAGCAACACGATACGCCCTGCTATAGGAACTGCTGCTCGGTCTAGCACGGTCATGGTATGAGACGGGGTAGTGGGCAGAATCCTTAAATAATGTTATTTGGTTTCTATTTCTATCTGATATAGGTTGTAAAATCTTATCCAGTTGAATTTATATATTTCCTACATACCCATTTAAACTTATTTCACAAGATATTAAACAATGCAATGTTATTTTACATTAAATATGCTCGTAACTAATGAACCTTAGATAAGACAGTGAACATTTACTATTCACGGATAGAACGCCGGCATCTGTAGTAACGTCCTTTCCTTTCCTGCCATCGCGTGTACGCAGTTAATGGAACCATGTAAACTAAACACAGTTTATTTTATTGTTGTTCCCAAGTCCTTAAGACTGAAACTTAGCGTTATAAATCCTATAAGTCATAACGACGTCCCCCTGACGAGACATTTGAAACTTGAGGAACCTGCATTGTTGTTTTAATGTGTTTATAAGTAAGCAACGTGTAAGACGAAGATATGCTTATATGTGTATGTCACCGTAATATTATAGAACCTGTTACTTTATAATGTACATACATATATATATATGTACCTACTAGGGAACAAAAAAATAAAATTGCCTAGAACCCGATCGCAAAGCCATCTACTGGATACAATTGTGAACCTTATCCATCCAGGAATACGGTGAGTTATTTATGTAAAGATTAATACGTGAAGAAACAACCTTCTATCCTTTTTGAAGCATATTACGTGCACATAGGATCCAGAGAGCGATAGTGCGAGATTAGCAGTAAAGTTTATATAGAGGAGTGCAATCAAGTTGAATTATTGCACTCCTTTTTAACAAAACATTTTCTTTTTAATAGTATGAACTACGAGCACCGGTCGACCGCTAGATATAAAAAATAATAACATTTATTCATTGAACAGATTGTAGTACCTTAAAGGCAATACACAAAACTAATCATTATTTAGTCCAAAATCTGGAATAAGTTGTGTGATGTGATCTTCCAAGGCTATAGGGAAACCTTTGTTTACGAGTAACAATGCCCTTTAGATAGCTTGAATATAGTATGTTGTATTCCATAAATAATAATAATTTAACACAATATAAAATAGGTTGAATATAATATGATTCCAAGCTATTCATTTAAACAAAACTGAGATGTTAAAGAACAAAATCCGCATAAAAGTGTATTTATTAAATATTAAAAAATTGATAAATATCTTGATTGATATGAAAAAATAATATGTACAGCTGGTCGGATTGAAAACTGACGAAAAATAGTAGACGGACTAAAACGTCATATATTTTCTTAATATATTGATATCAGTACCTCACGATCGGTCGCAATCATAAGCGTTAACTCACGCCACGGGGGCGACGAGGCAGTCAAGTCTAATATAAAATATACACCGTATTACCATTTTCTAAAGGAGTTTTCCCGCTACCTAAGTTACGAAAAATGCAGCCACATTTTATTTTATCCTGCTTCAGGCAATTTCAAGGGGATAAACCTGCGTTTACACTGGCCTAACAATGAATCTTTGTAGTATGCTACAATGTCAATGTTAATTTACAGCTTAAATGCTGCAGCGATAGTCGATGCGACTGCTGTTTGCTCTCGGGTTTAATACCCAGGTCGGGAAAATAATAGTCGGGTAGACGGTAACAGGCTCGCTCTCTATTATATAGGACCTTAAATTATAGTTGACGACATGTGAGTAAAGACAACCTCTGACTCTTTTCCAGATACCGTGCTGTCTACCAATGGGGTAAAAGGGGTCCCATCGGGAAGGAGACTACTTTAAGAGAGCTTTAACAAATTTTATACACACATACGAATTTTAATTTGATAAGGACACAGTTTCAAAGCGGTTTGATCACTTAGACGTAGGATTTAATTTAAACTAGACCTATACTAACGTAACACCACAGAAGATCTTAGAGAAACAAGCTGGTACTATTCTGCAGAGAATTGAGTTTCCTTAAGTATGCGTTCTACTATCAGCAAGGGAATTTGCGCTGGCAGCAGTGTCGCCTTTTAGAAATGTGTGAAAAGCGCTCTGTTTCCTAAATAACAGCAAAAACTGTTTTTATAGATCCTTCCGCACTTGCAACAATTTTTGTGTCGCGAAGAACTTCACAATCATTAAAACAACGGACACATAATCCACCTGAAATCACCTAAACGAGTTGGAGATTACAATTTTTTTTTATCCCGTTTGGAGATCAAAATCACAGCACACGGCGCATTGGCCAGGTGACCTCTCAAACTACCACACTTTCAGAGCAGTCTTTGTATATATCGTGAACTATTTAACATTGTAGCAAGTAAATTATATTCTACCACATTACCACGTAAACCTATGCTAAACGATTTCCTAGGTTCAGACGCAACTATTGATCTGATTTGGATAGATGAACGATGATTTTGTTGACATGTTTGCAGTTTAGAGAAAGATGTACGATCAGTTTACTTGTTGTTTCTTTTCACTGTTGTGAATCTTATATGCTCATGTTCAGTTAGTAATATCGAACTGCATATAGCCATTCTAAATCCCAACTAATATTATAAATGCGAATGTGAGTTTGTTAGTATCTTTGTTACGCCGATCATTATGAAATTTCGCATACACGTTGTCAGGGAAACAGAAATGGACAAAGGGTATGTTGTATCCAGAAAAATTACTATTACTTACTAACATAACCTTTGAAATGTCCATGACTCATACCGTGGAGTCAATAAAACGCTACCGTTGCGCGTTATGATTGGTCGCGAAAAAAACCAAAGATTTTCTTGACTCCACCGTAGGAGTCATGGACGTTTCAGAGGATAATCTAACCTACATTTATGCGAGCGAAGCCGCGGGCTAAATCGAATCTTATTATATCCTTATATTTAGTTAGTATATCAGCCTGCAACCGTGCTAAATAAACTAAATAAATAAATTGCTACACGATATCACGGCGTTATAAACTTACCCTAATATACAAGAACTTTAAGTCTGGTTGAGTCAGGCTATTTTACATAGCTGAAATACTAGCCGGTGTTGTGGCTGTCTGGAAAGAGTTATGATTCACGGAAGCACGTAATACCTTGGAGATACAGTCCTACTGAATGTAGTTAACAGTTTTACGTGTTCTCGCCTAAAGTTCTATCGGCTGTAGGAGAGCGAGCTGTTTTTACTGCAGTGAAACATTATTGAGCTACATTTTTCGTGTTTATAAATACTTTGTATGTTTGGTTTATGATTATGTACTTGTTTGTTTGTGCAGTAATATACATACAAGAGACATATATAATGTTGTGTAGTATATTAGGATTTAAGCAGTTCTTATGCTAAGGTAGAAAGTATATTATAACAAATAAGAAAAAGACAATCTATGAAGCAGGGCTCCTGAAGCGCTCTCCTTATTTTCCTGTCTTGTTATAATTAACATATGTTACGTATTTAAGCGCGAATCTACACTTTATCGAATTAGAATAAAACAGTTTGTTGCAGCAATAATATCTTTGGTTTCTTCTTACGTCCACCCTTATAATTACAATGTATGACTACAGTAATAGAAAGCTACATACTACAATCTGAACTTTATTATAATTTAACTTACATTATAGCGATAGTAAATATTACACCATATTATACTATATTCTACCACATACACACAATAACGTCTAGCCCAAACTAAGTAGAGCTTGTACTATGGGTACTAGACAATGGATAAACGTACATTTATACTTTTTTTGTAAATATTATACTTGAAAAACACACCCAGACCAAGACAAACATCCATGTTCATGCACACAAATGTTTGACTTGTGCGGGAATTTAACTCGCTAACTCAGGCGTGGCAGTCGGTTACACTAACCACTACACCATCGAGGCCGAGAAAATACAACTGCTGTGCACAGGCGCGTGCGCTTCATACAAGCACTGCATACCCTAGTCCGCTGGCCTATGTAAATCTATATAATCGAAATCTATTTATTAAATACTACAAGCTGAATAATAATAAATACACTATAAAATTATCAGATACAATAAGAGCTTGTGCCACTGCCATCTATTGGTCCTTGAGCGAACTACTAAACAAATGGAATTATGGAAAATTATACCTGTGAGATCTGTGTTGGTAGTGTGTGTCTAAAAAATTTAAAACTGGTGTTTTGATAAATGTCTTTTGATGACAAAAATAAAATAATATCTCTTGGACGCTGTGTTCGCGATTTCTAAAACAACAGAAAGGTAATACGATACGTTCTTTTAATAAAAAATATTATGATATTTATAGCTGGCTAGCAGGCTGTGTACACACAAATAAACTATTTTGTTTGTTAACCAAATTGCGATCGACCGAAAATAAAACGAGATATTGACAATGTTCAACAAAACACGCGCCTGTAATAACAGGCGCGTGTTTAACGAGATTATTGATATTGTAATAATTTTACAGAGCAATTGATCGTCGAACTCATTAATTCGCATGAACATTCCTTTAAGGCGGATCGCCTTAGGAATGAGTTCCGATGCGTTTATAAATCTGACGAATTAAAAACGTTAGGAATATTTGATCTTATTCAATATTTACATACAAACAATTTAACAGGCATATTTCCCGAAGTTTACATATTAGCAAAATCAATATATGTATACATGTAAGAACATATTATGTACATGACTGTGCCTTATTGAGAGAAATAAACGTATATATTATTATTATATATTATTAATAGTTACGATTCCGGTTAGTAGCGGATCGGCTCGCAACGATCATTTTCTTGCTTAAAAAGAATCCATGCATATCTACGAAACACACAGGGCCAAAGCAGACTCACTGATTTGTCTATGATTTCAATTGAAAAAGAACTTTTAATGATTTTAAAACGATCTTGTAATTTTAACGACGACGGTCTACAGAATTATTTAAAAAAAGATAGGCGCGTTGATTTGATTTATAAAAATTAAAATAATACCTACAGTCAAGTATGTTAGTAATTTCGTTTATTTATTTTTGTTCATTTGCGCAAAAAACACTCTTAACATCTCACGGCCTTGTAATACTTACAAGGCTACAATGGATATCATTTAGGTGACTTGTGCTCACCATCAGTCACTTATTTGGATATTCATGGTGGCCACACACACAATCATCAATGGTGCCATGTCGAAAAGTCGTTGAATTGAATTTGGTAAGATATTTTATTTATGTATTATACACAGATATAACAAACACACAAAACATTTATAAATGAAATGTAGTGCCCTTGCAGAGGTTTCGGGTAGGGCGTGCATACCCTACCAGAAATCTTTTTGCACGCCCCTGGCTGAGTATGAGGAGTCGTGTTCGATTTTCGGATTGTGCAGAGTATTACGTTTTGCTGACAAGAAATTCTCATTCGTAGCACAGAGTCTGGCACAGTGTCAGGCAGAAGACAATTGGCTAACCGCCTATTATACAGCGCATGAAGTATAGCTAACTGTGGATATTATACAATCCTACAACTTCAGGGATATTGTAGTGAAACTATGTGTATATAGCAGTAAGCTTGAACTTTCTACATATTTTTTGGATGATTATTGTATGAATATTTTGTAAGCGGTAAGACTGATCTACAGAGTAACGTATTCACGGCTAGACGGATTTAGAGAAAAATTAGTATGAAATAGCTTAAGCTATAGCAGAAGATTTACATGGACATTAACAAATGTAAACAAAGTTGTGGTTAAAAGATAGTCCAAAATAATTGCACCATCATGCTATCGAATGTTGATTCATTCAATGTTGCTGAATAACAATTTGAATGTCAACAAATCATTGTTATTTGGCGCCTGGCGACACGCGATGTAACATCACAAATTACATAGACACGCGAAAACATACAACCATAAGCCCAACACACGCAGACCGCGAAGGGTGATACTGGTGGCGGAGCGGTACCGGTGCGGTGGCGGATTTTTTGTAATGTGCGAATTAGTATTAAACTTTACACGACCACGTCGTATTGTGTGTACTGTATTTTTTTAAATTACTACACTCGCAGTTGTAATAATTCTTCCGCGGGGGACTTTACAAACATTCAAACAACGGACACAAAGAACATCTAGACTCGGAACAACCATTTTCAGATTACACAATTTTTTGTCCCCTGTGGGATTCGAACCAGGGATGTTGCGAATATTCACATCCGTATCCACAATAGCGGAGCTTCCGCATTGATTTGGACAACTGCATCTGCATCCGCACCCGCAATGATCAACGCGGATGTTAATGCGGATCCAATAAGAAATCAGTTATTCAGTAGTACGTGTTTAATTTATGAACCTGTGCAAAACAGGCTTGAATCTGCGAAGGCGGTGATATTAGAATCTTTTCTTTAAATAAGATGAAAAATTATCATCAACATCCGCATCCGCAATTGCGGAGCTTCCGCATCGATTTGGACATCCGCACCCGTATCCGCATCCGTGGATGTCAATAAAACTGCATCCGCAACAAGCCTGATTCGAACTCAGAACACTCCGATCCGAGCAGCCAAATGTTTCAGAATAATTCGAACAATACAATAAAATCGCCATCGGTACCGCTACGTCTTCCCTGTTTATGTTGTGGGCTTTACACACTAACGCGCCAACAGTATTTGTAGTAACAATCGATAAATAACAATTGTTATTCAAATGCAATCACATAGGCAAAACAATCCTATCGTTCGATTGATTTAAGCAATCGTGCATCACTAGTATCAAACGATCGAATCGGGCGATTATCGCTATAATCTGTTTACGTCGCAAGATATGTAGAGCGAAGCCTTAGCTCAGCATCATGCTTAGCTGTTTAATTTATTACTATACCTATAATTAATCTCCAAATAATAAATTGATCTATAAAATACTTAACTGATTTTAACTCGTAATTAAATCCTATACTTATAAATTATTTTTATTTCTGTTATAATGTAATATTGTTAAACTATTTGATAATTTATTGTTTTTGTAAATATAATATTTAAGAACTTTCTAATATGTAATAATTTTTCAATATGAAACCATTTGTATTAGGGTGGAAGACGCTGACGACTGTAACACAATTAATATTATTAGTACGGTCCCCCTGAGGGGGGACGGACACACGATACAGAGGCACGCGTGGGAACACGCACGCCTCTCGGATCTGGTGCTGATCGGGTGGCGGGCAGGCCCACGAAGCCCACCACCCCCAGGTCAAACCTCAGGGTGGCTGGAGGTCATCTCGCGCTCTCTGGCGCCCGGCTCTGCGGTTGGGGAGAAGGTTTAAGCGTTCCCTCTCCCGCTCCGCCGCCTCCTTGATGGAAATCACTTCCTCACAGAAGGAGGCGACGGCGTTCCACGACCTCTCACTCCGGACCATAGACTGAACTACGGCCGGGAGCGAGAGGGCAACCAATCCGACTGCCACGATCAATTCACGGCGCTGCGATGCCCAGGCGGGGCAATCCGCCAAAGTGTGCAGCGCCGTGTCCTTAACAACGTCGCGGCAGTCGCCGCAGTGGTGACAACCGGGTGTCTCTTGCCGGCGTATACAACACAGGAACTGGCCAAAACAACCGTGGCCAGTCATTACCTGTATCAGCCGGAAGGTAAGGGCGCCATGCCACCTCTCCAGCCACTCCTCAAACACGGGACTTACAGCCACGATCGTGGCGTGCCCGAACGGCAACCTCTTATAATAAGTTCAACTAATGTCTGGTTTAACCATAATACAATAAGAGAAAATTTGTAACACAACTATATATATTATTATTATTATAGACAGTAGTAGCTTTTGCCCGCAACTTTGCTCACGTAAAAGTAGATAAGGTTAGGTTATGTTAGTAACGCTGTACATAGTACGTTATATTGAATAAAATATAGCCTATATTACTCAATGATAATATAGCTTTCTGAGTAGTTTCTGAATTGAATCCTTACAACAAAAAAAACATGTTTCCTCTTTATAATATTAGTAAAGATAGTATATTATGTAGATTTAAAAATTGTGAAGATGTTTGAACGTTTGTTACCTACTCTATGCTAGAACAGATTTGGATGAAATGTGATTGATATACTATCTTCTGAATGCACAAATAGGATTTTTATGGCGGTGGGTGTGTTTTCCAGGGGAAATCATGCGAGTACATAATTATCCATATTAGTCAGTTAATGATTGCAACCACAACATTTCGGCTGACCGCATTAATATATACTGTTAATTAATTGAAATTTTGGCAATAAGAGAGGTTTGTACTTACATAAAATTGTGCAGTATGTATGGGATCAAAACAGTCCGAATGTTGAGATAGTTAGGACACGGCGGGGTTCTCTTAGAAGCATACAGAAGCAACTCTGCAAAGGAAGTACCTCCAACTGATAGAATTTCGCACATTACTTAATACCGACGGTAAAACTCAGTATCCCCGGCAATCCAGCATTGACTGAATCTAAATACAATATAGACTTACGTTTAAATCGCGTTATTTTTTATAAAACACTATTATTACATAATTTTGAAACGTTAAACTACTGTTATTAAACATTTTTACTAGTTACTGCTTACTTTTACTTAAGCTATTTTAATTATAAAAAAAGATTTAGATTTAATTTTACACTTTCCCCGACGTTTCGGTTACTTTTCAGCGGCTATATTCACGGGGATACTAAGATGGTGGTTGTCGATTGAGTCAACTATATAATAGCTTAAATAGGAGTAAACAGAAACTAGTACAAGTGTTTAGCAATAGTAGTTTAAAGTTTAAAAATTATGTAATAATATTGTTTTATAAAGAATACACAATGCGATAAAATCCGTAAAAAGATATTTAATACCAATGAATCTAAATAATCACTCGTGCCCTATAAATATACTAGTAATTCGCAAAACAAAGAAATCATATGCGGTCATCCTCACGCCGCTGGATCAAAGAAGCAATCAAAGCTAATATTTTTTGTCTCAGCTATTTCGTGGACACAATTCGGTCACAACAGCTGATTAATTTAGCCCCGAGTCGTAACGTTACTATGCAATGATTGACTATAGTCTTCTATTGTTTCCAGAAAGTTACCTACTTAATCCCAGGCTCGACAATTTTTGTAATGGAATATAGTTTTGAGTGCATATTTGTTGCTTTGCTCATGGTCATTGCCCTGGGTTCGATACACAGGTCTACAAAGTGTTATTAGGATTTTCCATTAAGAAATTCTTAGAAGCAACATAGAATCTAAAGACATTCTTGAAAAACGGTAATAGATTCGTCCCCTTTCATGTAGGATCTGAAAGATTGCTAGCGAGATGTGTGTCAATACATATCAATTCAAGGATATATTGGAATGGCCAGATACATAGATAGATACGTATGTATATATGTTATATTCCCATGACTGCGATAGCGTTTTTGAAGTAGTGTATATTCCGTTTTATACTTTCAAGTTACGTGATTTATATCAAGAAAAAGGGGAATTAACACGATCATGCTAAGTAATTACATACCGTTTTTAAAAGCTTGACATTTCGGCCAGGTTGCCCTGGTCACAAGCAGGTCTTTCACATAATGGTTTGTTAATACTGAGCATGATCGCGTTAAAATCAATTTTCTGAGATAAAAAGCGTATGTGCCACCCAGAGCTTCAAGCCGTAATGGCAAAGCAAATTTGATTATAATCCGTAAAGCGGTATGGGAAAACTCTATTGTTATTATCGATTATGTGCTGTAGAGCTCAACGTTGTGTTTTAGTTTAAATAAATGAAGTAAATATGTCATAATTTTACAGCACTTTTAGTGCACATAGAATGTAACGATCTATCAAGAATCATTAGACGTCGTAAAACACTAAATTAATGGGTCTACGGTGTTTTTTTGCTCGCACATATTTTGCGACATGCAAAACAATGTTTTTATCTTCAACCTCGAATTTATAACCATTTATCTTTGGTTGAAAGCAAAAGCAAGCAAATCTGGTTTGGGCATGTAGATAGAATGGACGAGAAAAGACTGACTAAGAAAGTTTATAAGGCTAGTGTGAATGGAACAGTCGCAAGGGGAAGACCTAGGCGAGCGTTTATTAATCAGATCGGAGACGTTTTGGATAAAGGCCAGGTTAAGAGCACCTTAAACCGGTGAGCGTGTATGAGGAATGTTATGAAAGTGAATGAAGCCAGAGAAGTGTGTCAGGATTATAGCAAATGGAAATCCGTAGTCTCTGCCTACCCCTCTGGCAAACAGGCGTGAATCTATGTATGTATGTATGTAAAGCAAAAACTACAGCTCCATGCAGCAATGACATATATGGTACGCTAATGTTTTTTGTAATAGTAGGAATAAGCCGGTTCGCCCTAGGAATGTTTACTAACTGCGTAAGCATCGTAACATTGTTACTTCGCTTCGCCCGGTGTACACATATGAGTAGCGGAGGCTTACATATTATGTATGTACTTACATTGCCCATTCTCTACTTTTCACCCCTATATTCCTCTTTCGTCGGGATTAGTGGCGCGCAAATTATAGAAGCGCTGTTATAGAAGACGTCATAAACTACCATGACCGTCTTATGCCTATTTTAAAAAAGAATATACTTGCATAGCATAGTTTAAAGCTCGAAAATTGTTCAAACACTAGTGACATTTTGTTGTATTTAATGTCTCCCCGATATTGCGTCCCGCAATCATTATTGTTTATTTTTATAACCTCTAAAAGGCCAAGCAATTTAACCGACAAGAATCGGCAGTACTCATAAACATTTTATTACATTCACTAAAGTATTAACTAAAGTAAACATCGCTCCTGTCGCAAGTGCTGGCTGTGGCGGGACGCGAAATTAAATAACTGCCTGGCTCTACATGAATTATGGTAATGTATTGAATAATGTGCTCGTTTCAGCTATGTATTTAAGTGTGTAAGCTTTTCGAAAGTGTTTACTATTACTTACAAAAAAGCTTACTGTAATCGTTGCAAGAGTATAGAGGGGCAAATAGGTAAGAGGGAATAACGGTGACTATTAAGAAAATATACTGTAAACAAAATAAGCAGCATATTTGTCGACTTTTAGATGTCAAATATTTTTGTAATTTTTATCGGCTACAAATAGACTTTGATGAAACTATCGTATTGTGATCGTTTCTCAATACGATAGTTAAACCGGCTTAAAATTGGTAAAGTCAATTAAACATATTCTTAGAGATACATATTTTACACTTTGCGCACGATTATCATGGTAGAATGAACTATGATCAAATTTTAATTTTTTACACTTTTAATATCTTTATTTATGTAGATACACATATACACGTCAAGTTAAAATGGAAAGCATAAAGAGAAATCATTTGATTTATTGTAAAATGATAAATACGGACCGCGTTATGTACGCACCGCGGCTATACCATTGTGGACGCCATCCCAAGTATATTGTCACGGCTTCTGACTAACGATGTCAGGTGACCCGATTATTGCCGTCCCGATTTTCAGGGGGCTGTGGACACGCCCTGATCTACCCTTATCCGACACGCTAAACTTCGCCGACACTATGATGAATTATGCCCGAGATTCCACTACTGACGTAAAATTTCGTTTATTTTTCTGTTCTGTCTGATCGTTAACGTTGTAACAGTTAATAAAGTCTGGAACCAAAAGGCTATCCATTTTAATTGCTGTCACGGCGGAATTGCCTTTGCTGAAGGCGTTCTTCACTTTGGCCAAGATTTGAAAATTTTAATTGAGCTTGATAATAGCTTAAAAGATGGTTTAAGACGTAGACAACTTTTAAAGAAACACACATAAAGTTTGTAGCTAGTCTGTACTAATTAGTAGTCGGATATCAACAGTGAGGACTAACGATAGTAATCAATAGTTTTAAAAAGCTACCGATGCTATCGATAGCATCCGACTACTAATCCTAATATTGTCAATTAGTAGTCCACAACAAGACACAACATCTCATACTCTTCCAAATACGCTACGAAAAAACGGGTCTTCCATCTTTCATATACAATCCAATCCAACAACTACTAAGGCTATAAAAATAGTTTATTTGTACTCTGTATGTAGGGTGTAACCTCTAAAACTACTGAACCGATTCAGAAAATTATTTCGTTAATAGAAGGCTCAACTTTTCCTGAGTAATATATGTTTTCATGACACACCACTCGAACGAAGACGCGCTTAAAAGCTAGTGTCGTATAAATTGGCTTACCATTCAATTCAAATCGCGTATATCTCATAAACCGATGTGATCTATTACCGGTCCGTTTATGAGTCAGCCGGAGGGCGTCGCACCCTTAATGCCATGCACCCTCACGGTTAATGTCGTGAAGATCGGATGAATCATACCCGCAGACTGCAAGACGTATGGCACTGTCTAAGTTTGTGGAAACAGTTACGAAGCCTGACTCGGCATTTAATTGAAAAGTAAGTTATGATACGTTTTATGAGCAATGGCATATTTTCGTGTTCAGTTCCTATTCGTTGCCAGAATACTGTATTTTGAAAGTCTCGTGAGTACTCACGGGACGTCATAGATGTTGTTTGTGTAGGCAAAGTGTTGTTAGGTGTTTTGCATTTTCAGCAACACGGTATTCCGTGTTGCTGAGCCAATCATTACTGATCTGTAACACTTGGGAGACATAGCAGATGAAATATAAACATGAAGTATATATGTTTATATTTTGTAGTGTTCATTTATATCGAGTTTGAACTCCTAAATGCGAGTACCAAACTCGAGCCATCATGTGCAGCAGTTGCACTACCAAAACAGTGAGACGGTTTTACGATAATCTATATGTATATATGCTGTGTATATACTAAGCATGTTAATATTGACTAAACGTATAAAAGTTAAAATTTGATTTTTAAAGTATTATTATAGTATACGGTACAATTTTAAGGACACTGTTTCCAACATGGAGTGTAATGTCCTTTCCTTCTGGTTAGTCTCACTATTCCGTGATCGAATGGACGATACCATTAATCTTCCATTGTCCTTGTTAATGAACAACGTTAGTAGTTAATGAAGGGTCGAAACCAATGCTGTTTCCATGAGACTTTTGTTTTACATTCCATTTATTACTTGTATTTACTGCCACGTGTGCATTAATGTCTTTGGTTCGAATCCCAGATCGGCTAAAGTAGTAGGGAGATTTCGATGAAGAAATTCTTTATACGGAGTTTGGAACTATGTTTGATAGACGGTACTAGTCTCGCTCCCTATTACGTAGGACCTAAAGTCATAGTTCGCGAAATATGGCTATATCTCTGCCTACACCATCGGCAAACCAAATCTTGGGACCGAAAATCATAGATGGGCGATAATCGTTTAAAATTACCATTTTGGTAGCAAAATTTGTCCACACGCGATATTTTATGATAAAATTATTTATACTGTGTAAAAAGTACTTATTATAGTACTCTGATATATTGTCTAGCCACATTATACAGATTTATATATTCATTGCTCCAACTCGGATATTCTCCATACAAAATAATTTGTCCTCTTCACGCGCTGCGTCACAAAAATCATCTGAATAAATATATTAGCTATTATATTTAATTATTAGTGAATCCTTTTGAAAACGTTGATAAATGCCATTGAATTTGATAAAATTTACTATATTATGTTAATTTTTTAAAATATTGAAATTTTGGGTAGTATATAATGTCTATTATTTAGTTCATTTTTGTTATTCATTTTTGTAACAGTAAAATTTGGTATTAATCTGTAATTATAAAATGGCAACAACCGGACTATAACGAGCCAATCACATGCCAGAATCGAATATGAATCGGCTATTTTGTCCTCGAGTGTGAAAATGGAATGACGCGTGTTTCTTTGTCGGCGAGCAAAATTCCAATTTTAATTTATCAGTTTTGTTTTGTTTCAAACAACGCGGGTAAGTGAGCACTTATATTATTTAATTGATTAGTTAAATATGTTATTGCTGTCCTTTATTGAAATGCAAGGTGGTTTGAACTCATTGAGATCTCTGTTTGACTTATCATATTTGAAATTGCTTTCAAAGTATGGCGGTTTTTAATTTTTGTTATGAGTCTCACACTTTTTATTTACGTTACAAAAAAGAAATAACAAAAATGATCTAAAGTCGCAATCACATTGCTGATGAAATAATATTGTACGTTTGAGTGTATTTGTGTATATAACATGTGTCCGTTTGTCTTTCTGTTTGTTATGTTCACTGTCATTTGTAACCCATGTTTATTTCATATTATATTAGTACAATAAAGGGGACGTTCTCATTTCGATTGTATATTTTTTGTATGTTCCCGCATAACTTATCTGTTTATAAACCGATTCTGATGATAATTATTAGATTTTTTTACGTATAGGGGGGGGATATCTCGAGGTTTGTCCCATATATAAAATCTGACGTTGAATTCTGGAGATAATATACTTGCAACAAATCAAATAAATTATTTTAGACGTGTAAGATAATGTAACATCGCAAAATAATATTCGTTTAATTCATCAATTAACGTTAAAGCTATATTTTATGTTTTGTATTTAATAATAATTAGTATTCTACTTGATAGCATTAATCTATGACGTCACTAGACAGTATTTCATACAAATCCATATAAAACGTTAGTTTTTGACATTTAATTAAATGTCAAATATGAAAAATTTAATTGGAGTTTTGATAAAACAGAAAGAACTATTGTTATTTATCAACTTTCCGTGTGTTTGAAGTCGGTTTTTGTGTTTTGTCATTTTTTTTATCGTTTTCTGTCTGTCTATTTAATTGACTGTTTTCTGTTTTATTATTCTTCCGTCCTTAAGTGCGTTTGTTTGTACAGTTGACTTTTTATCTGTCCATTAGTCTATCTGTATATGTCTGCCGTCAATCTTACCTATGTTTGTCTAGCTCCTGGTTCGTTTGTTCATTTATGCATACTATTATTCTTCTATGTTTGTTTGTCTACCTCGCTTTTTAGAATGCCAATGACAGCAGCTGAACGTCAACGGCTTTATAGGCAATGTCTTAAAAAGAATTGAAGAGAAGTTTGAAGAAATACGATTGAAAAATTTCAACAGAATTAAGAAGAAATATGAGCGAGTGTCTAAACTAACAGACAACCAAAAGTCGTTAAGAAGAATGAGCTGGAGTAAGCGTACGAAAACCAGGAGGAAAACAATTCACAAATAAAAAACAAAAATAGTTCAAAAAATACCAACGATACTATAAAAGGCTAAATAAAGAAAATGATAAATATAATAAATAAACAAAGAAAACAAATACAAGCGCTATAAAGATATCGACAAGATACCTACTTAATTGTCAGATGACTGCCTCAGACCAGAGGGAATCTCGCAATACACGAAGAGCCGCAGACGTCAAATACTAAATAAGAAGCATTCGTCAAAACTTAGGTTTGTAAGAAAAGCAATGTTACTTTTAATTAATAAAACAAATGATAAAAGAAATTTACCGTGTTTTATTGCGGAACACCTTATACGAAATCAATAAAACAAATAATAGTCAGATTATAATGCGCATTGTGAACAAGCCCTAATATTTCATTTTTATCACAGTGGTCACTTTAAATTATTTTCACCCAGATGACGGAACAAAGTTGTAGAACACTTCTGCATATCGCTTCAAATATTCATATACATGCATTTAACACTTACTCACAAACAGTAAACTATTTACTAAAACCATTCAAAACAAAAGCATTCAACAGTTTATCTTAACAAATTCGTTGTTAGTTTTGTTGTCTGCAAAGCTACTCGACCTAAGGACCACTGAAGCGGAGTGAATGACTGTCGTGACTCTTGAGACCCACACTGTATTACTCTTGAAGAACAAAGAGGGTCCCAGAGCAAGTCAACCCTGATTAGATTTATTGAGACAAATTTCTAATCGTTGTGATTAATTACATTAGTGATATCTCCTAATCAAATTGCGGTATTGAAACGGGGACGTTTGAGCAAATACTGATAATAAGTCCTGAGGGTGAGATGGTAGCTGATTCCGATGGAATGGAATATTATTAATTAACTTAGGGAAGGAAAGATCTAAAGGACATTACATTACGTAAGAATTGTGGTGTAGCAAAAAGCTTCGCTAATAAGTGAAGCAATAATCACTACTGCTTTGATTTTATAATCTTATTAGATTAAGATTAGAATGAAAATATTCTATCCAAAAATAATAATCTTTCAAAACATATCCTTTCTCAAATTTAAAAAAGAAACGAAGCGTTTCTTCACTTTAAGCGTTCTTAATTTTTTATATAAGCAAGTTTGCAAATCACCGGTCCTTACGCTTGAAGCAGATAACCTTGAACCAGACGAAAAGCATGCGCGTAGCGATCCTTTCAAAAAACAATTCGCTGTGCAATGCAAAAACCTGTGTATGAGCCCTCATTCCTCGCTCACTCCTCCAGTGTTTGAAAAAAAAATGGATACCTATATATATAAATTCCAAAATCTCTCGAAAAGCTGAACGCAAGCCCAACAAAACACGTACGTTACAAATATTAAATTAACATATTTTTCAACAAAAGGCGAATGTGTTTTTGTTTTGCGGTTGTAAACGTACAAGATAATATTACCATGACAATATTGTTGCACAAACACACTAGCGTATTGTACGGACAATGGTAGCATTACTTGGAGCCTTGTTCACTCCATTGTCTATGATTAAACGATGGTGCCGTATGAATAGCATTGTTTCATGACCAGGATTCCACCACGTTACGCTTATTACCGGTGAATGAGTTTGTTTATGGAAATTGTAATTTCGGCTCGTCAACTAAATATTTCAGGGTCGCGGAATATGTTGTATTGTATTTATAAATAAATATCTGTCATTACAAATTGTTGATATTGTGATGGAGATTGTAATAGAGGCTTTGCATGTATAACCAACATGGTAAACCTGGCAATAGGCCAACTGATTTTAAATAGAAGCGTAGAAACGCTAACATTATCAGAGATATTACTAGCGCGTGGGCGACTATTCATACGGGAGTCGTCGTCCAGGGCAAAAAAAGTGCTCTGCTAAGACCATAGGGTATAATTATATTTTTTAAAGTGTTTTGCTATAATCTGGGGTAGCTATAGTTTATGTCTCTTGCGTATTAACACAACGATTCTTTATTGACATCTTTAATATCCAAATGTGCCCTGGATATGGCCATTGTAAAGCTATATGACAAAACTTTAAATGCTAGCGATTAAATATATTAAAAAGGGTGTAAGGATTGGAGACCTTGTTTACAACGTACAATTTAAAAGTGAAAACCTATGTGAATGTGGAGCTGGTAAAGGCAGACCTCGGCAATCGTTATGTATCCACATAGGATACATCCTGGAGAAGCCCAAATTACGAATACCTACCCTAAACCAATGAGCTATATTCTATATTATAATATAATAAAAGAAAAAAGCACGAGATTTGAGCCAGCTAAGATCGTAGCAAGTAGAAATCCGTAGCCAATTCCTACCTGTTCGGATAGCAAGCATAAGGACATAATTATATGAGTTATTAATATATAAAATACAAGGTTAGCCACAACTGGTTGATATTTAAACGTCCATAGAAGAGTGTCACAAATAACAAAACCAAATATTAACGTGTTCACCGAGGCACGAAGAGATTTCGATATGTAAACATCGCTCGAGCGTAATAGCCTTTTACCAACGACCCTTAAGCCCACAGTATTCATTGGATACACGTGAGTGTTAGTATTGAATAACCATTAAGCTATCCATTTCATTCATAAAAAGAGATGTATGCTTAGTTGCGACCAAGGAGGTTAAAAATAGGCATACATCGCTTCTTGTGTTGTGTTTCTGCGAAACGAACTGCGAAACGAAAAATTAAAAATTACGTAAATACGACCCAACCGCTGCTTTTCGTAAACCAAGCGTGTTGACAAACAAGTACGATATCCCTGATGATAAGCTAGTAATGTAGCTTAAGTTAAGGGGACGGGTAGAAGGTTTCCTTTCCAGCCGTCCATTCAGAAGAAGAAAAGAAAAGGCAGAACTGACATTTCGTATGATGCTATACGTCGATTTTCTGTGATAGTATTTCCCAGGTCGTCCGCAACCAAGCAAGGCTACTCCAATGTGTAAAAATAATGTTTTATAACTAAAAAAGTAAATTGCCCTACAATTTATGAGACCACAACAAATTGCTACACTTCACCTCACGTTCCAACCACCGCAGCTCATGTATCAAGTAAACGTTTAACGCTATTTTTGGATACAAAAGGCTGGAGGGGGATGTGGCAAGGGGTGGCCAGCCAGATGGGTATTGATAAACACACGTCCGGTGTGTCTGGCGCCTGGCGAATTATATCTAAGGAGGATTTGAGGGTGGATGTATCTTTTTAAAGACGGCAGTAGGGTTGTCAAAGCTTGTTTATAGTTTTTCCATTTCAGGTTCTTAAACGCAAAATAGGTTGAAAAAGTTATTTTAAAATATAATGTATCTGTTAAAACCAGCAGATATTTATTTTTGTTAGCAACTTTGAAAAATAAGTACACGATTTCGTTATTTTTTGTTGAAAATCGTTGAAGTCGATTTTTGGCTTAAAGACTGATTATTAAAGAAACAGATGGGAAAAGACATTTTTTTACACATATAAATAAGCAGGTTTGTAAACCTCATTACTTTACTTTATGTGTGAAGTAGGTGTGTTAAAATAATACTGCGAGTTAATTTTTATTATAAAGTACTTTTTGGCAACCCTAGATGACGGCGTAATCTGCTATGTGATGCCTCAGGTTGAGTCATGTGGTCTCTTAAACGCCTTACGACAAGCCTTTTTATAACAAATCTACTCAAACGAAAAAGGTTTGTTGCTGATAGTTTCTTTGATATGAACGAATATTAAAAATAAACCAGCTTGATGGATTTCATCGCGATGTATTTTGTTTGGCACGGGATTTTTTTTTATGGATTAGGGAGCAAACATGCAAACGGATCGCCTCATGATAAGCGATTACCGCCGCTCATGGACACTTACAACACCAGAGGAGTCACAAGTCACATCTTTGGTAGTTATCTTACGTTTGCGAAAAGACTAAAAATGTTGTCACCCCGAGAACATGGCTGCTGTAAACTTAAATCTAAATAGTAGAAAAGTTAACAGTAGCAGGGAATTTATTTTCTCAAAATTATTTAAATGTGTTTTTATAATAAACAACACGATGAAATCCGTATAAAGTAATTTAATTTCAATCAAATCAATTGGTTTTATATAATTATATTTACTGACATGCAGAATAATATTCGAAGTGTTAATCAAAGTCGTTTAAATATAGCAGACGAAATCTCAATATTGAATATCTCTGCCTAGACCTTCAGATATACACGCAAGATTCTATTTAGATTCTTGCGACCTTCGTTGCCTTTTGTACATCATGCTGTTTATCCTTGCTCTACAAGCTATCTCCACAACAAACGTAATTAAAACTGGTACAGCGGTTCAACCGTGAAAACATAACAAAAGCTATCGAACAAAATGTGTCACCGACCGCATTCGTAACATCGAAATACACTCTCACACGGGCGCCGTAAATGTAGGCTGTTAGTGCGCTAGGAGGTATTGGACGGTACATATTTATTCAATACATACTCATACATGGACACACGTTTGTATATTCATTACATAATATCCACATTTTCTTGCTATGTTTACGTGGGGCTTAATAACCGTAGTAATATACCCCGCCCGGGGTAAACTCCGTCCTACTGAAAATTTTTAACGCAAATATGGTTTGGAAAAATAAACATTTCCGTTCCCTTCTGTCGGGTTGAAACCTGGGATCACATAATCGATCGAACTGTAAGTGCAATCTTATGTCAGGACTGAGGAGGCAGTATAATAATATAAAATATTCAAATTTGCTGATAATTTTCTGATACAATACTATCAGGAAAAATGTCGGCAGCACTACGTCATCCAGAAACCGGTATAAAACTTTAGGCCACTAGGCTGGCAAACAAACATAGGTACAGTCCACTTGATGACCAAGTCATTACCGTAGCCTATCATAGCTGGCAATATGAGAGGCATCAATCGCGCGTTGCCACCCCACCGAAAAGGGATTAAATATGGGATAAAAGGAAAGTAATGGGAGTGAAAGTGTGTGCGCTTTCGGATCTCTTACTGACCCGACATGTTCGTTTGCTCGGCAAGCACGTTGCGTTCGAGCATCGGACTCAGGCGCGGCCAGTGCGAACCAGTCGGTCGCATGAGGCACGGAGTTGCCTTTAGCGAAGTGGCAGTGTGGTTTCACTGCCGCAACGCATCTCGGGCGCTTCCCTGCTCAGCAAGTAAGAGTCATAGCTGGAGTGACTCGGGCCACACCCGGCTTGTAGGCCTATTTGGGTAGGCGTACGGATGTATGTCGGGAAGTGAGCGTGCCTTACACAGCTCCGGTACCATACTGGAGATATGGGAGGCGGCTTCTCCGTCGGCTTCAGCAAGGTTTTCGTTAGCAACTCGCTGAGTTGCGGGTGGTGAGCGGCTTTATTGCTCCGGTACCTATCTGGAGAATAGGTAGTGTCACTTGGGCACGAGGTAGCTCGCTTACGAGAACCGGATCTCTGAGGTTAGGCTGGAGAGTCGAGATTTGGGGACAAGACCTGTCTATAACTGGTCCCGGAAGGTGCTCTCGGGCACTGGAAGGTACGGCGGTTCCCCTAATATAACCTAACGGTTGGTGTAGGGGTACGCTATATCATCAACTGGGATAGTCGTAGAGAGGGGGGATGACCCGTGAAATGCAGTCACCGTGTAAGTAATCTTTTCTCACCGAATACACGTTAGCATGGTACCTACTTCTGCGAAGAAGCTGAATTATGTGTACCATCAAATATATAGCTACGACGGGGTCTTCTTCTAGACGAAAAATATATTTCGTAATTAAATACCTGATAAAATGAGTAAAAATTACTATTATTCTAACTATCTATGATAATATATTTTAATATCCTTTAGGACTTTGCGAATATCATCATATCTGAATGTTTTCGTATGTCATTCATCACTGCTGATTTTTTTCACACTACATAAATAGCTCCAAAAAAAAAAATTGTAGTTATACTTTCCATGAAAGTGATTAACACCTATGCGTAACGACAGCATAGATGACGTCATGTTAAGCTATTTTAAGCATAAGTGTTTTCCTATCTAACGATAAATATTGAAATGCATGAGCTTTCCACTATTCGACAAAACCGAATGTCACGTAAAGAAATAATGCGTCAACTCCAAATATTATACGCTACGAAGTAGCTGACTCAACGTCTGCGAAATGTCGTGGAGAAATATCCGAGCAATACTTTTATTTTATGTGCTTTTTATTCCTTGCAACTGCCTGCCAATATTGCCAACTGCCAATATTTGAAATCTAAGATCAAACAATGAAAGAGAGATTTCGTTTTAATTACTTTTAGTACGAAATGTGGCATAGAATCTCACACTCCTCCGTGCAAAGGAATGTGATATTTGGCATAGTTAAGTTTATATGGCAAAGGAGTAGATAAGTGAAACTAAATGTAAGAAAATCAAGCTAAATCAATTTAATAAATTATTAATTATTTAATTAATTATTACTTTTAATGCTAGTGAGTATATGTTGATCGTACTATACCCAGCCGATGGGAAGTATCATACCTACTATTGCACTTTGTCGGGCATGCAAATAAAGTATCAATGCGCTTGAGCAGAGGCACATACGACTCGACCTCATGCTTTCGATGAGTTCTAAAAACACTACTCACCACAGGGACACAACATAAACTTCTTTGGCTGTTGCAGGAACTACCAGTAGTTCAGCCCTGAGCGCGTTCTGTATTATCTCTCTCTTTATTCAATATCATTACAGTTAAAAAGCGGTTTAATTTTCATTTGTAGGGCGGTAGTAATAACGGTTATTACCACAAACAATAAAAGGCTGCAGGCAGAGCTTTTGAGTGAAAGGATCCGCGAGTCGACGATTAATGTCGTCGCACAAATTATGATTGCACGTTTCTGAATTTGAGATTCTACCGTGAGCTTTGAGTTGGATTATCGTCATGGTTTTACATACATTTGCATAATACATTTCTAACGACAACTTTGATGAACTAAGCAAAAAGTATAAACAGCGTCCCGGTAACGCAGCGGTAGTAAATGTGACTGCTGCACATGAGGTCTCGAATGGGATTCCAGGGTGGGGTAGCCTGTTATCCCGTCCTGTTGGAATGCTAGATATAATTAAAAGCCTGTTGTGTCTGGCCGCCTGTGTGCTACTCAATAGATTAATGGGTTTTACTGACATAATATTTTCAGTAGCATCAAAGTTTCTGGAACAGAGCGAGGTAGATGACAATAGGCTCAACTCCTGTTATATGCGACCTAAAATCATCAAATCAATTATTTACTGGTCTATCGCTACTGGTACGAGTGAGTGTACGTTGTATATATGTCAGCACGAGCATCATTAAAACGACACGCATATTAGAAAACCTTCCTCTATGTCGCGGGAGGCTTTACACATATTAAAATCACGGGAAAAGAAACTCAAAATTATTCCGTGTCGGACTCCAACTTATCACACAGTGAGAAAAAAATATACACACACTAGAAAAAAATATACATGAGTTATAGCTTTGATTTGTTAAACGAAACACATTATCACACGTTAAATCAAAAAACTAAGTTAGATAACAACCTACGTGCAAGTAAACTATCAGCACGAACGCTAGAACACGCAATTTTTATACTACAACCGAATATAGACTTGCAACGCGATATATGGCCAGATTTAATAACCAGACAACAAATGGTTTTAGACTAACTGTCTGACTAAACGACTCGCTTTTTTGTCACATATTCTATGAAAAATATGTCAAAATTCGACTAACCGTAGCTAAAACATTTATAATTATATTGAAATAACAAAAAACAATAAAAAGTTATAATTATTGAAAGTCAGCCGTAATTGCTAAAGCGCGCACTTTGTTACCTTTGTTAAAGATAGGCCTCCGTGGCGCAGCGGTAGTGAATGCGACTGCTGTGCATGAGGTCTCAGGTTCGAATCCCGGGTCGGACCAACAAAAAGTTATAGGGGCTTTCTGTTAATAAATCTCAATACGAGCCCGAAGTTAGGAAGTTGGCGGTGTTAGACACCTCCGTACCTCGGAAAGCACGTAGGCTGTTGGTCCTGCGCCTGATCTCTCTCCGGTCGTGTCGGATTATTCGTTCCATCGGATCATGAGAGTTAGGGAACAGAGAGTGCACTTGTGTTTGCGCACACGCTTGTGCACTATAATATCTCCTGCGCCGATGGCCAGTCTCCGTTAAGATTGGCCGCCGTGACCGAAATTCGGTCAGGAGGACATTATAAAGATAGGTGAGATTTTCTTATAACGAAAATAGTTACTTATATAAACGTAGCTCCTACTATTATTTAACTAAGTGTAGCTCAACTCCTCACTTGGGAACTTGGCAATTCGGTGATATCACTATTTGATATTTCAAATGTCACAGATACATCTACTTACTCTGCTTTACTTAGCGACCTAAATTAATAAATTATTTACGCGATAATGACGAATAAATAACAAAACAGAATCGAAAGCGCCCATGATTACTCAATTACTATTGTTTGCTAGAGTCTGTTTAACAATTCAATTGTGCCCGAGGCTAAACTTAATTCACACATGTAATATTTTACATTTATTAAAATAACATGTGCTAACTAATTTACCCTGTCATGGCGACCACGTCCACTCTGCCAAGGGTGTGACGACAGAGAAGAAGAACTAATTTACGTAATAAGTAATTTATGACCAAAATCGCTCAATTACCAGTGACTGATTCAAATAAGGATGTATGTTTTGACAGCAGCGATAGTCTTGTACAAGAAAGACCATTAGACCTGAGAGGTCAACAATTCAACCCCAATGCACGCATCTTTGACTTGTTAAAGATCCATCCATCAAATAGTTAACTATCGTTAGCTTTAACGGTGAGGAAAAACATCATAAGAAGACCTGCGTGTTTGAGAATACGCCATAAAGCAGTGGGCCAGCAAAATAGACTACGGCCCTTCTTATACTAATAAGAGGAATATGCTCAGCAATAAGACAGTTTATAAACAACATTTTAAAGGCTCTTAACAATGAATTTAATTTAGTTTATTGTTGGG
Source organism: Catocala nupta (assembly GCA_963675205.1). NCBI lineage: Eukaryota > Metazoa > Arthropoda > Insecta > Lepidoptera > Erebidae > Catocala > Catocala nupta. Next base: position 28,885,323 of record OY776082.1, read on the forward strand.
CAAACTACTTATAATATTACTTCACCTATTATGATATGATATCTAGATTTTGCATCTGACGCTTACACGTGGATGCAATGAGCACTATGTGTAAGATCATTGGCAATGTCAGGGCTTTATTACGTTCTTCATGCAGTTAAAGAATCCAGTCAATCAGGGCAGGATGGCCCCATAAACGTTGGACGGACGTTCCACAAACATCTCTCAGCACAATAGGTGGACGCTTCAGTCCAATCAACTAATGCAATGTTATTTATGACATCCACCGGTTTGCAGTGGGAGTGATCTATTCTTAGATAAGACGGTTTATAGCTTGTTTGTGTAAAGAAGATATGATCATACTTGAAATTCGTACCGTTTTTGTTGTGAAAAATAAGCATGCAGATATGTTAACTTTGGAGGCCTTTGCAACACTGAGGATATAAGTTGTGACTTACTGAGCATTAAAGAAACTGTCATTGTACGACTAGCAGCGTAAGACAACACAGCGCTTTCTTTAAGTTCCTTGCTGACAACTGTGTTGTCTTTCGCTTTCTTAAGGAGTCTGAATAACGCAACACACTGAAGGGACACACCACAAGGTTGGCTGTGATCGTCTGTAGGCTGAAGGTATCTCCCATTTGACTTGCGACAGATTGAGCGAAAATTCAGACCTAAATAAGGATGCCGTACCTCTTCAATTAATTATTACCTAAATCCAGTACATCATAACAGGCCATATATAGACCCTTGCTTTTTCAAAAGAAACTTCGATTATAGTTCCTAGATTTTACAGAGCTTGATCGCAATGTCAAATTTATAGGTAACGCCTGTATAAAAATAACTACCGCATTGGTCCCTTGAGATAAGTATACACGTGCGTGAGGAGCAAGCAAGGGTAAAGAGTTCGGTTTTCGCGTTGGTCACAAACGTGAGCCTGTATATTTATATGTATTTTGTATGTTATACCTTTATTTAATACTTGAGTATCAGCAGCACTAATATAAGAGCTTTGTTGTTTAATTTGTATGTATTACAATTACCTATCTTTTGTGGTTAACGGTTCATAACATTACAGTTACGCTTATCCCGATGTCCCTCAGTGACCATAAATGCTGACAAGAGATCGCAGATAGTGGTTAGTATAACCGACTGCCACGCCTGAGGTTGCGGGTTCGATTCCTGCACAAGTCAAACATTTGTGTGCATGAACATGGATGTTTGTCTTGGTCTGGGTGTTTCTATGTATAATATGTATGTACTTACAAAAAAAAAGTTTATATGTATGTTTATCCATTGTCTATTACCCATAGTACAAGCTCTGCTTAGTTTGGGCTAGATGGTGTTGTGTGTATGTGGTAGAATATTATATTATATATTATTATAAAGATTATTTTAAACTGTAACGAAGTTATAGGCATATTGTAGATATTTTAAATCTAATTGAGAACTATGATTTAGATGTGTCTGAATCCGAAACAGTGGTTTTTAAAACTGTCTCATAATCTGTTTCATCTGTAATTGTGTCTGTTTATTTGGTATTCCTTAAAAATACTACCTACTACGGAATTTAACGCGCGTTTTATTGTAATTGCAGTACAAAATACTGAAGCCGAAAAATATACAGGTTATAGTCATCATCATGATTATTGGATGCTATCAAACATTCCATGAAAACTTCTATTTAGAACATCCTAAAATCACTGCATTTTCCAGTTCGCTGTGTATTGTACCGAATCGTGTTGCTCACAAAACCCTCTAACCGATATCAAATAGCAAGCCGTGCTGCTGACGTTGACAAACTTTGTGCTTTCATCAACTCAGTTTTCAATGAAAATTCAACTGCCCAGCAAATGGCAGCAAAATATTTTCTGTGTGACAAGCCCGGACTGATCGTTAATTAATTTCGATTGCCAATTACTTGGAACTTTAATAAAAAGGCATTTTTAGCAGTTTAGTAAATGTTAGGGCTCTTCTCTCCGACATTTTTCTAGGTTATATAGATTTTACATTACATATTATGAAGTATCGAACTGATGACGTCTTGATTTTACAATCTTACTTACGTAATACGTATTATGCATTGTCCTTGAATAATAACTAGCGGTCGCCTAGTGGTCGAAATTCGACCATAATTGATTTAAATTTTAAGTTTGATAGTTATTAAGGTTTTATTGTCTAGAACTATAATATAATAATAATATGATCACATTTAATTTAGATTTCGATCTATACAGGTTAATTTACTTTTCTTTTTAAACAATTTACTATTTACTTACTCTTTAATTGACAATATTCCTAAGCTTGCTACTTTGTTTTCTTTTTCTTTATTACATCTAAATATTTTATAAAATTAATAGTATACATCATTCCAGTCCACCCAAAGGTTGCCTGAAAGATATTGCTGATATATGCAATTATATATTGATATATGTAACCATAGTTACGCAGAGTAGTACATCAGCCAAACAATTTCGAAATACTACGAACGCGATTTGACCGCGTTTGTAGTTAGTGTTTTTTATTAATGTATTTCTAATGCATATTTTACATAAATATTAGGATTTGCCACTCCTTCTCCATATAAACTTTAAATTTTCATACTCCTCCGTCCGCGTAATTTTCGTAAAAAGGGATACAAAGTTTTTCCTTCACGTATTAATATAAGATTAAAAATGCGTGTGCTGTACTTTTAAACAATGTTATATGGGTTTTCAATAAATGAGCTCATTCGCGATATGGCAAATCTTCAGAGTTTGAAAACAACATATACGCATAATTGTTATACAAAAGGTTTATAGAAATCCATTCTTGAAAACTTACGCTATGCAAGGTTTCTTTGTGCGATTCATGATAACAAGATGCCTTCATTGATCAAATACGTTCAGCGTTGTGTTCTTGTCCGATTTGTTTATGGATGTCCACGTAATACAAGCATACATTCAATAAACCGTGCCTTCAAATATTTGTTAAATATGGTTGATGTGTTTGCCAAGTACTTCAGATATAAGATAGTTTTGGCTTACCCGGAGAAGCAGGTTTACTCTGAGTACTAGCATAAGCAGGCTTAACATTAAATGTTTTGGACTTGTCCAAAGCATTGACGAGTCTTTACTCTGTTAACCCTTACGAACCTCTTTCGCTTTGACAGGTGGCCAGTGTTTAAAAGCGAGACAATTTCTAAACAACATTGTCCTAATTTGATCCACGTGTATAAAACACCAAAAATTGTTCTTATATGGTACAAAACGTTATAGAAAACAACGGAAAGTCTGCTATACGACCTTTCAAGAACTTACCAATTTTTTGAGCGGAGGTGGTATGCAAACTTTATCGATATTTAAATAAAAAACAACCTACGAAAATATATTATTCGTTCCAGACAAAAAAGAGTAGGTACCTCATAAAGGGTTATATTTAAGTTTGGTTCCCTGTTCCTATATATGTTAACGTCTAGATATACATTTAAACCAAGTCAGAGTTCATTAGGTGGCTAGCAAATGTTACCAAAGGAAAACAAGTTGCGTCACATAAAAATATATTAAAAGTCGTTGTGATAGTCGTATTTACTTCTAGGCTCTTTAATTTCTTAAATTATTCTTTAATGATTTCCCAATTTCCAGGACCTAACGCTGTATCAATATCTATAGGGATTGAAAAATTACAGTTTATTAAAACCATGTATGTGGTTTTCATAAAAAATGTCGTAAAATATGTGTAAATTTTCTATAAAGCAATATTTTGTCTTTATGATTCTGTTTATGCTATTCTATTATTCTAAACGAGCTTGTGTTTGACGGCTACCTTACTTGAAGTTAAGTTATGGTATAAGCAACGATCGACCACGCTTACTCAACACTACTATTTGGTGTGTGACAAATTTGTGTAGTTTGTCAATATGTAAAAATGATCACACAAATTTGTTACAACATTACTATTTACTATGTACTTTATGATGAGCTTACTGACATTATAATGTACATTATTATGACCGTATGTAAACAGTAATTAAGAAAAAGTTCTTTTGCACCGCCAAATGGGCGATTGGGAAAATGCCTACTGGAATAAAGTCTACATAGTATGTATGTATGTATTTTTGTGCACGAATGTTATATAAAAAGGCAAATCAATATACACATATTACGATAATTGGCTAATTACCAAGTCCAAATCATCCTCTTGTCTTACGTTTATCCAAAAGTCACGCATTGAACTTAAACTTTTCCAAATTATAAATTAGTAAACTGTTTACTTCGTTGAACCCTTAACTACCCACCTGGTTGTGATCGCGATTTAAATTATTCATAGGCTCTATAAGGACCCATAAACACAACCAGAACTTAATATACAAGCCATATTAACAACACGTGAACCCATTGAATACAATCAAGGAAATAACAAGCCTGGTGATCAAGGGCATGCTACTTTCAACGTACATTTACAATGATTTAAATACTATTCACCGTCGACTCATTGAATGGAAGCAATAAGCAATACCGTATCAATATTGATGAGAGCACTGCCGTTCGAGTGGAATTGGATCGGTGGGAATGTAGGGAAATATTTGCTATTGGAGAGATGGATGAGACTGAGTAATAGACCATTGAATTAAAAAAAGTAGTAGTATGATGATATCGTTATCTTCGACATGTTGATTGCTTTATATCGATTTTTAAATCATTGGTTAACGAAGGTTTTATATTGCTTCTGAGTATCCGTTACCCCACTTGATGATAAGTAATAATAGGGGTGTGTTTGATCCAAAAACATTGCAGATGCCAAGGGAATCCAGCCGGTCTATTGTGTACTATATACCTGCTGGCAGAAACAGCTATTCTGGCTTTCCTATTGGCAGGCAAATATGGGTGGCGATTGCGAAAAAGAGAAAATAATATACCATGACTTAATATAACATATCATTATTTGTCGTAGCGATTGGGAAACATCCTGTAATTCCAAAGACGCGTGAGAAAGAATCGCTGAGAGCGTACTATAGCCTCCTCATGTAGATAATTACATTTCTTTTAGATATCAAGGTTAAAATTACACTCTACATCGCATCTATTGTAATTGACAGCAGCCTTCATTTATACTGGAAGCATCTCGCTGCAGTGAGTTGGTAACCAACGGACCGTGACAATGAATAAATCAGATGTATACATATAATGGCGATTTGTATTTACAATTAGTATTGACAGCACTGCCTGCAGTTCAATTACACAGATCCGTTCCCATCGTAATATAACTACTGAGGACTGACAATAATTACGCCTTTTATAGAGCAGCTGTATAGTATTGGTTGACAATTGAAATGAAGCGACTGAGTGTACCTTTGTACAAAGTGTCGATCTGCATTCTCGGTATATTTACAGAGTGATTAGTGTTTATATCTATTTATGTATATATGGTATAGCGTAATATTGTCTTATATTTACACGAATGTTATACATTGAAATTAAACACTTTATACGGATTTTATTTAAAAATATATAGCTTAAATAGTAGTAAAGTTCAATAATAGTAGTGTTAGAGTTTTCAAAATTATGTAATAACAGTGTTTTAAAGTAAAATAAACAACGCGACAAAATCCGTATAAAGTGTTTAATTTCAATACGGTATTATAGCGTTTATGTTTGCCCGATCGTGACTATCCCAGACCAGCCCAAGGTATACCTACACAAAGAACACCACAGGATAATCTAATAAGTGTTATCCTGTGGTTACATGCATATGTACCCCTAATACAAGCAAATTATTGCTTAAAAGGGAGTCCAAGACGATTTATTGTAAAACCCTGTATGTGAAGAAATAAACTTTTCTTTTATATATGTTTCGGCAGCTCCGAGTCTAGCAATGCGTTCTGGTAGAATGCAGCAGACGATAGCCTTTCGATAGCCTTTTTTACATAGATCTAAAATCATGGTTCATGAAATGTAAGAATCCTTGGGGAGAGATATTACTCGTATGTATTTAAACATGGCGAAATTTGCTTGCACCCACAGGCAGAAACGTATATATGTATTTAAACCAGCTCTATAGTAAAATAGAAAATTGTTACCAAGAAAAATTGCTGAAATTAAATTCTCTCTCTGCGGAAAGGATTTGTCTTCTGGCCATAAATAATATTTTAAGTCTCGCAAATCACAGTAATATGAGTAAGTAAGAATTATTATGTTTGCCGGCCATTAAGTTAAAAGGCAATAGCGATGCCTCGGTTTATACCCGTGAGACGCTGATTAAAAACATTACGAGGGTTGAAATCGTGCCAAATATTGACAAGACATAAAAAAGAATAACGATGTCATGAATCGTATTAACGACTGTTTTATACAGCGACTAATATGGTAGAAACTTGATGTAATCAGTGCATACACAAAGGCGTAAAGTAGAAGATGTGACACACATGGTACGTTTGCGTCTATCAAACTCAACTTTGTGTAATATGATGTGAGTTTGTTTGTTACGTTTTCACGCCCTAAATACTCAACCGATTATCATGAATTTCGCATACACGTTTTAAAGGGAACAGTAAAGGACTTAGAGTACCTTTTATCCACAAAAAGGACTTTACCTAACCACATTTACGCAAGCGAAGCCGCAGGCATAAACTAGTGTACATGGAGAAGGAGTGCAGGAAGCTAAAGAATAAATAAAATAAATTACGGTCGAATTTTGACCACTGGGCAATCACGTGAGTTCTCTTAATATACATATGTATGTATTATGTAATAAATTGTGCATATAACTGTCTGCGATATATGTACATATATAATGGTAAATTTCAATTCCTGAGGCAGGGGCATGAATAGCTTAGTAGGTAAAACCACGGATGGTTTACCGATGCAACAGGATTAAGTATTCCTTAATTGTTTTATTTTCTCGATTTATAAGACAAATTCATGCTGAGTATAATGCACTAAATATCAATGTAATAAAAAAAGTAATGATTTATATACTTTTATACCAAGTAATAGAAGGCTGTCATGTCAGATGGCCGCCTAACAAATACAATTACTGAGCTCGTATTGATACAGAATGATTAAACACTGCCTGAACCGAATTGGACGATACCAACGTAGCAGTCTGAAAATTCCAAATCTCTAGGGAATTAGAGATTACTCTCTTCCTATATCCCTTTATATTACTAACGTGACGCAATTTAATACGAGACTAGCATCCCACAGTCGCCATCGGACATCCCTCAGATAATTCGCCTGTAAGTATTAATTAACTAGATACCCTCTTTAATTGGAAGAAATGGAAGTCTCGAGGCTACAGTTCAATACCCTCGCGGATCCAGAAGTTTATGAAAAATGACGTTATTACTTGAAGAATAAGAGTGAGATTGGAGTGACAAATGGAGTACCGCTGTTGTGGTTTATTTGGACTTTTAATTAGTTAATTGGGCATTTATTTAGCTCGAGATAATTTGAGGATGAAAGGGCTTTCTGCTTGTGGGTGTTTGTAGTTATATTTATGAATCTGTTGTAACTGTAATTCTGGTGTTTAGAGCAAATTGTCGCAACGCAGAAATGAGCCATTGTTTTGTTTGTCCTTTGTATCGATCCTCTTATTATTCTAAATTATGTTTAGGTTGATTTCTTAGTTTAACTATATAGAACAGAATACCCATATTATTAAGAGTTGCCAATGATGAAACACTATAATGGTACCTAACATTCCGATAAGTATATTGGAGGAGATGTAATAAGATTCTACAGTTAATATTCAAAATAATTGACTGTCATAATATATTTAAATATTTTTCGAACGTAATTAGATGTAAAGGCAATTAGGATATAAATTGGAGTCTTTTCGGAATTTATATAATTGTTAAGACAATACAGACAGTAAGGAGGGCCAGGAGCTACGAATTATAAAAATAGGAACAATCTTGCTAAATTAGAGGTCTCTTAAGTAAATCTATTAAAAATTTATAATCCTCCAATTTAGAAGTATCAGAAATATCGTCAAGAAACCGACTTAAGAGTTCTATTTTCGAGGTTGTATTAAATCTGCCAACCTAAATCCACTCATTTTGAAAGAATACCCAGCAGCGAGACAATTTATAACAAGACTGATTGCTTTTGATAAGAAAGTTATTTTTGAATGTTGATTCTTTTATAATATAAAAGAAATCTTTCTCTTGAAAAACAGTAACAAAATGGTTTTTGTGATTATCAGAAGTTGACCTGTCTTGCTGAAGTTCAGACGGTACTTAGTACGTTAAGTTTCGAGCCTACTTAATGTTTATGATTATACTTAGAAGCTTACTTTATCCATCGATTAGAAAGTTTTACACTTGCTATTTTGACCTGATTGTAACAAGAACACAAACGTTACATATAGGATATATCAGTTAACGTTTGTATTTGATTTAACTAATATTATAAATGCGAATGTGAGTTTATTTGTTTGTTTATTTGTTACGCTTTGACGCCTTATTTACTCGAGTGATTATCATGAAATTTCATTTACACGTTGTCAGGAGAACAGAAATGAACATGGGGTACTTTTCATCCAGAAAAAGTACTACTACTGCAAAATCTAGTAATTCATATTAATTGTAAGAGATTTTACCATTCAAATTACGAAGAATGCCTTTTTATTGCATATAAGCACAGATTACTTAAATACTTAATAGTTACTATGTAAACACATGTGGCAAACAAGCATGTGCCTCACCTAATACTTTCTTTTTTACATCAGCAGCCACCGCTCTAGCAGCCCAGCCCTTTGACATCGTCAGCAAAACGACCGCCTTTTTGAAACGATATTACGTGTTCAGCAGAGATCTGTCTGTCTAAAAATATACTATTTTTATAATTTTTTCATTGGAATCACCATATGACTCAACCTCACACTATCCTTATATGCGCTGTTAAAGAACACTTCTTTTAATCACAACATTTTTGTCTTCAATACTCAAACTTAAACGATCGATACACATGGCATACTTTGCTATATTGAAGTCAAAACATAAATAAAGCGTCGATCACTGCACATCAATGTTTGTGTGTATTATTTTTTAAAGTGTTCTCCTGCTCCGGGGAATAATTCCTGTCTCACGGGGGACTATACAAATATTAAGAAAATGGACACAAAGAACACCCTAGACTCGGCACAACTATTTGTGGATTACACATTTTTTGTCTCGTTTTAGGTTCGAACTCACAATACTCGCCGCAGTGGCAGTGGCGAGACGACCACTACGCCATCCGTGCAGTCAAAATAAAGTCAACTTGTAAAGATGTCAACAGAAGCCATTTACAAATAGCAGTGACCAAAAACAGTACGAAGCGTCCAATTCCTAGCGAACTCGAAGCAATAAAGGATATTATTCATCAGGTCCATCAAGCCAGTTGGTGTTTGATAGCGAGACGTAAATAGACTCTCCGAATTGAGACATTCGACAATTTAATTTACGGCGTCCATCTTGAATAGACCTCAATTAATTCTATATAGGTACAAGATTTTATTACTACTGTGATATAAAGTTATATAGTTAATGTGAGTTACTTGTACAATCGCATTCGAATTTATTTATTTGGTTCACAAAAAAGTAACAATTAGAGACAAACAGCTAGCATTACATAACATTATAGCCAGCCATATTGTAGATGTAGGTACGCACTGTTACTTTGAGCGCGTAAAGTAAATATGTCGGGCATTACATTCGAATAATATTCGTTACTATAAAATCATCACATCACAAATCAGCAGCGATAGCCTAGGGGGAGACCGTTAGACTACCACGCAGAGGTCTCGAGTTCTATCCCAGGGCACGTATCTCAGACTTTTCGAAATCTTCTATGCGTATTAAATAGTTAATTATTGCTCGCTTTAGAAGATGCAGGAAAACATCGTGAGAAAACCTGCATGTCTGAGAGTTCTCCATAATGTTCTCGAAGATATGTGAAGTTTGCTAATCCGCACTGGGCCAGGGTGGCTGACTGTGACCTAACCCTTCTTACACTGAAAAGAGGCCCGTGCCCAGTAGTGGGTCAATTTAATACAGGGTTGCTATTATTATAAGATGTAAAATTTTAATTGATACACCCGTTTTTACGATTCTTTGTATATTCTAGTTAACACAGGAGAATTTTTGTACGCTTACAGATAGTTGTACTAAGTTTGGGTTTATAATTAATGTACTGTGGTTTTACAGTGTACTTTGGATGTATGTAAGACGACCTGCGGCAAGAGGCTTACTCCGTAGACACAAGATTAATCTTTTATTAAGAAAATAGGAGAGTTTTGACATTAATAATAATTAAAAATAACAACTTATATAATATTGTCTTCTGTTTACGCGAATTTTATTCATTGAAATTAAACTACTATATACGGATTTTATCGCGTTGTTTATTTATCACTGTATTACATTATTTTGAAACTATTACACTACTATTACTACTATTGAATTTTACTAATTTATAAGCTAATAAAATTATTTAAACTATGAAATCTATTTATATTTAGGTTTACACTTTCCCCGACGTTTCGGTTGCTTTTCAGCAGTCATGGTCACAGTAATAAATAAACAACGCGATAAAATCCGTATATAGTAGTTTAATTTCAATGAACAATTTATATGTTTTCAACAACACACGGTAGTCAGATGTTATTACTTACTTCGCTAGCTCAGCGACCCAAAGTGGATCTTGGCCTCCGACATTAAAGTGCGCCATTCATTTCTATTTTGTGCCAAGTCAGATCAATCGAGCACATTCATCTCTTTCAGGTCTTTAACTAGTTCGTCTTTCAAACGATACCTTGGGCGGCCCACCCAGACCAGGCCCAGACGTTATTAACAGGTTCTAATTATTAGTATATAAGTCTTATATAGGTAGATACTAATACAAAAACTAATAGAAAAATTAAAGAAATATGGTTTCACCTGTAACTAAATGCCCTTTGCTGACTTTGGGTGAAAACTTATTGGTATAGGTATTTGTACATGAAAGTATTGAATTAAAACTAACTCCATACCAAGCTTATAAAACCAATATACTTATATTTATATATTTAAAGTGCACTTAAATTATTATAGGTATTGTATAATTTGTATACATATATGTTTGTGTATAATAGCAGTTTTTGTTTCGAGTTAGTTATACGTTGTAAAATGCTTTTTCCGAGGGTAACAAATCCAGTGTTTTTAAAGCGTTCTAAATCCATATCTATACTAATATCATAAGGAGGAAAGATTGGATATTTTGTTTGTAATGATTTAATCAAAACTACAAACGATTAAAAAACTCTTTATTTATCAAGAAACTAGCATTTGTCTGTGGCAGCTCAGCGATTCCTTCGTATAATCGTGATGATGAAAGCATTCATAGACAGTATAAAAAAAGGAAAATCTATAGGCTATGGTAACGGATTATTAGCAGGCTGACAGTACACTTAGCGGCCACATTAGCTGCATAATAAAAAGTTCCACGTTCTTATGTGCAACATGCCTTCTTTCATCATATCGTGATAAGAGTACTTTTCAATATATTTTGGGCTATTTTTTTTTTCATGATTACCTCTAATGGGCTCAATGGGGACGGGACGTCCCTTAAGTTCCTATAAAGGTTAATCATGAAAAAGAAAAACGCACACCGTCTCATATAAAACTGCCAAGCAATCCAAAGACCATACGATCGCACTCGCACCAAGTACTTATATACAACGACACAAAATATAGTACAAAATAGATTACACGACCTCAAAGACATTACCATCGATAACAAAATATCACATTATGGAACAATCTGGAGTCTGTCTATCCAATAAGTAAGGTTTAATATCGTATAATGAGTCTTTATGTAAGCCTTACATACTTTCATCTCGGCGCTCAGATAAGAGGCATAATATAGCCCAGGCTTTGAAACGAACTACTTTATAATATACTCCAGTTTTAATCAACGTTACAAAGGCAACGCGGTTATTAAAACTGAATTATGAAATCGTAATTAACTTGAGTCGTAAAAATTAATTTAGTCGTGCGTTGACTAACATATTTGGTATCAAAATCTTAATCCTAACTAATATTATAAACTAGATATTTTTGACCGCGGTTTCACCCGTTGCCGTGGGAATATCGAGATAAAAAGTAGCCCAGGTCTCCAGCTATCTACATACCAAGTTTCATTGCAATCTGTTCAGTAGATTTTACGTGAAAGAGTAACATATGTACATCCATACATCCTCACAAACTTTCACATTTATAATATTAAAAATATAGAAGTATAGATTAGTATAGATGCGAATGTAAGTTTGTTTGTTACGCTTTCACGCCTTAACTACTCGACCGATTATCATTAAATTTCGCATACACGTTGTCAGGGAAACACAAAAAGACATAGGATACCTATCATCCAAAAAAAAAGTACTGTTGCTAATCTAACCTAACTTTATTTAGATTAGATGCGAGCGAAATCGCGGGCAATATGTAGTATATAAATTAATCTGAATATTATCTGATTGTGTCGGGGGCGCAAGTAGTGAATACGACTGCTATGCATCAGGTTTGACTTTTTGGTCAAGTAAATGGTTATTTGGATTTTCTGTTAAGAAATTAATATTATTAATATATATTTATTTCCTCCTCACAAACAGACTTAAACATTATTACAGATTTACTTATATCTATCTACTATCTATCTTTAGGTACAATTTAAACTTAGTCTACAATATCTGAGAAGCTGGTGTCTGAGTTAGACATATAAAATGCCTGTATTACAGATCACCAGGTCCTCACCCCACGGTAAGCAGGGGCATTAGTAAGTAAGCTATAAAAACAATATTAAGTAAGGAAACGTACGTTAAAAAAGAATATATATATATTTTATAATATTTAAAACTTTTTAAACAAGGGTGCCATCCTTGGATTTGTATGTGCATGCGTGTGAGTGTGTGTGTGTGTGTGGGTTGCTAGCAGATTCAAATTAGCAGCATGTAGTCAGGAGCCGTGCCCGGTAAACTACCATAGGCTGGTACTATTTCGTGTGACCTAAAACATATTTGGACAAATGTCGGTATAATATTCACCTTTCAAGGAAATACAGGCTTGTATATGTACGTAGGCAAGTTTTATCAACGCTACAAAGGAAACAAGATTATAAAAAGTGAATTACAAAACAGTAATTAACGTTAGTCATAAAAGGAATATTGCGGCGAGTTAAAATATAATTATAGTAGGGTTGGCCACGGCTTTGGTTGCGTTTTGTTATTAAAATAACTCATGTTTTTTTACCAGATGTATGTATGTCACACAAAATTTTGTCGGGTGTTAGCTTGAAAAACATATTTATGATATTAGTTGTTATTTCAGTGTATAAGTAAAAAAATATAAAATAAGAAAACTCTACGTACCTATATAAAAATTTACTAGGCTTGTTTTAGAAATGTAGACATGTTTTTTAATATTACTATGAACCTAAATAAAATGTTAAATATAGTACCTGGAAAAGTACTTCATAAATGCAAAGCAATACATCATTTTTCACAGGCCATGTATACCAAAAATTATAACAAAACCAGTTATCCCGTGCTGTGATCGAAACCGCAGCACCAGTAGTGTCGAGTCATCTCTTTACTGAGCTATCCGTGAAACCTAATTACTTATAGCCCACAACAAAAATACAAACACAAAAGCTTCTAAACAGAAGATCTATATCAGGCTAAGTAGACAAAGAACATTCGAGAACCGCTGTCCAAAACAAAGCCAAAGATAACCACAACGAGACTATTTTAAACTTGTGTTGCCTGACAGTTCTTAAGTCAACGCAAATCCTTCAGGAATCGATATCAGACGAAACTCTTAAGACTTGGTCGAACACCGCAAGACTTCTGTCCTTGTTAGTTGCTATACGACAAACAGAGATGGTAAATATACGTTGATTATCGCCAAATGAATACCAGTTATATCCAGATATCGCGAGGTCGGTGCGGGACGGAGCAGACGAAGACTGGCTGAGATAACTTCAGAGACATTATTTGGATGTGAGTGTACAATAGATTTGTTTTTGTTTGGTCTACTTTATGTTAGAAAACTTTGTTTTATTGCGTTTATGAAATTGATGAAGAAATCTGCGATAGGATGGTTAAGGAGTACTATTTTTTATATGTATATATTATATGTATATATTATTCTTGTAGTTGTAATAGCCTTGTTGTTCCTAAAGCATAATTTATCGTTAATATTTGCGACCAACTGTGAAGTAGCGAGTTCGATTTCTGAGTTGGCTGGTGTGTTATTCGATTCTTTTATATAGAAGTGCTTAGTAGTAGCACGGAATTTAGATTTTTTCTCTTTATTTATTTAGGGGCATATGTCCATCAAGGATAGGTGAGCTCCAGCGATTCCTAAACAGTACATATACTACATACTACAATAATATACTAAATATTTTATTAAGTTATAAAGGTGTTAAGGTTATAAGACCTTTCTATAATAAATTTTGCACCTTCAGAAATCGATTCTGCTAATGTGCTTAAAATACTCCTTGATCATACTTATTAATATTAAAATTCTGCACAAACGATTCTCTACTCTAACACTTTAATATTTAACACACTCGACAAGTATATGTTGAACATGTTCTATTGCGCCACATACATCACAATTAGGGTCTAGAAATGTGTCAGGTAGATAGCAATAGGCTCTCTCCTACTTGAGACCTAAAATTATATTGGCGAAATGTAAGTGTAAAACGCATATGCCTACCCTTCGGGGATAACAGCGATGTTTATAATAGCAAGGGCCTCTGGAGACGGTAATGAATCTTTTATTACGTGAGACTTTGAAATCTGTTCAACCCACATTTGTCACCTATATTTGAATATAAGAGGCAAAATGTGGATTTGATACACCTTAGCTTCCTTATTAGAAGACTAGCTGACCCGCGCAACTTCGTCTGCTTCACATAAGAATTTTTCCCGTTTATGCAACATTTTTCATTGATGCTCATCTCCCATTGGTCGTAGCATGATGTTATATAGCCTATAGTCTTCCTCGATAAATGGACTAGCCAACACTAAAACAGTTTTCAATTCGAACCAGTAGTTCCTGAGATTAGCGCGTTCAACCACACAAATAAACAAACAATCTCTTCAGCTTTATAATATTAGTATAGATAATATAGATGTATAGACGAAACGCTACGATGGACATTATAGAACACAAGTATTGTGGACTACACAGATGGCGTAACGGTTTAAGTGACCGCCTCGCTTCTGCTACTGCGATGAGTGTTATAGGTGTTAGCAATTATAGGTAGAATATAATTATTATATAGAAATATTTAGTTAAATGTAGCGATGTAGAAGCATTATTTGAATATGTTTAATTGTATCAGTTATTTTCTGTTGGCAACACTGATTTTTCTCGACTGCTCCACTATGCTTGATAGTATAAAACTAACGCGCGGAACTATAACGGGCAGTCGTGCGTTGTGTGGCGATCGGATAAGTTTGTGAAGTAAAAGTATATTAAGTGGCGGATATTGCATTGAATTAAATCAGGTATGCATATTGTGTAACTATGTAAACTATTAATATAAAATATAATTATGTTACAATAATATTAAAGGAAATAAATACTTGAGAACTGATTCTGGAGTTTCCTTACAATTCAGAAGTGGGATAGACGGGTAATTTTTTTTCAAAAGGCACTCGTTTATCCCAGCCCACGTGCAAATTTAACTTTTATGAACAAATAAAAGAAAATATATACATTTCGTTCAGAATTGGTTCTCAACATTTGACTTGTCACGCATTGTATGGGGTATTGCGATATAGTCGATTTCTATACAACAAAATCAAAAGGTATACAAACGGTTCATTGACATGACCATAGACATTTTAGTGATGTCCAAGTGTAGCATCAATTGTAAAACAATTAATTACTTATTTGAATTTAAAAAAGTTGATATCCGCTTTGGCCAAACAGAATATAGTAAATCGATACATACAGAAAAAAAAAAATGCAAGGTAGGTACATAATTTTACATTGTTAAAGAATAACCTAAGGGATAGGATTAGTAATTATTACTGACAGATTAATTTAAATTCCTCCAAATTATAGATATTTTGGCATCTGACAATAATCTCACTTTTCGTCTAAGATTTTTTAAATCAAACAATTATTTATTAATCGAACGCCAAATGCTTTAAAAAATATTAAGGTATCGTGTGAAAACGTTGAAAATATGGATAATTGTTACTTATTCCATGTAGTGAGTAATTGTGATAAATTTAACAGATTTAACATCAAATTTGGTTTGTTTATATTTCCGTCCTGATGGGTTGAAGTCAACTACGACACTTGTGTTTGTTTGTTTTTTCGTTTCGATTATGCGACTTACAGATAAGTGTGTTGGATGCTAGGTGGACTCGTTGTGTCGGCGTTGTAGTTTGGCTTGGCCAAGGCACTCCCTGGTAGCTAACTATTGGCAAGCGACGTATTTACTTGATAATGTACTGTGTACTTATGGATATGTAGCATTATTGCGGTTGATGAGGTTGAATTTGGCTGGGGCACTCCTCGGTATTTCTCCTCTCGGCACTGTTTATATCCAGCCAGAGCTACTCTCTGGGGATGTGTTATCAGGTGCAGTCTGCTATATGTCCATCAAAAATGGTATTAGGAAGAGGAATGACTTGTTAATGCTTTTGCCCATATTGGTGCGCTATGTTTATATGCACTATACTGACATACAGATTGAAGGTATCATTACTAATATATTATTACTTTTATTTTCAATCGATACCTACAATATTAAAACACAATGAAACTATATACTATCTTAAAGATTAAAGCTTTCATGGATGAGCTGAATTCATGGTCAAAGTCAATATCATTTATTCATTTAGTTCACAAAGATAAGATAAGATAAGAAAACTTTATTCATAGATAAAGTTAGCCTAGGTTTACAATGTTGTTCTGTTTTAATATATGTTCTAAATATGTGTGCACAGCATGTTTAAAACAGATACAATATAGTACAGTTAAACATATTTACACTATTAATCATATTTGACTATATTAACTTAGAACATTAGCAAATTAATGTATAAATAAGAAGAAAAATATTCTGTTTAACTTCAACATATAAAATTGGCGGTAATCCGATAAAAATTCTTTAGCTCCCGTGCTAGTCAAATTGTGTTACGGCGAGGTAAGGATTCTCACTCTAGAAATACAAACTGTAAGTTAATTGAGTAAGGACAGTTTTGTAATATTGATTGTAATATTTAAGGGAACAAAACATGCACGATATCTACTAATGAGTTTGGTGTAAACAGGTTGTATATCTACAAATAACAGATAATTTTGAAGAACGATTGTTAAGCATAGTTAAACTATTTTAAAATAATGTAATTGATAAAATATAAAGTTTATGTCAATGCAGACATGATTTGGTATTTATATGAATTTTGTTTATGGTAATATATAATGTAAGTATTATATAAAAAATAAGCATTATATAAATAAACTATAATAAATTTGAATAGCTTTAATAGTTTTAATTATTTTATTAGCTTAAAAATTAGTAAAGGTCAATAAAATTACTGAGGCTACATTTAGGTTAGTTGCTAGGTTCAGGCAAAGGGTTGCCCTATGAGAAGAAACCTGCAAGACACGATATTTGAGCGCCTCACTTAACTTTATCATCTAAAGTTTTTAAATTTATATTTACGTTAGGACTCTCTACATTTGGCAGTGTAAAGTTTAGTAGTAAATTATTCGTCGTAAACCAATCTAGGACTTGCGCGAGTAAATCGTTAACAGCACATAAATTCAGTGCTTTTCAGTCAACTTTAAAAATAAGGGATTTGTCATCCACGAATAAAACAATTTCACACAAATCCTGAAACCATATTGATTTGTATGAAATAAATCATTTACACTAAAGTGGCTCTTTAATTGCTGTAATATAATCTTCCCAAATACTTTACTGATTGAAATTGGCCTAAAATTATTGGGGTCGCTTTGGTATCCAATTTTAAATTAAGGTAGTATTTTACTACATTTAATTAAGTTAAGAAAAATGCCCATATTCATTAAAATGCCCCGTTGATTATAGCAGCTAGGTGTGGCGCTATATTGACAATAATATTTTCAACAAATTTTACAGAGATAGGAACCCCTGAATTTAGCAGATATTTTTAATTAAGTTACTTAAATACGTTTATTATATGATATGGATGTACACGTTCAAAACTGAATAGCATCTTACTCTTCCACGTTGTCGATAACCAAGTATTCTGCTCGAGCTGGGCAAGACCTTAGGGTATTAGTTGTATTTAAAGTTATTTTTGCGAAGTAGTTATTAAAGGTGTCGGCTATTTCCAAATTATTTGAAATTATGTTATTATTTTTCACAATACAAATTATTAATTATATACATAATATAAACACAATTCTATAAAACTAACTTATACCTAAAATATTATAAAAACAGAAATAAAAAGAAGAAAACTAAAACCCTCTAATAGGTGTCATAGAATTCCTATTGTTATTATTTGTATTAAGTTCAAAGGTATTATCACGCACCTTGCTGCGTCCTGTTTCATTGTTATTAATATTCCAAATAGTTTTGATTTTATTACTAGAATTTCGTATTTTAGTTTTTAGATAAAGGGACTTGGCAGTGGCACAAATCATTTTAAATAATTTTTAACATATTGAATAAAATTAGGATCGAAATTGAATATTTTTCATATCATATAATTCATATAATTTAGATCACAAAACATAATCTTATTATTCTTAGTAAAGGTCTTACATTTAATAATATTATTATATTCTAAAGTAATTATGTTAAGTAAAGACTCATATACTTCGTCTGAGAAAGGATATCCTTCCATATTGAGAACCTTGACACTTACTTTATTATTAAATTTCCTTTAGGCGCATTATGTCCAATTCGCAAAATGTCCAGCTGGCTCAAAATGTCCAATTCTCACAACGTCCAATTCGCAAATTCTCCAATTCTCACAACGTCCAAATCGCAATTGGTCCAATTCGTAATTGGTCCGATTCGCAATTGGTCCAATTCGCAATTGGTCCAGTTCGTAATATTAGAAGTCGTCCTTCATTTCAAGAGGCGTTTTTGACAACTTTCTGAGTGTTGAGATTCAGCTCAAAGTAAAAATACATTTATATTTCTGATCATCACTTTTATTTAACAAATAAGACAAATCTATATTATCGTATATCTATTATAATTTGGTTATAATTTTGATCATAACATAATAAGTACTTTTTAAAAAAATAAACATAGGTGTTTTAATCAAAATAGGTAGACCTTTATATATTTTTATATTTTCATGAAATCGAATAATCACTTTGAGTCATAATTATTTTTATAAAATAGAATCAACATAGATATTTTAATCATAGTAGGTACATAGTCATATTTATATGTATTTTTTTTAATGAAATGGAATATATGAGAAATGATGTATTTCTACATCATTGATTAAACAATGTAAGACGAAGAAATATAATTTTTGTGAAAAAGCTTTTAAGGCTAAGTCTATCATTTTGTAGTTCGATCAAATATTTTTTATACTTTTTATCGAATGTGATGTCTTTTAATCTTCTTCTATTTCTCACCGTTTTGAATAAAGAATCCCGGAGTCGTCTATCACAATATGTTGCTTCTTTTCGGAGTTCATGTAGAATTCATGTTGAATACTTTTTAACCAATGTTCAGTTATGCAACATACTTGAATATTATGTTTAAAAATAAATCTAATTCTAACTCCTTGCCGGATAGACCCTGAATATTTTAATGAATGTCTCGTTTAACAGTTTAAACTTCTAGATGTATCACTAAGATTTGTAGTAATAATACTACTATGTTCTATAACCTTCACTACTCTACTGGTAACTGGGTCCCTGCATAATAAGTATATTAAATGCTAATAGTTTAGCAAGTTGCTTTTTATAAAAATAAGGTAGAAACAATGTATCTTTAGTCAATAAAAATCTACTAATAAACTTGTTAGTGTCGAAGAATGAAATAAAATTGTTATAACATATACAACTGCATTTAAAGAAGTAAATTAAGGTTTTCAATATTCCTATTTTTGTTCTTTTGTTAATACATAGGACTATGGTAATGCACACAGAATAAAGTTACACCCTACCTTATAATGTAATGATTATACTTCTGTTAAATAGATTGCATCTTTTTTAGTGACAGATAGGCTGTCACCATAAAGAAATGACTGAGCGTTTAATGTAGTCGTTTCTAACTTCTACTGAAACCTACAGGTGTGGGTTACAGAGATGTATTCATGTTTTCAGACCAAATAGGTGTTTGGTCTCAGGGCATGAATGTGTTTTTGTTATTGTTATCAACCAAATAAGACACAGGCATAACTTCATGATCAGGGGAGGAGATGGTATCACTGTTGACTGACTCCAAATCACAAACAGCTGACAGGTTTCAGCGGTAATATTAAAGTTAACCTATTGAGTCTCAGTGACATACTGGTGGCATGACTCGATATTTTTATTACGTCTGGTATACCTGACAAATTAACTGTGATAAATATTTAATTAATGAATTTAAACTGCCGATCATTCCTTAATTTTCAGACTAATGGATGAGTCTGATGATAAGTAACCGCGATAATGAAAGCGGAAAAGGGTAGACTTCAAAACAAATACAGAGTGAGGGAGTGGAAGGGAGCCGGCGAGAGAGGCAAATCCACAAACACTCTTTTAATCGTAAGTTACAAAGTCCGAGGAGGGAGGTGTTGCGACAACGTGGATAACACGGGGAGTCGTAACATCAAAACTCGGCATAATAATAAAAGTCCGAGGAGGGAGGTGTTGCGACAACGTGGATAACACGGGGAGTCGTAACATCAAAACTCGGCACAATCGTAAAAGTCCGAGGAGGGAGGTGTCGCGACAACGTGGATAACACGGGAAGTCGCGACATCAAAACTCGGCACCGTTAAATAAACTAAGTAAATTAATTAATAACCGCGTCTCGACAGTTTTAGATGTTAATAAGTAATGTTAAAGGCGCATCGACCTCGCTATGAGAATATTGTATCAATAGATAAACTAAAACCATGTTTGGTATACGATAGAAATCATGACTCTAGTTAAGTAAATTCAGAGAAAGAATGTGAAGATATTTCTAAAATAATGAATTGATGACATAATAGTTGTAACAGTGATTCTCACTGGTTGTTTTCAATAATTATATAATATTTTAGTGATTTAAAATAAATGTATGAATGCCATACATATTATGTAAAACAATTATAATAGCATTTTCTGCATGACACCCAAAATATACAATAAAGTACCAAATAAATTTAAGGACCTTAATGTTAACGTATTTAAACGTAATTTAAGAAATTTATTATTTATTGCATAAATGCTACTATAATATTAATGATCTCCTATGTGATAATCTTATATAATTTGTTTTCTTTGTTTTAATAATCGTCTATCATGATCTAATTTAATTTGGCATGTTCTTAATTATTGACTTATCTATTACTATTCTATTATTGGAAATGAATTATTAATTAATTAATTTTTATATTTATTGTACGGATTTGAACTAACCTATTTATAATATATCTCACTTCATTGTTAAGAGACGCTTAATTGACATGTTAAAAGTTATAAATGTGTACATTCACATTGATAAAAATAAGCATTGTCTCTATGTAACAGGATATACATAATAATTTCTTAAGAAGTACATAAATAAAATACATTAAATTATACTCATTACGAATATAAACAACGGTACTTCAAGCGATTCATGGCCACAATTTTGTGCACGAATCGCTTGACCTGTTGTTGTTAAACATAATCTAAAGCGAAGGGTCTCGCTTTAACATCAGGATGGCCGAGCTGTTAGCAATTATAGGTAGAATATAATTATTATATAGAAATATTTAGTTAAATGTAGCGATGTAGAAGCATTATTTGAATATGTTTAATTGTATCAGTTATTTTCTGTTGGCAACACTGATTTTTCTCGACTGCTCCACTATGCTTGATAGTATAAAACTAACGCGCGGAACTATAACGGGCAGTCGTGCGTTGTGTGGCGATCGGATAAGTTTGTGAAGTAAAAGTATATTAAGTGGCGGATATTGCATTGAATTAAATCAGGTATGCATATTGTGTAACTATGTAAACTATTAATATAAAATATAATTATGTTACAATAATATTAAAGGAAATAAATACTTGAGAACTGATTCTGGAGTTTCCTTACATAGGTTCGGGAGACGAGAAAAATTATATAATCTACAAATTGTTGTTCTGAGTCTGCGTGTTTGATGTATCATAAAGTCCCCGGCAACACAGGAATGAATGCTAGAACGGGGTGATATAACAAAAACAAAATTATACTATCTATGAATCACCCCAATATTCATATGTACTATTATCAGCACATATATGTACCTATGTCTCTTTTAAACTGCTTTACAAACACGTGAAGGTACTTACAGAATCAAATTGAACCATCTACAAAATAAAAACTCCGGCAATTCCGCATCAGTAACACACTTTCTCCCATTTCCCCGAGGCAAGCAAACGGAAAATGCAAGACTCCGATCGTGATTAAGTGCAATGAAGGGAGGAATTATATACGGACCCTACGGCAGGGAGAACGACCATTAAAATACGAATTCGGAAAATCTCAATAAGCGTTTTCAATTTGTATTTCCAAATTATACCGCTATGAAAAGGATTCTCGTGTTCGGGATTCATATAATAACGATTATTTTAATGTTATGGGGAAGGCGCGTGGCGGGTAATGCTTCAACGTCATGCTAACATTGGCCCAAAGGTGTTCAGTTTTATCTTTTACTAGATGTGCCCTCGGTTACACCCGCGTTTATGTCTAGTGCGGCACCCCCGTGGGTCATAGCTTGATTTTATATAACCTATAACCTTCCTCGATACATAAGCTATGCAACAAAAAAATAATTTTCCAATTCGAACCAGTAGTTACTGAGATTAGCGCGGGTTCAACCAAACAAACAAACTCTTCAGCTTTATAATATTAGTATAGATATGCGAAATGTAAGTATTATTTTACGTCATCTATATTTCATACGTACATATTCGATGAAATCCCCAAGGGCTAGGCAGAGGTGAAGCTACGGTCCAGCTACGGTTTTAATTTAAGTTTAGACGAACCTGAAGCACTGTATCGACTACCGCTGCGCTTCCGGTTCGGCCATTCACTTAATAATTATCATATATAAGTTTATTCCTTCAACATCAGTATTAAAATTGCGTACCAAAAATCATAAATACATATATTGCAATGTTAGAAAGTTATGTATATTCAACGTATTTGTTTTTCTTGGCGTTATTAATTAGGGAAACCAAACTAATAAACTATTACCATACTTTGGGACAAAATGGGACAACCACATGAGACAAAATTTGTGTGGACCACGAATGGTTGTTCCAAGTCTGGTACGTTTTTGTATCCATTGTTTGAATGTTTGCGAAGTTCCCCGTGCCGCAGGAATATTTTAAGAGCGGGAAATGTTTGTTATATAAAATAAAATAAAACCGTACTACCAGCTTAAAACTCAACAACCCTGTGTCCAACCCGCCAGTAGTAATCGCTGCTGTTGCTCTTTTAGGGACTACGCACATTTATTCAGCTCTTTTCAGCTTTTGTCCATAGAAAACAACAATTTTGTATGGAGACGTGTACGCGTCCATTCAGCTTTCCGCGTCCATTCTGCTTTCGCGGCAAACCAGCATAAAATGAGGATAAATGTGTTTTTATTATGCGAATGCTATAGAGAGCGTTCGGCGCTGTTTCGCTGCGTTCAGCGCTGTTCCGCCGCGTACAGCGCTGTTCCGGCGCAATCACCGTCGAACGCGGCGGAACAGCTCTTTACAGGGATGGTTCGCGACTCCTTGTCGACAAGTTGCGACCTGTATTGTTCCTGCATTGATTTGATTTATTTAGCGCCGTACGCAGTAGACAGAAGCGTTTCAGTGGAGATAGCACGTTATGACGGCTATTCTCATTCTTACGACGCCGTACGCGGCTGATAGAAGCAAAGCTGTATAAGTGTGACCAAAATCGTTCAGCGAAACGCGAATGGAGCTGAATAAGTGTGCGTAGTCCCTTACAGTTCACCTCATTTGATTGCTTTAGCCGATATGGGTATGCTTGAAAACAGCAGTCCATTGCTCTCATATTAGTCAAAGTCAAAGTCAAAGTCAAAAATCTTTATTTCCATAAAAATGTGCAAACAATTCTTGGACACGTCAATTCACTATTATATTAATAAAAAATAATAATAAAAATAAATAGAAGGAAATAAAAATTTAGCATTGAAAAAAGCCTGTTCGAGGAGTAGAGCTTTCATGATTCTTTTCAATCGCCAAATGTTTAGATATCAATACAATTATTTTCCTTATATGAGCTGCTGTGTGTAGTTGTTAGTTATTTATTTCAATAAGATTAAAAAGTAAAATTCGTTAATCTAAGATATATTTAAATAACACATGAAATAATAGTCACAGCATCTCATATTACAGTTAGCTTAATAATATGATTAGAAATAACCTGTGAGTGGAAGTAACTCAATCCCAAGCATTTTTATTTTCTATATATTCAGTGACTGAGTAATAACCTTTCGAATATAATTTACGATTTACAACTGTTTTAAATTTATTATAACTTAAATTTTGAATTTCACTTGGGACTTTATTGTAAAAGCGCACACATTGACCTATAAACGACTTATTAATTTTTTGAAGCCGGGAGGCCGGCCCTAGTAGTCTATTTTTGTTTCTTGTATTTATATTATGTATATCGCTTATCTTATAATATAAGTCAATGGTCTTAAATATATAAATTAAATTTTCATATATGTATTGGCTGGCTACTGTTAATATATTTATTTCCTTAAATTTATTTCTCAATGTATCCCTTGTTTTCATGTTGTAAATTGCTCGAATAGCCCTTTTCTGCAGTACGAAGATAGTTTGAATGTAGGCAGCATTCCTCCACAATAGAATACCATACGACATTACACTGTGAAAGTAGCTATGATAAACTAGCCTAGCGGTATCTATGTCAGTAAGATGGCGAATTTTTCTGATTGCGTACGCTGCAGAGCTGAGCCTATTCGATAACTTACTAAGTTGTCGTCCTTAATTTTTAAAGATGTCTTCACTTGTTTGACATTTGGGGTTAAAAATCGAATACATTTGGTTTCCCCCATTTAAAAGTAGGTTGTTAACATCAAACCAGTGACCTACTTTAGAGATAGCAATGTTCACATCGTCCAAAACCGTTTCTTGGCGTTTTTATTTAAATAATAATGAGGTATCATCCGCAAACAGTACTATCTCATGTTTATCCCTCACGAGGTGGGGTAAATTATTAATATAAACTAAAAATAAAAACGGGCCGAGAATTGAACCCTGAGGAACCCTCATTTTAACCACAGACCCCGAAGATCGCTTACCATTAACATCAACTTTCTGAATCCTGTTACTCAAATAGGATGTAAGAAGATTCAGTGCTGAATTTTTGACTCCATAGTGATGTAATTTCCTGATTAATGTTTCATGAAGTACACAGTGAAAAGCCTTAGACAAATCACAAAAAATACCTACCGCATCCCGTGATTCCTCCCAGGCGTCAAAAATATATTTTACAAGCTCAACACCGGCGTCAGTGGTGGAGCGACCCTTTGTAAAACCAAATTGTTTATTGTGAAGTAATTTATTATTATTAAAAAAAGTCTGCAATTGATTCAAAATAATCTTTTCATAAATTTTGCTGAACGTAGGTAACACAGAAATAGGTCTAAAATTGGTTACGGGGAGACATGGCTGCTGTAAAGCAACCGAAACGTCGGGGCAAAGTGTAAACTTAAATACAAATAGTTTTAATTAGAAAATATATAGCTTAAATAGTAGTAACATTCAATAATAGTAGTGTTAGAGTTTTCAAAATTATGTAATAACAGTGTTTAAAGTAAAATAAACAACGCGATAAAATCCGTATAAAGTGTTTAATTTCAATGTATAACATTCGCGTAAACATAAGACAATATTATGTAAAACATTATGTTGCTCAATAGAAGCAACTTGTTTAGCCAAGTTCTTGGCTGTTATAGAAAAAAATATGATAGCGATACAGCTATCTGTTTCCTAACATAATTGGTAAGGTAATATTTACCTTTTGTCAAATTAAAATATTTACTAACAAATCTGTTAGTGTCAATAAAATGAAACTTGTCATAATTTTGCCCAAAGTTAAATTGTGCATCAATGTATTTAAATTGTCTAATAATATTTTCCTCCTGTGGCAAACCTTTACTCAGCGGAAGTGCAAACATCACAATTTTTTTAACATTTAAATTTGATAAGTACTTAAGATAACTTATAATTTTTTTTTGTTTACATTTCCCCTATTACCCACAAAGATCAGTAAGGAAGTATTCTCACTAAGATTATGATTACTATTTTTATTCATAATTTCTGCATATGATAAGTTAGGCAAACAATGATTGGTCACTGTGTGTCCTGGTGTTGATTTTGTTAATAAAGAACCCATGTCCTTGCCAATTTCATCACTAAACATAACTATGTTCTTAGCAATATGTGTGTTACTCACATATTCCATAGGATTAACGGAGCTATTATTTATTGATTGGTTTGTCAGTATTGGCAAAGACGAAGAGGGACCACATGAAGACCGGCAATCCAATGACTGCATACAATCACTAGTGCGATTGCAGGTATCTAGTATTGAATCATTTTTACAACTACAAGAATTAACTAGCTTGACTATCACCAACACTTGTTCCCTGCTCTGTCTTTCAGCCATTTCATACTTATGTGTGATAGATTTCAATAATTCATGAAGCCGGTCAACCTCACACTGCAGCGCCTGCGTATCTTTTTTGTACTGCAATTAGACATTGTCCAACTCCAATGAATACATGTTCACTTGGTCAATCAGTTGCAGCCTCTGCCTGTTTAAGGACATGCTATCAATAAAAGAAATTATGTTTTAATATAAGTTTCTTTGTGCGGGTAATGTATTTCTTAATTTTAATATACTTTTTCAATTTACTCTTGCTACATTTAATAACCCTCACAGATTTACTGGCAGAACTAGCAGGCTCTTCATCACAAGTGAGGTCCATAATTAAAGAAGGATGTTTATTATTAACTGTAGCAGTATTGATGCTGGTGGCTAACAACTCATCGAACAAACTTTGGTTTGATGCTGCTACAATTCTGTTATTTTGTGCTTCTAAATCTGAAATCTTACAATTCGCTTGATGTAACTGCTTTTCTAGCAAAGTGATTTGGTGTGCTTATGCAAGGGGCTAAGACCACTGCCTAATCCTATCCTATATATATATATATATGTATATATATCCCTATAATCCTAGTCACCGCTAGATTTACAACCCAAGGTTATTTGCCTCCGTCCTAATATAACATCATCATACATCATATATCAGGTCTGAACATCGATTGCCACTAGCTGCCGTACTGGAAATCCAACGTAGGAAATGAAACGGATTTTCCACGATCTTGTTCAATCCTATTGATCCTAGATAGGAATCCAATTTAAATTTGCAGCCGCCTATTGTTAGGGAAAAGCCTTGCGAAGCAAGACTGCCTTTTGTTATCACGTAGCTATCTATTGTAGGACAAATTACATACATTGATTCACGCCTGTGTCACGATGGAGGAGATTAAGGAATTCTTACTACGATACTGGTTTATCTCTATTGATTCACACGCCTCTTTCTTTGCTTGTCGATTTAAATTATTTTGGCACGTAATCCAGATCTAGGTTAGAATCTTCTTCTGATTATGTTCCCTTACTTATTATGAAATTAAAACACTAGTGTTTTCAGTTAGTGTCAATTTGTGTTTATGTTTGCATACCGTGAGGTCACCAGGTTCTATTTCCGAAAGTGTTATTAGATTTCCCACAAGGAAATAGTGGCTAGGAAAGTATACTAATATATACAGCAATAGGTTCGCTTTTCTATTATTACGATAGCTCTAGAATAGCGAAATGTGAGTGACCTATTAGTACCCGTAACTTTTCGAGGATATTGTTGAAAACTTATTGAAATGGTCATGATAAATTACGATGGTATTGTAAATCTTCATTTTCAAGAACAGTTTCAAGTAAGAAGAGATATAAGAATACGTTTCTCTTTAAACAAGATGATAAATAATTTATTTTAGGGACGTCTTTTGATCGTATGGACATTAGAAGAGAGAATGAAAATACATAAATAATTTAGAGCGAGCGTTTCCAAGTATATCTAATTATAACCAGAGAATCAATTTATTTATATTTGAATCTAAGAAACAAAGACACCCTTGTCAAGTCCAGTTTCAGTAAAATCAAAAACAATGTTAAGAAATAAAATAAACAGCAAATACCTGTCTTTTGGTGAGTTCTATCACACTAGTAACAATAGTCTTCAAATAAATCGCGCTGTTTATGCCTGGTCTAGAAGCCATTTCTGTCTATTACACGACGCATATCCAATAAAATTGACATAAAACAATACGTAATAAGTTAAGTACGTCCCAAACAATCGGCCGGTCTAGATCAGCCAATATCAAGTGCAAGGCTATGTCAGTATGTACCGGTATGGTCAGCCGCGAGCGGCGTGCTCACCAACCGACCCAATTACACCTTTCCGTTGCACATTTCGGAGTATCACATCGGTATACTAACTAGCACCTATATAGACTACTGGCTGCATTGATTCAGAGATGCTTTGGACAGCTTGTAAGAGCGGGGAAATAAATGTGAATGATAGTTTTTAGGAAATATTAGGAAGCTATGGCTTCGCTCGCGTTTATCTAGATATTGTCTATAGATTGCTATCCGTCTAGTACAGCAAGCTTTTTTTTCTGAATGGCAGGTACCCTATATATTTTCTGTATCCCTAAAAACATTTACGCGAAATTTCATAACTATCGGTCGAGTAGTAAAGGCGTGAAAGCGCAACAAACAAACTCACATTCGCATTTATAGTATTATTAGTAAAGACTTATTATATGCATGTTAATATTACTGCAATCTAATGCCTCGGTGTTGCAGTGGATGTGAACACGACTGCTACACATAAGATCTCGGCTTTAAATCCCAGATTGAGCAGTGTAACTCGGATTTTCTGTCAAGAAATCCCCAGTGTGTTACGCGTGGGACCTAACATCATGGTTGACGAAATGTTGGTTGGAGGAATACATCTCTGCCTGCCACTTCAAAGATAGAGGCGTGATACGAAGTATAATATTTAAAGAAATTTAAAAGTAGTGCACCTTACGACTCTCAATGTGCCCCTATATGTATTAGAACTTCTATAAGTTATACGCACTTATTTGCATATAATATACTTTCAAATATCAAGTATCGTGCATTTCGTCCTTTACCACTCATTCCTTCCATCCTACCTTGCTCACTAATTTACTCTTCCATTCTGCTATCCTTCTACTCTTTCACTCATGTATATCAAACATGCTCTAATACCGTATGAGCCAATACCAAAACGAAGAAAAGATCAAATTTGTAAAATTATACCTTACAAAACGGCACTTGCTTCTGGAAGTTTCTTTGTCCTCAGTTCCCGACTATATAATCGCTTCAACAAATATATTTATATATGTGTAAGCGCTGACTACAAAAATATGTAAATTTAGTAGTTTATAACTGACATCGTAAATTACACAAACACAAACACAGACACACAGACAAACTCACAAATAAATACACATAATTTGAACCGTGACGAAATGATAAAATTGAATAAGTGTTATTATATTAATCAAATTAAAATGTTTTATTTATCTAAATTAATATATTATTAATTCATTAATGGCAAAATATTTCTGTAAAATATCTTTACTTTAAATTGCTATATCAAAATCAAAATCAAAATAAATTTATTTAAATTAGGTTACAAGGTAACACTTATGAATGTCAAAATTAAACGTAATTTTTTTCTGTGAATTTACATTTACTGCCACGTGCAGCAAAGCAAGGGTGTAGGGCTCAAGATTATATCACTGTCATTGTAATAAAATTAAAGTGAACTTAAATCCATGGAAGGCGCTGGCACCTGTCATACAATGCTCGCATTAATACAGGTGTCAAATATACAAAATATTTTTCATGTTCTTTTAAAAATTGTGTAATTATCATGTGAAAATGTTTGTGAAGGAATTCAGTTAAATAAATTATTATTATTATAAAATATAAACACTTATACATTAATGTATGATAAATCTAATACGCGTAACTCGTAACTGTAACCATATTTCTTACCCATGACAAAGAAGCTTCAATTCAGCAAGTTCAATTCAATTTCAAGTTTAGGCTAAAATTTGTTTTCCTAACGGAACAGAAACCGACAATGGTCGTGATTGGTGGTTTAATCCAAAAATAGATGTAAAATAAGCAATAAATATCTTGAATGAAGAAAAACGCAGGAAAATACCGATCATTTT
Source organism: Catocala nupta (assembly GCA_963675205.1). NCBI lineage: Eukaryota > Metazoa > Arthropoda > Insecta > Lepidoptera > Erebidae > Catocala > Catocala nupta. The sequence goes on from OY776082.1 coordinate 28,915,834, forward strand.
AAGGTTTAATTAGTGACCAGTTACAAAGAAAAACATTGTTATTATTTCTCTTGAATCTTTTATAGCTGTGTAAACATTTTGAAGGGAAAATCTTAGAGGTCGTTTTTATTTAATTGGATATAATAGGAAACAGTATTTTATATCTCTCAAATTCGCGTCACCTGTTTACTCAATTGGTATTCAATGTTCTTCTTAAGGCAATTTATAAAACACTATTATTAAATTATTAGGAGGAGCCAGAGAGACGAACACAAAGATATTTTTGCACTTTTTAAATTATTCACCAGACTTGTGGAACGTGCGGTTCATTAGCTACCTTTGTGTTAAGTCCCATTTGCATTAAATTAAGTTGTGGACCGATGTAGAATTGTTAATGAATATTTCTCTGTACTTCTGCCACATAATTCGGCCTCGATGGCGTAGTGGTCAGTGTAACTGACTGCCACGCCTGAGGTCGTAGGTTCGATTCCCGCACAAGTCGAACATTTGTGTGCATGAACATAGATGTTTGTCTTGGTCTGGATGTTTCTATGTATAATATGTATGTATTTACAAAAAAAAAAATTGTGTATGTTTATCCATTGTCTAGAACCCATAGTACAAGCTCTGCTTAGTTTGGGCTAGATGGTGTGTTGTGTGTATGTGATAGAATATTATATTATTATTATTATAATATATATATAATTGCTTCGATCGATGAGCGCCTGCGCTATTATGCTAATCTGTCTATGCTTTTTATGTTATCTATCATTTAGGTTTTGTGTTCAATTTGATTCTGGTATTTATTTGTTGTTGCAATTTTATTGCTGACACTTGATGGTTATTCAGCCAATTAGAGATTTCTAAACTTTCATGCATATGCATATCATAACCTGAGGTCCTAAGTCCGAAGTGCAGTGACATTCACTCACTTAAATGTCAATGTGGTCCGTTTTCTTAATAAAAAAAACGGATCTTAATAGCATTCCTGAGCTGTCTTGTGTCGGTCTTCATTACGGGTTGACCAGTGTGAGTTCAGCCATTATAAGTGTAAGAACTGTTCCTTAAATAATTCCTTGCTGTTTCCAAAGAAAAACAAATCGATATGCGAATGCAGCACATAACGCTGAATAAATTTTCGTAATAGATATTATATTTTAGTGTTGTACAGTGGCAACGTCAGTTGAAGAACCTGATGTGAAATAGTTACATTTTGGACCTGCGGTCGATAGACGTTATTATTTTTTATAAATCTTTAACTGCTGCATTAAAACCAAGGATAAAGGACACTCAGAGTTGGAACGGCAATATGCGAGATAAAAAAATGGATAGCAATACTCGACGCATTGGTAATGGCGAAGTGGCTACTTATAGAACTTTCATGCAGCAGTGAGGACCCGTCGTGAATGTTCATAGCGCTTGACACATCCCACTACTTATGATCGTATCCAGAAGGTAGAAAGTGGTAACGGCAATGAGAGCTGAGATGGTACGAGTAATTAATCAGAGGCGTGTCGGTCAAATACGTACTATATCTAAACTGTATAGCTTGCGGAAAACACATGCGCTCGTACTATCTTCAACTAACTTCCTCTAACAATAGGCATATTTTAAATGCATATAGTAAGTATTACAGATATTAAAACGTATCGAGGTCCGTCGAGAGCGATGAAAACCTTTGATTGAACCTCCGAAAATTAAGTTTCAAATTAATAGTTTTATTGTTAGCTAGGCTAATTTGCTTTGTGACCGGGACACGGCGCAGCACACGCTGGAGGAGTGCCCGGCGTGGGCCGCGGAGCGCTGTGCCCTGGTCACCGTGATTGGCCCCGACCTTTCGTTGCCGACCGTCATATCCAAGATGGTCGGCGACGACAGGTGCTGGGGCGCAATGAGTTCCTTCTGCGAGACTGTCATCTCGCAGAAGGAGGCGGCGGAGCGGGGGCGTGAGGACGATCCTTACGTCCCGGACGTCCGCCGCCGGAGGAGGGGGCGCAGGAGACGCGCTTATGTCGCTCTCCTGCCCCCCACCTAGGGGCTCCGGGTGGCGGGGCCTCAGGGGACCCTGCCACCCGTAAACTAAAAGCCCTGAGAGGGCGCGCGCGGTGTTCCCGCGCGCCTTTCTGATGTCGAAAGGGGAGAGCAGTCAGGCTCTCCCCTGGGGTCGAGAGGTGGTCGGGTCCGAAAAAAATGACCCGGCCGGCACCCACACGGGGGGGCCTGCTATGGTTGAATCTTTTAAGTTCCCAACTGGCCCCCCCCATTGGGTGAGAGAGGGAACACCCCAGGTTTTTTAGTGGGTATACTAGCGCGTCTTCTTGCTGGGAGTCCCACACGCCCCGCCGGTGCCATCCCCTAGCCGGCGGGTAGTGCATGAAGCATTTTTCCTGGGAATCAAAAAAAAAAAAAAAAAAAAAGGCTAATTTGCTTGTGTTAGGAGTAGATTAACGTCGATAGGGATTGTTCCCACTAGTCCCCTCTAGAACTGTCCCCCAGGTGGAAAATCGTTCATTGCTCCTAGTACCACCAACAGTTCCATGATGGAAGTACTGATGAATTTTTAATCACTAGTTCCATTTTAAAAGAATCTGAAAATAATGGAACTAGTTTTGAAATTTGCTATCACTAGTTCCATATTATTATTATGGGCACTTGTGATTTTTTTTGATGGTATAAAAACACTAGAGTTTAAATTTGTCACCGGGTGACAACTAAGAAGAAAATTCCTAGTTGTCAACCCGGGGGACAGTTCTAGAGGGGACTATTAGGAACAATCCGTCGATAGTGCAATACGTGAACTATGACCAAAATCACAGTTTCAATGCCATATCCATTAAGCTATAGCTTACAAATGCTGCCGCGATGTTGACTTAAAGTTAGCATTTCACTTCAGCTTTACGAAATTAAAAATTAATAAAATTTTGTATACGCAAAACTAGGGTCTATCGTTAGCCAGTTTTAAATTCTAAGTGGCGAGATGTGGTTGAACGGTTAAATTCCCAGCGCTCGCGAATCGCGGGCCGGTGACCTAGATACACCCGTATCGCGCTCTGTGCATTTCATGTTTGATGGAAATTATACACTGATATGGACTCGGAGTACGTATGTGACCGTTTATTAACATGTAAATATATTGCTTTGATTTTCAGTGACATCTCTCGTATATATTATTGAATGTAAACATCATGGGTGCTTACTGCTTATATGTTTATCGGCTTGTTGACTTCATGTTAACAATGAAGATAAGGCTATACTGATGCCTGTTTCCTGTAAAGTTTGCCAGTGACTATGGTCTTTTAATTACTACGATCCTCAATGAACGATGTTACACACCTCTTTGGTTAAATTCACTAATATCACATTGTAATTCATGGCAGTTTAGGGTACTTTTATTCTTTCCTGTTAGAACTCTTTAAACAATTTTAATGCACGGCAATTGACTGTACTTTTATCCTGGTTTTTATCCAGACAGAAAATAAGTTCCAGTTATTTTGCTAAGATCTACTGTAAAGTCAAAGTAGACTGGTCTAATTTTTGGCAAGGTGTTTTTCGCTCTGTGTTGTACAATAGCTAAATGTAAGAGCATTCTACAGCTGAATTTCAGCAAAATAGTTACAATTGCGCTTAACATTAATTAACACAGTTGACTACGCACACAAACACTTAAATTTGTATATTTATTCAGTATTAATAGATAATAGGAATAACTCAAGTGTCGCGGCGAACTTGACAATTGCTAAAACGGACATAGATAGTTTGTTGTAGAGTGTGGATACGTCTGTGTCTCGTGTCAATAAGTATGTGTCTTTTTGTTCCGTGTTGTCTTGGAACCTGTAACACTCGGCGCATTGTCAGAGGCGAGGCGATCACTCTGGCCACTGCTTCATCCGTACATATGTATATAACAATAATCCCTTTATTTTAAACTACAAGATGTTGCAGAAGATCCGGTACAAAGTAGAGGGAAGTTCAGATACCATAGATAAAGCTTTTAGAGCAAAAGGATTTGTTATAATAAGTCCAACAAACAATCTCTATGTTAAGTGTCCATTGCCACTATAATAACAATAATTAATTATAATTAGTTGCTACCGAAACTTACCGCTATCCTCATCGCTTACAATTCATGTTGACACTTACCTGTAAAAGAAAAATGACATAATTAGTATTCAGTCAATTTAATGTGTGTCATTATCACACATTGAAATGATCTATTGTTTTTAACACATAAAAGAAAATAAATAAAGAAGGGGTCGCTGGAAAAGGCTATTTATTTTTTATTTTGTTTACAAAACTAAGCAAATCACTGAACAATTTTATAATTTCTGTACAAATAGAAGACACAATATTAGTATATGCTTTTCTCTTCTCTTGAAAAATTAGATTATAATAATAATATTCTATCACATAGACGCAACACTATGTAGCCCAGACTAAGCAGAGTTTGTACTATAGGTAGTAGGCAATGGATAAACATACATATATACTTTTATTTGTAAATACATACATAGTATACATAGAAACACCCAGACCAAGACAAACATCCATGTTCATGCACACAAATGTTTGACTTGTGCTTGCAGTTGTGAATTTTAGGATATACAGTATTAGTTTTCATAAAGTGCACATATGAAAATGAGTGAATCTAGACATCATTTTAAAGCTAAGAAAAAAATAATAATGATATTCTTCGATTTATACCTATTTATATTTTTTCTTTAGTAGTTATAGACCTTGTACCAAGAAAACCTTGTAACTTTTGAAGCAGGTGGTTAATCGTGTTGACACAAAAACAGTAATAATACGCAATGTGTAGACAATAACGACGGTATACTATTCACATCCAAAAAAATACCGGTGGCATCAATTAAGGAACATTTTAGACCAAAACTGAAGGCCGTACAATGTTTTTTAACATTGTTAAAAAACTCAAGAAAACTTCCCCATTGCCATTACTTTTTATTAATTGACGTTAATCTGTATCTAACTAATAACTTCTAAAGAAAATATATAAATAGGTATAAATCGAAGAATATTATTATTATTTTTTATTATTTTTCCTAGCGATAAAATGATGTCTAGTTTCACTCATTTCCATATGTGCACTTTATGAAAACTCACACTGTATAGTCATCAGGCTTCATTCACACGTACCATAAATACACCGTATCGACGCGACAAAAGGTGATCAAGCAGTGGTTACGTGTGAATAGTGCCGCTGCAGCTTTTTGCAGTTGCGTTGTGGTTCCTACAAAATGTGGATGCGGTTGTGTTGTCGTTAGTAGTTGCGATGTGGTTGCGACGACGCAATGACGCTCACGAGTGCAGACAGACAGTTTGACACCAGTTTTCGTTAAGGAAACACGCCTTGACTGAACAAACTCATGGAATTCGAAGAGGAAACATTGTTGTTGCTATCCTTGCTATGAATTTTATTAAGAAGAAGGAGACGTCAGCGGTGTCGGTGCGTCGACGCAGCGTTCTGTCTACGATGTGGTCGGACGCTAGTTCGCGGTGTCGCTGGTGGTTGCGTTGTGGTTGTGATGTCGTCGGTATCACACACGTGGTCGATAATGACGGCAAAATGTGGTCCGTGTAAATTCTACTATTCATTTTCAATACAAAATTGCGCCCGCTCAAGTGGTGTGGTTGTGGTTGTAGTGTGGTTGTGATACGTGTGAAACAAGCCTAATGTACACTATGACAGGGTTACCAAAATTCGAATTTCATAATAAACAAATAATATAACTGTGTCAATTCTACCTAAAACTTTATTGAAACAATATTTTTTCGTAACTTTTAGTCAATATATCTCAATTTAAAAATAAAAAAGTCAATATATCTCATTTCGCCAACTGTAATTTTAGATCTCACGTATCAGAGTGTGAGACTATTGACGTATACCGGACAGATTCCTCCGAAAAATATAAAAATTCATCCCAATAACAATAACGATACCTTGGAATCATTGGACCTGAGACCTCATGCAGAGCAATCCAATTTACTTCACAATTACGGTGCGCCAATGATGCAGTCTAATGTAATAAGTATGTAGTGTCAGGAGTATTAATAACACCTATTATATTTTCAAAGAGTAATTGTAATTATACGTAGACTGATGGCGTAGCGGGTAAGAGACCCCGCCAACTGATATGGGTTCGAATCCCACACAAGACAATTATTTGTATAACCCACAAATAACCCCCAAAAAAACCTAGCCTCAGAACAATATTTATCGGCCTCGATGGCGTAGTGATTTGTGTAACCGACTGCCACGTCTGAGGTCGCGGGTTCGATACTCGAGAACAAGACAAACATTTGTGTGCATGAACATGGATGTTTCCCTTGGTCTGGGTGTTTCTATGTATACCTTCGAGGAGGCGGCCCATTTGACTACCGTGGGGGTTTCCCAGGTGGTCAGGCGTATCGAGGCGCTGGGTTTACGGGTGTTCCTATGTATAATATGTACGTATTTACAAAAAAAAAGTATAATATGTATGTTTATCCATTGTCTAGTACCCATAGTACAAGCTTTGCTTAGGTTGGGCTAGATGGTGTTGTGTGTGGGGGGGGGGGCTTGCTATGGATGAATCTTTTAAGAGCCCCCAACTGGTCCCCCCCATTGGGCGAGAGAGGGAACACCCCAGATTTTTTAGTGGGTATACCAACACTTCATGCTGGGTGGGAGTCCCACACACCCCGCCGATGCCGTCCCCTATCCGAAAGACAGTGCAGTGCATAAAGCATTTTTCCTGGAAATAAAAACAAAGACGGTGTTGTGTGTATGTGATAGAATATATTATATTATAATTATTTGTGGGTTATACAAATAATTGTTCTGAGACTGGGTATGCAGATATAAATTGTTAATTTTTAAAGTCCCCAACGACACAGTGCTAGACATCTTAACTAATATAAGTTTGTTCGTTTGATCGATCATTATGAAATTTCGTATACACGTTGTCAGGGGTACAGAAAAGGATATAAGGTGTCTTTCATTTGGAAAAACTAAAAAGTACTGTTCCAGAGGGATAGAAAATTTATATAACCTACATTCACGTGACTGGAGCCGTCAGCAAAATTTAAAACAACATACAGGGTGTCCGGTAATTAATGGATAACCTTGAAATGGTTTATAGTAGAACTGAAGGCCGTTCAGAAAAATGAAAAAAGATATGAAAATAAAAAATAAATAAAAATATTTATATATTAAAAAGTGCAAGCTATATTAGCATAGCATACTTTTGACTGTCTATCTATTAGCATAATTAGTGTTTAATAATAAAACAACAAAGGATTTCATTCATTTATGATCGTAGTATACAAGAAAGTTATACATGGTAATTAATAAAAAAACACATATCTCAGGTAGTAGTTAGGATAGATTTTACTTCATATTTTTTTTCTGAACGGCCATCAGTTCCACTATAAGACATTTCCAGTTTAGCCATTAATTACCGGACAGCTTGTATAGGGGAAGTTCTTTTAAAAATTAAACACTTCAACATTGACATACAATACTCATACTCGAATAGTTGCATATCATTGTTAAACCATTCGTAAACGTGAGTGTAGTTAGATAGATGTCAATTGAATTGGTTAAATCTTGGCGGTACCGTCCGGTATCGCAATCCCGAGTGACCCCCGTTCGTCTCGGTATCAGGCCACCAGTAACTGACCTATATAGACCTTTGACATCCGATATTTCGACAAGACATATTTATAGTTTAAATATTATATTATACAGTTATAGTAGTTAGTAGTTTGTTGTATATTTGAGTGAACGTTATCATGGGTACAGAAAAGGAAATATGGAACCTTTTATCCGAAAAAATGGGACTGTTCCCGAGAGATAAAAAAAATATTGAGATAATCTCCATTAACGCAAGCGAAGCCGCAAAAGCTAGTTAAAATAAATTAGTTTGTTGTTAGAATTTTTTGATAGTAAGTTCAATAACAGTTTGCTTGACCGGGGACCCGAAGCTTACTGCACAGCAGTCGCTTTCACTGCGCCACCGAGGCAGTAATTAAAGTAGGTACATATTAAATTGCATGCAAAATATAAGAAAACGTAACAAAATAATATGCTAACATTCATACAATTTGTATTTCAGTAGCAGTTTAATTCTATAAGTATTTGTGGATGGATTACTCACTTGAGGGAAAACCGGTTTTAACACACTTCAATAAAACTAAAAATACAATACAAGTGGAATACATTTGATTTTATTATTGTACATGTATCTTCATAAAACAACACGGCTGTACATCTCTGACAGGGGTCAGCAGATAATAATCTTTATTTATTCTAAAAACTTGACAAGGTTATGTATGTAAGTCCTAGACTTCTGAGCTAGTCGACAAGCCTGTGTGTTACAGAAACCAGTGCCCTTTCCTATAAATATAAGATACATTTTTCTTATGCAATAAAATTATATAGTTATACATATATGTTAAATGCATGTTTCGCTTCATTTCAGCTTCAACATAATACAGGGCTAATCTTATGAACTTTACCGGAGAATAAAGTTCGCCTATTTCCTTAATAAAATAATGGCAGCAAAGCTAAAAATAATATATTCATTTGGGTCACAAAGTAGCACTTATGAACGTCAAATGAATAGGTTGGTGTGTAGCAACCACACATACGGCCTTTCTAATGATAAGCGACTATGGGCCGGTTCCTATATAAAGATACGAGTTGTTTTAGCAACGGACAGATGAATTTTGACATATTTTTCATATAAAAATATCAGTGATGCATTAAACTATCCCACTGCTGGGCATGGGCTTCTTCTAAGTGTGAGAAGGGTTAGGCCATAGTCCACCACGCTGACCCAGTGCGGGTTGGCAGACTTCACATATCAAGAACATTATGTAGGACTCTCAGACATACAGGTTTTCTCACGATGCTTTCCTTCACCGTTAAAGCAAGCGATAATTAAATATTTTAATACGCACATAGCTTCGAAAAGTCACAGATGCGTGCCTTGGGTTATAGAAAGTGTCAAAAATTAACTGTCCGTAGGTAAAACGACTTATTTCTTGACTAGCTGACTCGCGCAACTTCGTCTGCTGCACATAAGAGATTTTTTTCCGTTCTTGCAACATTTTTCATTGCTGCTCCGCTCCTATTGGTCATAGCCTATAGCCTTCCTCGATAAATGGGCTATCTAACACTAAAATATTTCTTTAATTAGAACCAGTAGCTCCTGAAATTAGCGCGTTCAAGCAAACAAACAAACTCTTCAGCTTTATAATATTAGTATAGATATAGGAACAAGGCCTAAGAATTGCCAACAGCACAACCAAACAACGTTTAGCCTACCCTGGGAATCGAACCCTTATCACGCTCATAAAAATTAAGCATACGCCGCTGGACAACTAAAATCAACAAAACATAAAAATAGCTCAATAACAAAAACAGAATATTCGCTCGGTTTTATTATTGTATCCGTACATAACAATATATATATGAAATGAACTGCAGTTTTATTGAGTCCATAAAAGTTAACGAAGGGAACTGAATTATAATAGTGTATGAAAGTAATGGTTATATCTGGTTTCTGTATAACTATACAATAGCTAAACCCGGCTACGCTTCGCTGTGGCTCAGTCTGTTATTAATTATTAGGAAAGTAAATAAAGGTATTCCCGCAGAAACTTCGAGATATAAAGAATACAAAACATTCTTGTCCTTTCAACGTTGTGTGATCCATTAACTACATTTATCCGGAAGCTGAATGTACATATATAAGGACTTTATTTTTTAATGTAGCGGTCTTGTGTAGTTACACATACACGTAAAAAAAGACCGCAACATTAAAAAATAAAGTCTTTATAGCAGTCGCTTTGCATAAGGTCTAGAGTTCGATTGCGGTATCGGTCAAATTGATATTGGGTTTTCCTGCCAGAAAATTTTGAATAGCACCGAAGTAAATTGTGCTCAGTGAACGTCATTTGTAAGTAGATTATTTCGGAGTAGCCAAAAACAGTTTGCGCTATGTTGCTGATAGAAGTCTACATACCCCTTCGGGGATATAGGTGTGAAACTATATGTATGTTTCGTTCTAACAAACAAGCATACAACTTGGTGTAAGCGGTAATCGAATAAAATAGCGGTATTTGAACCGCCAACATTTCTTATCCATCGAATGAAACACAGTTGCTATTTTTATGCGGTTTTCCAATAAGTAGGTAGGTGGTATTTCCCCAACCGAGTCAAAGCATTCCTCTCGTCAAATAAGTTGTAAATATATGTACATTCATTACAAAATTATTGTGTTAAGTGCATGAAAGATATAAGAGTTGATTGAATGATGAGCATTCATGGAGAACCTTTATATTACAAGATATTGCAACTAAAGAACCATCTTTCTGCAGTGAATAGTTACTTCAGATAATGTAATAGTGGGCTAGGTAACTTCTCTCTCCGCTTACAGTCTCTTGCGTTGGCAAAGACGTCTTCTTTTTTTGTAGGATCATTAAGAAGAGGGCGATTTTTCTAAGGTCGTAAGCATTCATAGACAACGTGAACCAATTATTTGGAACGGTAAGCTTGCTTAAGGTGAATGGAATAAAAATGGGGCAACAATAAAAACAGGCCTCAGATATTGTCCTAGGTAACTCCCTGAGAACATCGTGTAAGAAAACACAATTTATTATTCTTTTGAAAATCCTGTCTCCCGTCTGCGAACAATGGGTCTCCAAGGAATACAGCTCACTTCAGCTCGCAGTACTTTAGGAACAACAGAGGCAAACGACACATGTTCCACGATACATATTTAATATCTTCATCGAGACAACACTGTGTGTTCGTGATATATTGTGGTGAAAACAAATAACGTATGTAGAACATATTGTATGAAGCTTTTCGCCATAATTTGTAGAGTATTAAAATATGCTGAACTGGAAAACCGAAATTTGTTTCTATCTATCTGTTCTCTTTTTAACGAATGACTACGAATAACAAGCAAAATATTAACTAAACTGGCTGATTACTAATTAGCGATGCGTACATTTTCATTCGAATAATATTTCAATGCAAACACGTGACAGCTACTTGCATGTGCGCAACATGACATCTACTTGGTAGTAAAGAGAGCAGAACGAGCTTTGTATCATGTTGTTCAATATCATTTGAAAGCTATGCCGCGCATAACGATACAAATATTTACAGTATATGGGAGACTGTTATTACATGAATGAGCCAGCTCCTTACCGAGTAGACCTTTGTTTTTACCACCTGAAACTTTCAAAGTTTGTTTGAGATTTTTTATCCAAATTTATCAAAATCTGCATACCTAAAAGTAAAGGTAACACAGATAAAAATATTCAATTATGACACCAGTTTTATTTTAATAACTGAATTGCGTAACCTTTTCGTACAAATATTTCAGTACCGCCAGACTGCTTTATTGTTGTGAAATTCATGCCAGACGCCAATTTATAAAAAAAATTAATACCTTAATTATAATTATGTAATTTTAACAAAGCTGAAATTTTAGTATGCTCTTTTTTATTAATGTAATTAGCCACCTCAAACAACCGAAGGTAAATTATCAAACTAATTAAAATCTCGTAACTTAATAAGAAAGGTCAGACTCCGTGTTAAAACCTGAAGCTGCGCTGCACACTAAAGACCCTCTTTCAAACAACCTTAAAATAAAGACAAATAATTTTGTCTCTTGCTACTGCAGGGATAGTCTTTCGAAAGGAGTTTCCTAAAGACCCGCTGTGCTTGAAGCAGACTATGAAACCTCTGTTCCTTATACTGACAGCGTTAAGACTTCTTATTTTGGCAGGATGTCAACACGTAATAAACATACCTGATCTTGCAAAAATCGGTTGCTTATGGTAACAACTTATCAGGAGAGCAGTATACTAGTGTGTGATCATATTTACTGATATACAAAAATCTCTAAAATCTTTGTTTGCAAGGTATAATCTTTAATAAGAATATCAAATAATATAATATAATATATAATCAAATGTATTTCTTTTCGAGAAAAAGCATTTTTGTGATAAATTAAAACTCTTGGTCTATGGAGAGGCAGAGAATAGCAATGTGGTATATCGTTTAATAGCAGGTCAGGGAGCAGACAGGAGGGATAGGCGACTAAAAACAAAAGGCTGATCGGGTCGCAGACGGCTGAAAGTGGTAATTCTAGTTGTCCATATAAAATTAATGTGGTGATTTATTAATTGAAATAATGTGCTGCCAAATTAAAATTAATGTGTGGTAGCAGTAAAGCCATTGTGTGCCGGGCTGCCAGATATAGTGCAACAGGGGACGCCTACGCTGTCGTTCCTTTGGACCTCCCGTTCCACGTTGGCTCTGAGTTGACCAAAAAGGTGGTTTAATTGAGTAGAAATCTCAGATAAGAGAGTTTCCAGATCTCAGAGATATCGCAGATAACTTCTGGAGAGTTCCACCACAAAAAGACGTCCTTTATTACAAAACAAGCAATAAAACAAGTGGCACTCGAAACGTAACTTAAACTTAGCACAATTACACATAATCCCAAGGTTGAATTTAGAAAAAAAATTGATGCAGAGCGAATTCAACGAGCTGCAGTTAAAAGTAATTTGGTTCCATTTTTACTCCTTTTCTGGATGGAGAAAGGTACGAGGATTGCCTGCAGGACAATAGCTGTTGCCGTGAAAAGGTCGCGCAATCATGGCTTCGACTAGGGATGTAACATCGCAATATCGATGAGTGTCACTCGAGTTTTCCCTCCTTTCTTTCACAAGGTCTATGAGATTGAAGTGCTCTTCACATTCTCGAATAAGAGCTCTCGGCGCGCTTTAAAGATAATCGCCAAGAGCGAGTGTGCCCTCTAGTTTATTCAGAAACATTTTTAATGTAAATGTCATACTTAATATAAACATTGCCATTTCATTTAATTAATATGTAAACTTTACACAATTAATGCGCAATTTTACTGGTAATTTCCTTTTACAAATCAAAACAAGAAATGGAATAACGTATTTTAATGCAGATTTATAAAGAAACTGGCATTAACCTTAGTTACTTATAACTTATACAAAATAAATAAAGAACACGTACGAAATATCTTGATAATGGTGGCTTGATTATAAACAAGATTAAGTAAAGGATAAAATATTTGATGCTTATGCCTTTGCTCTTTTGATAACTACATGTTGCACAAATTAAGGCAGCAAATTATCAAAATTATACTCATAAACCTACAATTTATTTTTTCATATGTTAATACGGCAAAGAAATTTTCTAAATAGGATATTTTAATGTAAATTTTATTTGATAATCATATGATTAACTAAATAAAGTATGTATTAATTAAATTCGTCTTATTACGTAAAACCAAATTAAATATTTTACACAAAAGGTAATTACACTAATCACACCGAAAAATCTGAAACAAATCCTTTCGTCGCTTAAATAATGGTACTTAAAACGAAACTGTGTGAAAATGCATACAATTAAACATTGTAATCAAATAATATCATTTATAAAACGGACGTCCGTTTAAAAAATATATATTAGTTATATGTAGAACTCCTAAAAAACACAAAGCTTTATCCTAACTTGGCATTTAGTTTAATTTGTTATGTATAATTTAAAGTTCTACTATAAACCCTTTGACCGCTACGTCAAAAAAGCAAAAGCGTGCTCGGCGCTAAGCTACGATTTCATACTTTAATTTGTCATGTAGTCGTGACCGTGGCGTTTCGGACACATTTTGCTTTTTCATGCGTGTGACTGTGGCGGTCAAAAGGTTAAACAAGTAAAAGTATTTAGCAATACAACAGACGATATGAACTATCTCTATATGATAGGGACTTATATTAATATAATGATAATATCCATTCATTCATATACTGTAACCTTGTTCATATACCGGTCCACTCCTGGGCATGATGACAGCAACATATGCACCTAGTTGATAACTTTAAATAACTAATGCAAGTTATCAGTCCGGACTGCTAATTCATGAGATTATTGCGTAAATACAAACGTTTCAGTTGTATATTATTTACACATATCATTAAAACACGGCGAAAACAATTAATATCCTCTAAGTATCTTCCTGATTGGTGCAAATCGCAATTTCAATATGTTGTTGCAAGCAAATAATTGTTGATGCCACCAACTCATCCAGAAGCAAGTGTCATAACTATATGTGTAGCATATTAATTAATATTCAATTTTAGTCGTGTTGTCATTAATATGTTATCAAATAACTAAACTTTCGATGACAAATAAACTGATAAACTTGAACCATTAACGAAACGTAAAATTATCGATAACGGACAAGTCTATTAGCGTCGCCTCACTAATTCCCGGGTGGTGTGAGCTTATAAAGGATTACGACACATCAGGTGTGAAAGGGGAAATTACGGTCGTAGGGGACACTGGCGATGGTATTGTGTGATCACGGTAATCATATTTACATTTACAAACTTAATATTACTTAGTCCGTTGTGAGTTATGGAATTATTTATACGTAATTAGTTATTGGTTGTAAGTTTGTCAGTGTTATTGTAAAGTATTATAATCATTTCACTGTGGCGATATAAATTGTTAAAACTATATCCAAAGCCTTTTCCGTAATGCATTGATCATAATCTATATATTGACCTCAATCGCTCAAGTAGTATTGGATTCCTTAAGCAAGTCACAAACAATTTTTTTTTTAGTTTTTGCTCCCGCACTGTTATTAATTCCTATGTCGCGAGGGACTTTACAAACATTGAAACAACGAACACCCAGACTCGGAACAACCATTTGTACACATCAAAGTTTTGTCCCGTGTGGGATTGGAACCCATAACACTCGGTGCGAAGACAGTGACGAGGCGCCCCTTAAACTACTGCGCCATCCGAGCATAGATAGATAATATTCATTATCTGCCTCGCTGGTGCCGCGGCCTAAGTTTGTGCTAGCTTGCGGCAGATCGTATTGTCATGTGTAGGTACGCTTGCTGGTTCTGGTCAAGTAGGTATTATTGGGTCAATCTATAAGAAACTCTCAGTAGCAAAGTGGCTTTTGTGTATACTTATATACGGTAGACGACAATAAGCACGCTACCTTTTTACGCGGAATCTAAATCTGCTGACGAAATGCAATTATTTAATAAATCTCTACCCTTTCTGGCTTACAGGCGTTAATCTATGTGTGTATGTATATAAAGGCAATGCCTTCGTTTTAATTTAATTTGCTTACTAGTTTATGCCCGCGGCTTCACTCGCGTTAATGTAGATGTTATCAATGTACATTATCAAATTTGTATCCCTCGGGAACAGTATTTATTTCTGGATAAAAGGTACCTTATTACCTTATGTCCCCTGACAACGTGTATGCAAAATTTGATGATTATTGGTCGAGTAGTTAATATGTGAATGCGTAACAAATATACAAACTCATATTCGCATTTATAATATTTCTTCGGATTATACCTAACTGCAACAGGCGGCACTGAGTTGCGTGCTCCGCACGTTCAACCTCATACCTACTGATACTGACGTATTTAGTAGTACTCGTCAAGTTTAAACACAAGGAAGGTATTGTTAACTATTTATTATTGTATGTACTATTATTTATAAATAAACTATCTGACCCGACAGACACTCTCTTGTTTAAAGCATGGAAAGGCACCTAGTTTTCTCGGAAATGAAAATAGAATCTTTGGCAGGTTAGTCGTTCTTACGAGGGGCGTTCAATATATTCTCGGTAGACGGTATCGGGGTGATATACTAATAATGAAGGTAATTAAATTATCTCATTAGTCAAAGCCACTCTTTGAGGGTATAAATATAAAATTTTATTTAATTGTCACCATTAGTATTCAAGAAATCATTACGAAAAGGCAACTACGATGACCGATGCGACAATATTAGAAAAAATCGAGCATCGCGCTGTGATAAAATTCCTTACAAAACAAAGAAATACTCATAAATTTATTCACGAAGAAATGATGGCTGTTACCAAGATTCTGCTCCTTCATTATCTACTATTCAAAAGTGGTCTAGTGAATTTAGACGGGGGTAGAGAGAGTATTGAAGACGGGCCACAATGTTTTGGGATTCTAAGGGTATCTTACTGATTGAGTACACAAAAAAAGGGTCAAAGTATTACTGCCGCATCTTACGCAAACACCCTACGTAATTTATAGGAGGCAGTAAAAGAAAAAGACGTGTAAAATTGACCGCAGGTGTCTTGCTTCTTCACGACAACGCGCCAGTTTACACAGGGCGCGTTGCTAAGACTGCTGTGCGGGAATGCGGATTTTAAGAAATCAATCATCCACCCTACAGCCCAAACCTGGCCCCTAGTGATTACTTTCTGTTCCCAAACCTTAAGAAAGATGTTCGAGGTAAACGTTTTTGCGACACGTTTGTGTTTTCGGACAAGGAAGAAAAATATTTTTAGGGTGTATTGAAAAGTTATTCTTCTGCTCTAATAAGTGTATTGAGGTGATGGGGACTACATTGAAAAATATATTTTTATCAGAATTTTCTGTTTATTATTTTATCTATACCGAGAATACATTACATTGAATGCCCCTCGTAAGTTGTGCGCTCTGCAACGAACAATGTATTTAGTGTTAATTTAGTTTTTATGATTACAATATTGCACAGTCTGTAATGTTACGAGTAATACACTGACTGCCGTCATAAGGCAAAAAGACGCATCTACCAGTATTTTTATATTTAACTAGCTGTTACCCGCGACCAAATATTTTTTTTTACTAACTTAGTTTGTAAGAAAATTGTTACTAACTCATATGAATTATGTCCGAAATAAATGTTTTTATTATTAATCGGCCATAGGCTAATAATGCTTAAGGCTTCGCGATGAAATTGTCGATTGAGATCGTCTAATGATTAGCTGAGCTAGATTAACAGGGACACCAAAAGACAAATTACAAGCAATGATTGTAACCTTAAAACAAAGGTTGATCTGTCGTTCTAACTGTAGACCTTGGAATCCCTTCACATTTTTCTGTTTAGTGAGTTTAGAGATAAAGCTCGAGAACGAGAATTATATATAGGTAATGTTACTAGGTACCTAATAATATTAATAGACCTGAAAAGAACATCTTATTATATTTAATGATCATAGATTGAAATGTTGTATGTGCCCAAGATGATAATAAATTGAGATTGGAAGAGCCCACTGTTGCCAAAATTTTGATAACAGCATAAGCCAGGGTTGTTCTGTAGTACATACCCCGGCGTGTTTACGCTACTCCTATCCCATTTCCTTTAACCACCCTCTACAGGAAAACGACGTAAGTGTAGTAACAATGTGAACACAGAATACTTAATTGCTGTTGCTATTTTTCGCTTGGCGAAGTTCCGGAGGATCAAATACACTCCAGTAATTTCCCTATTATCCAACCTTTAATTTGGTTCTATTAAGAGACTAGGAGCTCGTTCCTAGCAAGGGATGCCTCTAATATTGTAAGCGATTAAAGGTTACGGCATTTGCCTTCAGGCTGTATAACCATTTACCTATTTTATCTATACTAGTATTTACTAATATATTATAAAGACGTTATCGGAGTTTGATTTTTCTTTGTTTGTAACGATTTAACGCAAAAACTACATGGCCGATTATAAAAAATTCTTTCTCAATTTGGAAGTTATATTATCACCTTGTAACTAGACTATTAAAAGTATAGTAGTAAATAGGCTATATTTTATTTAAATAAGCGGTACTGTTACTAACATAACCTAACCTACCTTTACGCGAGCGAGGCCGCGGACAAAAGTTGTGAAGAACAAGTTAAATCTTGTTATGAAACATGATAACAACAAAGACAGATAAAAAACCAGTTGGTCGTCAAACAACTTTATATATGTGATTACAAGCAAAAAAATTGCATAACTTGGTTTTGACTGCGGAACGAAAACAACGTTTTTTTGTATATACGATTACGGACAATATTTGAAGTCTTGTCCTTACATATTGCTATAATATGTGAAGGACAAAATTATCGATGGATCGAATCCTGGTTCGGCCTAAAAATAAACCTTTTGGGTAAAATTTAAAAAAAAAATCTAATTAACAACCAGAGATTAAGAAGTTATAGTTTGTTTCAAATACGAAGTCCCAATCTATCAGATGATCGTTGAAAAGCAACAGTGAAGAGACCATTTCAATCGACATAGCACAATTTCAATTACCGATTAGATTTACAAACAAACTATAATCGAATGGTTTAGAATCGGAACTAAAATGATAGAAAATAGAAAAACAAAAAAGGAGTCAAGCCACATGAACTAAAAGATAATAAAGACAAGCCGTAGTATATTTTAGTACTTTTACTGTTATATGAGTTTATACCAGGGTGAGAGTGGGTATAACTTCGGAATAACGTTTGTATAAACTGAAATGTCAACGCTATACTATACTCTATTTGGTAAGGTATTTAACTATAGGTAAACAATCTTGATGTGTCTTTTTATCTAAAAACTCAATTTAAAAATAAAATGTTACAACAATAATGATTACTAAATCAATTGAACCGTTAGTTTAGCAGTAGTTTATTTGTTTAATATGTGTTTGTATAAAAAGCCACATCAAGATTGTTTACCTTTAGTTAAATACCAAACCAAATGGAGTATAGGTACAAGTTATTATTGATTTATTAGTAGTAATGTGTTTAAAGTCTTAAGACCAATATCTCATCCTCAAATCTTTTTTTTTTTTGACCTCGGAAATATATTGATGTTCGCAGAATGACATTTAAAGTACGTTCCGATCCGATAATAATTTGATCCAAACATAAATTTAAAAAATCTTATACTGTGTCATTTTTTTTAGCACGAATTGGATCGATTTCATCCGATTCATACTGTCTCGTCACTATGACTAAAAGTAAAAAATATAACATAGTGCGTAACCATGGTACTGAAGTAAAATGTTATTTTATTTTGATATTAAAATTATTTGAGACGGACATTAATAGAAATAAATAGGTGATTATGTTTGTAATACAATTATATAATGATTTGTATAGATTTTTTTTTATTGCCATAAATAATCATTGTATATTATAGCAATTTATATGAAATGTGCAGAGTTACGTGCTATGAAGT
This sequence comes from Catocala nupta, assembly GCA_963675205.1. Lineage (NCBI taxonomy): Eukaryota > Metazoa > Arthropoda > Insecta > Lepidoptera > Erebidae > Catocala > Catocala nupta. The sequence goes on from OY776082.1 coordinate 28,934,902, forward strand.
GTCTAAAGGGACTTCGTTTTTGAAACAGACTATAAGCAACGTTTCATTCTGGTGTTTTGCCATGCATATAAAGCTGTTGGTCCTGGGCTTAATCCCTGCGGTCTTGACAGAAGACCGTTGCATCGCACTATGAGAATAAGGAAATAGATAGTGCACTTGGATTTGCACACACACACTTGTGCATTTATAATATTGTTTACGCAGATGGCTAGTGGTTGTTAAGATTTGCCGCTGTGACCGAAGATTTAGACTGTAGAATATCTAATATTATAAATGTGAATGTGTTTGTTTGTTACGCTTTTACGCCTTAGCCACTAGACCGATCATCATGCAATTTCGTATCCATGTTGTGAGGGTAACATAAAGGAAATAGGGTAGGTACCTACCTTTAATCCTCAAAAAAGGGCTACGAGGCCGTACGCGCCTTGACTTTGCGGGGCTATTTTTCGGTGGATTTAAGAAGAAACCTAACAAATACCTACCAGGGGGCGAAACTTTAGGGGCGAACGGACTGATAACTGGAAAATGTATTGACCCGGAGGATATAAATTTATTGTCAAAATTAATTTATATATAAAATGCGAGTAACAACCAGAATTGTTTGTTACAAGTCTGGCTGTTCTTTGTGTTCATTGTTTGAATGTTTATAAAGTCTGCCGCGACAGGATTTATTCCTAGTGTGGGAGTTACGTGGATCAAAAAAAGTAAAAAAAAATACGAACTAGTTGCATCATTTCTAATATTATAAATGCGAACTTTCACGCCTTAACTACTCGCCTTAACATCATCGAATTTGGCACACACATTGTCAAAAAGACGTAGGGTATATTTCATCCAGAAAATGTTTTTTTTTAAGAGGTGAATATTCATTGACAAAATCCACATGAAACAAGCTAGTCTATTATTATATAAACATCCATTTACATTGGCAACATTATTTTAAATGACATCATATTTTCCAAACTATTAGCAGACATAAATTACACTACAAATAATAGTTAGTTTTCGATGCTCGTCTGACGTATGGCGCTCGTTAAACAATTTATCGGACAGACAACAAATATCGTAATTATAGCTTGTGGTCGCCATATTGTATAGTTTGGTGTGTTTATACGGTTACCAATATTTATTATGAGAAACTGAAACTTATCCGTTTGAAATTAGGTAATGAAATTACTTTCGTGAATTGTAAACTTAAAGTAACTTTGTTTTTTATTACATGTGACTTAAAACAATGCGAGTATAAAAACTGCTCGATGTTGAAGCAGAACTGACTCCCACTGCTGTGCGTAACATTGCGAGTTTGATCACCGGGTTGAGTAAACAAAAAGTTATTAGGTCTTTCTATCAAGAAATATTCAATTTTAAGTTCGAGTCCGAAGTAGGTGGTGTTGCAAACCCCCGTGTCTAAGGAAGCAAATAAAGCCTGGTTCTCTTACGGTCAAGACAGATTGTGGACACATCAGTCTATGAAACTGAGAGAATAGACAGTGCACTTGTGTTTGCGCACACACGTTTGCACTATAATATCTCCTGTATAAATCGCTAGTCTCTATTAAGATTGGCGTGACCGAAATTCGGTCTGGAGGACATTATTATTAGGTACTATATACTACTAAGCAGTGACAGACCGTTGAACTGCCACGCAGAGGTCTACATTTCAATCATGCATCTCCGGCTTTTCAAAGTTATGTACGTATTAATTAATTATCGCTTGCTTTAACAGCGAAGGAAAACATCGTGAGAAAACCTGCATGTCAAACAGGTCTCCGTAATCTTCTCGAAGATATGTATGTGAAGTGTGTCAACCCGCACCAGGCCAGCGTGCTGGACTATGGTTTAACTGTTATGACACTAAGAAACCCGTGCCCAGCAATAGGACAGTTTCTTTCTGTTGTTAATCTCTATGTGTATGTATGTATGTTTACCTCTAATCCTAATTAATATTATGAATGCGAATGTGAATTTGTTCGTTTGTTACACTTTAACGCCTTAACTTCTCGACCGATAATCATGAAATTTCGCATACACTTTGTCAGATGCTCAGTAGCAGCGATAGCTCAGTGGGGAGACCAACAGACTGCAATTCAGAGGGTCTCGGGTTCGAACCCCCGTCGCGCACCTCTGATTTTCGGAAGTTACATGACTTTTCGAAATGATGTGCGTATTGATTGACAATAATCGCCTGCCCCGTGCCTCGGAGAGCACATTAAGCCGTCGGTCCCGGCTGCCATGAACATCTATGGCAGTCGTTATTGGTATGTCAGTGCTCTATAATATCCTGACACTGGTCTAGCCTTAGGGTATCGTTAGCCTTCGGGTTGCGGAGGTCAGGTGTCAGCCGCTCTGTGTAAAAACTGATATCCAGTCAAATCCGGTTAGATCAGAAAAGCCGACCCCAAGTGACTTGGGAATAATAAAGGCTAGGGAGAAGATTTTGTCAGATGCTCATTAATACATTAACACTTTGTCAGGTCATAGGTAGAGACGTAGCGTTAGTGTCAGCCGCCCGGGCGGAAAAATTTCAACCGCTCTTTCAATTAGATATTTCAATTTAAAATACTGACAAGAACAGTCATCCTCATCATTGTGTATTGCAGTTCAATAATTTACAAGGAATTACTATTAGGTTTTGTAAAATTTTGTCGCCCCCTAAAGTGCCGCCCGGGGCGGGACGCCCCACCTACCCACTACGCTACGGCACTGGACATAGGGTACCTATCATCCAGAAAAAATACTGTTAGTAACGTAACTTAACCTACATTTACGAGAGTAAAGCCGCGAGCAAAATTAGTATCATTATATTTTAATTTTGCACAATAGTACCGGAGTGCACTTCGATATAGATTCAATTAAGGGGACAAATAATAGTGCGAACTTTGATTGTGCGATTTACGAGTATGACGTAACTGGTACGTTGGTACATGACGCACGTGTGGCTCCATGCTCCTCCGTCAATTAATCGTCAATCAGTCTGTCCGTGTCTTATACACGTAGGACCTGATCAAACTGTTATATGACCAATATAAATATTGGTTGGCAACGGTGTTCCTTAACCCGCGTAGGTATCGGTTCGTATTCATTTCATTAGCCGAGGCTACTAGCGAGTCGCGGCGATATCCGAAAGGAATCACGTGAGCCCCAGCAACAGAAGGAATGGACGTGGACGTGTGTGGTTTTAACAGTAGAAGTCTGATATACGAGTAATAACGCTCACACATACGCTCTGAACGAAGGGATCACATTTGATGATTGTTCACACTAGAAATAAAAAAAGGTTATGATAATGATGTCATTATCATAACCTTTTTTTATTTGTAGTGTATAATATATGAATATGTTTTTAAAATAAGTTGCATATCATAAATTCTACGAACTTTAAGCTACGACTTCTGAGTATAATTACGAGTGTTAGCGATGTGCAGTTGTTATCGAATAATTGAATAATTCGAATGAAGATTTATGCTCTATCGTTAATAATAATTGGAATGTTAATTTAATATTCGAAAGTACGATTTTATAAGACCGATATTTTTTTCTTGAAGATCTGTAAAAGAGCAGGGGTTATAAAGACATTGTCTCTGCACTTTTACAGATCATAAGGGATCCATTAACTTTAAGATTATCCCTCATGACATTTGCCGCTTGTTTAGACAGCGTCGAAGTCTACCTAACCATTATGTACTATAATAATTAGTATAGTTTCCGCACACAACACAGCTGCACTTTGTTGCGCCAAAACTTAATTTCCAGCCATTTTTCACAGACGCAAAAGTAATATGGGACCTGCAACCGCTGCCTGCCATAAATAGCAGCAACGTGTTGGTTTTTTAATCTCACTAAGTAGCCAAGTTGGCACTCTCACGCCAACACAATCATCCGTTCCCCTCAACTGAGTTTATACTTTGAAATTATGTGTAGGGATGGAGAAATCCGTTTTGTTATAGTCTTTGTGACCTGTTACTTTAAAATCACTGTTATACTTGACTGCTTCGTTGATTCTGTCCTGTGGTATAAGTTTGCGAACAATCGTTAGGTTTTGGGTACCTAACCTATATACCGAGACACATTTTTTTTTTGACCCAGGAAATTCTTTTTAGATACCCCTCCCCCGGGGGGGAGGGAATTTATGTGAGACTCTCCGTCTCTCAAACCTGGGGTGAGCAGTTCCTCCGCTGACGGGGTGGGGCGAGATGGGGTCGCGTTAGCAATCATCATCCCGCCCCGGCGGTTGGCCCGGCTGATAGTAACCGGGCCTCAGCACCTGTGGAGGGGTGGCCTTGCTCACCAAGGCCACCCCCAGACGTGTGGGGCCGTGCAAGCCGATAGAGAGTCCCCCGACTCTGTACCATTGACCCCACTATACAGGAGCGAGAAGGCGGGCAAATCGCCTCCTCCTCGCTGCCGTCCGTCTGCGCCGGAAAGGGTCAGCGAGGGGATTGTTCTCTTTGATCCTCTCTGCGGTCTCCTTCTGCGCCATGACAGCCTCACAGAAGGAGACAACTGCCTGCCACGACCTCACGCCGCCGAGCATGGCGTTGATCACGCTCGGCAGGGAGAGATCTCCGCCTATTATGGTCGAAAGCGTGTGCCGCTGCGGCCCCCACGCGGCACACGCCTCCAGCGTGACATACCGAGACACCTAACCTGAGTTTATGCTACAGTAGGTAAGTAGTAAAGTATACATAAACAATATTGTTTAAAAAACAAACTATACCATAGTTCTTATATGTATCCTTACTAATATTATAAACGTGAAAGTGATTTTGTTTATTTGTTTGTTACGCCTTAACTACTCGACCAATCATCATGAAATTTCGCATACACGTTGTCAGGGGAACAGAAAAATCCAGAAAAAAGTGCTCATACTAACCTAACCTAACAGCCGCGAGCGAAGCCGCGGGCTTAATCTAGTATACCTATAAAATGCGTACACAGTATACAGCAGTAGATTGACAAATATATACTAATCTATTCCCAGGTTAGGTTAGGCTGGCCAATTTTGTGGGCAATGCTTAGTAGCAAGGAGGCTGGAATTGTACTCGGCAGACGTAAATACTCGTTAACTATTAATTGTTACGTAAAACTTAGCTGGCAAAATGTAACTATAATATCACTTCTGACTATCTCTCCTTCTCTATACAAGTGTGAGCATGTTAATCGATTGCACGAAGGACTATTTCAATGGTTCACATACCATCAATACACCGAAGAATCGATACCCGCATAGAACATGCATTGGAAATTTATGCGGCATAACTGTTCAACATGTATGCAAGAGATATTAATTTGTCGCACTGTAATTAACCAGCGACTTCGAAGCAGTATTTTAACCAATCAGATAACTGTGACTTTACAGCAATAACGTCTAACAGCATATACAATAAAATTATTTATCACACACCTCTAGTGCGAAATAAATAAATATGTAATTTAATTAAGTAAAGTACATTTCTTCCATTTCTAAATGTATTTTTTGACAGGACGACATGAATTTAACGGTACAATAGAATGTAACAAAGGAGTTTGCGGCAGTTGTGGTTTTGCGAAAGAACTATATAATGATCAATTGAATCTTTAAATGGTTTTATTGATCGGTTTGAGATTGCTGCGTGATCATTTTGTGTGGTTTGTACTCTAGTATTTTCTAAGGCAGCCTGATAGACTCATATCTATTTGCCAGAGGATATTATTATGAAGATATTATTCTTCTTCTTCCAAGACTTTCACTTGCTGTGGATATTTAAGCTCATCTGTTTTGCTTCTTTCACAATCTAAATTCAAGATTGTCTATTTAGGGAACTGTTATCGTGGTCTTCCGAACGATACTACTGCTCAATAATTATATAGATTAATTCGTATAAATATGATATGTCGTGAAACATTATCAATTTACCAAAATATCAATTCTCAACTTCCAGTATGTATCTTAAATTAATAAACGCAGTACTCGTTGCATATAACAGTTGATTAGATATATTATTAATGTTATAAATAGCTAGAAAAGTTTTGTACAATAGAAAAAGCTTTCTTTCGTATTGTACGATTAATTATCTGCAAGTTACGAAACCGCCTTACTAGTTAGAGAAGGTTGATTTTACTTGCTATTGTAGTCTTACTATATTTCCCAACTAACATGAAACGTCCGTTTTACAAGTAAAGAAAATATAGAACCCACGGGCCCAAAGATATCTCAGCGAGATCTCACTGTTTATCTTCCTTAGCTTTATTAGATAATGTCATTCTTTTAAATTGTAAAAAGCGAAGCTGAATAACAATCCCGTTCATCTTAATGTTGATTAATCACCATCAAATACGAACATTTTGGTAAAAGTACAAATCCGTTATAAAATGGCGCGCGAAAATTTATGAAGGGACGTGCGTTTGAAAACGGAACAAAATCAATGAGTCGAAACGAAGCATTCGTTTTGAAAAGGGAAGCTTTACAATATGTAGCGGAAATATTGGACCGATAGTTATTGATGTGGCTGTTTTTGAGTACGAAGAATAGGTAGGTATACACGGGGGACGCGATTCACAGGCTACGGTCGATGTACGGATGTAATCAACGTCAAACGAGCAAAAAGCTTCTTTAATACAAATAAATATAATGTGTATAGTGTGTTACAGATATAGCTTATATAACAGTTGTCTGAATAAGGATGAATGTATGAATTCTGGGATTCTAGAATACAATATTTTTTATAGATTTATAATAAAGACTAGCTATTGCCCGCGGCTTCGCTCGCGTAAAAGTTATGCGTATAGTTTAGATTAGGTAAACATGGAGACAGGCTTTGCGAGGCATGCGCCCGAACTGCACACAACAAATGCCTTCCAAGGTTGCCTCGCACCTTCATATTCGTGGCGACTGGCTAGGCATGTGCTACGCACGTGCGAGGGCGAGCCAACGAATGTCGGCAAACGCTTCAAGATCAAAGCGCCTCAGTGCGAGCGTTACATTAGTTGTGGACGTAGTCGCGCATGCACTTTACGAGGAGTGCGCCGCGTAGTATATCCACGCACGCCTCGCCTGAGAAAATGAAACTGCGTTTGCTCGGGCCGAACTGCACATGCTGGGACCGATCCAACTCACACGACGGGCATATTTATGTACTTCATTCGAAATTAAACGACATATGTCTTCTCTTTTGTTTTTATTGTAATAATAACAATGTTTTGGATCCCATAATAATCGGTTACTTTCATTTAATTTTCTTTTCGTAAAATTTCTTTCTCGTCCATATTGCGCGGGAAAATACCAGCGAAGTGGACACAAACGCAACGCATTGTCGCAATGAGCCGATACACGCTGGCTCGCCTTGCACTTGCGCAGCCTGTGCGTAGCACATGCCTCGTCACAAACATGAAGACAGACAAACGAGGCAATTGTTTCGCACGCGATGGCTCGACCCGACCTCGACCCGTTGGTATATTTTTTCGACAAGCACGCCTCAAGCAGAGGCATTCGTTGTGCGCCGTGCGCGGCGCATGCCTCGCAAAATCTATTTCCACCTTTATGTTAGTAACAGTGCATTTTTTAAATATAGCCCATGTTCCTCGGTCATAATATAGCTTGCTAACGGTGAAAGAATTGTTAAAATCTGTTGAGTAGTTTTCGAGTTAAATCATTACAAACAAACAAAAATCCAAATATTTCCTCTTTATAATAGTGTAATAAAGAATTCATATCCTTACCAATTACAATATTGTCGATACCATAAAATATTTATAGACACAAGAAGTCATTGTTTCTGTAAAGATTTTATAGAATTACAAGCTTTAGAAAGATACGATGGCATAGTAGTTAGTGTACCGACTGCCACGCCTGAGGTCGCGGGTTCGATTCCCGCACAAGTCAAACATTTGTGTGCATGAACATGGATGTTTGTCTTGGTCTGGGTGTTTCTACTTATGTATAAAATGTACGTATTTACCTAAAAAAGTATATACCTATGTATGTTTATCCATTGTCTAGTACCCATAGTACAAGCTCTGCGTAGTTTGGGCTAGATGGTGTTGTGTCGTTGTGTGTATGTGATAGAATATTATTATTATTTATCAAAAAATAATATTAATTGAAATCGTCATGATAAATTACATAGTCAACATTTGTTTATGTTTATATTATGAACACATACAAGTTCCAACAATTTAAGATCATTTGTTAGCAAACATTACATTTGTAACATTTTTGATTATTGATTAATTTGATTATCCAGCATTGATCGTAATGTTATTATATAATATTACTAGCTATTTCCCGCGGCTTCGCTCGCCTAAATGTAGGTTAGGTTATGTTAGTAACAGTACTTTTTTCTGGATGAAAGGTACGCTATGTCAATTTCTGCTCCCCTGAAAACGTGTATACAAAATTTCATGATGATCGGTCGAGTAATTAACGCGTGTAACCGTAACAAACAAACTCACATTCGCATTTATAATATTATAAGTAAGGATTATTATTTATATATAAAAACCAATTGCATTAACAAGATTACAGCTCGTAATTCTTTTCCAAAACTCTAATATTCTTATTAATCCTTAAGCTAAGCTAAATACTAGTGTTACGGGTGTGCTCAGAAATGGGTAATGAATCCACGACCTGTCGATCGCCAGTCCAACGCCTTATCCATTTCGCTTCAAAACAATAGTTCTATAAATGTTCCAGTTATTTTAAGGCCTAAACATTTTTGCTTCTCTCTGCCGCCTGTCATATTTTACGCTAGCTTTTGCCCGCGGCTCTGCTCACTTAAGTAGGTTAGGTTATGTTAGCAACAGGACATTAAAAAAAATAAAATTATGTCTATGTTACTCGGTGATAATATAGCTTTCTAATAATTAAAGAATTTTAAAACGGTTGAGTACTTTTTGTGTTAAATCCTTACAAACAAACAAACAAGAAATCAAATCTTTATCCATTTCATTGAAATTAAACAACTATATACGGATTTTATCGCGTTGTTTATTTATCACTGTATTACATAATTTTGAAACTGTTACACTACTACTACTATTGAATTTTACTAATTTATAAGCTAACAAAATTATTGAAAATATTAAAACTATTTATATTTAGGTTTACACTTACCCCGACGTTTCGGTTGCTTTTTAGCAGCTCCGTGACCATGGCTTTCATGGCATAACATTTGCGTAAACAGAAGACAATATTATGCTATATCCATTTCGCTACAAACAAAATTTCTATAAATGTTCGAGTTATTTTAAGGCCGGAACATTCTTGCATTTCTATGCCCGTCATATTCTACACAATCCCAGTGTGTCAGTGACAGCTAAGTCTATACAAATATGCCAGTCATATTGGCAAGCTGACGTTGCGGCGCATTGCATGCTCTGTATTCTTACTAATAATACAAAAGCAAATATTGGGATATTCGGTTATGGAATATCAGATTAAGCCTGCGGTTTTGCTCGTGTAAATGTAGGTTAGGTTAGTAAAAGTAGTTTTTTTCTAGATAAAAGTTACCCTATGTAACGCCCCCTGAATAGCCACCATAGGCATACAGGCCAGCAGCATAGGGCAACACCGGTGCGAGTGGCTAGGGGTGTCGAGCGGAACGGCGCCATTTTACCATCACAGAGCGGGTTTTCCCGTAGTTATAACCTTGAAAATGACACTTGCACCCCCAAGCATATATCTCTAGCGGCCTCACTCTGACCACCCCAGCCAACCAGTAACGGCAAGCCGGGGACCAGACACAATAGGTTTTTAATTATACTTGCCATTCCAACAAATGACAGGTAAAAAAGGTGTAGACGCTACCATCGCTTTTTTGTACCCAATCACATTTAGACAGCTATAGTTTATGTTCGACTACACGAATGAAACTTTAGACAAAACAACCGAAAAAGTATTGAGTAGAGATTTAAATTATGCAATAACACCGGCTAGGATACCGTATGAGGCCATTATTTGCAACGTCGAGGACTGCCTAGTCAAGAATAACATAAGAAAGGAAGATTTGGAGGCTATACGTCAGGGCATTTCATCGGTCTTACGTCGAAATAAAGTGCCCAGACCGAATCTTCCCAAAGATGAATTCGTCGCATTGAAGAACTTGCGGGCTAGGCCAGATATTACAGTACTCCGTGCAGATAAGGGAAACGCTACGGTCATAATGGATACGTCAGATTATAAACATAAAATTGAAAATTTACTTTCGGATGAAACAACATATAAACAGGTTAAAACAGACCCTACAAACAAAATATGAAACAAAACCAAAGACATCATATATAAATACTCCGAAAGACTAGATCTAGACGTTAAACAATTAATACCAGCTTGCGTAAAACCTCCAAAGCTGTATGGGTTACCAAAAATACACAAGGAAAACGCTCCCCTACGTCCTATTGTGAGTCAGATCGACACACCAACTTACAGACTGGCTCAGCACGTAGCGAAGATACTCTCACCACTCAGAGGCAACTCGAGAACACATGTAAAGGATTCATACCATTTTGTGAGTGAGATTACACCTATGTCTCACTAACAATGAAACGATGGTTAGTTTTGATGTACAGTCATTATTTACATGCATACCTGTACATGACTGTATTGAAATAACTAAAAGGAAGCTAATAGAGTACAATATGCCTGAGGAATATGCAGAACTACTTAAACATTGCTTAACAACTGGCTATCTGTTGTGGGACAATAAATTCTACATACAAGTCGATGGTGTGGCAATGGGCTCCCCAGTATCGCCTGTTGTTGCCGACATATATATGGAGGACTTCGAGGCTCGAGCTTTACAGACTGCCCCCATCACACCCAGGATTTATAAGAGGTTTGTAGATGATACTTTTACAATATTACCAACAGATAGTGTTAGCGTATTCCTAGAACATCTTAATTCTATTAATAACAACATCCAATTTACTATGGAATTAGAGGCAAATAATTCATTAGCATTCTTAGATGTACTTGTCATCAGGAATCCTGATCATACTTTGAGCCACACTGTATATAGGAAAAAGACCCATACAAATAGGTAATTAAACGGTGAATCTCACCACCATCCTAAACAGTTAGCTACCGTGGGAATGTCTTTGTTTCAGAGAGCCCACGGGATCTGTGACAAGAAACACCTGGACGCCGAGCTTCAACATGTCAAGCAAGTACTGCAAGACAACAAGCTCCAACAGCCGCGCCGCTGTCACAGATCCCGAGAAAAGCCAGCCACAGTCGAGCGCCAGCCTGCTATACTGCCTTATGTAAGGGGTGTCACTGACAAGATTGGCTACATCTTGAAGCGAGCTTCAATCAACACATACTTCAAGCCGCCAACGAAGATAAGTCAATTTTTACCATCCGTCAAGTGCCAATTATCTTTACAAGATGCAGGGGTCTATAAAATAGATTGTGATTGCGGACTCTCATACATTGGTCAAACCAAGAGAAGCATAGGCACCCGCATAAAAGAACACATAGCTGACGTAAAACACAAACGCTCGTTGAAGTCTGCTGTGTGTAAACATGTACAACAGGGGACCAACCACTACCTGAGATTTGACAAACCACAGATTCTCGCTAAAGAACACCGATGCCTACCAAGGATGCTTCGCGAGGCTATTGAAATCAAAAAACATCCCAATTTCAATAGAGAAGATGGTTGGAATGTACCACCAGCTTGGGATCCAGTACTTCAAATAGTCAAACCCAAGAAGAAACAAACCACAGCTAGACTTCATGATACTTTGAGCTCATTCTGCGTAAATAGAAACACCCATGATTAAATTATGTTCGGGTACTTTGAAATAACTACACTGGAACATTGAGACAACTACCATCTTAGTCTCCCCGTGACCATGGCTGCTGAAAAGCAACCGAAACGTCGGGGAAAGTGTAAACCAAAAATAAATAGATTTAATAGTTTAAATAATTTTATTAGCTTATAAATTAGTAAAATAAAATCTATAGTAGTAGTAGTGTAATATTTTCAAAATTTTGTAATACAGTGATAAATAAACAACGCGATAAAATCCGTATATAGTAGTTTAATTTCAATAAATAACATTCGCGTAAACAGAAGACAATATTATGTAAAAGATTTTTTTAAATCGGTTGATTAGTTTTTGAGTTAAACCCTTATAAACAAACAACTTTTTCTTTATAATATTAGTATAGATATAATATAAACCGTAACCCTGTATACAGGGTATAATATAGAAAAGTGTGTGTATATAGCGTTTTCTTTTTACCAACTTATCAATGTCAAACATTCTATTCGATACTTAAAAAAGACTTAAAAACTGATTCAGATGAGCTCCATGAACCCGAAAATGACCAGGCGCAATTTTGTAACTCAATTAATGCTTTTGTTTTGATATTTTAATAATAAATAAATAAAATGTTTGAAATTGTCATAAAAATAAATTTTCTCTTTTGCTCCTGGGTTTACGCACTTAGGTTGTTTATCAGATATACATTAAGGTCCTAAAATATGACCACACCTTTCTGTTACACGCTGTATACATAACCTGTCCCACTGCTGGGTATTGCCCTCTTTTCATTGTGAGGTGGGTTACGCATAGTCCACCACGCTGGCCTAGAACAGTTTTGCGGACTTCACATATCTTTGAGAACACTACGTAAAACTCTTGAACACAATTAAAGCAAGTGATAATTAACTATTTAATACGCACATAACTTCGATAAGTCAGAGGTACGTGCCTTGAGATTGAACTCGAATCCTCTGCATGGCAGACTATCGGTCTCCCACTAGAATTTCGATGCTATATTTGTTTATATAAAATACTTAAAATTAAATAAAGAGGTGAATGATAGAGATAATATTAACACATACGAGAAATAATAGTGAAAGGAATGCGGCCTACGATCTCAGTATAAGTATGCTGCAACATCGATCAACATCAACACAAATCAACTGGTGGTAAGCGGTTTCAATAGCCAGTAAACGTTTGCAACCACCAGTGTATCACTGGCGCGTCCTTAGTTCAAACCAGATTTATTAGTTACTGTATTTTGCCCGCGTTTGCTCGCGTAAAATTACATAGATTATGGAAACAGTACCTCCTCACCTCAGTATGTCCTCTTCTGTATCCCTGGCAACGAGTACCTATGCGAAATGTTATGATGATCGGTCGAGTAGTTAAGGCGTCAAAGTGTAACAAACAAACAAAAGCACATTCGCATACATAATATTACTAGATTATGCCCGCGGTTTTGCTCGCGTAAATGTAGGTTAAGTCAGATTAGGTTAGGATCTCGTTTCCCAGGCTCGACTGGTCCTCGAGGCCAAGTGGGAGGAAAGGCTGGCCCAGCCCCGCTACGGGGTGAGGACCGTCGAGGCTGTCCGTCCGGTGCTAAGGCAATGGATGGACAGACGGCGCGGACCGCTCACCTACCGGCTTACTCAGGTGCTCTCCGGACACGGCTGTTTCGGAGAGTACCTGTGCAAGATAGCCGGTAGGGAGCCGACAACCAGGTGTCACCACTGCGAGGAATGCGACCGGGACACGGCGCAGCACACGCTGGAGGAGTGTCCGGCGTGGGCCGAGGAGCGCTGTGCCCTGGTCGCCGTGATTGGCCCCGACCTCTCGTTGCCGACCGTCGTATCCATGATGGTCGGCGACGACAGGTGCTGGGGTGCAATGAGGTCCTTCTGCGAGGCTGTCATCTCGCAGAAGGAGGCGGCGGAGCGGGGGCGTGAGGAAGATCCTTACGCCCCGGACATCCGCCGCCGGAGGAGGGGGCGCAGGAGACGCGCTTATGTCGCTCTCCTGCCCCCCACCTAAGGGTTCTGGGTGGCAAGGCCTCAGGGGACCCTGCCACCCGTGAGTAAGAACCCATAGAGGGCGCGCGCGGTGTTCCCGCGCGCCTTCTAACGTTGAAAGGAGAGAGCAGTGAAATGCTCGCCCCCGGGGACGAGAGGAGGTCGGGTCCGATTGACCCGGCCGGCACCCACACGGGGGGGCCTGCTATGGATGAATCTTTTTAGACTCCCAACTGGCCCCTCCCATTGGGTGAGAGAGGGAACACCCCAGGTTTTTTTATTGGGTATACCAGCACTAGGCTGGTGAGTCCCACACGCCCCGCCGGTGCCGTCCCCTAGCCGGCGGGTAGTGCATCAAGCATTTTTTCCTGGGTATCAAAAAAAAAAAAAAAAATGTTTGGATCTCGTTCGAGGCTGCGAGCCTCCTCGCCGGATCGATGCCATGGGACCTGAAAGCGGCGCTCCTGGCGTCGCTCTATCGTTGGCGCCAGGAGGCGCTAGCTCGGGGCGAAGGACCGGCTCTTCCGCTCTCGAGACGGCAAAGTCCGAGCTCCGCCAGGTCCGAGTGGCGAATTGGAAGGAGCGACTTATGCACCCTAGTGCCGGGCGCACCACGATCGTGGCGGTAAGTCCCGTGTTTGAGGAGTGACTGGAGAGGCTGCATGGCGCCCTCACCTTCCGGCTGACACAGGTATTGACTGGCCACGGTTGCTTTGGCCAGTTCCTATGTCGTATACGTCGGCAAGAGACACCCGGTTGTCACCACTGCGGCGACTGCCGCGACGTTGTTGAGGACACGGCGCTGCACACTTTGGCGGTTTGCCCCGCCTGGGCATCGCAGCGCCGTGAGTTGATCGCGGCAGTCGGATCGGTTGCCCTCTCGCTCCCGGCCATAGTTCAGTCTATGGTCCGGAGTGAGAGGTCGTGGAATGCCGTCGCCTCCTTCTGTGAGGAAGTGATTTCCATCAAGGAGGCGGCGGAGCGGGAGAGGGAGCGCTTAAACCCTCTCCCCAACCGCAGAGCCGGGCGCCGGAGGGCGCGAGATGACCTCCAGCCACCCTGAGGTTTGACCTGGGGGTGGTGGGCTTTGTGGGCCTGCCCGCCACCCGTTCAGCACCAGGTCCGAGAGGCAGCGTGCGTGTTCCCACGCGCGCCTCTGTGTCGTGTCCGTCTCCCCTATAGGGGGGAGACAGTAGGGCTTTTAAATGAGTAGTGCCTATATTGGGTAGGTCTTATTGTGTAGTGGCCTGCCGTTTCATACGGCGGGCTAAAACCTCAGCGGGGTCGCGACCGCATGCGAAAGTGATTCGCGCGGCCCCGTCGATAGTGGTTTTGTCGAGGAACACCGTGGTAGGTTTAGTCGATATTCCGGGAGGTACATTATTCTTATTCCATCTTTCTTCTACCCCGGCGAGTCCGACATAACCCCTCCGCCTGTCCCCGCGGAGAGGTATGCGCCATCGCATTTCCACACGAAAAAATAAAAAAAGTATGTTAGCAACGGAACTTTTTTATAAAGGTACTCTACCTTTCATCCAGAAAAAAGTTCCGTAGTAAGTTCTTATTTTGTACCCCTGACAACGTATATGCGAAGTTTCATGATGATCGATTGAGTAGTTAAAGTATTAAAGCTTATCAAACTCACCTTTGCATTTATAATTAGGTTAGGATACCCATTTGATATTAAAAATATACTCTAATAATCTATACTAATATTATAAAGCTGAAGAGTTTGTTTGTTTGTTTGGTTGAACGCGCTAATCTCAGGAACTACTGGACCGAATTGAAAATTATTTTAGTGTTGGATAGCTCATTTATCGAAGAAGGCTATAGGCTATATAACATCACGCTACGACCCACGGGGGCGGCACAGTAATCATAAAGGCGGGTGAAACCGCGGGCACATATAGGCATAAGATCTTCAAGTAAGTGGGTTATTGCTGATATATATAATTAATACAACCAGTCTCTGTACACGGTAATTACCGTAGATGCACGGTATTTACGCCAAGTCTATGATTCACGGCAATTTCGTAATACCGTGACCGTGGCAAAATGTAAAATATTTATCCAAAGGGAAGACAATAAAGGGAAATATCGTAATATGGTAATAAATATTGAAAAATGATAAAGGCTATAAAAAGTTTATGCGTCTGATTTCTGTATATGAGAGAACCTGTCTGCATTAGACGTGTTGTCACGTATGAAACAACCAGTATGTGAAAAGCATATAGAAATTTTAGATCAATCGTGTTACAACCTTTTATAAAAGATGTCATAGAAACAAAAATTTATTAGTGTCTTCTATAAATCTCGTTCTGAACAAAATACATCAATTCTAATGATTTAAAATTAATTGCACTTGAAGTTTATAAAAAAAACACTAATTTAAATGGGTAATGTTTTCTTTTATGCAATTTGCACTAATATACATAAGTCTTGCATCATGGTATTTTTAGCTCAAAACAAAATATTTGACGTTAAAATTTAGCGGTTAGTTACATTACTGAAGTTACATTTAGATTAATTGCTACGTTCAGGCAAAGGATTGAGAGCCTATGGGAAGATAGATGCAAGGAAACCTTATTATATATTCTCACATTATGGTATCCTAAAATATTCATATTATGGTATGATTGAATCGCATTAGTCATAGAGTTACTATGAACTACGTACTAGAGGAAAACTCTACTAGATTATTTGTAACATAATTATGTTGGAACGTGTGCTCTTTAAACTCACTTATTCCGAGCCAAGCGCTTACGACAACAACACGTTTGATTGCAAACATTAATTAAGTAGTACAGTACAGATGACGGCATATTTTACACCCAAACATATTATGGCAGTAATCATTTAGGTATACAGACCCTGCTAAAAGAAGCTGCGTTGTAACAGCAAAAGACGCAAGCAGATGTAGATAAATACTCTATACCTACAGTCGGAAGGGGAATCTTTCCGGCAGATCAGTCTGTGTAATGAATACCGGAAAGGAAAAATTCATGTAGCAGCACAGCGTTGTTTTCGAGGGTAGTTATAAATGCTATCTATCTATACTAATATTATAAAGCTGAAAAGTTTGTTTGTTTGTTTGGTTTAACGCGCTAATCTCAGGAACTACTGGTTCGAATTGAAAAGTTCTGTGTTGGATAGCCCATTTATCGAGGAAGGCTATAGGCTATATAACATCACGCTACGACCAATAGGAGCGGAGCAGCAATGGAAAATGTTGCAAAAACGAGGCATTATTTTTTATATGAAGCAGACGAAGTAGCGTGGTTAGCTAGTACTTAATATAACAAAGCTAAATAGTTAGGTTTTCGTTTAAATGTGCTTTCCTCTGGATTTACCAGGCGACTCTAAAAATACTTTGTGCATTTGACGGATAGATTCTTAAGGAATATTGTGGTATACAACATCAAGTTTTCTATTAAGTTTGACATTATTTATTTCTTTTGTTAAGTTCATTCCTAACGTGTAGCTTATTTTAATTAATTTTTTTTTTCTATTTTATGCTATGTTGTTATATGTAAGTGCATGCTGTGGTCTCCTAGAATTGAAGGAGTACATTATACAAAAGTAATGTTAATTTGTCTGTGTAATTTTGTGTATATTCTTTGTTGGAGATCCTTAATAAATAAATAAATCACGCTACGCGACACGGGAGAGGAGCAGTAATCACAAACGTGGGTGAAACCGCGGTGAACAGCTAGTATTATATAAAGACATTTTACAGACTTTTTGAATA
Organism: Catocala nupta; assembly: GCA_963675205.1. Lineage (NCBI taxonomy): Eukaryota > Metazoa > Arthropoda > Insecta > Lepidoptera > Erebidae > Catocala > Catocala nupta. The sequence goes on from OY776082.1 coordinate 28,952,410, forward strand.
AGGAAAATATCCTTAAAATGTACAAAATGGAGCCTCGTTAGTTGACTGCTGACATTTCGGTGTCCAAATGTAATTTTCTAGACCCGGTTTTATGTTCACGAATTTTCAACAAAGATAAGATCTTAACTGAGGAGCCCACAAAGACAACGTACTGTTGGTACTTTGACTCCGGCTTTGTGGCTTCTATATTTTTATACACATTATAAATTATGTCGTAGGACAATTACACAAAAACAATTAACGCGAAATTTATAGGACGATAGCAACGATTATGTTTTTCAATTTGTGGCCTATCATGCAGACATTTATTATCTGTTCGGATGGCACATTGGATAAGCGGTCGACACGGCGTTGTGGGTTCAAATGATATACCGGAGAATTATTTGTGTGATTCACAAATGATTACTGAATATGCGTGTAATTTGTGTCCGTTTATTGTATGTTTTAGTCACCCACGACACAGAGCTTGCACTCTAGTACGAAAGATGTCTTTTTTAAATAAATCATGAGGCACATTGCAAAAAGCTGGCTTATTTTAGGCAAATCTCGAAAAACCGCTCACGGTATAAGATTTTATTAGTTCGCAAGATTACCAAAGTCTGTCCAAGATTCTATAAAAAATAACTGATACGTACGACGTATTAGTTATTTTTAGTAGGATTTTTGTAGGATTGCCTCAAGGCATTCGTTATTTCGGATTAAGGAGTCTGCCCACTACCCCGTCTCATACCATGACCGTGCTAGGAACGTGTCAGGCAAAAAAGGTCTCTTCGTAAGGAAATGTGTAAGACTATGCCCATTAGACCGTTCCGTCACCGACCAGCAGTTCCTTTAGCAGGGCGTATCGTGTTGCTTTTCGTGTCTGATACATTCCTAGCACGGTCATGGCATAAGACGGTGTAGTGTGCAGACTCCTTAATCCAACGACATATCAAAATTCCAAACTAAATAAACTGTTTGATCACAGGTCTGGAACTACCAGTCCGATTTGACAATCTTTTTTATATTTTGTACCCAATATTGTTTTATGTTTACGCGAATGTTTAAATTGAAATTAAACACTCCTATTACATAATTTTGAAAACTAATACTACTATTATTGACCTTTAATACTATTTAAACTATTTAATTTAATTAAAATTATTTATATTTAAGTTTACACTTCCACCAACGTTTCGTTTGCTTTACAAAGTGTTTTAAAGTAAAATAAACGTTGTAAGATGTTTAGAAGCTGCCTGGTTCCTAAAAGTGACGCGAAAAGAACTGCGAGCCACACTTATTTATTATATACACACACATATCTACGTAATATAGTCGGCCGCGACAAATAATCGTCAACTTGACAATGAGCGAGATCTCTTTTTTTGTAAATGTATGTTTTATTTTGCACGAAGCCGGTTGTAGTCATTACGTATTGTATGAAGCGTGTCACTTTAAGGTGCGGTCATAATTACCGCTCAATGCACTTGTGACGCTCTTGTTCTTGCTAATGATCGTAAAGTCAAAAATCATTTATTCATTAAGGTCGCAAGCCAAAGAGACGAGAGTTTACAAAATTTACTGAATTTACATTTACATATGTTAGCTGCTATGTTCAGGCAAGATGTTGAGTCTATAAGAAGATACTTGCAAGAAAACTCACGAGCACCCTTTTAAATACTCGGTTATCGTATTTTACGGTAACCGCTTACCATAAGCACTATTTGCCATTTAGGTAGTATAAAAATAAGTTGTTTAATGTAAATCCTTGTTCATCTATACTAATATAATAAAGCTGAAGAGTTTGTTTGTTTGTTTGCTTGAACGCGCTAAACTCAGGAACTACTGATCCGAATTGAAAAATTCTTTTAGTGTTGGATAGCTCATTTATCGAGGGAGTTTACAGGCTATATAACATCATGCTACAACCCACGGGGGCGGCGCAGTAATCATAAATGTGGGTGAAACCACGGCCACATCTAGTTTGGTATAAACCGATTTTGGTGGCTACATGAGCTATTTTGTTAAATTATTCTAACAGACCGTCGTTCTAGATTGAATCACGTAAATATCGCCTATAATATCCTTGTACCTACATAAACTGGGTGCCTGATGTTACAAAAGTTGCAGTAAGCTCACAAGCCTGCATTGTTTCCAGCTTGACGCCAATTTACAATAAAAATACATTAAAGGCCATCTGTGTTGTTCTTTTCTTGCCGCTTTTGGCTTGCGTTGTACCTACTTGTACCACAATATATAATATGTTAAACGACGACGTAGCGTGATTACTTAGAAGGCATCTCTTGTTGTTTCAATGTCCATAAAGTAGCCCGTGAAACAGCACTTATTCCTAGTACGCTAGTTGAACAACAAGTTTAAACATTAATTATATGGGTCACAAAATAGAGGAGCTTGAGGCTACTAAATTCTTAGGTGTCAGTATTGACAATAAAATGAATTGGAGTCTTTATAAGAACAACACATTATTTTGATAAACATCAAACTGTCCCAAAAGCTTTGTGTGATTGTATGTTATATATTTTTGGTTTAGTTTATGAATCTTTTTTGTGTGTTTTGATTTAAACGTTGCGGAATGCTGATGAACTTGAATGACTGTAGATGAAAAGTATGTGAAGATGTTTAGATGTTCGTTACTCAATCACACGGAAACTGTTGAACGGATCTGAATGAAACCTAGTACATAGCTAGACCATGTCTTCGTTCAACACATAGCATACTTTATGACTTCATAATGCGTTCCCTTCATAATGCGTATGTATAATAAATTAAGAAAAGGGTGAACGGCTAAACCATCGCTTTAAGCTGGCATTTCGCTCAAACTGGAGCCTAATTGCGAAAGTACTTCTACCATATAGAAGATTGCAGCGGAACAACCTTGTGTTATATTCCTGCAAAGTATTCAAGCTCCTTAGATAGACGACTGTATATCCCAAAATAGGTAGACAGGGAGATGTATTTTATCCACAAGTCTTAAGCTCGGTAAAGTCAAGTAAACGGGCTAATCTATTGCTGTCTTTCACACACATTTTTAGACTTGGTATCAACTTGGTATCACCGTGGTATCAACAACAATTTGCCCTAACCAATCAGCATCCGATGATAAGTAACAATCATAACTGAAATCTGCCGCCGCAGGATCCTCGAAGTAATGAAACGCCCAATTAAATTCTATATGAATATGTATTAGTTATTGTAACATATTATTTATGCTACGAGTAGATACAATAGTCGGTCTCTTAGCACGTGTAGTAGCTAGCTAGCTGCCGCCCGCGGCTTCGCCCGCGCAAATCTCGTAGATCATACCTACCGAAATAAAAAGTACCATCCTCCAGCGACACACTGGCGGCCAGAGACAATAGGTTTTCAATTATGTCAGACGTTCTAACAATTGCCAGGTTGAGACTTGGGTCACCTGTTTGCAGTTTCATCCAAATCGGTTCAAAGGTTTACGTGTAAATGAGTAACAGATGACGATGATTCATGGCGTGATTTTTTCCTTAAGGATAATATAATTATGTGTATGATGCAAATTCATGCAAATCGCACATTATAATTTCTAATTAGCATTTTTATCTTGTGGGTAAAATATTCGACTTTAACATTATAATCAAAGTTAAAATACAAAGTACATATTAAATATATGGTCGGATCCTTTAGACGCATTTAAAAAGGGAAGGGAGTAGCTAACAGAGACATTAGGAAATCCAAGAGCCTTTATCATAAATGTTTGTCCCATGTGAGGATTGAACCCACAACACACGGCGCAGTGGCGGAAACAAGTCGTTCACTTAAACCTGCTGTTTATAATTGCGGCTATAGTAACAGCTTACTATCAAACGAAACGTGAGCATTTAGCTTTGAGGATAAAATCAATTCTAATAGGATTATCGTAAATATGTGGTGCAGACAGCATTTAATTGGCCTCGATGGCGTAATGGTTAGTGTAACCGACTGCCACGCCTGTGGTCGCGGGTTCGATTCCCGCACAAGTCAAACATTTGTGTGCATGAATTCCTTGTTCATGTTATATGTTTGTCTTGGTCTGGGTATTACTATGTATAATATGTATGTATTTACAAAGAAAAAGTATACATATATGAATATTTATCCATTGTCTAGTACCCATAGTACAAGCTCTGCTTAGTTTGGGCTAGATGGTGTTGTGTGTATGTTGAAGAATAATATTATAAAAATAAAAAATAAAATATTATTATTTTATTTTTACACGATTGTCAATATTCTTTGACATTGTATTATTATTGTTTTACATTTTATTATGGCTCTGTTTTATTAAACTTTGATATATTGTTTTCGCAAATTTTACATTTTCATCATTTAAAGCAATTGCAATTCAATTGCAAATATATTATTTTTAAATTTATATTTTTACCTATATTTTTATTAATTTTAATATTAAGATGTTTATTTATGCTATTAAATATTAAGGTCAATTAAAATTTGCATGCCTAATGGTGGAATATGATAAACAACTTAAATTTTATTACCTTATAAGATCTACAAATGTATACCCATATTCGAAAATCAATAAATTAATTATGACATTATTACACACTTTATAATAGGACACATAATATCGCAACATCATTATATAATAATATCAGCCTTAAACTGTCCCACTGCTGGGCACGGGCCGCTTCTCAGTGTGAGAAGGGTTAGGCCATAGTCCACCATGCTGGCCCAGTGCAGATTGGCAGACTTCACATATCTTCAAGAACATTACAGAGAACTCTCAGACATGCAGCTTTCCTCACGATGTTTTGCTTCACCGTAAAAGCGAGCGATAATTAACTATTTAATACGCACATAACTTCGAAAAGTCAGAGATGTGCGCCTTGGGATCGAACTCGAGACCTCTGCGCGGCAACCCAATAGACACCCACTAGGCTATCGCTGCCTTATATTAATGCTCGATGGCGTAGTTGTTAGTGTAACCGACTGCCACGCCTGAGGTCGCGGGTTCGATTCCCACACAAATCTAACATTTGTGTGCATGAACATGGACGTTTGTCTTGGTCTGGGTGTTTCTATGTATAATATTTATGTAGTTACAAAGAAAAAGTATATATGTATGTTTATCCATTGTCTAGTACCCATAGTACAAGCTCTGCTTAGTTCGGGCTAGATGGTGTTGCGTGTATGTGATAGAATATTATAATATTAATAATAATATTGTGTCAGTCTCAACAATCTCGCTAAATAAGTTTGCGCTCATATTTGTGAGTGGTCGTTTGTATGCGAAGTCACGGGTTTAATGCCTGGATCGAGTAAAACTCTTCCCACTATGTATACTTTTACAAAAGCCCAAGTACGATGACCGCTTAAAGACAGCCATATGCTCGTTTATTTCGAAATAGAATCGTGTTAGGATTCACTTTATCCTGTAGCGATAACGACGTGAATTCTAATAAGATTCTCGTAAGAATATGATCTGGTGATTATATTTATAAAGGATTTTTTTTTCTTATTTTAAAAGACAACTCCTGCACTAGAAATATTTCCTGTGTCGCAAGGGACTATACAAACATTCAGACAACGATAACAAAGAACACCCAGACACGAAACAACCATTTGTAGACCACACAAATTTTTGTCCCGTGTGGGATTCGAACCCACAACACTCGACGCAATGGCAGCATCAAGGCGAAGTTTTAAATCACTAAGCCATCAATATACCTACACAAAATTACACAAAAATATGAACATATTAATTTTTGTATAGTGTACTTCTCCGGATAGGAGACCACAACATGCACTATAACAACAAAGCAATGCACTATAACAAAAACATATGTAATAGTAAACATAATGTTACAACATTACTATGTTGTTATATTGCAACAGCGTCATGTTATAAGCAACTAGACACGATTATTTCTGCATGAATATGCAAATAACAACCAAATAAACTATAAACAAGTTGTTTCGGTTTTAATGGTATAATTATAATGTGATTCGTAGGTCTTGTGGCATAAATTTACGATATATTTGCGCGCGATTCAAAATGTTTTGAGGTTTTGCTATAAACCTCTCAGTTGGAACACGGAAATTCACGGAATCTGGATGTGTCCGCTAATTTTGACAGCACGGATGGCGTAGAGGTTTAAGTCGCCTCGCCACTGCCACTGCCTCGAGTGTTGTGGGTTCGAATCCCATACGGGACAAAAAATGTGTGTTCTACAAATGGTTGTTCCGAGTCTGGGTGTTCTTTGTGTCCGTTATTTGAACGTTTGTAAAGTCCCCCGGGACACAGGTGTTATCCATAGTGCGAATGATGACATTTTAACAAAAATTAAAATGAATTGCTTACTATGTGTACTTCAACATAGTCGGCGAAATGTGAGTGCAATACATCGATCAAATATACCATAGATGCACGTTCTTGTACTAAATCGTACCCAAATAATGTCTCCGAATTGATGTGTACTTATAGTTATGTTTACTCGTTCGACTATCTAAAAATAGTCCTAGTGAATATAAATTTAACTTAATATAAACCTTAACACTTAGTGATAGTGTCGTAATACTTATGACAAAGTATCATAAATGTTTTCTTCATTCTCTCACTACGGTAAAAATATCATATTATGTAAACAAAACATTCTGAAATGAACCTTATAGTAATTACAATTAAGTGTAAACTCATCGCAACAATTATGCAGGTGTTATTATTTTGACTATAGGCATATGATATTCTTAGCGCTCGGAACATAGAAAGAAGGAATGATAGAGTCGTTATTCATTTTAATATATTATATAAATCTTTGATTGGACGTGTAACTAAATTTACGTTATTGAATGACAACAATTTGATAATAAGCTATTATTATATTCTTTAATTTTAATAATTAAATTATGGTAGGTTTAACTTTATAAAACGCAAGCATATAATATATTTACATATATTAAAGTAGGCCAATCATTTACAGTACTAATAATTATGCTCACCTTCGTACATTGTATTACATGTGTTTTCTATGTAGTTTCTATAAATAATAATAAAACTATATACTCGCAGATGGTCGAATTAGCTAACGAAACTAGATATATTTTACCAGGATACTTTTGTTGATGTAGATGCTAAAAATATAAATTTTAACTGTTCTATCGTTAGGAAAGCTAAAATAAATTAATACAAATATTATATTAATAACATAAAAACAACTTATAACGACTCCATGCCATTTCATATATGGACTTTGTTCCAAAGTAGTGGTGTCGATTCGCTCTCGCTTACGGGCAGCGCACGTAAGAGTGAGCGGGATAGGTGCGTAATACATCCATTTAAATTTAAACGATAATATTTTCAAATATATTATTTAAAGTGTATATATTCATCAAAATATAATAAATATTTCATAATAAAACTATACTTACCGAAAGCACGACACTCCATCCTTTTTTTGCACTTTTAGAGTATAGTTTTTGCATTTTTCACTACACACTTTGGCATCGTGAAACGTCAAACTGCTAGCGCGGTCGTAAAGTGATTGCGAGCGAAACTGTGCATACAACTGATTTATGCACAGTTTGGATGGTGCCGTTTTTCGAGCGACGATCGTGCATCTATAGTATATTTGATCGATGGTGCAATACAACTCAATTTACTCATTTGCGAATTTGTATATATTATAATCTTAACTAATAGGTATTATAAGTGTGAATGTGTTGAGTTTGTTTGTTACGCTTTCATGCCTTAACTACTTGACCAATAATCATGAAATTTCGCATACACGTTGTCAGGAGTACAGAAAAGGACACGAGGTACCTTTTAATCCAGAAAAAATGCATTTGAAACCGCGGGCAATATCTAGCTTGTGTTGATATAAATACAAACAACTTTTAAAGTGTAGTACATCGCCGAATTGTTTGAAGTAAATTAGGACGCCCTACAAGTCCTACATCGCAGTGGACCACTGATCTGAATGTGGGATGTTTGGGATAAACAATGGATTGAAAACACAAGACCTGATGTTGTGGCAGAAGTAGAGAGATATGTCCAACAGTGGACTAACTAGCTAATAGGTGAACATTCAAAGTGCCAGCTCAAAAATAAAGTAAATATGAATGCGTTAATTATGTTTACCTACCGATTCGCTTAAACGCAAGGTTATAGCCATTTAAGGCTCAGATTGACTCTACTCAATTTGCCTGCGATCACTTAACTCACGCGCTATTTTATTCGTAGTAATTATTTATTTATTATAAGCTATATCACTGCTATTAAAAAAATTAAATTCTATAGAACTATTTCTCGTTACAAATACCTACACAGAGTTTTAATTAATTGCGAGATTATTATAAACGTTATATCCAACAATCCTTTCCTTGCCTCACAGCTGTGATGAGTCTCATAAACTTTATATTTATACATATAATATAGTTTAGATAATTGTATAATATACGACACATTGCAACATGCATTTTTATTTAGTGTTTATTTATATTGAACTAGGACTTACCAAAACTTCATGGTGAGTCTTGTTGCCTCTGTGCACCCACTGCACATTGGGTGAAGGTAATGTAAGTATTCCCCCACACGGTATCGTCACATTAGTACCCTTGTCTGCACCTACATCTCGAATTTCCACCTCCTCGGCTAGAGCTCGTGGGAAAGCTACGAAAAATAAATAAAATAATATTTTATTGGAAATATTTTTTATAGAAAATCTTAAGAATAATATTTATATTATTATAAATGCAGTTTGTCGTCATTAATAATTTATTTACCTTCTATGCCAAGGCAGAACACAGACAACAATATACGTTCGAAAAACATTCTACTAATTCTACATTTAGACACTTAGGAAAAAATGTCGAACTATACTTGTTGTAAAGCAAAAAAAGATTTATTTCCTATCTATTAAATTTACATTACACAGAATTAATTAAACGACGGAAGGCGAAATAATAGGAAACAAATCTCACAACAAACGTCTTCACTCCATTGATAAAAGGCATAGACTAATTTTATATTGTCATAAATTAGGGTTCTATACTTGCTATATCTCTTTATCTAATTTCAATATTGCAATATGAAAAAAATTGCACAGCAAATAAAGCTAACTATTCACTAGCGCGTCGTCCTCTTTTTCAAAACTTGCCAACATTAATATTTTTATTTCTTATTAATTATCTCTCAATTATTATACATTTCATTTAATTATGATTACTATATGTGATTTCACTGCTTACTTAGAATAATGTTTGTCACAATTCATTTAAATTTTCATATATGTGTCCCTTACTTTACAACCATAGACAATTTAGAACTCAATTTAAGCATTTAGAATTATAAATTTCCTCACATTTACATGTTAATGTAATGGTAATGATATTAAAACCAATTTTTGTTTTATTTATTAAGCGTGGTTGTATTTTATATTTTATCATTCTATGGTCGTTTGCCAAAGTGACATTTCATTTTTGTGACAACTGTCAAATACGTATTGTCTATGATTTTAATTCGTGAACATAGACAAAAATATAGATTTTCTTCGGATATGGCCGCTGTATCGGCAATACAACATCTGCAATGTTTTGTAAATTCATTTTTATAAAATGAATAAAGTGTTTTTTACTTATGTATAGTGATTAGTGGACCGTGTACAGTGCTGTGATATTTGTAATGGATGCAGAGAACGAGTACGAAAGAAAGAGAGTTCGTGATGCAATTCAAACGATAGAGACTATTCAGTCAATGATCGACGTTTCAGCTGATAGACTCGAGGGTTTGAGGACACAATGCTCGACGAGCGCCGAATTGACACAGCACGAGATCCGGACCCTGGAGGTAGGGTCGCTAACCTTCACAAGTAATATACATGTAAGGGAAATAGGCAATGCCCTTGAAAGTATTATACCGAGAGGCCGGGATTCAAGGACTTTGCTGCACTCAAGGACTGGGGTGAATAGTTCATTGCCGTAGTGGAAATCGTTGAAATACGCGCGCGCCGCTCCCTCTCACCTTGAGTGTTTACTTTTTAATTTCACGCATTTAAAACACGAAGAGTTTTCGTAAAGATCATTTTTGAATTTGCTGCCACTTTTCGGTTAGAAATTATATTCTAACTTGAAACTACGGTTACAATTCACGTAGATACCGGTGAATATGTAGGTTTATGTGTAAGTTATTAATTTTATACGAAATGCTATGTTATATACATTTTAATGAGAAAAAATGCATTCCTCAAGAGAGAGTTGATTGCCAGTTGTTTGATCAATAGCTAGGAATTCACTGCTCCACTCTTAGTGCTACAGATAAGATAAATACAAGTTACATTTCACTGCATACACACACATTTGGAATTGAATTACTTATTATGATTTTAACCTCCTTACTGCTGAGTTAACTACTTTCCCATTTGTGCTGTGATTGTAAATTTACTGTTTTGATAAAACAGTAAATTTTACAGTAATTAACATTTTAAAATGTATGATAATACTTTTGCCTGGTTAACTTTTGGAGCTGCACTGGTGACCATATATAATTGTTTTGGAGCATTCCAGCATTTGACAGATGACAAAATAAGTATTTTGTCATCTAAGGTTCCATTATCAATTCTCATCTAACCTATTGCAGACCAGTGTTGCCCTAGGAGTATGCCCAAGGATCTTATAGCCAATTAGTAATAATATTATTAGTAACATAATTAAATACTGATTATTATTACCACATACCATATTATATTATAATAACCATATACCATAAATCATGTTAATTAATATGAATAAAGAAATTACAAACAATCACACATACATAATGAGGAAATAGTTTGAATGATTTCTGTTATGTATGAATATTCTAATAGGATCATCTAAAGTAATAGAATCATCCAAACTACATATTTACTGCAGCCAAATTTGTTCATTACATTGCTGTAATTGATTGCTACACCTACAAAATGTGTTTCAAGTATGACAGTTTCCACCTCTTAAACTACAAATTATATCTTAGATTTGGTAGGTATTCTTGTAGGTTTTGGTATTTACTATAGAAAAAGCTTATGGCATCATCTATTTGGTAAACAACCTAGTGAAATATTTTAATATAATGTACTATAGGAATATGGATATCATCTAATTCTAGAGAGTCCATCCAATTACATTTTACAATAAACTAAGTATTGTTACTGTAGTTATGTCATAGTCTCAAGTGACTAATACTTGTGGTTAGCAGTTTGAAAGTTTAAAAATGTAACATAAACTTAACACAATTTAAAACAATCAAAGCTTGATGCCCAATAAATGTTTGCCGTAAGTGATGTCAATGTGTCATCAGTACTATAATACTATCAACAATGGATGCACTTTATGTCTAAGTGATTCAATGCTAATATACATGCCTCATCACTTTGATTGAGGCTTAATAACTGATATATCAACTCAATTTGTCTTCGGTTCAGAGTAATTTATCATTATGATTGGCCTTAAGAATGCTGCGGTCTGTTTGCAGGATAATGACTTGGTAGGATAATTTAATAGGGTGATTCATTGGGAACATACAGCTTCTCAGTTTGAGTGCTGACATATGAAGAGATGCAGACATGTTTGTGGTTAGGTGGAATATAAATCTTAAATTCCATTTGATTGGAATGTACAAATATATATTATAAATTTGTGACTGTATAATTGTTCACATGAAATAAGCCCAAGTATGTATAGTCCTTAATTTATTGCACTAAGAGTTGTTCAGTTTTACTTTCAATAAATCTGTAATAGCATAGTAACCGAACAGTAGGGAGATTTGCAAATTCTTTTGTAAGATACAGGCATGATCAATATTTTAGTGTTACATTATATTACAAAAATATAATGATTCAAAGTCACAAATAATAAAAGTCAAGCCTATTATCATGTACCACTCTAAACTCTATGCTTATGAACAACACTTGCCAAACTCGGTTTTTGAATCTGGGATATCACTTATCCATAATTAATGTTAGTATTATTGAAACTATACCCATATTGTTTCTTACTCCTTTTAATATTAATATCATTCTCTTTACCTCCTTGGGTCTCCAGTCTTTGAAGAAGCTTTTAATTCTTTCCAAGATGAGAAGATTCAAAATTTTTAAGAAATTTCCGATCACCTCCTCGTATTTATTATTCATTCGGCTTTTACAATTATTCGATATTGCTTTTTTGTTCCCAAATTTACGCAAGCGCTAAGATCATCACAGTTTTGGTAAAATTTAGTACCTTTAGAATAAATTTAAAAAATTATTCAAAATACTCTAAAAAATATTTAAAATGTGGATTTGAACGACCAAGCTTGGCTACAGGCTTCTCTACCTGTTCGTTTTGGTGGGCTCGGCGTTCGCAAAATTTCCGATGTTAGTTTACCGGCGTTGCTGTTCTCGGTTCACAGCACGGAAGAATTAACCAGAAAAATTTTAGCATACTGGTTAATTCAGAAGTGCTGTTCAAAACTGACGCTCTGAACGCCTGGAAAATGGCTTGTCCGAATTCTGTTTTGCCAACCAACCTATTCTCCCAGCGGCAGTGGGACGGGTCGCTTAGCAACTCTGTAAGAGAAAAGTTTTTTTCTACATCTTCCAATTTTGCTGAGCGTGCTCGATTGCTGGCTGTGGGAGAATGGGAATCTGGTCTTTGGCTTCAGGCGTTTCCATCGTCCAATATAGGCACCATGTTGGACGATACTACTTTCCACCTCGCCACTTGCCTCCGTTTAGGTGTTTCGTGTGTTTCTCCGCATTGCTGTCACTGTGGAGAAGCTGTCGATAGCCTCGGATACCATGGACTCCCTTGTAGCAGAAGCGCTGGTCAAATTTTTCGCCACGTTAATCTTAATGATATAATACGTCGTGCTCTTGTCACTGCTGGCGTTCCAGCTGTACTTGAACCCACTGGCTTGCTACGCGACGATGGGAAGAGACCGGACAGAATGTCATTGTTGCTCTGGAAGATGGGCAGGCCTTTGATGTGGGACGCAACGTGCGTTGACACCCTTGCGCCATCACATCTTCCAAGCACTGCGGGATGTGCCGGCGCTGCTGCTGCATCCGCGGAAACCCTCAAACGCCGCAAATATAGTAATTTAATCGGCAATTACTTTTTTGCGCCGTTTGGGATGGAAACCCTAGGTTCATGGTGTCCGAGCGCTAGTATTACGTACAGGGAAATCGCAAAACGCATGATCGAAGTTTCGCGTGATCAGAAGGTCTTTTCTTGCCCCAAAGAATCAGCATTGCCATTCAACGTAGCAATACTGCCAATCCTCTGGGCATGTTACCAGTTGACAGCGATGCTGAAGAGAATTCTACCATGCCTAAACCATTTTTGTAAATATTTAGTATTATAAGTATTTGTGTTTTTGTAATTATGTTATCTTTTTTAATATGTTTGTAAATATATATTAGATTTAATTGTTTTAAAATTAAGAATGCCTATATTTTTTTGTGGCTCCTGTAGTATTAGTTTATATTTTTACCAAACACAATTGAATATGAAATAACATAGTATGACTGTTACTGCCAACTGAGCACCTAAGCTAATCCTAAAACATGAATCCTGTGATATGAGACAGAGCTTTACATGCAGTAGTGCACATTCCCTCAAGACTGTGAAGATGTTGGAATGGTAAATGGGCCTTAGAAACCAAATCAAACATATACATTTTACCACACAACTTGTTAGACAACCATTACTGACATCATCAATGATTAATTAACAAAGTATTGAACAGAGACTAAAATTTTTCTAATCAGTAATTTGGATAGCATCCCGTCTGCAATATATATACAGGCTGTGGCATAAATAATGGATAACCCTGAAACTATCGACTGGCCAGATTATCATCTATCATTTACCCCCACTTATCACCATACATATTTTTTTCGATACAGATTCCTTAGAAAACGTGTTGAAATTTGAGAATATGTATTTTTTGCGAAGTTGTCTTAGATTGTAACAAAAAACTTGATACTGGTCTGATGATACAAGTATTCAGGAGTGACATAAAAAACAGAACGAGAAAATGTCGCCAATTGTAGAAATGGTAGCTGATTTTGTATGAGTAAGTAAGATTTTATTTAAATATCAATAATTTGGTCATCCATGGGCATATGGTGATAGTGGATATGATAGATGATAATCTGGCCAGTCGACAGTTTCAGGGTTATCCATTATTTACGTCACACTGTATATTATATCTTGCCTTGTAAAATTTTTGTCCCATATTTTATATGATCGATATAATAAACAACTAAAACTTCAATTCATTTCAAGCAGTAGTTATATAGAATACAGTTTTCATACCATCTCACTCCTTATAACTGATAAAGCAAATATTTATTTATGGCACATAGTTGCTTATGATCTGTTTACTAACAAATCAGCATAATGTAAATAGTGTTCATAAACAATTATTACTAATGTCATAACAATCACATGCTTTTGTTTATATTCTTTTATTGTTGTGATAATAGCTTTAAAGTGAAGTTATAGTTCAGTGGGAAGACATTAACTTTAAAGTGTACAATCCAAGCATAGGTATTGTTTGTGATGAATGATCATTGATTAGTTCCCTTTATAATGATAAAGCCAGGTATAAAACGAAAAATTAAATGTCTATACCAACTCGCACATATAAAACCTGTGAGCCTATATGGTATTGGAGATATTTTTGCAATATGAATATTTAGAAGGATTTGAATCCAAACATCAGCACAAACAGACAAAAATTATAATTATTGCAATTATAATAATTTGTGCTGAAGTCATGATAATCGCTAAACGGACTGGTTTTCATCTAGAAGTCAACTAGAAATCTCATCAATATTACATCTAATTTTGTTCAGTAAAACTGTTGATATGTTTCACGCGACGATGTTGCGAGAAAATGGTAGTTTTCTATTTTCATAAATGTGTGACAATGTTAAACCAAAAAAAATATTTAAATTAATATACCAGATGCAGATTAATTTACGATATATTGTGTTGACAATAAAATTATTATTAGGTATACCTAATATAAAATGTCTTATAAATTGGTTAATTCAACTTATGCAGCCATGGTCATCAAAAGACTGTTTAGTGGTATTTGTCTCAATGCCTTGAACTGTAATATTATTGAAAATATATATTTATTGTTATAAGTATTTACCCAAAATATCTTAAAGTAGAGGGGATTTGATGTTTGGTTTACAACCACATTGTACATTGTGGCTTCTAATATTTTAACAATATGTTAGTCATATCAGATATAATCACTTGTAAATATATTTTCTATAGCAGAACAGCAGCTTTGAAACAGGTAGGCACCAACCAATCAAACCACATGGGGTTAGCATAAAGTAAGAAATGAATTCCTACGGGTGCCAAAACCCTATATTAATTATATAGGGTTTTGGCACCCGTGAGAAGAAAGGGGGGTATGGATACAATACCATAAGAAAGACAGAATCTTGACATTGATAGCTCGCAAGACCAGGGTCACATACAACAACATTATCCTACGAATAAAAATTTACATATTTTAAACATATTATGTAATTGTATTTTCAAAAGATTAAAAGCAATTGGGTTACAAATTAGTAGTATTCTTGTTAACCTGTCTAGCTAAGCTAGAATGCTGTTAGGAGCAGTTTACGTCGGTAATATCATGGGTGGCATTTAAACGCACGACCTATCAATCCGCAACTCCAAAATCTTACCCATTGACAAGGATTAAAGAAAATTAAGAAGATACTATTAAAATTAAACTACTTTATACATTAATATTTTTAATAATTTTTGCATAAATAGTATATAGTACCTAATAAAGTTTACCAATAGTAGTGTAATAGTTTCAAAATTATGTAATAAGAGTTATTTGAAAATAAACAACGCAATAAAATCCGTATATAATAGTTTAACTTCAATGTATAACATTCGCGTAAATGTAAGACAATATTAAGAAAATACTAATTAACATTGTGTGTTTCCAGGGTAAACTAGTGAAGCACTTCTCCCAGCAGCTGGTGATCAAGGCCAGCTTCCGCGAGGAGTTGCGACGCGAGCTCGTCGAAGTGCCCTGTCTCGCGCAATGGCTTAGGGTCGTGGGACTTACACCTGACTCTATTGAGGTATGACATGCAGTTATCTGTATATAACTAAGTTTACTATAGCTGTATTGTCTTTAGAAAGATTGATATTTTGATCGGCAGGCGCAATAGTTTCAAGTGGTCGCCTTGCAGCTCTCAGTGAGCCGAGTGATACAATGAAAATTAATTACGGTGAATGCCCCGAAAAGTGGTTCTGCCCTTAGTACCGACCCTTTCTTGCCTCTTTCCTTTGATAATAAGTTTGTTAGCAGTCTTATCTATAAATGCGGTTCGTTAAAATCTAACACCGAGTAGAAATTATGTGCAAGATTTAGCAATACTGTCATGAATCTGTCAGTGTCAGTAGCAAATCGAAATGTGAAATTTATGGACGTCAGCCATATTCCTATTTTTAGCTAAGTTTTAATCCCACTAAAAGACGGTATACTTAGCATAAGCTTTTTAATTGCCGTAAATATGATAATAGATATACTCAAGAACGAATTTCTCAGTCAATTTACATGATTTTCTTTTCTATCAGTGGAAATTAATGGGGCTGTAATTAAATACACGAAATGTACTGGTCACATAATACCGGTCTAGTAGGCTGGCATTTGTTTAGACAGAGTACCTAATAATACGTATATTACGTGGTGCGTCTAAATAAAATAATGACCTAATTATTGTTTTTTTTTCTACTGTAAATTTACTTACCCTCTTCAATAATAGAAAATCGTATAAGCAATAAGTATAATATCAATTATGACTGGTAAAGCACATAACACAAGAACGCAGAACGTAGAACCCTAAACAAGGCTGGCATTATGTACACGTACACACAAGGTGTGAAAATGTTGTCAGCCAATAGATATTAAAGTAATACACACGCGTTACCGACCCTTCTGAAATGGCAAAATATTATAGTTCTACTGAGAGTACGTCACCTTTTTTAAGGAGCCTGCAAAACTGTCAAATTTTACTTAGCTGCAATCGTCTGTAGTAGGTACTTCCCAACTCATTTGCTCCGTTTGACTGAAATCCCAGGTTTCAGTTTAACGAAGCAAATGAGTGGCGGACACCACAAAGTTTAATCTTTTAAAATAGATATATAACATATTTGGTGTATGATCTACAGGCGGTGGTGTCCCGCGTGCCGTCCCTGGAGTCGCTGCGCGAGCGCTCCGACCACGAGATGCGCGCGCTGCTGTCCTGCGCACGCGACGAGGAAGTGCTGCGCCTGTGCCGCGCTATGCACCGCCTTAGGACTTATATCGGTCAGTACTACTATTATTATAGTAGTGTAGAACAAACATAATAGTATTAACTAGCGACCTGCCCCGGCATCGCACGGGTAGTACAAAATCTTAACAAATTATACACGTAAACCTTCCTCATGAATCACTCTGTCCATTGGTGAAAACCGCAGTAGCTTTTGAGTTTATCGCGAAGAGACAGACAGACTCGGCGGAGAACTTTGTTTTATAATATGTAGTGATAGTGATAATAATGTCGCCCAGACCAAGTTTCGGTCACGGCGGCGAATCTTAAAGGAGACTGGCTATAGGCGATATTAAAGTGCTCAAGTGTGTTCTCTTTTTTCTGTGTTTCTCTCTGTTCCCTAATTCTCATGATCCGATGGGCCGGTAATCCGACACGACTGGGGAGAGATCAGGAGCAAGACGAGAAGGGAAGAGAAGAGCTTTACGTGCTTTCCGAGGAACGGAGGTGTCAATAATATTGTTAGTAGTGTAATAAAACCATAAGTGTTGAGGCTTAGAGAACAAAAGATAATGGCACCAATGGTACCAAAAACTGTATATTGACGTACCTGAGGTTCCATGAAGGGGTAGGCAGAAGTCTATTACGACCACATTTCACCCAACTATTTTTTACGTCATGTCCCTTCACGTCGTCAATACTGGGCGAGCTTATAGTCGTCCACCAAATACATATCTATACTCCGTAGTGGGTGGATGTAAGACCTAGGGTATTTTTAACAGTAAAACCAAATAACACTGCTGGTTGGACTCGACGATCTGCTGGAGACTTAATGCAAGTTTATGTCGCGGCATAGGCGAGGTAGGCGTCGTCGAAAACTATGACGTCACTTATTGTTGGATAAAGGTGTCTGAGTCAAATCTACATAACTATATAACTACACTCTAAGTTGCAAAAGTAACTAGTGGGACCCGACTAATCTACTTTGACATATTATATATTTATTTTCATCTTGTATTGGTTCTCTGGTCGGCAAATACAGTCTTCTCCCTTTCCATATTACCCTGTTATGCGCTATTTAAGATCCACCATCGTTTTTCAGGCCTACTAGATTGTTGCTTAGTACCGTCCGGGGTGCAGTTTGTGCTGATTTTAACCCAGAGACCCTCCAGAATACAACAAATATGTCTGGTCTGATTATATTTTTGGAATAGTATTGTAATATAAATATTCCTTTCTATAACAGAGGCACTAGGTCGCGGGGAAGGTAACACGGAACTCCAACTATTCTGGGACTCGTGGGACCGCCACGCTCGGGCTTCGCCTCGCGCGCCCAGGGCCAGGCACACCAACGAACAACACAACACCAACGTTAAAAAAGGTAATTATATACCAGATTGTATTTTATATAAGTATATAGACATTAAGTATTGTATTTCAAAGTCAAAATTAAATTTTTATTGCCATAAAATGTGTTAACACTTAGATACGTCAATTATTCTTCTATATCTTATATATCAATAAATAAGTCATTTATATTATAATAAAATAAATTGGTTGAAAAATTTTTGTATTATAAATACTTGTTGAAGGAGTAGACATCTCGAACTTCCGGCACCTGAGCACGGTCGGTCCCGACCTGTCGGACGCTCAGTTCGGATTCCGAGAAGGACGTTCGACGGTCGGGGCCATTATGCGCCTGAGGGCCGCGGCCGAGGAGGCGGTTGCCGGCGGCGGTGTTCTGTTTGCGGTGTCTTTAGATATCGCCAACGCGTTTAATAGTCTGCCATACAGCTGTGTCCAGGAGGCGCTCCGATATCACGGGGTACCTTTTTACCTGGAGCGGCTGGTGGCAGACTATCTGGACTATGTTCGAGGCGAGGTTTGGCGGCGGCCCATGTCGTGCGGTGTCCCGCAGGGATCGGTTCTTGGTCCGCTCCTGTGGGACATGGGGTACGACTGGGTCCTACGTGCTGACCTACCCCCCGGGACGACACCCTCGTCACAGCCCGTGGGGGTACCTTCAAAGAGGCGGCCCGTTAAGCTACCGTGGGGGTTTCCCAGGTGGTCGGGCGTATCGATCGGCGCTGGGTTTACGGGTGGCTAGTAACAAGACGGAGACCCTGGTCTTTCATGGGCGTCGTCGCAGTCCACCCCGCGGCGCCTCGATAATGATGGGCTCGACGCGCGTTTCTGTCCAGGCCCACATGAAATATCTGGGCTTGGTGCTGGACGAAAGGTGGCACTTCGACGAGCATTTCAGACAGCTCGCCCCGAAGCTTCTCGGCACTGCGTCCGCCCTAGGGTGGCGATTGCCAAATTTGGGCGGGCCCAGTGCTGGTTGCCGGCTACTCTACACGGGGGTTATCCGGTCGATGGCGCTTTACGGCGCACCGGTGTGGGCGGACTCCCTGACCGCTCTGTGCAGGACTCTCTTGCGGAGACCGCAGAGAGTCATAGCGGTCAGGGTAATACGTGGATACCGCACGGTGTCGGCCGACGCAGCTTGTGCGTTGGCCGGAACACCCCCGTGGGATTTGGAGGCTGAAGTGCTCGCCGAAGTGTTTGCAATGAGTGAGGCGGTGCGAGAGGAGACGGGTTGTCGTCCCCTGCCGACAGTGATTGAGTACGCGCGCAATCGAGCACACCAGGGCATGATTTTAAAGTGGAAGGCGCGGCTGGAGGTGCCCTTGGGCGGTTTCAGAACCGTTGGGTCCCTCCAGCCGGTATTGGAACGGTGGGCAGGGCGGCAGCATGGGACCCTTTCCTTCCGGCTAGTGCAGGTGTTGTCAGGGCACGGTTGCTTTGGCGAATACCTGCACACGGTCGCTAGGAGGGAACCGAGTCCCATCTGCCACCACTGCGATTGTGAGGAGGACACGGCGCAGCACACGCTCGAGCAATGTCCTGCTTGGGCGGCGCAGCGTCGTGAACTCATTGAGATTGTGGGTGAGGATCTCTCGCTGCCGGCCGTGATCAAAGCCATGGCCGACAGCGAGAGGAAGTGGGCAGCGGTCGCGTCCTTCTGCGAGGACGTCACCTCGCAGAAGGAGGCGGCGAAGCGGATCCGTGAAGAAAGTATCCTTGCAGATCCGAGTCGTCGCCGGCGAACCGGGCGGCGCAGGCGCGCTTCCGCGTGCCTAATGCCGCCATAATGAAGGCCGCGGGCGGGAGAACGGGGATCTTCCGTCCGCCAGCCATTGAGTCGGTCTGACGCCCTATGTAGTGCCGGGGCGTCGCCGAGGAGGTAGTAATTTTGCCAGCGGCCCATCCACTATACAAGGCAGCAAGCGTGCACACCGTGGGGTTTTGGTCCGTAGGCCCGAAGTACGGGAGAGCCGGACATAACCCTCTCGCCTCCCCTTGTGGCGAGAGGGTATGCATCAGGCGCATTTCCACACGTAAAAAAAAAAAAGAAGTAGACATCTCGAAGGGTTATGTTGAAAATGTTTTTTCAACGAGTTGCAATTTTTCGCAACTCATTAATAAATAAGATATGACCCAAAAATTTATGTATTGATTTATGTTTTATCTGTAGCTTAAATATGATGTCTTTTTTAAATTTAACTGAAAGTAATCTGTAGTGAAATATTAATTGAAAGCTGTCTTTAATTTTATCTATTATATTAATATCAGTCTTAAAAACTTAGAATACTCATGATCTTCATAACCAAATAAGACAAGTTACAAAACTTGGACCATACATTCGACTTTGCGTAAGGTTGACACGTTATTTGTTTGAACATTGGAAATATCTAATATTTATTTGACAATCGTTCATCATTACCACGTTTCCTAACCTGTCAATTATTGGAATGCCACACATAATTTAGAACCTTTTATGTGCCGCTGCGACTCATTAGCTTAATTGTATTGTGGCTGACTATCCGCGACTAATAGAGCGTAGTGATAATTCCAGTGTCGGGCGTGCGATGTCCGCCGACGCCCCCGAGCCAACGTACGGCGCGCGCCACCCTACCGCCGCCCGCCGCGCTCACCAAGTCGCGCTCGCACGAGTCACAGCTCTCCGTGCGCCCCGACGCCTCCGACCTCAGGTACTACTCACTACTGACACTACACATGTCACACCTTGTGAACACGTCGACGTCGCGCTCGCACGAGTCACAGCTCTCCGTGCGCCCCGACGCCTCCGACCTCAGGTACTACTCACTACTGACACTACACATGTCACACCTTGTGAACACGTCGACGTCGCGCTCGCACGAGTCACAGCTCTCCGTGCGCCCCGACGCCTCCGACCTCAGGTACTACTCACTACTGACACTACACATGTCACACCTTGTGAACACGTCGACGTCGCGCTCGCACGAGTCACAGCTCTCCGTGCGCCCCGACGCCTCCGACCTCAGGTACTACTCACTACTGACACTACACATGTCACACCTTGTGAACACGTCGACGTCGCGCTCGCACGAGTCACAGCTCTCCGTGCGCCCCGACGCCTCCGACCTCAGGTACTACTCACTACTGACACTACACATGTCACACCTTGTGAACACGTCGACGTCGCGCTCGCACGAGTCACAGCTCTCCGTGCGCCCCGACGCCTCCGACCTCAGGTACTACTCACTACTGACACTACACATGTCACACCTTGTGAACACGTCGACGTCGCGCTCGCACGAGTCACAGCTCTCCGTGCGCCCCGACGCCTCCGACCTCAGGTACTACTCACTACTGACACTACACATGTCACACCTTGTGAACACGTCGACGTCGCGCTCGCACGAGTCACAGCTCTCCGTGCGCCCCGACGCCTCCGACCTCAGGTACTACTCACTACTGACACTACACATGTCACACCTTGTGAACACGTCGACGTCGCGCTCGCACGAGTCACAGCTCTCCGTGCGCCCCGACGCCTCCGACCTCAGGTACTACTCACTACTGACAGTACACATGTCACACCTTGTGAACACGTCGACGTCGCGCTCGCACTAGTCACAGCTCTCCGTGCGCCCCGACGCCTCCGACCTCAGGTACTACTCACTACTGACACTACACATGTCACACCTTGTGAACACGTCGACGTCGCGCTCGCACGAGTCACAGCTCTCCGTGCGCCCCGACGCCTCCGACCTCAGGTACTACTCACTACTGACACTACACATGTCACACCTTGTGAACACGTCGACGTCGCGCTCGCACGAGTCACAGCTCTCCGTGCGCCCCGACGCCTCCGACCTCAGGTACTACTCACTACTGACACTACACATGTCACACCTTGTGAACACGTCGACGTCGCGCTCGCACGAGTCACAGCTCTCCGTGCGCCCCGACGCCTCCGACCTCAGGTACTACTCACTACTGACACTACACATGTCACACCTTGTGAACACGTCGACGTCGCGCTCGCACGAGTCACAGCTCTCCGTGCGCCCCGACGCCTCCGACCTCAGGTACTACTCACTACTGACACTACACATGTCACACCTTGTGAACACGTCGAAGTCCCGCTCGCATGATTCTAAGAGGCTATTAACTACTAAGTAGCCATCTCATAATGACAATGCATATAATTATGTATTTCCTTGCAGTGACAACAGTCAGTCGTCCGCGGTGGGCACAGCGGAGGGCACGCCGCCGGCGTCCCCGCACGAGCCCGAGTCCGAGCACACGCCGCTACACCGACCGCTCGCCTACCTTAATAATAATGTAAGATTTGTATTGAATTTTATGTATAAAATTTAGATTCGATATGTTTTTGTTCGGAAAATTCGCAAAAGTAGTCGATGGGTTAACTTGAAATTGTTTCAACAATGTTGCGTTTGCATTTCTATGCAGGAGTGTTTTATGTACTTTTTATCCTGAACTTTCTATGGGTATGGGCAATAGAATAATTTTGTTTACTTCCCTAAGAAATACAATTACATTGTATAGAAAAAGCAAAGTCAACATTTCTGGATATACTCATACCTGGCCCATACCTAATTAAAACATGTAAACGGCATAATAATAAAAATAGAGACAATTCATTTTAGACTTATTTAAGGGTAGTATTTAACTGTTCCTCAATTTTTTGCTTTTGTTCCATCAAAAAAAATTATTACACAGCAAAATATGCTTACCAAAAATACTAATTTCACACCAAAATATATTTAAAGAGATCAAACTAAGTCGACGGAGCCCCGCTTCGCGGGGCTCCTATTTTTGGGTGGGTTTAAGAAGGATTCTAACATAACCTAACCCTTCCGAGACGGAATGCACTGATTTGAGGCGTATAGGTGATCATTATGATATATTTTAGTAAGCATAGTTTGCTGTGCAATTAGTATTTTTGGTGGTCATTATATTTAATCCCCTTATTTAACATACCATTTTCAAGTTGTATGTTTGTACGATTATTAGACACTAGATAAATGTGTGATTAGCGAGCAGCGATAGCTCAGTGGAGAGACCAACAGACTACAATGCAGAGGGTCTCGGGTTCGAACCCACGTCGCGAACCACTGACTTTCGGCAGTTATACTTTTCGAAAGAATGTGCGTATTGATTGACAATTATCAGCTGTTTCGTGTCTCGGAGAGCACGTTAAGCCGTCGGTCCCCGCTGCCATGAACATCTATGGCAGTCGTTATTGGGAGGTCAGTGCCCTATAATATCCTGACATTGGTCTAGCTTTAGGGTATCGTTAGCCTTCGGGTTGCGGAGGTCAGGTGGCAGCCGCTACGTGTACAAAGTGATATCCAGTCAAATCCGGTTAGACTAGAAAAGTCGACCCCAAGTGACTAATAAATAAAGGGAATAATAAGAAGGGCTAGGGAGAAGAAGATAAATGTGTGATTAGAGCGCGTTGCATGCTGCGGTCAGGATGAAAGTTAGCTAGTATCGAGTTTTATTTTTGGAATATGATATACATAGAATTTACTATTCGTCTCCTGTTCCCCTCATTTTCGTAGTGTTAAGTATATGTGTAGTCAGCTGGTCCGTCAGTAAGCGTGTGTGCGCGCAGGCGGTGTCGGGCGGGGGCGGCGGCGGGGGCGGCGGCGGCGGCGGCGGGGGCGGCGCGCCGCGCTCGCCGCGCACGCCGACGGTGAGCCGCTGCATGGCGCACGACATCGCGCACCGCTTCACCAAGAAGTTCAACATGATCGCCACCTGCGACTTCTGCGACAAACAGATGCTGTTCGGCGCCGCGCTCAAGTGCAAGGAGTGCAAGTTTAAGTGTCACAGGTACTACCGCCTACCCACCGCACGGTGAGGTGGCTGGACCGTGAAAGGCCATTCTCCTTCAACAAATGCCTTCTACTCACACTAACACCCGTCTAACTAATGTGGTAGTGTGATTAGAAGGCATTTGTCATCACATGGCGATAACTACGACTTTTAATAATTGGCCTACGAAGGAGCATGATCTTCCATGGTTCACCTACCTTACAATAAATATAATTATATTATCAACCGTATATATAAACTATTTCACTGCTGGCCACTGACCTTTTCTCGGTTTGGCAATAAGCTCGTGATTTAGGATAGGGTAGATACAAATTATTACCCTTTAAGAATAATATAGAATGACAATATTTAGTTATACTTATAAAAGGAAAACAAATTATTAACGAAAAATTATATGAAATCCACTGATAAATAAATTACAGAAACCTTTATATCTGGAGGTTAATACCAAATGACAAAATAAAGTCACTCAATACACATGATGATGTGACCACTATTTAAGTGTAAGCATACAAAAGAGATAATAAGATATTCCTACTACTATGTTTCCATGTTATGTCAAATGCAAATTTTACATAATAACCATTGAAATCATGACATGTAATATTGGATAATTATAATATGTCCGAAATTAAACAGACAACTACCCTATACTGTAATATTCAGCTATATATAGGACACTATTTTTTCGTTCTCCACAAACAAAAAAACTATAACAGTGCACTGCGCCATCCATATGAACTTTATTGACACTGTTAGTCTGTTACGCTTGTAGTCCACATGCAAATGATATATTTATTAAACATTAAATTGAATTTCATTAAGTATCATTATAAATAGTAGAATTTACTACAATACATTCACTTTTTTTATCTCTTGAGGTAACTAAACATTATAAATGCAATTAATTTATGATCTTACCAATTGTTACAGAGACTGTGAAAGCAAAGTACCGCCGTCGTGTGGTCTACCGCCCGAGTTCGTAGACGCATTCAAAGAGAAAATACATAAAGACGGTGAGTATATTCGACAAAAACACATAGATTAACTTTATATATTTATTCGAACATTATATAAAAGCTAGGTATACTATGTTATATCTTTACTTAGTAGTCTGTCAAGTCTTAGTTTCTTCTTTTAATACAATTAAGGTGGCAAACAACCATACGGCCCCACCTGATGGTAAGTGGTCACCGTAGTCTATGGACACCTGCAACACCAGGGGCATCACTTGTGCGTTGCCGACTCTTTAGGAAAGGAAGTGGGAAGGGGAAGGAGCGCGAAGGGGGAAAGGGGGTGATTGACACTCTCACTCACCGAACGAAACTCAACAGTGGAAGTACTGCTATTTTATGTCGATATTCTGTGTGAGGATAGTCCTTCCCCGGTCGAGCTGGCCCATTCATGCTGAAATCAGCGAGGCTCTACTACTCTTAAAGACATACGTAATTAAAATCTATTGTGTCTGTCCACCGGTGCGCCGCCGAGACTCAATAGGTTAATGAAATTATAATATATTACTAGGCTTACCCTAGAATATTCTCAAAAATCCAGTGTATTCATTAATCGTACAAGATCCTAACTAATATTATAAATGCGAATGTGAGTTTATTTGTTTGTTTGTCACGCTTTCACGGCATAATTACTCAACCGATCATCATGAAATTTCGCATACACGTTGTCAGGGGAACAGATATAGACATAGGATACCTTTCATCCGGAAAAAAGTACTGTACTACTCTAAACTTCATTTACGCAAGCGAACTCGCGCGCTACATCATATATAAATCTTCTGTGCGTGTGTTTGTAATTAAACTCCTCCTAAACGGCTGGACCGATGTTGATGAAAATTATTGTGTGTGTTCAAGTGAATTCGAGGAAAGGGCGAATTTTTTTTTTGGTCTTGCTGGACGTATGTCGGTTCCGCTAATCTAGTATTATATAACACAGAAATAGTTGATGTGAACTTCTCCTGTCCCCAGGCTACTACGGCTACGTGTCTCCAGTGCCGGGTCGCGGCGCGGGCTTCCTGTCATCGTTCACGCACCGCTGGCGCCACCACGCGCCGCCACCCACACACCACACGGTAACTACACTATTGCCGACCGTTTTTCGTCGCCTCGCCGCTGCCACTGCGCCGGTTGTTGTGGGTTCGAATCCCACACGGGACAAAAATTTATGTGATCCACAAATGGTTGTACCGAGTCTGGATGTTCTTTGTGTCCTTTGTTTGAATGTTTGTAAAGTCCCCCGCGACACAGAAATTAATCCTACTGCGGGAGTTGTCTTTTGCAAATGCGTCTTATGCATACCCCCTCGCCTCAATGGGAAGCGAGAGGTTTATGTCGGACCCTACCGATTAAAACCCCACGGTGTGCCAACTTGTTGCCTTTAATGGTGGGAGAGTCGTCGGAACTAAATATAATTAATTTCATCAGAACACTGCTGCCGACTTAACTCAACACTTTGCAACTAACTTTGCATATTTTGACTGGGCTAGGATAGCGGGTTTATCTTAAGAGAACCCCCTTGATGTTTGTTAAGTGCTCTGCTAGTGCCGTAGGAATTATTCCTAATGCTTGCAGTGAGGTTGACTCAGGGCGTAGTTCATTTTGACGAAAATCGCTAAATTTGGGTACGATGGTCAAATCCAACTTATGTGTAAGTGTTAGGTACGTAATTATGACTGAAACAAGTCGTATAAATTATTATTATTATTAATTATTGTCGGCCTCGATGGCGTAGTGGTTAGTGATTGCTACGCCTGAGGTCGCGGGTTCGATTCCCGTACAAGTCAAACATTTGTGTGCATGAACATGGATGTCTGTCTTGGTCTGGCTGTTTCTATGTATAATATGATCGTATTTAAAAAAAGTATATATGTATGTTTATCCATTGTCTAGTACCCATAGTACAAGCTCTGCTTAGTTTGGGCTACATGGTGTTGTGTGTATGTGATAGAATATTTATTTATTTATTTAATTTGTTTCAAGAATTTTGCATTTAAATGCTTAATACTGATCTTAGGCATTTGAATGAAAATAATAATACGAAATTAAAATTGGTCAATAGTCGTAAACCTCGGCCTTGTTATTTAGATTCGCACGTTTATTGTACCGTGTATACTGGGTTTAAGGGACGGCGTACCGAAAACTTAGTAAGACGTCTTTCTATAGGTACTTATCTCGACGCAAACTTCTATTAATCATAAAAACGCAGGATTAAGATTTTAATTACATTATTACGCGGTACGCAATGGATTGCTACCAATACAACGCACTCGGATGTAATTCCTCAGGGTAATAACTTCTGCGCTCCGCGCGCATTAACAGCTGATTTGTTTAAATTACTACGATTTAATTATGAGATTGCTGTATTTTAGTAAAATATGTTTTTTTATTTAATAAAATAGATGGTTTATAATTCATAGTCTGAAAAATTCAAAATTGTAGTTAAAAAGGGATTTTCCATGAAGAAAATTCCAACGATTTTTAACTCAGAATAGTGGTCTAAATCTTCTATTTCACCCAGAAAACCCAGAAAATTTAAAGTATTAATTGTATACATTATATATATTCTGCAGCAGGGACCCGACTCGTCGTCAAACACGTCGTCGTGTAACAGTTCGACGCCATCGTCGCCGGCGCTAGCGCCGCCCATCACCCCGCACCACCAGCACCACGTGCACCACCCGCCCACCACCAAGCAGCAGTTCCACTTCCCAGGTATATCTATATCAACAGCTCGACGCTACTATGAAAATGTCTTCGCGGAACTACGGGACGTACGAAAAAAGTTACAATAGTTTCTTCGGAATTATTCAAACTAGCTTGCCCTCCACTAGCTTACCCAATATCCGTTTTTGTTCCCCTGACAACGTAACGCATGTGAAATTTCATGATGATCAGTCGAGTAGTTCTTAGGTTGCCTGGTAGCTCGACTTACTTCGGCACTAGTTAGTGGTCTGGTCATTTTTAACTGCCAAAAATAAATTAACGTAAATAACTTATTTCACAAAACATAATAATAATGAAAAATTTAAAATAATTACTTACCGAATAAAAGTTACGCCTCGTGCCTGGAGGGGAGCCCGCGGACCCGAGCGCACAAAAAATGTGTCTAACTCGGACACGCGCGCGTGGTGATCTGCGGGAGGGGCCGCAAAATGACCTACTATATAGCGAAGCTATTGAGGAGCTTTCACGCGCTTGATGAAATAAAAATAAAATAAGTAATTGTCGTTTCCTTGTAGTAACGGGTCTGTCAGACCCACCAGGCATCCCAAGGGTTAAGGCGTGGAAACGTAACAAACGAACAAACTCACGTTCGCATTCATAATATTAGTCAGAATATCTTCCTACCAGCTGATTGCACTTTAATAATACAAAGGATGGTCTTGTTCACAGAATTGAAGCCCATTGTGTCAAGTCCGAACCATACCATGAGTACACACATAAGTGTGCAGTCCCCTGCGAGACATCATGACCACAAAGAAGACCTCAACGCCAGTGTTAGGAGCGGTAAGTGTAATCGTTATGCCTTATTACGATATTATCGACAAAGCTTTTTAATTTTGATTAGTTTACTTATATATTCGAAATATCGAATAAAAGTGCTGTTAATCTTTATCAAATATTGTTTAAATGACTAAGGCCCGGTTCTTATCTCAGGAAATGAGCCGTTTTACCTACGTACTGTAATTTATGACACTAAAAAATATGTCAGAATTTAACTGTCCGTAGCTAAAACGTGTCGTTTCTTGATATAGGAACCGAATCAAAGTTTCGATCTCTTGTTCGATCTCATTCGATCCTTAAACAGGATAATAATTGTGATGTTCAGAATATGTGTCTCTGTATCTATGTTTCAATATTTAAGATTTTTGCACAGGTATCATACCTAAAACAAAAGTTCTTCAACCTAAAACTAAGAAATAGACAGCCTTTCGTATATCTGAACAAAGTAATGACTTGTTCAACTTGTATTGAACTAGATCATGCCCGCGGTTTAGCTTGCGTTAATTTAGATAGTTAATAAATTTCTATCCCCCGGGAACAGTACTTTTTTCCAGATGAAGTATGGAAGTATGTCCTCAGACACCCCTGTCGTGAATGCAAAATTTGATGATTATCGATTGAGTAGTTAGGGCGTAAAAACCCTAATAATAAAAAAATAAACTTAAATAGTTTTAATAATTTTATTAGCTTATAAATTAGTAAAAGTCAGTAGTAGTGTAGTGTAACAGTTTCGAAATTATGTAATAAAGTGTTAAATAAACAACGCGATAAAATCCGTATATAGTAGTTTAATTTCAATGAATAACATTCGCGTAAACAGAAGACAATATTATGTAAACTCACTGCAATTAAACTATTTTATACGGTTTTTATCGCGTCATTAATTTAATGTTTCCATTTCAATTTCAATATCAAAACAAACACACTTTTAAATATTTATAATATAAGTTAAGATTGATATTTGTATATGACAATGTATGTTGTGTTGCGCAGGCGAGTCGTTATCCGGCTCGGGCTCGACGGACAGCGGCGGCTGTCCGCGCGGAGACTCGCTCGAGCTCGCCAACAAGGCCGACTCGCGGTGGCCGCGACAGAACAGCGTGAGTATACACTATACATCACTCTCCTGACTATGTAGTTACCCACTAAACATTCCTTCCTATAAGTATACTAACTATACACCCAGTTAACGATCTTTCGTATAAGGATATTGACTGCACGGATATAGTAGTGGGTTAAAGGTCGACTTAGTTCTGCCGTCGCTGTGTCTTGTGGGTTTGAATCTCCCTGGGGACAATCATATGTTACCAACAAATAATTGTTCTGGGTGTATTTATTATGTAAACAGGATACCCTTCCTATAATGAATCACATATAATACATTATAATATAATAATAATAATAACTTATTTATTTCTTATATTATTGCCTATAAAAATATATTTCCTAATATATCCATCAAGAAACAGCGAAAGGGATCATTGTATGTTTATAAAATTCCCTGCAACATAGGAATTAAGCGCTAATGCGGGTGTATTGCTTTTCAAACAAAAAGAAGCAGCTTGTCTGAATAAAAGCATCTTGTCATATTTAATCTAGTAGCCGCCTGTTTCCTTTCGAAAGCTCATTCATGATATGCAAGTTAATGAATAGTAAAGAGGGAACAGTATAAATTTCACTACGTTTATTGTTTAAATATGTATCTGGCTTGTCGCATCGACGTAGGTAGTGGTGTATTAAATGTAGGTTTTAGTCTTACGTGGTGCCAAGGGCGTTGACGTATGCCCGACACAGATTATGCTACCATGCCTGCTACTAAAAAATCTTAATTATCCCCAATAGGGTATTTTACTCTATATGAGAAAAAATCTAAAAATATATTATTGAGATAGCTTAGGCAAAAAGCATTCGAAAAACGTTAGGTATAGTTCATGAAACAGCAAAATAAATTTTAAAATTCAATTCAATGATTTCAACTTTTTTAATCTGTTTTATAGCACCATATAGTAGTCGCCATGTTATTACGTCATACGACTGTGTCAACTGCCAAAAGTGTCAACTGATCAGCGTACCTTGAATCTCTAGCTATTTAATATTTTTATTTTTGCATCCGGGAACACCAGCGATAAATAGAATAATAACTCATTTTTAAATATAAACAATTAACATAACATACAAAATATCACTGCATTTGTTTACACAGCCAACTGACGTCATGACCACAGAGCAATAAGGCGTCCAGTGTTTTCGTCAAATTACGCGCGAAATTTGAAAATGCAAAATTAAAATGCATTTTCATGGACTGAATAAAAAAATTGTGAATTTTTAGTGCCTCATTAGCACTATAGAATATAATTGAGACACTTTTCAAAAATGGGTGTAATGCCCTATTACACTTTCCCCGATCCAAGTATTCTTATAATCTTAGACACTTGCACAACAATCCATTCCGCTACGCACTCAATCAGTCATATTAGTCAGGATTAGATAAAACAATATCGGAAATGAACCCATTGTTATCACATTCCAAACCCTACAGCTATTGTTCAATACAGGGAGGGATACTCATCGGTCATGAACTACAGATAACACATTGTGAGGGCGTCTTCCCTCCCGACTGATAACAAACAGTGTCATTGCTACTCATTGTTAAACTAGTATTGACAGATAACTGTATTGTTCGTTGCACATACGGATTTTTGTTTGAAAATATACAGGATTACTGTTGCTTAAAAAATGTGAAGTTACGGCAAATGTAGACACTGGTTTTTTTATGTTAATTTGATTGAAAGTTGTTATTTTAATCCTTTATATTATTAACATAGACACACGTCCGGGATAATAATGAATGAGTAATCCGTCTAGGATTATATTGTGCTATTTTTATTGTTAATTGAATAATAAAAGAAACGTTTCATAATGTCTATAATAATTCGGCGACGTCAACTCTTTGAACAAGTGAGATTTAGTATTTATATTTTATTATACTACCTTTGTGATGCAGTTGTAGTGAATTGCGATTACTGTGGATGTCACCTTGGGTCCATTACCGGATAGCATATAGTTAGGGGTCTTCTATTAAAAAATTCTCAGTAATACGGGCGCTATTCTGATAGACGTCTTGGGTCTATTATACTGCGTGGAATTAAAAAAAAATCTTAGGCCGGCCTAACTGTGTGATGATGCTTTAGCATTTAAAAATGGGAGTATGCATACGTTTTTACCTTTAGTTTTGCTATTATGACACAGATCTGGCGGCTCCAGGCTTTTGTACTATTATATTAGTCACTGTGAATTAAAATGTTCAAAATTATATATATTCAT
Organism: Catocala nupta; assembly: GCA_963675205.1. Lineage (NCBI taxonomy): Eukaryota > Metazoa > Arthropoda > Insecta > Lepidoptera > Erebidae > Catocala > Catocala nupta. The sequence goes on from OY776082.1 coordinate 28,984,730, forward strand.
TACTAAATGTAATTAACCCAGTCGTCGTAATTAGTGCGTCATCAGAGAATATTATCGCGATGTTCATTTTAAAAAACTTCAAGACATTACGACAACCACATAAGTACACGATACCAGGGCTGCTGAAATTCTTTTATATTTTTATTTTTTATAAGTCATGTGCCGCGAATTATAACATATATGCAGTGTGTATATTAAACTCTATCCGGTCCTTAAAGGAGTTATACAGTAGTTTATTATGAGTACCTACATAAGTGACATCCTTTTATAAAAATCTATCAAAAAATTATCCTAGTAATATAATTTATTTAAAATAATATGTTTATAGATTACCCATGGCAACACCGACAACTTATTAATCTAATACCTAGGTATCACTAAATTTTATAAAGGTTCACCGATGCCGCGCCTACCTACCTACGCCTTAGAAAAATGTTGAAAGGTATGTCACGCTCCGCGTCCTTGTCAAGTTTAGTGTTGCTAGACTGTGCGAAATTTCAGTAATTTAAGGGTAAAAATGCTACTGAATATTGTACATAATAATTAATAATATTATGAAGACGTTTTACGATGATATAGTTTTTATTTTTATTATTTTTCTTAGCTATGTTTGTTAAGAGAGAAACAAGAGCTTAATGGATCGGATAGGGTTTATTATACACACTGTATACTATAGGATAGCGGCGTAGTAGTTTAAGTGGTCGCCTCGCCGCCACCACTGCGCCGAGTGTTGCGGGTTCGAATCCCACACGGAACAAAAAAATGTGTGATCCATAAATGGTCGTTCCGAGTTTACGTGTTCACGGACACAAAGTCCGTTATTTGAATGTTTGTAAAGTCTCCCGCGACACAGGAATCATGCCTAGTGCAGGAGTAATGTTTAAAAAAGAAGTTAAGAGTGTTTTTATTGTTCCACAGTTATCGATGAAAGAATGGGACATCCCGTACGACGAGCTGCGGCTGTTCGAGGTGATCGGCACGGGTCGGTTCGGCACCGTGTACCGCGGCAGCTGGCACGGCGCCGTCGCCGTCAAGCTGCTGCACGTGCACTCGCTCAGCGACGACTGCGTGCCGCTCGACACCTTCAAACACGAGGTCACTACCTACTTACTAACGCACTACTCTTCGACTAGATATAATACGCCATAGTCTTCAACTAATCCATAATCAATACGCGACACATTTAGCGCCACGTGTATGTGTCATTATACATTCTGTGTTTTTTAACTTGAGGTAATGCACCTTGCAAACTCCTCGCCACAAAGGCAGGCGGGAGGGCCATGTCGGTCTCTTCTGAGACTTTAGGCCTACCTTAAAACCACCACGGTGTGCCAGCTCGCTGCTTTGTATAATGGATGAATCGCTGGAACCGAAACTATATTAGCAAACACCCTGCTGCAGTGCCCAATGCAGGGAAGGTCTGCGGATGACGACTCCTGGGCGATGCCCCGGCACGACAGAGGGCGTTGCTCCACCCTTGCTAGCTCTAATGTAACCCTTAATTTGTGCCCAGCTGATGAATACGTTAGGACATTGTTAGCGCACACGATTGAAGGTCAATCATTCTATAACATTCTGATTATATTCTTTGTAAAGTCTTATTTAATTAATGAGGGAACAACTTTGCGAGGCATTATTCGGCGGTTTCAGTACGTAAACCTAAGGGAAATCACGTCTAAGCATTGCGCAAGGCAATCTCGTGAGGTTGCTCATTTATTTAGTCAGTATGCTGGTATTAATAATATAATCATAACGATGACAGAAAATCTGTATTCTATTCATCCGTTTATTTCCTTTTTGACAGTTCGAGATAGTTCGTAATTAGATCACACGTTACCGATTCGATTTGAAATAATAAACGATTTGACTTAAGAAGAACTTTCAATCGATTTAATGCATCGATACTATCCCGTGGTGCGGTCATTCCATGCCTGAAGTCTCAATTTCACAACAATGTTCATAAGTCGAGCAGATGGCATACCGCCAGTGGTACTAAAGCAATGTGCTCCTGAGTTGTGTCCAGTATTGACGCGCCTCTTCTCGCTTTCCTATTCCACAAGACAAGTTCCGTCTTCATGGAAGACCTCATTCGTTCATCCAGTGCCAAAAAAAGGTGACACATCTGACCCATCAAACTACAGGCCTATCGCCATAACTTCTCTCCTCTCCAAGGTGATGGAGCGGGTGATCAACTCTCGGCTCTTGAGGTACCTTGAAGGTCACGATTTGTTGAGTGACCGACAATACGGCTTCCGCCATCGTCGCTCAACTGGCGTCCTTCTCGTGTATCTCACACACCAATGGGCACTAGCCATTGAGAGCCAAGGTGAGGCATTGGCCGTCAGCCTGGACATGGCGAAAGTCTTCGATCGGGTCTGGCACAAAGGTCTTCTATCGAAGTTACCATCTTACGGACTGCCCAAGGGATTATGCGAATGGGTTGCCAGCTTTTTGTCCGGCAGATGCATCCAAACTGTGGTTGACGGTGATTGCTCTAACCGCATGGACATCAATGCTGGCGTCCCGCAAGGCTCTGTGTTGTCCCCGACGCTGTTTCTGCTGCATGTCAATGATATGTTGTCAATTGATGGCATTCATTGCTATGCGGATGGCAGTACTGGGGATACTTATTACACGGGCCGCGCTAATATCCCTCGGTCCACAGTGGAGGAAAGCCGCGAACGGCTTGTGTCTGAAATCGGAAATACTCTGGATAGAGTATCTGAATGTGGAAGACTAAATTTAGTCGTGTTTAACCCAGCTAAGACACAAGCCTGCGCGTTCACCGCTAAGAAAACCCCATTTACTGTGTCTCCACAACTCCAGAACACGCCCCTCACCATCTCCAAGAGTATTGGAATCCTTGGCCTCGACATATCAAGTGATGTACAGTTCCGCAGTCATTTAGAGAGCAAGGTCAAGCTGGCTTCCAAAAAGCTTGGTGTGCTCAATAGAGCTAAGCGGTACTTCACTGCGGGGCAAAGACTGCTTCTATATAAGTCGCAACTCCGGCCTCACATGGAGTACTGCAGTCATCTCTGGGCAGGAGCACCAAAATACCAGCTTGATCCTTTTGACGCGGTACAGAGACGAGCATTGAGAATTGTCGATGAGCCCAAACTCACAGACGGTATTGAGCCACTAAGTCTCAGACGGTTCTTTGCCTCCCTTTGTGTGTTCTACCACTTATATAATGGATTGTGTTTTGACGAGTTGTTTGAGATGATGCCCTCAGCTACTTTTTATCATCGCACCGCTCGCCATCGGCAGGGATGTCATTCTCACACCTTACAATCTAATTGGTGTCGCACTAAACGGTTCCGAAGGAATTTTCTCCCGCGGACGCTCAGGTTGTGGAATGAACTCCCTGCTCAGGTTTTCCCACAAGACTACAGTATGGGGTTCTTCAAAAAGGGCGTTAAAAGGTTTTTACAAGGTCGACAACGCGTAAGTGATGCCTCTGGTATTGCAGGCGTCGATAGGCTACGGTAACCATTTACCATCAGGTGGGCCGTAAGCATGTTGGCCACTTTAGTAGTATAAAAAAAAAATATTTTAGTATAAATTAAAAAAAACTAATAAACGAATACTTAAATTCGTTTATTAGTTTTTCTTAAAATTATATATGAAGTAAATAAACTTGCTACCTTTGCTTGCCACGCGATAACAATACTCACCTAAAGTCAAATTATTTTTTTCATATGATCAATTTATCTTATTTCAAGACCTTTTTTTATAGTCTGTGGTTGTTTGTTATGCACAGAGCACTCCACAAAGTGGGCGTTACCCGTCAATAAAGTACAACATTACTGTAGTACATTATTGCTAAAAAGAAACGGTGACCCATAGGCGTGAGCTGTCAAAAAGAAAATAAACTAATGGACAGAGTATAACTAAGTGATTTTTTGTTCAAATCTTAATCTGAGTAACATCCAAGTATACTACTGTCTTCGAATAGAGGGCATCAAAATAACCTTATATTGTATACCTGCAGTGTTAAACGTTTGGAGAAAGCCTTAATTGTTGGAACGCTAGACATAATTGTAAAACAATTTTATCTGGCAGCCAGAGGGCCGCTGCAGTTCTAGGGTCCTAGACGTTAAGCAAGCATTATTCTTTTAGCACGAGGACTAATTGAAATAGCACTGATTATGTTCCAAATTATGTATGTTGCAATCGTTCACAAAAGAACAGAATATTGAAGTGTACATTGTGTGAGTTGCAGGTGGCGACGTTCCGCAAGACCCGGCACGAGAACCTGGTGCTGTTCATGGGCGCATGCATGAAACCGCCGCGCCTCGCCATCGTGACGTCACTGTGCAAGGGCATGACGCTCTACACGCACATCCACCTGCGCAAGGACAAGTTCACCGCCAACAAGAGCGTCATCGTGGCGCAGCAGATCTCACAGGTAACATTTACATCGTGACGTCACTGTGCAAGGGCATGACGCTCTACACGCACATCCACCTGCGCAAGGACAAGTTCACCGCCAACAAGAGCGTCATCGTGGCGCAGCAGATCTCACAGGTAACATTTACATCGTGACGTCACTGTGCAAGGGCATGACGCTCTACACGCACATCCACCTGCGCAAGGACAAGTTCACCGCCAACAAGAGCGTCATCGTGGCGCAGCAGATCTCACAGGTAACATTTACATCGTGACGTCACTGTGCAAGGGCATGACGCTCTACACGCACATCCACCTGCGCAAGGACAAGTTCACCGCCAACAAGAGCGTCATCGTGGCGCAGCAGATCTCACAGGTAACATTTACATCGTGACGTCACTGTGCAAGGGCATAACGCTCTACACGCACATCCACCTGCGCAAGGACAAGTTCACCGCCAACAAGAGCGTCATCGTGGCGCAGCAGATCTCACAGGTAACATTTACATCGTGACGTCACTGTGCAAGGGCATGACGCTCTACACGCACATCCACCTGCGCAAGGACAAGTTCACCGCCAACAAGAGCGTCATCGTGGCGCAGCAGATCTCACAGGTAACATTTACATCGTGACGTCACTGTGCAAGGGCATGACGCTCTACACGCACATCCACCTGCGCAAGGACAAGTTCACCGCCAACAAGAGCGTCATCGTGGCGCAGCAGATCTCACAGGTAACATTTACATCGTGACGTCACTGTGCAAGGGCATGACGCTCTACACGCACATCCACCTGCGCAAGGACAAGTTCACCGCCAACAAGAGCGTCATCGTGGCGCAGCAGATCTCACAGGTAACATTTACATCGTGACGTCACTGTGCAAGGGCATGACGCTCTACACGCACATCCACCTGCGCAAGGACAAGTTCACCGCCAACAAGAGCGTCATCGTGGCGCAGCAGATCTCACAGGTAACATTTACATCGTGACGTCACTGTGCAAGGGCATGACGCTCTACACGCACATCCACCTGCGCAAGGACAAGTTCACCGCCAACAAGAGCGTCATCGTGGCGCAGCAGATCTCACAGGTAACATTTACATCGTGACGTCACTGTGCAAGGGCATGACGCTCTACACGCACATCCACCTGCGCAAGGACAAGTTCACCGCCAACAAGAGCGTCATCGTGGCGCAGCAGATCTCACAGGTAACATTTACATCGTGACGTCACTGTGCAAAGGCATGACGCTCTACACGCACATCCACCTGCGCAAGGACAAGTTCACCGCCAACAAGAGCGTCATCGTGGCGCAGCAGATCTCACAGGTAACATTTACATCGTGACGTCACTGTGCAAGGGCATGACGCTCTACACGCACATCCACCTGCGCAAGGACAAGTTCACCGCCAACAAGAGCGTCATCGTGGCGCAGCAGATCTCACAGGTATTACTGATACTGTCATGATACATCATCATACCTTGAGGATAACTCTACAGGCCTCTCTAGACTGTTGGCATAATAAATTATATTTTGATACAATTCCTAAAGTTTCAACTGCAATCGAACCGGGCTACGTACGGACTCCGTTTAACTATAAACTTAATAGAAGTACTTTCACACTTATTCAAATCTAAATGTAAGACAAGACGAAAGACAAGCTGGCAGTAAAAATGTCAAGATGCGACAAGAAGGCTTTTGATGTTTATTAGGTAAGAAATATCGAACGACTTCCTTTGTCTCACGCTTGTATTATATCCCCTTTGATTTATGGCAGGTGGAGTTGTGCTACACTTTCATTACGATAATAATGTTATAATAGGTTACGGGAATTAACGCGATTATCTATACTAATATTATAAAGCTGAAGAGTTTGTTTGTTTATTTGTTCGTTTGTTTGATTGAATGTTCTAATCTCAGGAACAACTGTTTTGAATTGAAAAATATTTCATGGTTGGATAGCCCATTTATCGAGGAAAGCTGCAAGGAAGTGCTGATGTCTTGTGCTACTAGATCTAATGGGCTAAATAATTAATTTAATATAAGCATCTGGTAGTTACATATTACAGAATTAATTTTTGGTAAAGTGTGACCGTCTTGTCTTATGTAAAATTTTTGGTTTTTAAATCTCGATTATGGTTTCAGGGTATGGGGTATCTGCATGCACGTGGCATTATCCACAAGGACTTGAAGACGAAGAACATCTTTCTGGAGAATGGCAAAGTCGTCATCACTGACTTCGGCTTGTTCAGCGTTACTAAACTCTGCTTTGGAAACAAGTTAGTACATATTTTTGACTTTATCATATTCTGACTTATAAATAGCCATGCGTTTAGGTTCGACTTTACATACTCTGATAAACAGCCATACAGTTGATATTGCACTAATATCATTTGCTCATTTTCATAAAATAAATATGTATTTCAATAGATAAATATAAAGGTTATTTGACGAGTTTTTGGCAATTATGGTACATTATTTAGTGATGTCTAAGGACAAAATATAGTATCTATATTCATATTACGTACTTGATTAAAAAATATCACTACAGAATAATATTATTAAACTGTTAAAACGCGTTGGTGTCAGTTGACGTAACACGTTTGTAAATAAACACTGGATAGCAAGCAATTAAAGCAAAATAAATGTAGCCATTCAAAGCCGTTTACGATCACGTGATTATAACTAAAACTAAATCAAGTTGATCTTGGATTATTTTAGGTATGAATAAAATTCACATTTCTATGTTTATTCATTCAAATTGTTGTAAGTCAATATTTTGAAACCGCTGAAAGCCTATTATGTAAATAATTCGGCGAGCGTGTAGTAACGTGTGGCGTGTTGTGGCCGGCAGCCCCCGCGGCGACAGCCTGGGCATCCCGGCGGGCTGGCTGTGCTACCTGGCGCCGGAGCTGTGCCGCGCGCTCACGCCGCACGCGAGCCTGGTCCTGCCCTTCTCCAAGGCCACCGACGTCTACGCCTTCGGGTCAGTACCGCTGCCCTGCCTACCATGACGGGGCATTGCCTACCGAGTGCTAACCGCCTAAATCATTTATATAAACTAATATTATAAAGAGAAAAGATTTGATATTTTGTTTGTAAGGATTTCCAACAAAAACTGAACAACAGATTTTTAAAATTCTATCTTCATCAGATAAACTATAGTATCACGAATAACATAGGCTATATTTTATTTAAAAAGTACTGTTACTAACATAACCTAATCTACTTTTACACGAGCGAAGCCGCGGGCAAAAGCTAGTGTGTTTCTAAACTGCTCGTAGGATTCTTGGACAAACACGTGCTGAAATAGTAATACATAAATATAACCCTTGTTTATAAACTGCTCCCCTTTCTGGCAACGAGGGTCTTCTCAATGTGAGAAATTTCAAGCCATAGGACCACTAGATACTGCAGACTTCACACACGTTCAATTGCCTCAGGATGTTTTTATTCACCGTGAAAACCAGCGATAGTAATTAAATATACTATAATACTTACTTTGCTTCCTACCTATCGCAAAAGCTTGTACTTATTCGATTCCTAATTTGCACAAGATATTTTTTTTTTTTTGGTCTTTCCATTTCTAATTCAAAAATTCTCAGTATTAGCAGAAAATATAACAATAAGTCTGGTATATGACAATAAGCTCACCCTATAATATGTAGACTTCATATATCTATGCTTTAATATTATGGTATAAATTAAAATTAAACTACTTTATACGTATTTTGTCACGTTATTTGTTATTTGTTGTTTGTGTTATTTGAAAACATTTTTATTACATAATTTCTGTCTAATCTATGATACTTTTATTCTGCCGTCATAAGGTTAATGATTTAATGATGTTTTTTGATTTGGAATTAGTAAAAAAGATGCTTTTGTCATTATATTTATATTACATATAAAAATACTGGCAAGTACAGTCACCTGTAAAAGTGCATACCTTAAGGTCCAAAATCCTGTGAACACTCGTATTAGAATCAATATGAATGAACTAGATGGCGTTGTTTTATAAATATTTCAACGCGTACTCATTTTAGCCAATAGGTGAAATTTATAAGAAATTATTATCTCAACCGAAAAGACATTCGAACACAGGGACAGAATAATGTTTGCGTACGAACAGAATAGCGAGTCATCTAAAATATCTATAAAATATTGTTACGTGCTGGGTTCGACGGATAAGAATACGCAACAAACACTATACTTCACTTTTCCACTGTAACTGCTTCAAACTCAGTAGTATTTTTCGCGATGATTCGAGAATGTGCCAGCGCTCTCTCCACTCAACTCGTACCGACGTATACGTAGTTCCGTAAGATGTCAATAGATGGTGCTTTAATAAATTATTATTAGAAGGGACTGCCGACTCTTCCCCACAGTGCCGTCAGATGGCACTAGCCGTAACACTGCCCCTCTCTTAGACATGTTCGTCCCGAACATTGTTGGATCCGTAGTAGCGTGCCAATCGATCCACATGAACGATCTTTGGTGTACCTCGTGGTCCTTTCTGGATCCGGTAGGTGACGTCATTCATCTTAGTGACTATGCGATAGGGTCCATCCCATTTTGCCTGCAACTTAGGAGATTTTCCTTTGCTGCGTACCGGATTATGTAACCACACCAGCGATCTTCCTCGAAGCCTTTATTGTTCGCCTTCCGATCGTAACGGGTCTTCATCCTCTCAGACATCTGCTGACCGGTCGGTCTGATGTGCTCGTATACATCATTCATCCTGTTGCGTAAATCATTCGCATAATCTGTTATGCTGCGTGGAGATTCAGGTGGGATGCCAGTGATCAAGTCTGCAGGTAATCGTAGTTCTCTTCCGAAGTTAGCGAAAACAGGTGTTATTGATGTGCTTTCGTGAACGGCACTACGGTATGACAGGAGAAACGGTTGAATGTGTTTTTCCCAATCCCTTTGTTTGCTTTCTACGACTTTCGCCAGATATCTTTCCAGAGACTGGTTTAATCGTTCAACCATGCCGTCTGATTGCGGATGAGAAGCAGTCGTCCTGACATGTCTCCTTAAATACTTCAGACTCAAAGTTCCGACCTTGGTCACTATGGATCTCTAAGGGCACCCCGAAACGACAAAAGACTTCATGGACTAGCTTGTCGGCCACCGTAGATGCCTCTTGATTGGGAATTGCGAATACTTCCGGCCACTTTGTGAAGTGATCCATGACCACTAGGAAGTACTTGTTCCCACTTTGGCTTTCAGGAAACGGTCCGGCAACATCTAATGCTATACGTTCCCACGGGGCTCCAACACTGTACACCTTTAATGCACCCCTGCTGCGAGTGTGTGGTCCCTTCACGGCAGCACAACTCGTGCATTTGCGGCACCAGTCCTCAACGTCTTCTCGACAGTGGATCCAATAAAATCGTTCCCGGATCTTAATCAGAGTTCTCTTAACTCCCATGTGACCTCCCAACTCCCATTATGATAGAGTTGTAAAACTTCCGGTACCTTGAGCTTTGGCACGACCATTTGCAGATGACACTTGTCACTTCGAGCATTCTCCCATTTACGGCACAGAACTCCATCCTGGATAACCAAGCTTTCCCACTGTGCCCAGTAACTCTTGGTGATAGAGCTCATTGCCGCAACTTCACTCCAGTTAGGTCTCGAAGCACCTGTTTTCTTCCATTCGAGGATGGGTCTTATGTTTTTGTCCTCTTGTTGCGTTCTCTCCAGAGTTTCCTTCCAGTCTTCGCTAAGATCTGTCCTCAACATCTTCACTAGTCCTTCCTGCTTGGCCCCTGCGCCTTGCCTGGCGCAGTGCTTACACTGGTCGGGATACGGTCTACGCGACAAGGCATCTGCATTACTATGTGACTTGCCACTGCGATGCTGTATTACGAAGTCCTGTAGTTGTTGTCCGACACGCACATCAGATGTTCTTCTTACCGGCGACTGGTTTCTGCTACGTAGACTCCTTTGCTTCAGGCAGCTCAACCTGATGTGGCCTCTTTCGCCGTAGCTATAGCAACGGGGTGAAGCCGACACTTCCCTGTTACTTTGAGCGCGATCGTCCCGTCGCACTACTTCCACCTCCAGAGCGTGGGCTAGGGCATCCTTCAGGTTTTTGAAGTGTCCAAGTTTCACTGCGGCCCTATCCTCCAGGTCTCGGATACCGTCGGTGAAAGCTTGAACGAGATTTCCGTCGATGAGCGCAGGTGAGGACTGGTGCGCCTTTCGCACCAGCTTCTCCACCTCCAGAGCCCACTGCTGCAAGGTTTCACCAACACGTTGCGATCGGTCTTTCAGCTGGGCGCGAAACACGTGTTCCAGGTGTGCGTCGCCATATCTCGCTTCCACTATAATTTTATAAATTCAATTGTAATTCTTTACTTCTTGTTTTACCCTGAAATGTGTTCTTTTTTAAATAAACTATTCTGAATAGAGATAAAAAAATTGTTTAAAGTAAATTTATCAAAATTGTGTTATTAAGAAAATCTACTTCTTTTTATTTTATAGTAGCGCACCCCCATATATTGCGATATAAATAAACTACTTAACAATTCTTATATTGATTGCCTTTAGATGGCGGCAATTACCGACTTATCATTTTAGTTTTGAAATGGGTATGCATTTTTGCAGTTCACTGTACATCTTTTTCCTTATGACGACAGTATTATTGAACTTTACTACATTTTAAGCTATTTCAATTAATTAAATTATTAAAACTATTTATATTTTGGTTTACACTATCCCCGACCTTTCGGTTGCTTTTCAATAGCCACATTCAGTTCGTTCAGACAGTTCACGGGGAGATTCAAGTCAAGTCTTTTGGCAATAAACAGATGTGAATCTATATACATAGAGAATATGTGTCCGCAGTACGGTGTGGTACGAGCTCCTGTGCGGCGAGTACCCGTTCAAGAGTCAGCCGCCCGAGGCTGTCATCTGGCAAGTGGGCAAGGGCGTCAAGCAATCGCTGGCGAACATGCAGGCGTCTAGAGACATCAAGGTAACATATCCCACATGATTTAACCTGTCAAGTTTCACAAAGCTAGAGAAAATAAAAAACCTATTGTGTCTGGCCGCCGGCGTGCCGCTGCGACTATTGAGTCGCAGGGTTATGAGCATTTACGCTTTGTGGCGAATACCGAACAGCAACGTCGCAAATAAGTAATTAATTTTATTTGGTCTTTATTTTTTACTTCTAACGTGCAAGGTTAAAGCCTATCATAAATGAAATATAAATTACATTTATAGTTCTTTTAATATGTTAATAATAATAAAACAACTACAATTATTATATAATTATTACATTTATGATACATTTTTATCTAAAGTCATAGTATGGGTGTTTTTAAAAACAGCTAATATTCTGTAGTAACCTGATAATATATTATGTAATTTCTGTTTGAGAAACCGATAGCCATCAACACCATACATCATAATACTAGGTATTATTAATTGGCATTTCTTACTTATACTCTTTAATTCTGAGGTTATCGACAGCAATTATTGATGCGTACATTTAACCTGCCTGCTTAACCACATCGAGACATAATGATAAAAGCATTGTGTTTATTCTTCTTCTTCTTTTTGTGCGGTTAGTGGCCAACCTGTTGTCAGGAGTTGTTCAAGCCGCCCGTAGGCCTCTGACATGGCTTAACGATTGCTGGCAATTGGCAACAACCGGGACCGACTTTTTACGTGACTCCAAGCACGGAGACGCTCTTATAAAATACCACTAAGGAGTCACCCATCTATAGACTGACCGCACCCAACGTTGCCTCACTAATCATTTACCGATCAGTGAGTGCATAGTCTGCAGAGTATCGCTTTATACATATAAAACAACGGCTTTCAATCCTTGACATAAATAGCCTACTTGGCAACTACATAGTTTTTCGAGGTAGCAGGTTAAAATCATGCTTCATAAATTAGCTTTTATACTCGAAACACTTCAGACTTGCCAAGTAAAACATTTTAATTATAAAATAAAAATGCTTCGTGTAACGACAAACAACACAATTAATAAAGCAGAATTTAAACCTTAACATTCATGTTTAGTGTGGTACCGCTTTGATTGAACCATTGCATCGGACTATGACCGAATGTATGATAATATGTCGTATCTGTTCCAGGACATCCTCATGCTGTGTTGGTCGTACCGCTCACACGAGCGTCCGGACTTCCCGCACCTCCTGTCCACGCTGCAGAAGCTCCCGCGGAAACGACTCGCGCGCTCTCCCTCGCACCCTGTACACCTATCTCGCTCCGCCGACTCCGTATTCTGAGGACATCGCGCCCCGATACTCTGTGTCAAACTCCATACACTTCTCCTAACTAAGACTATACGTACACGGCCGCTTAACGCAGACTTCGTGACTGCGTTCTGTCACTTCGTGGTCCCAATACCATGTACCATACTTATACTATACAGCCGTCATAAAAAAGACGTAGGTATCTAAAATATTTTTTCGAAATTAAGGTTTTTCCAATTTGGAATCAGTAAAAAAGAGGCACCGGCCAGTATATTTATAAAAAAGTTTTCTTTTGCAGATACGTCTTTTTTCTTTTAGACGGCAGTATACGTGCACTTTTTCTTAGACCTCGTGTACTGAGGTGTGTTATTCAACCTCGAGCTCATATTCTACTGTCCTGGACTATTATACGTACTGTCGTTTCACAAACGCCATGTACTATGGGCTCCTTGCATTACCTACTTGCATTCGGAGTGCGACATCCTACTTAAACACTTTGATTAACAACACATTGACAATTCAGTGTGAAAACTGTTTTGAATGTGAATAGACAAGTATATCGATAAATACAATAATATTTATTTATTTTTCTAATTGAAATGTCTTAGCAACGAATTGGGAGTACAGTTTCCTTTAAATTATTATTAAGTTATTTATTTTAATTATAAACAAGACTTCAGATTTATGTATTAATTTATTCGAAATAGTGTAAAATAATATTGACATTGCTTTCAAAGATCCTAAAGCAATCTATTAATATGGTCACCATCAAAGACTAAAACATAAAATAAATATACATAAGCATAAACATAGTTTACAATCATAAAAGACACAACTTTTAATAAATAAATTGTTACTCCCAAATTGTAAACAATGTTATATAACAATAATTGTTATATTCATTAACACAACAAACGGGTCATCGCTACTTAGTCTAATGTTTATAAATAAAATGTAAATTATGTTAATATGTACGTCTCTTGTAAGTAAATCTTGATCTCTAATTAACCGATAGAATAAATTATATTTTCGTAATTAAAATAATTAATTAATTAAATGAGAAAAAAAGTGAAAAAAATGAAAAATGACTGCTTTGTTGATAGATTGTAAATATTTGTACAGTGTTACGATTTTGCTGTGATTGATATGTTAGTGCACTGATCTTTACACACAAAATGAACAACAATAAGAAATAAACTGCTAAACATAGATGTCGCCACCGGCGCAGACAGTGAATCAACATACCTCACGCTTTTAGATTAGGTATAGTTATTATCTATTTATTTGCGAAATTTTAATACCAAGGGAGAATGTGTACAAGGCATTTAAAATCGAACAGTAAAAACAGCGGGCACAGTGAACCTATTGCGCTTGTGGCGCCATCTAGAGCGCAAGCGACGCAGTTATATATCCTATTGGTGTACTAAGAGTAAGGAGTAAAGGATTATAGGATAATTTAATCCAATTAAAGCTCACAATTATGTTATTATGAGATGTTGTGTGCAAACTCAAAGATCAGTGCATTCAATAAATATGAAGTATTCAGTCTTAATATTAGTATAAGAGTTGACATCTTTCATACCTAATATGTTATTTTTACAGGATTTCATAATTAAAATGTTCTATAATAGTTCCCTCTGTGGTACGTCATACGAATTTATTTGATATTTCATATTTACAATAGTTTGTTTAAAGTAAAATTGTCAAAATTTTAACTGAGGCTTTCAAGGAATTGGAGTTGTGATGTTTGATAAGTTACTAGTTGGCAAAATTAATAAGACAATTAATCTGAATACTAAAGAGTCGTAGGTTGCATAGATTTGGAAATTATTCAAAAGATGGCGCCAGCTCCGCTCTTAGTCTGATATATCCTCGCTGGTTTTAGCATGACTGGGCCGGATCGATCGGGGTAGTACTACCCTCTCACAGAATATCGGCGTGAAGTAACGGTACCCATACTGTACGTTTCGTATCGGTGAGTGAGAGAGCCGGAGGCCCAGTTACCCCGATCCTTTTTCTATCCTTTCCCTTCTTCATTCCTTTTTAAAGGGCTGGCAACGCACTTGTAACTCCTTTGAGGTTGCGGGTGTCCATGGGCGGCGGTAATCGCTTACCATCAGGCGATACGTCTGCTCGTTTGACACCCTAAACAATAAAAGGAAATTAAAAAAAAATTACGGCGAACGATTTAGTTGGCAAAGCAAAGACACTGCGCCACGTTAGCCGATTCAAAAGGAACTGTTTCCATCTTATAAAACATTTATCTAATACGTCGTAACAAAAAGAAGCTGTAAGCCTTCAATATATAGTGTTTTTGAGTATACATAACTGAATTGTTTCTTACAATCTTAGATGTCTATACATCATATAATAGCCAATCGTGGGATTCTTATCATGTATGATATTACGTACGGCATAACTAATAAAAGTGTGTACCTGGCTAAAAATATTTTGCTGGGAGTATACCCATGAAGCTGTTTTGTATAACAAGTGCCACAAGACCCCGAATACATAGTAAAATATTATTTAAGTGCTTGTCAAACACGACCTCCAATATTCTCCAGAGTCATAATCACAAGATGTTTTGTAAATAAAAGAATATAACATTCCTTTTAGTAGGTTGTTGAGGTTTTAAACTTGATAGTTACTATTCATACTAAGTGCATCTGTTTGTATCTTTTTAAAAGTTACCACTTTCTTATAACATTGCTAAGAGGCTTATTGTTAGTCTAGGCTGATTTAATACTGACCATGTTCTCGCAATGTAGACCGTTTATAAATGAAATTTTAACTTCTAATTATACTTTTTTTTTTTAATATATCAAGTTTGAGTTAGGTAACAAAAAGTATATCGACCATCATATGTGCTCAAATTGTATGAAGGGATCGTGCGGCTTAAGTATTGAAAGAAATCATTTGTGATTTTTTCGATGTAAGCTCACTTCCTTCAGTGCATAGACCCCTTCCAATAAGATTATAATTATTTTTGACACGAAATAAATACTTGTAAACCGCCGCCATTTATAAACAGTCTACAAAAGCTATCATGAAAATCATCAATTAGCTGAAAATTATCATTTAAAATGAATAAAAAAATAACAGCTCATTATTTTATTGTTTACTAAATTATTGTTATAATGGAAATTGTTCTGGTCACTCGACTCCTATTATGATAGTTGTTGTAAATATTGTGCGTGTGGCGTGACGTCACTACGCATAGAATAGCCCGCGGCGTTGCTCGCGGCTTGTAATATATATTTATTAGACAGGAAAACGGTTGGTTGCAGATGGATGTAGTTTTACATTATGTATTGAGATTCATATGATTAGGTTAGTTGCATTTGCCAAAATAAATTTCCCATCACTGTTATTTTATTGTTTTATTTATTATGTAAGATATGAAAGTATATTATTGGTCTGATCAATTTAGCAATCTATTTGTTTTATTTGTAAATTAAACGATAGTTTTCCGCTGTGCAAAGGCGTCAGACACCGACTCACTCGCGATAAAAATGTATACAAAAGACCAATTATAATCAGGTACATAAATATATTGGTAATATGTTACTCATTTGATTGGCTTGTTGGCGCAGCAGTAGTGAAGGTTACTGCTAAATACTGGGTTAGTACAAACCATCGCTTACCATTTCAGGGATAGAGATATAATTGATGATAGATTTCAATTGCCCTTATCATTCAAAATTAAAACAATTGTTGGTTCTTTGCAGTGATAGTTCAAGGGTAGTTGATAATATATAATCATAGCTAAAAGACAGAATAATAAGAATTTTAAATTAATAGATATATTACTTTAAAAAGTTAGTTTGCTGCTTTTTTGTTTAAGGTCTATACTTATATTGCAGACGATACATACTGAGAACTGCCTGACAGAAAATAGCTCTAATGTTTATCTCTCGTTTTCAATATGCATTTAATAATAAAATATATAACCTATCTAACATCATAAGTGAAAAAAATAACATCTCTATATATTCAGCTCTAGCACCGGTACTACTAGGGGCGTATCAATTTATGAATAAGTTTTTTTCATTTGCGCATATAATAAAACGGTCCAAACATGTTACTTTTGTTATTATTCAATCGTTACAAACAATGTCAGTAATAATTATTTTTACTTTTCTTTATTTATTTTAATTTAACATTGTATAAATAGACTATATAAAAGCGAAATTAGTAATAAAGTGGAACCTGTACCTACGTTTTCCCGGGAACGCGTGCCTGTTCCTACCATCTGCGGCCGACCCAAAGCTGGGAGGAAATAATACAGGCGGAAGACAATAACGGACTTGTTGTTTAGCAGGTGTTAAAAATTTTAATTGTTTGGCTTTTCGAAATAGGCTTCTATTGTAATGAAAATAGCACCCTTTGATTTCGATGCCGTTATATACTTTGGCCACTGCTTTCAATGCGGCCTTTTCGTGATCCATTGTTACTTTCAATGCCTTCCAGAAAGGAAAGACTAATTTAATGAGTGGAACGAGGATATCATATGTTTCCTGGCTTTTATCAAGCATTACTGCAATAAATTATCGGGATCACAGATTTACTTTTCTCGTCATAAGCATGGATTCAGATCAGCAATCGACAGGTCTGCAAGATGAACAAGCGTCTGGTACCAAGCAGCATTTATCGCCTGTCCGTTTATCAAGAAGAACATCTAACAAAACAGACGACATGCTTAAAAAGCAATCTTATTATTTTGAATTATTTTCCATAATTTTCACCATTGTAGTCAGCGGCTACTCCTGATGTACGAATATATTAAA
Organism: Catocala nupta; assembly: GCA_963675205.1. Lineage (NCBI taxonomy): Eukaryota > Metazoa > Arthropoda > Insecta > Lepidoptera > Erebidae > Catocala > Catocala nupta. The sequence continues at coordinate 29,002,141 of OY776082.1, forward strand.
CAACAAAGGTCCTAACATTGAACCTTGGGGAACGCCCGAAGGAATATTTGTAAGTGTGCCTCTAGATGTGTAACCATTCAGCACAATAGTTTGACATCTGTTTTTCACATACGATGTAAACCACCGGAACAAATTACCTCCAACGCCCACACTCATTTTCCGCATCAAGATTGTACGATCTATTCTATCGAAGCGTTTACTGTAATCGGTATCTATAACGTCAACTTGGAATCCTTGTGTCATATATTTGGATATAAAATCACCATATAGAACAAGATTGGATGTAGTAGACCGACCTCTTAAAAAGCCGTGCTGGTGGTCATTAAAAATCAGTTTGTGGGCAGCTTAAACTTGCTTATAAACGATTTTCTAACATTTTACCGAACACGCACAGCTTAGAGATCGGTCTGTAGTTTTCAATCATGTTTTTGGGTCCTTTTTTATATACATACATACATAAATTCACGCCTGTTTCCCAGAGGGGTAGGCAGAGACTACGGATTTCCATTTGCTACGATCCTGACACACTTCTCTGGCTTCATTCACTTTCATAACATTCCTCATACACGCTCGCCGGTTTAAGGTGATCTTAAAGTGGTCTTTATCCAGAACGTCTCCGATCTGATCAAGAAACGTTCGCCTAGGTCTTCCCCTTGCGACTGTTCCATTCACACTAGCCTTATAAACTTTCTTAGTCAGTCTGTTCTCGTCCATTCTTTCTACATGCCCAAACCAACTTAACATACCCTTTTCTATTCTCGTCACTATATCCACTTTTATGCCGCATCTCTCTCTAATCGCACTATTCCTTATTCTATCTTTCAGAGTCACACCACATATATTTCTCAGCGCTCTCATTTCTACAGCATTTATTATGCTCTCATGCTTCTTTAGCCATACCCAACTTTCACTACCATGCATAAGTGTAGGTACTAATAGTCCTCTATGAACAGCCAAATGTGCCTTTTCGGATACATTTCGACTGTTCATAAAAGCGCGTAGAGCGCCATTCACTTTATTGCCAGCAATCGTTCTTCTTTCAATATCTCCCTCATGTGTACCATCCCTTGTAAACAAAGTACCTAGATATACAAACTCTTTCACTTGCTCCACTTGTTCTCCATCAATCATAATATTGCACATCGTTATGCACTCCTCCCTTTCAAATACCATTACTTTCGTCTTGCTTACATTTATTTTCATTCCTTTACTCTCACAAGCATCATGCATAATAGTTACCATCGCATGCAACTGTTCTGCCAATGACGTAAGTATTACTTGGTCGTCGGCATAAAGTAGACATTTGACAAGTAACTCATTAATTCTTAATCCCCATTCACAATCTTTTAAATCTTTCAAACAATTGTCCATGTATAGGTTAAACAGCCAGGGTGACGCTACACATCTTGTCTAACACCTTTTTCGATGTTAAACCATTCTGTGTAAGTCCCATTTATCCTAACACAAGCTCTGGAATCATCATAAAGAGATTTCAGAGCTCGTGTGAGGTTACTATTCACTCCATACATGGACAACACCGACCAAAGTTCATTCCTCACCACTTTATCATAAGCCTTTTCCAGATCCACGAATGCGCAATAGACTTTTTGACCTTTGGCCAAAACATTCTCGGCTATGCTCCGTAAGGAAAAGACCTGATCCGTACATCCCATACCCTTTCGAAATCCCGTTTGTTATATACATCGACGGTGTTATATACACCGACTTCCAGATTATGGGCACCATACGGGAGTCAAGAGACCGATCACATAAAATTGAGAAAAGAATGACGAGGCTATCCGCACAACCCTTGATCATTATAGGCGAAATATCGTCTGGGGCAGCTGACTTGTTTATGTCTACATGTTTTAATAAATAATATATTTTATCTTTGCTAACTTCGATAGACTTGATACAGAGGCGACCTGTAGCCTAATTCACGTAATTAAATAAGTTCAGTTGCAGTTAAGTTTCGATCAAAACAGCCCTTTTCGTATTCTCGTAATTTTGACAACCGCTGTCAGATACGCTCGCGTCAAGTTCGCATCACGCGAGCGCTTTATAGTATTCTACTGCTGCGCGTTTTATGTGCGTGATTCAGATCGCAACTTGATCGGTATTCACCTATTCATTTTACGTCTCAAATGACAGTTTAGTCCGGTCAACGTTAAACGTTAAACGTAACCAATTCCGTGCGATTACTTAGTTAGTATATTAATTTCCCTCATGTGGACACACCGTGGGTAAATTTAACTGATGTAATGGCCCAAAAGCCTGAAAGCCATGTCAAAAGTATTACATACGACTGACATACAGTTGACGCGCAGCTAAAGAGTAAAGTAATATAGAGGGAACGCGTAGCTTACGTGCAGTTCACGCGCAGCTAAACAATTACAAGAATACCATTTTGCATTATGACGTAAACTTAATTGCAACAGCACCGCAACTTGATCGGCGCGTCAAGAAATTACGTGATCACTGTATAACGGAGAGCTGTCGTGAGGGTTTATCAAAAAGTTTGAATAGATATATTTGTTATGCATGTCGCATATTTCCTCACTATATCTAGTGGAGTACTCAGCAAATTGCATCACTGCTGGATACTGACTGGAATTTCGTTTGAACTTAACGCCAAAAGTCTCAAGGGTTTTTCTAAATATCGTTAGTTATGAAATAATTCGCCATCTAATTCTTTGGCCCGCTGTCGTAACGTAGCAAAAGAGTGCTAATCAGAAATATTGTGATATTTATTAAATTTTAAATGGTATATAGATTTTTTTTATATTATTTTAATCAGCTGGGTTTTGTACCAAGGTGTGTAGTTCAACCGCTGCTTAACTATCTTACTTGGTATGTAGGCGTTACGTAGCCGATTAATGGTGCCATAGAAGCATGTTACGGCGTCTTCAAGTGACAGAGTTTAGTTCATGCTGCCAATCCACACGATTTAATCACCTAAATGGTAGAAATATTTTCGATACGAACGGGAAGGTAGGCTGTGCAGCTCGACAAAGTCCGCGAAGATATATAGCGCTCTGTGATGTGGATCCTCTGGTACAAGTGGATTAGGGCGTTGTGAAAAGAGAACCTACCTCGTTTTTCGAAAACACCAGGTCCAGTAATCTATTATTATTGTTTGTGTGACTGTTATATTGCGGTATATTACAGATGTTAAAGGAGTCAATGAGATTAGTCCAGATCTCACCTTGTAGGTTACTCGGATACAATGAGCTATTGTCGCCCGCTGGCTGCCAAACAATATTAGGTTGGTTAAAATCTCCCAGGACAATAAGCTTGTCTGTTTTAGGTAATCAAGACTACTTGCTGTTTGCAATAATAACTTTTAAATTTTTGCGTTGCATGATACCTATATATAATATGTAACGGGTATTAACGCAATCATGCATAATGTTTACCTTTTTTATGCTTGACGTTTCGACCAGGTTACACCGGCCGTGGTCACAAGCTGACTGGTGCTGCGATGCCATGTCTCCGTTTGTGAGGCAGGAGAATCTTGATTCACCCTCACTTTTGGCATATTTTTGTTTATCCATGTACCGTCACAAACTACACTCACGGTATCCCTATTACGTATGCTAGCCGTCGTGTCCGTATGCCGTGAATTACGAGACTGTGCAAAACAGCGAAGTTGCGTACCTATTATTAATCATGGGATTCCACGTCGCGGATAATTTGAAACCATCTTCCCTATTGAAATTTCTATGTGTTTTTTATAAACATTATGCATGATCGCGTTAATACCCGTTACATATTACATATATAGGTACTTGCTGTTGTTACCATGAGAAAACATTGCCAATTCTATCTATCCATTTTCAATTTGTACATCAAAGCAAGGCTAAAGGCATTTTGTTAATAATTTTTTATTTATTGTATCAATAAATATATAAATATAGAATTATGCAAAATGCGCGATGTTTTTTTTACATCTGCACCTCTGCATCAATTTTAAAGATAAACAGAACATTCATCCATTTGTTCATTCAATAAGTCAATATGTACGTGACTGTCCATCGACCGAATCTATGTGAAAAAATAAGCCTGAATTTCTATTTTCAGAAGCACCGACTAATTCTGGCACTTTGTGATTAATGTCGGTCAATTAACGACTAATTAGGTATTAGTGCAATCAGATTATCGTTAGGCATTGTGGTTCCTGAGATATTGAGGCGGCTGTGCCAAGATGAGGCACAGCTACCAATACTCCCTTATATCTTTTAAACGGGGGCTCGTAGAAAGCTGATATTTTGTGATTATAATAATATAATAATATCAGCCCTGTATTAAACTGTCCCACTGCTGGGCACGGGCCTCTTGTCAGTGTAAGAAGGGTTAGGCCACAGTCCACCACGCTGGCCCAGTGCGGGTTGGTAGACTTCACATATCTTCGAAAACATTATGGAGAACTCTCAGACTGCAGGTTTCCTCACGATGTTTTCCTTCACCGTTAAAGCAAGCGATAATTAACTATTTAATACGCATATAACTTCGAAAAGTCAGAGAGGCGCGCCTTGGGTTCGAACTCAAGACCTCTGCGTGGCAGTCCAGCGGTTTCCCACTAGGCTATCGCTGCTGTTTTGTGATTAATATCGACTAATTATTGCTATAGTTAGATCTTCGTTCAGCGCTGCTGTGTTTATGGAAATACAAGGTGTCTGTGCCAAGATGAGCGCTCACTTTGGCACAGCCACCAATACCCCCTTGAATCTTATAAACGTCTGACCTACCAATTCTGCTATTTACGACCAAATTCGACTAATTAACGACCAATTCACTACGTAAATATCTTTCCAGTTTGCGATGGTAGCTGTGCCAAGATGAGCCATACGTTGTAAAGTCCTCGCGACACAGGAATCAATCCTAGTGCGGGAGTTGTCTTTTTTAATAGCGAACATAACATTTCTTTTTTGATATGACATTTCCCCCTTTAGATATAAATCCTGTGTCACCGGGGACTATACAAACATTCAAACAACAGACACAAAGAACATTCAGACTCGGAATAACCATTTGTGCATCACACTTTTTGCCCTCTGTGGGGACTCAAACCCACAACACTCGGCGCGGCGCCAGTGGCATGGCAACAACTTACGACACTACGCCATCCGAGCAGTCAAAAATTAGATCATATCAGGAAAGAAAACATAAAATATATATGAAGTATAATTTATTGTAATAAAAAAACAATAAATAATATTTAACTTATTATAAAACAAACTATACAAATATACAACTCATTTAAAATTAAATCTGATCTTCTAGTAAATTCTGACCACAGTACAACGCTAATTCGGACTGAAATATTAGAAAAATAAAAACAGTTACAACAGCCACAATAAATAAATTATTAAAATGTAATTCGTAGTCACTACGAAGCCTATCTCTATTCAGCCTATTGCTCATTGTTGAGTACATGTCATACAATACCGACTAAAGACACAAATGGCTGCAATAATAACGCAGCATATCATTTCCGCTTACTGGTAACTCTTAAGAAAGAGAGGTGAAAAAAGTTCAATCATTACTTTCTCTAGTAATGTGCACAATTGCATTCGAATATCTCGAATGAATCGACAGCACTTTGCATATTATGTGAGTGCATGCGTCCTTGATAACGCAGGGTGGGTATATAATTGCAATGCACTCATGCGCACCATAATACAATCAATAGAGACATGGTACTAAGAACGTAACTTATAAACTTACTTTAATATGTTATCAAAATACTACGAATATTGTAAATGTGAAATGTGATTATGTGTATTAATTATTAAACCACGCCTAAACAGCTGATTGGTTTAAATGGAATATGGTATGAAAATGCGAACGATGTCGCAAGTAACTGCTAGTTTTAGATAAATCGAACTTATGGTAGATTATAAACTAGAAAGATATCAGAAAAACTACATAAGTTGTTTAAATAAGTTCAAGTGTTTTCAATGCGGCTTGTAGCCTGTCGATCTCTCCTTGTATTTGTGTGAGTTTCTCTAAGTTGGCCTTCTGAACTTCTGCGGGCACCTTGGTAGTGTAGTCATCAGCGGATACAGCTTGTAGCAGTTTGGTCTGCGTTTGAACCAGTGTTTCTTTCTTCTTATCCAGCTTTGCGATCTCTTTTTGAGGATCGATGAGGCCCTGGAAGGAAGAGTAGTTTACGGTTATTCAATTGTAGGTAGATTAAAATTATTTGTATTTTCCCTATTTAAATAAATAATTAATACAATACACTGTACTTAGAAGACAATGACAAAGACCTTTGACAAGTAACTCATTCATTCTTAATCTCATTCATTCACAATCTTTTAAATCTTTCAAACAATTGTCCATGTATAGGTTAAACAGCCAGGGTGACGCTACACATCCTTGTCTAACACCTTTTTCGATACTAAATCATTCTGTGTAAGTCTCATTTATCCTAACACAAGCTCTGGAATCGTCATAAAGATATTTCAAAGCTCGTGTGAGGTTGCTATTCACTCCATACATGGACAAAACCGACCAAAGTTCATTCCTTACCACTTTATTATAAGCCGTTTCCAGATCCACGAATTCGCAATAGACCTTTTGACCTTTGGCCAAAACTTTCTCGGCTATGCTTCGTATGGAAAAGACCTGATCCGTACATCCCATACCCTTTTGGAATCCCGTTTGTGCATCCCATATTTTCTCGTCGGTTACTTTCACAATCCTTTCTAATAACACTTTTGCATACAATTTACCCACGACGCTGAGCAAGCTAATGCCTCTATAGCTTTTACAATCTTGCTGTGAGCCTTTTCTCTTGTATAAAGGTACTATGTCGGCCTTGCACCAATCACTAGGTATACGGCCGGTATTCCAGCACAAGTTAAAAAGGCGGCACAACTGATTTACTATGGGACCCTGTCCAGCTGTCAGCATTTCGACTGTAATCCTATCATAACCACCAGCCTTTCCTAATTTCATGCTTTTCAATGCTTTCATTATTTCATCTATACTAATAGTGCTTTCATCATTCCTATCATTATCATTCATTTCGAAACTTTGCCCTTGCCATTCCTCTCTTTCACATAAACTTTCAAAATATTCCTTCCATCGATTCAGTACGCTCTTTTCTTCATTCAATAAACTTCCATTCTTGTCTCTGATCGATTTCAGCTCAGTGGCTAACCACTGAGCTGAAATCGAATTTCAAATATTTCCCTCAATTTATTTTTATACTCGTCTTTCAATACTACATCTTGCAATTTTTCTACTTTTATTCGTTCTTGGATACTTGTTCGGGTAGGTATATGGTGTCGCCATCCTTTGAAGAGGCCTCGTATCCGGCTCATAACCAAAAAATGGTCGGTATGGACACCAATACCTCTATATACCCGACTGTCTAAGACATTCTTTCTCAATCTTTCATCCACTACAATAAAGTCAATCATACTACTTCTTACATTCTTTGCTTCCCTTGTACACTGGTGGATTCTTTTGTGGGCAAACATAGTGTTTGTCACACAAAGACTCCACTCCAAACACAGCTCAAGCAACTTTTTTCCATTCTCATTCACACTTTCGTCTCCATACTTGCCTAAAACCCTTTCATATTCGTCACGCTTTACTTCCACCCAACCGTTAAAATCTCCTAACATTATCAACCTTTCGTGTTCCTTGCATTTCCTCAGGACATCTCTTAAATTCTCCCAAAAATCTTCTCTTTCTTCCCGTGCACTCTGAGACAAACCCGCCATGTTTACGGGTGCATAGACCCCTACCATGAACACACGAGTAATCCCCACTTTCATTCTCATCCATAGTAACCTAGCATTTATATATTCAAATTCTTTTATGCACTCATTCATTCTAGCAGACAAAATAACACCAACTCCCTGACAGGCTCTGGTATTAGTAGGTAGGCACGCCGGACCAATACGCCGTGTAGGCTCCATGCCTAGTGGTGTTACAGCCTTTTCTTTTTGTCTCATTCACGCACAGAACATCAATCTTTCTCTCATTCATCATCTGACATACTTCATTAAATTTCCATCCATTGCTCCTCCAACATTCAATGTAGCAAAACGGCTTTCCGTAGGCCACTTTTCGCTCTCGCGAGAAACGAGACGTGACGGATGGCGAACCGCGTCGCCGCCATGCGGATAATTAATGTCAGTAAAATCCATATGCGTTCCCACGATTGACAGGGAAAATACTGTCCACCTCCGCAGAGCCCTTTACGGAGGTAAGTCCGTAAAGTGCTCGGCGGAGGTGGACAGTATTTTCTCTATCAATCGGAGGTGGATCCATCCTGTGCCCTGTGACCACCAACACAGGCACCCTCCGTTCAAGACCAGCTTTTCCCTCTGGCCACGAATCCATCAGCACGGGTCGGTTAACACCTTGGATCGGGGTTTATTCTTGGGTTTGCTCCCTGAAATTTGGTTTGACTTCGGAGTTTTCCTTCTCCTAGACAGGTTGCAAGCCAATGCTAAGGAGGCCCATCTCCCCATATGTATGTACAAGATTATGCTGACAAACCTCGAGATCAAACCACTTAATATTTAAAACTAGATTTTGCAAGCGTCTCCGCTCGCGTAAATGTAGATTAAGTTCCTTAACTTATCATATATTATAGTATCAGGGTTTTTTCGGATGAAAAGTATCCTATATCCTATTTTGTTCCGCTGATAACATGTATGTGAAATTTCATGACGAGCGGTCGAGTAGGCTTGAAAACGTGACAAATGAACAATCAAACAAACTCATTTTCGTATTTATATTAGTTAGGATATGTCTTGCTATAGCAAAGCTAGTAGTTTTTCATACTTGTTACACCAAAACTTCACAAGCAATCTAATATGTATATGAGTGTATATATATTATAAACACACACATTTCACTATATAACAAACACAATCAGGACTCCTAACTATTATAAATGCGAATGTGAGGTTTTTTTGTTTGTTCGTTACGCTTTCAAGCGTTAACTACCCAACTAATCATCGTGACATTTCATATACACATTGTCAGGTAAACATAGAACGTCATAGGGTACATTACTAACCTAACGTATTCTACATTTAGGCGCGGACGCTTTCGCTCGCCTAAAATAATACTTCACATCATTTGTTACACATCAATTACAATCTTAAATCAACATTTTTTAATAATGAGTACTACTATATCTAGTCTACACTAATATTATAATGAAGAAAGATTAGTTTCTTTAAGATTTTATAAGGATTTAGCTCTAACCTAACCTAACAGGTGTAACAGTATTTCTTTTTTAAATGAAATGTTGCCTATTTTAACCTACATTTACGCGAGCAAAGCCACAACAAAGGAAAAAACATCTTACCTTCAATACTAAATGCACTTCAATCTTATCGGAGACGGTGAGTATGGAACACCCAGTGGGAGGCTGTTCGTCTGACAGCTCACTATTGGCCAGCGTCTGCACACTCCTGAACAGGCACTTTAGCTCATCCACCTTCAGGTCCTGGGCGATGATGAGGTGAGCAGTGGTCTTCTGTTTATTAGTGATGTTGTATTCGGCACGAGTCGAACGAATCAAATGCACCATTTTGAGGACTGTGTCCACATCTGTTTCTAGATTCTCCGAGCGCCACGGTGTTTCGGCATCCTGTGAAATTATAAAAGAATATTTAATAAGTATGATAAATAAAGTGCAAGTCAATCGTTTAGATTACAAATTCGAAGACCTTACATTTTTTAAAGGTTTGCGTATTTATGAACGAAAACATTGTGAGTCAACCTCTCAATCAGCTGTCAAAACAATCTATAAAAAAAAATTGTGAAAGACTTTCAGGCGTGCAAACTACTTAACAATATTTTTCCCTGAAAATCTGCCAATTACATAATACCTAATAACTGTCGCGGTAAAATCGATCAAATTATTGATTACATACAATAATCAATAAACTGTATTTTAATGCCAACTGCATTCAAATACAGTTCTACACAACGCATTACCAACTTTGCATGGTAAGTTCGTAATCCTCGTACTTTATAGAGTTTATTTATTTATTAAATAGGTACAGAAATAGATAACAGTTGTACACAAATTGTACCCAAAAATACTAAATAGAGCAAGTCTTTTTAATACAATTTAAGCCTGGAATTCCATTACATCCGTAACATTGATTCAACAATATCGAAGAGACAAGTATGATACAATTACAATTCTTTGTGGAATACGCTTTCGATACAACGCTGGTTTAAATTATGGCCGACTATCAACTCACCGTAGGATAGCTAGCGACGCAGATCAGGCACATTTAAAATTACTTTTGGTATATGACGACACATAACGCTTGTTTAAATTATGGCAGACTATCGATACATTCATATTAAATTGAATCAATTCGAATGCTACATATATCGTTACTCTCGATCACTCACCGTAGGATAGCCAGCAATACAGATGGAAGGGCATTTGGCGTTCTTCCTGGGCAGGCGCTGGAACAGCTCCTCGGTGACGAAGGGCATGAAGGGGCTCAGCAGTTTGAGGCCGAACTCCAGCGTCGTGTACAGCGTGCGACGTGCCGCGGCTTTCTCCGCCTCCGAGCCGCTGGCGAACACGGGCTTCAGGCACTCCTACAACCAGATACCAAAAAATACATTAAGTTGCCATTAAAAAATACATTCTCAATTCTCATATATTCTTATTGTTCTGTGTATAAAAGGAGGTAAAATATTCTTTTTCTTTCTTTCTTATGACTACGTCTCCGAAGGGCTGGTTAAGTTTGGCCGGTTTAGTTTCTATGTTATGTATTATGAATCATATTTTATTCATCGGACAGGAACCTGTTAATACTTATATTTATCTACTTGCTATATCTATATTTCAATGCTCACGTGATTCGCGAGCGAATTGACATTTATCGGGTAGACAGATTCAGTTCGATTTGATAACCCAATAAAAATGTTCACTGTAAATAAAACTCATGTGTAACATCTTTAACGTAGCTGTAGAGATTTCGGAAATATTTAAAAATCTGAAAAGTTTGGTTTCCCTGACCTAATTTGGATGCAACTTTCACAGTTAACTAACTTTTAAGACACAACTTAATAAGCCACGATTCCTCTGACGCCGTTCAGTAAAACCGGATTTATGGAAAACATCAATACGGACGACGCTTAACCCATGCAGATGAGTCGCAGAAAAATCTATCTAACAAGTTATAAATAAAAATTAAAACGCAAGCGAAGTCGCCGTCAAAACCTAGTATACCTACATAGTATAAAATAGAAATTAAATAGTTACCAAATAAACATCACAGAGATCATACAGCCACAGGTTGTAGCAGTGCGTGGTGGCCGACGGGAAGTCGTACGCGACGAAGCCGGCGTTCACTTTGGTCACGGCGAGAGAGAGGCGGGACAGCATCCAGCGGTCCATCGCTGACAGGTCCGAGGGTAACTTTGCGGTGTGCACCTGCAGATACAGAACAATTTAATTATGTTTATGTCAAGGAATGTGTAATCTGTTAATGGCTGGCATGCCACACATAAATTAGAAATAATCGTGTCTAAGCCATTGCTGCTCTATGATAATTTTTTTTATAAGACTTCTGTTGCTCTCTGTATAATTCCGGTATCGCAAGGGACATTGTTGATATCCAAACAAATTTTTTTCTTGACAAAGAACATCTATACTCCATTTGGTTAGGTACTTAACAATTTTGATGTGTCTTTATATCTAAAAACTCAGTTTAAAAATAAAATGCTGCTAAAGATCAATGTAAATACATCAATAACGATTACTAAATCAATTGAACTATTAGTTTAAGCAGTATCTAGTTTACTTGTTTAATATGTGTTTGTGTAAAAAGTCACATCAAGATTGTTTACCTTTAGTTAAGTACCTAACCAAATGGAGTATAGATAAAGAACAAAAAATAGTGTTAGCCAGATATAGTTGTATCTGGCACACACTATTTTTTGTCACGTTTGGGGATCGAACCCTATAACATTCAGCACAGTAGTAGTAGCGAGGCGACTTCGTGCAGTCAATTGCTGGAGCGCCAGACATCATTAAAAAGTAATAATTGTGTCAGACAGCTGAGGGTGCTGCAGGCACAATTACTTTTAAAATTGTCTCTATGTTATATTTTATTAACCTCCGAGTCTTCTTCGAAGAAGTTAATGAAAACACTATGTGGGTCTATGTCTGTCTGTCTGTTAGTGACAGGCATAGCTCCGGAACCACTGGACCGATTGACTTGTAACTTGGTGTACAGACGCCTTAGGGTAATTTCTCGGTCGAGATTGAATATGGGCCCTGTGGGGTAAAAGACCCTCGAGATATAGGGTTCATAAAGTCAGGAGATATCTACCAACAGAGTGATTTGGATGTCCAAGGGAGAGGCTTTTGCTCAGCAGTGGGACATTACAAAAGGCTGACAAAAAAAGTCACATGAAGACGAAGAGATTGAATCCTGGGTTTTTGCACCCATCTCGTTTATTTTCTACTTGTTACAATAGGCATTCTGCCTTTGCCTCTAGATGGCGCTTAACGGTGGCGTATGCTAGTCTGTCACTCATTGATATTATTGTTTGTCACCTTTTCACCTTAATGTATACACAAAGAAATATATAATAAATTATTATTAACGCCTTTTCGCTAGTTTTATTACTGTAGAACTTTGATTTATATGAAGCTTTAAAGAAGGGTCAAAATATACCTTAGTATTTACTTAACCAATTATGTATTTATTGAAGGACTGTCTACATTACAAACACAAATATAGTTAAAAGTTCAATTTATACAGATACATTTCTAGTGCTGTAACTTTTACAGACAAACACACTATGCCGTCATTTCTTAGTCATACTAAGCAATCAAGTTCTTTTAATGTGATACGCAAACACGCTATATAAATGTTTCTATTATATACATATAGATTTAAAACATTACGCACAATACACAACTGGTAATTTAATCATAGCATCTATAAATGGCATTATAAATGTTAGGCATTGACAAACCCTTCTCACACTAAACAGAGACCCGAACCCAATGGAGGGACAGTTTATATAGGGGGTTGATTGTATACATTGATAGATAACATAGTACCAGCATTATGGGCAACACGGATGATGAATATGGCTACTGACCTCATAACTAGTGTCCTTAGGGAAGTACATCAGTGCAAACTTGGTAGCGTTCCATAGCTTGTTGCAGAAGAATCGGTATCCCTGGACACGCAGGATATCCAGGTTCAGATCCCGACCTTGTGCCATGGCGCAGAGAGCGAACCTATAAAAAACAGAATTTTATATTTGATAAATTCTTCGCTAAAACCTTCGATTTCGCTCAACGTCCAACAGTACAAAAGATTAAGGACAAACAAATATTTGCATATATATTTGTAATATATTTGTGTTCTTGCAGAGCGTAAAATTTCCAGTTACCATAAAACGTTAATCCCGAAGTTTAGATTCTCGTCGTCCAAAAGTCTACTATGAACTGGTCAGAACACCAGAAATATTTCACATTGAAGGAAATAAATCTGAGAAAACATCATGATATAGGTATATTCATAACTCACTAAGCATCGCTTGGACGCCCAGCGCGGCTTCCGGAAACAATGCTTTTATCATTATGGCGCGATAATAAGGGTTAAACTGACTGGTATATATTTCGAACGCTCCGAAGTTTTCGAAAGAGATTTTCAAAAGTGTCTTGAAAAGTCTGTGCTTTTAGTAGCTTATTTTAATCACTTACGCTGACAACATTACTATTTGATGGATTGGCAACATGCCAGTTATACCTCTAGTATTCGAAGTAAATACCTACTGAAAGTATAATTTGATGGTGATTTTAAAGAGTTGGCTTCGGTTTCTTACAGGTATCTTCTTATAAGCTCAACCTTTTACCTGAACTTAGCAACTAACATAAATGTAAATTCAGTAAGTATAGTAAACTCACGAACTCAGTTGCCGATCATAAGTGTTACTTAGTGACCTAAATGAGTTCTGGCTGAAGCGTCCACAGGTTATGATAACCGGTTACCATCAGACAGGCTATATTCATATTTTGCCACTTTGAAGGCAGAAAAAACTACTCACCTCAAAGCATCAGTGCCACATTCTGGTATTCCATTCGGATAGTCTTGCTTCTGGCCCTGTTTAGCTTTCTCTATCTCCTTAGGGTCCAAGTTGGAGTCTGCCAGCTGTGCGTGGAGCTCTTCCAGGGTGACTCCAGTCACCACGTCCACTGGATCGATCACGTTGCCCAGGGACTTGGACATCTTGCGGCCATGAGCGTCGCGGACCATTGGGTGGAGGTAGATCTCTCTGGAGAAGAGGAATAATAAATAAACAGATACGAATAAAGGTCGCGACAGCCCTGGTCGATATCTCTGCAGAGATGACACTTTAAAATTGTTATTACTAATACAGGTATACAGGTAATATATTAAAAAACTATGGCAGTAGAATAAGGTTGACAATACTGAACTCCTCTTGATAGGGACAGCTGCGTCGTGGGATCCGGGCGTACTCTAACTTTGCCACCAAGGTTTATACGTATAGAAATTTTTTTTTATAGAACTTACTTGAACGGCAGTTTTCCCATGAGACGCTGTCCAAAGAACACCATCCTCGCTACCCAGAAGAAGAGAATATCGTGTCCCGTCTCCAGCAGCGTGCCAGGGTAGAACGCCTGCAGGTCATCAGTCTTGTCCGGCCAGCCGAAGATCGAGAAGGTGAACAGTGCAGAACTGAACCAGGTGTCCAGGACATCTTCGTCCCTATGCAGTTCGATGTCTTCTACAGCCGCTTTGTACTTCGCTGAGGCTTTGGCCAAAGCTTCTTCTTCAGTATGAGCCGACACCCACAGCTCTTGTCTCTTCCTCTAGATTAAAACCAGTTAGTAAGACAATGTTAAAGCAACAAAATAACAATTTCTAAAAGTAAGGGTTTTTGTAGAAGGATAAAAATTAGAGTGTTTCCAAATTGTCATAGTAATACGAAAAAAGTAATTGATTTGTTCACATCTGTAATGGCATTTTAGACATTTTACGTCTAGCAGCAGACACAATAGAATATTTATTGTTTCTGGACACCTAGTGACTCAACGTCTTAGAATTGCCAAAAACATATTTAGTGCCAAATTAAACATATTAAATGCCGTATAGCAATTTATACGATCAGAAATATATAAAATAACCAACCAATAAAAGTGTGATTGCTTCATTGGTCTCGCGTGGCATAAGTTTGGCGCTTATGGCAAAATATTTATGGTTTTCTTTTTATAGGTAATTTTCTTTTTGTCCATAGACTATGGCTCGCCTCCCTATTTCGCGAAAAATGAAACATACATAGATAGCGACGTAGTGTATTATATTATACGTGGTCCATTGAGTACTCCTTACGGATTATACAGGCTTTAATCTATGTGCGAACATACTAAAAAATCTTATACAAATCTAAAATAAAACAGGGCATGCGTATTGACAAATCGTCTAATTCGTGATACGGGTGCACGATAAAACAAATTACGCTAATATTGTTTGACCATGGGATAAAATAATGGGAGACCGTTAGACTGCCACGCAGAGGTCTCGAGTTTAAGCCCAAGCCGCACATCTCTGACTTTTCGAAGTTATGTACGTATTAAATAAAGGTGAAGGAAAATATCGCGAGGCAACCTGAATGTCTGAGAGTTTGCCATAATGTTCTCGAAGATATGCAAAGCCTGACCCGCACTGTGCCAGCGTGATGGACTATGGCGTAACCCTTCTCACACTGAGAAGAAGACTGTACCCAGCAGTGGAACAGTTTAGTACAAGGATGATATTATTTGGGACCAACACGGCAGTCGATTATTCTTCCCTTATATTTTTAGTGGGACCTCATTTCGACACAAATGGGTTTTCTTTTCTTTTATCCAAAATGTAGGATATTTAGGTTAAAATAGCTGAATGACAATTCTATTCAAAACATTAGAATCTTGGGTATTACAGCGAATAGAAAATTCTACTTGCCTAACTACACATTTATAGTTATAAAAATATTACCTAACATAATTGATCTTACCACAAAACGGTATCTAAGCTAAACGTTTGTTTATCAACAGTTTTAAATTGTTTGTGTCTACTCAACATTATTGCTGAAAAAGCAATAGCATCAAACTTTCATTGTTATTAACTTTAGACTATGTTTAACAATAGTCACCGTTTTGTAATATTACTAAATAACACAATATAAAAATACTAGCACAATATAAAAATAAAAAATATACGGTGCAAGACACAATTTTACCTACGACGTAATAGAGTACAAGCTAATGCCCGCGATTTCGCCCGTGTAGAATTCGGTTATATCACAAACCCCTGTTTTAAACCTTTAGGGGTTGTATTATTAACTATCATTTAACAATGGATGATACAGCTGTATTGTTTAAGAAATCTTACTGCGATATTTTAATCTGCTTCACTCAGTAATTTGGACTGTTCCTTGATCGATATATGTTTTTATATCGATCAAGGAACAGTGATTTTCAAAGATTTTCTTTGTACCTCTTTCTCAACCTTCAAGAATAGTAGCGTACAGTTTATTAGGAATCTCGGTGTTAAATTTCAAGTCTCTAGAAGTCTAGACTGTGCGTTGATATATCAGTCTTATAATCCGTTTATCCTTTTGTATGTATATTTAGATGTATATAAGATCGCTATATAATTTTCATCATATTGCCCCTATTATTTTATGATACAAGACAACAATTGTTTTATAGTTAATTGTTATAACAAATATGTTATTATTATTATTTTGATTATAATAATATGTATAGCTTTATGGATGATTTGTTAATAATTAGCCTTTCTAAGAAATAAATTTGACTGATTTATTTTTTCGACACAAACTGTCAAGTTTTGTTTTCGTTAAATGAATATTTAACGAAAACAAAACTAAGTGTAATTTTGTTATTTAATATATTAATTACTAATTAAATTAATTTAGATTGCATTCGTACATTAAATGAGAGACAATTAGGTTGATAGTTAAAATGTCTGCATTTGTCTGCAAATGACCGTATTTATTTGTTGTATGATTGGTGTTTATGTGTACCTACTTAACCCGAGCTTTAAATATAGATTGCAATTCAAATAATCGAACAAAACCGACTTCAAATATGTGCATCTCACCTTTTCTCAATAATAAACAGAAGGCGAACATGCATATCAACAATTTACTTTAAAAAATCAGACCTTTTCTAGCAATATCTAGTAACAGTAACAGCACATAATAATCTACACAACAAAATAGTGCGAGCACGAGCAAAATTACCGCGGTTGCGATACGACCAGCCAAATGGAGTCCAACTTAACACGACGGATGACTTCATATTATAGTTTTAAGTGCACAAACAAAATGGAACACCATGCAAGCAAAAACAAATGTCGAAGCAAGTACACGCGTATATTCGACATACTATAATATTGCGGGGTGGGGGCGGTTGTGACGGATCGGGCACGTGCGTGCGCGCACGTATACGGCGGCTCTTCTTGCGTCCCGAGCGCGTGTGGTGACGCCGGGGGGCCGTCTTGCTGCGCGCCGCTTCTTCACCCGACTCCGCGAATACCTTTATTTTATATTATACCATCATCATTCTCGTATTCTCATGTGTGTAGACAACGACAGTGAATTCCTCCGTTGATGGAATGCAGCGGCATAGACCACAAATGTTACTCAACCTGGAGTTATCGACTTCGAAAACGAATAATATTCCTTACCACTTGTGTGTCAAACGAGACCTAAGGAACCTCTTAGAGAAATATTATTGTAATATTACTTAAAGGCATAACGAAGCAGCGTTATAAATCGGGTACATATTTATTGAATGTGATGAAAGTGGATGAAGCCAGAGAAGTGTGTCAGAATCGTAGCAAATGGAAATTCGTAGTCTCTGCCTACCCCTCTGGGAAACAGGCGTGAATCTATGTATGTATGTACATATTTATTTCGTTATTTTATAAACTATAATACTGCTTGACGAAAGTGGAATACAGATACCAACTACAGCTGCTAATTTGCGTTTCAGCGTCACAATAGACATTGTTTTTCACGACTCTTAGGCAACTATAAGGGCCTTACCTCACCGAGAAGCCATTGCGACGTCGCCGGCTACGTAGGCATGGTTACTCTTAGCTACATTGGGTAGGCCAGTGGCTACCATCTGCCAGTCAGTTCTCTCAGTTTTCCACAAAAACACGAGTTCGGCGTCTGCCTTGGCGACCAGTTGGACGCTAAGTGAGTGAGACGCAGCTTGCTCGTTTATATTTGATTGGCGACGTCGCCAGCGCGCCAGAATATTCAGACTCCAAACAGAGCCGTTGGTCGTGGCTACGTTTCCAAATTGTCTATGTTGCCAAACCGTCGCCAAGTGAGTTAAGAGCAGGCACTCCAAATTTTATGCTATTACGTATTTATATTGTGAAACAGTCATAGATACTAATAAAGTAAAACTTTAGCGTACGATTATTTAGGTCTTTGTCTGTCTACTGGTAAGAGATATACATGATTAGAAGATATCAGCTCGATAACATTTTCATTTGAAAATCATACCTTTTGAAAATCATTTTAAAAATACGTTGAATAAATCTTTGCTTTTCTTTCTGAAGTAACCACTAGCCATAAAAGAAACCTACGTATTATCGTATGATAAGACATTTTTCTCTATGACAATTATTACTTTAGTTATAAAACCTGCTTGAACTCTGCCACAGCATGCACGCGATATTCAACTTTATTGTTGACGTTCTAGCGTTTACTACAATCCGGCGCATTGGCTTGTTAGTACCGAGCTGTGCGCTGTTCGGAGAGGTCCTGTATCGCGTGCACGCCCATTCCGTAGGTACATTTACGATTTGTTTCGTAAAGAATTATTATAATATAGAAAAGAAAATGGGTAATAAAATAACCTTATGTTCAAAAAAGGAAAAAAGCTGGCCAATAAAAGAATGTTGCTGGAATCATGAGAGAAGCAAAGGCATATTACAAGTATTTTAAATAAGTAGGTACATTTATAAAATAATAGCTGAGCCGGCAAACGTTGTTTTGCCATAAAAAAATGTTTTGACCAAAAGATTAAAAAAAAAAGTTAGGGGTCGACAACCCTTATCACTAAGGGGTATGAAAAATAGATAGTAGCCGATTCTCAGACCTACTAAATATGCATATAAAATTTATAAAAATCGGTCAAGCCGTTTCGGAAGAGTATGGTAACTAACACGAGAATTTTATATATAAGAAGATTATTAAAATTGTGTTTTATACAAAAGATGTTCGTAGTAACGAGTATCAGAGGTTGACAGTATACCCTTGCATATTTAAGAACCGGGACCGACAGCTTTACGTGCCCTCCAAAGCACGGTAGCGGTCTGATGACACGCGGTCATCCATCCAAGGGATGGCCTACGTTGCTTCACTTTGCTGATCTTTTATGAACGGCAAGTCAGGTTACGCTATGGGCGCTCTGTGTAAAATTATATAACGCTAAAATATGTTCTAGGTAAATTAAATTAAAACAAACGTTATTGAATTTAATTTAGGTACCTAATATTTCGTTAAAGTATTGGGAACTGGAAACTATGGAGTCAATTTCATCGATGCAAATTTTTGAAACATAATTATGTTTTTGTTTTCAACATGGCAATATTTTCATGAAATTCTGTATATTCATCAGGTACCTACTAAGCATAATAATATAACGCATAATCGAGATTTTGCATGACGGGCGAAGTATACTAACTTAAACGTTTAATTGATATAATATGTGGCACGTCACATATTATTATTAGCTTTAAATGTATACTTACAACTTTAGTGGCTTTAATACTTTGTTCGACTGAGTCTGGTTGTTTCGTTTCTGGGTGTTGTTTGTGTTCGTTAATTGTATGTTTGTAAAGTCACCCGCGATACAGGCTTTATTCCTAGTGCGGGCGTTGTCTTTATTTAATGAAAATGAATAAACATATTCTTATGTAGATAAATAAAATAAAGTCGACATTTTAAAACAAGATTTCAGCCTGTGGCACAAAACATGTCGTTGATTTACTAACCAAACTATTCATAATTCTGCTTTTCGTGTATTATTTTAGTCAATGTAATATCATAATTTAAATAACTGTTCATAACAAGATTTTTTACTATAATTAAATAAATAAAGTTGTCTCCATTCCTTCTATATTCCCACGACGCCAGCGCAGCGATAGAACATTCACCTCGCAGCGCGTAACTCGCCACCGCGGGCTGCGAGGTGAGGAGGGGACCAGGGGGCGCCGGCGGGGAAAAAGGCGGAGCTTACGCAAAACATAATTCGTAGTGCCTGGTCTTAAATGCCGTACGTTTCAATATGAATTGAAAGATACGTGGCCGACGACGTTGCCATGGCTTCTTGGTGAGGTAGGGCCTTAAGATTGAGGCAATGTATTGTACTGCTGAGAGATCGCTTCTGTAGCCACACAAACTAGCGCTGACTCAACAAGGCCTGGGGGAGCCCTCCCTCTTCCACCTTTAATAGCATTACCCCCAAAAATTTATCATATGACCCTGGATAATAATCAGTAAGTGCATCAAAAGTGACAAAATATTCGTTTGTATAAGTTAGTTTTACTATATATAAAATTATTGTTATATTAAAGCCAATATTTTAATAAAGTCCACGCCCCTGTACACACAGCATAGGTTAATCATTGAAATACTGCAGATTAAATATCGAGTGAGTTAAATGGATGGGCATTCATAATAACTTATTCTAATCTGTACTTAAGACAGTTCGCAGTTCTAGTAATAATCAAACCATATCTCACGTAAAATCGCTGATTTCCATTTAAAAACAATATGGTATATAAAGGTGATTGGGTACTGTAACTTATGAACGGCTACGACACATCTATCACTCTCGCGTTAGGAGTTACAGTGCTCTCTTGTCTAGAAACAGAGATTACTGGACCACTGCAATAAGCACAGCACCTCCATACGAACCCTGGAAACTCATATCATCATATCTCATCTATAATATTTGAAGCGACGGTAGCTCAATGGTTTACTTCCGATTGAGAGATCTCAAACCCAGGTGTACATAGTCGAATAAACTGGATACTTATACTACCAACGCGAAACTACCAGAAAAGTAAAACAAAACAAGTAATTTAAAAAGGTAGTATTTTTGGTTCTTACCTCCGGTTCAAGAAGTGTGACCTTGTAGGCGGGGATCCTGTGACCCCACCACAGCTGCCTAGAGATGCACCAGTCACGTATGTTCTCCATCCAGTTGTACCAGGTCTTCTCGTGCACATCCGGAATGATCTTGAGTTCACCATCTTTCACAGCTTTGATGGCATCAGCGGCCATTTTGTCGCATTTTATGTACCTGTAAATATTTAAACCATTACAGACTATGTAATAATCGATACCAATGTTATAAACGTGTCTGTTTATTGCATTTTCTATGCCAGTTGACTTGGTCTCCTTGTATTGTTGTTGAACAACTGCGACACTAGTTAGCTACAGGCCGACTCACCACTGCGGCTTGAGGAGCGGCTCCACCACATCCTTGGAGCGGCTGCAGAGCGGCACCACCATGGCGTGCTCCTTGCTCTCCTTGTATTGTTGTTGAACAACTGCGACACTAGTTAGCTACAGGCCGACTCCCCACTGCGGCTTGAGGAGCGGCTCCACCACATCCTTGGAGCGGCTGCAGAGCGGCACCACCATGGCGTGCTCCTTGCTCTCCTTGTATTGTTGTTGAACAACTGCGACACTAGTTAGCTACAGGCCGACTCCCCACTGCGGCTTGAGGAGCGGCTCCACCACATCCTTGGAGCGGCTGCAGAGCGGCACCACCATGGCGTGCTCCTTGCTCTCCTTGTATTGTTGTTGAACAACTGCGACACTAGTTAGCTACAGGCCGACTCCCCACTGCGGCTTGAGGAGCGGCTCCACCACATCCTTGGAGCGGCTGCAGAGCGGCACCACCATGGCGTGCTCCTTGCTCTCCTTGTATTGTTGTTGAACAACTGCGACACTAGTTAGCTACAGGCCGACTCACCACTGCGGCTTGAGGAGCGGCTCCACCACATCCTTGGAGCGGCTGCAGAGCGGCACCACCATGGCGTGCTCCTTGCTCTCCTTGTATTGTTGTTGAACAACTGCGACACTAGTTAGCTACAGGCCGACTCCCCACTGCGGCTTGAGGAGCGGCTCCACCACATCCTTGGAGCGGCTGCAGAGCGGCACCACCATGGCGTGCTCCTTGCTCTCCTTGTATTGTTGTTGAACAACTGCGACACTAGTTAGCTGCAGGCCGACTCACCACTGCGGCTTGAGGAGCGGCTCCACCACATCCTTGGAGCGGCTGCAGAGCGGCACCACCATGGCGTGCTCCTTGCTCTCCTTGTATTGTTGTTGAACAACTGCGACACTAGTTAGCTACAGGCCGACTCACCACTGCGGCTTGAGGAGCGGCTCCACCACATCCTTGGAGCGGCTGCAGAGCGGCACCACCATGGCGTGCTCCTTGCTCTCCTTGTATTGTTGTTGAACAACTGCGACACTAGTTAGCTACAGGCCGACTCACCACTGCGGCTTGAGGAGCGGCTCCACCACATCCTTGGAGCGGCTGCAGAGCGGCACCACCATGGCGTGCTCCTTGCTCTCCTTGTATTGTTGTTGAACAACTGCGACACTAGTTAGCTACAGGCCGACTCCCCACTGCGGCTTGAGGAGCGGCTCCACCACATCCTTGGAGCGGCTGCAGAGCGGCACCACCATGGCGTGCTCCTTGCTCTCCTTGTATTGTTGTTGAACAACTGCGACACTAGTTAGCTACAGGCCGACTCCCCACTGCGGCTTGAGGAGCGGCTCCACCACATCCTTGGAGCGGCTGCAGAGCGGCACCACCATGGCGTGCTCCTTGCTCTCCTTGTATTGTTGTTGAACAACTGCGACACTAGTTAGCTACAGGCCGACTCACCACTGCGGCTTGAGGAGCGGCTCCACCACATCCTTGGAGCGGCTGCAGAGCGGCACCACCATGGCGTGCTCCTTGCTCTCCTTGTATTGTTGTTGAACAACTGCGACACTAGTTAGCTACAGGCCGACTCACCACTGCGGCTTGAGGAGCGGCTCCACCACATCCTTGGAGCGGCTGCAGAGCGGCACCACCATGGCGTGCTCCTTGCTCTCCTTGTATTGTTGTTGAACAACTGCGACACTAGTTAGCTACAGGCCGACTCCCCACTGCGGCTTGAGGAGCGGCTCCACCACATCCTTGGAGCGGCTGCAGAGCGGCACCACCATGGCGTGCTCCTTGCTCTCCTTGTATTGTTGTTGAACAACTGCGACACTAGTTAGCTACAGGCCGACTCCCCACTGCGGCTTGAGGAGCGGCTCCACCACATCCTTGGAGCGGCTGCAGAGCGGCACCACCATGGCGTGCTCCTTGCTCTCCTTGTATTGTTGTTGAACAACTGCGACACTAGTTAGCTACAGGCCGACTCCCCACTGCGGCTTGAGGAGCGGCTCCACCACATCCTTGGAGCGGCTGCAGAGCGGCACCACCATGGCGTGCTCCTTGCTCTCCTTGTATTGTTGTTGAACAACTGCGACACTAGTTAGCTACAGGCCGACTCACCACTGCGGCTTGAGGAGCGGCTCCACCACATCCTTGGAGCGGCTGCAGAGCGGCACCACCATGGCGTGCTCCTTGCTCTCCTTGTATTGTTGTTGAACAACTGCGACACTAGTTAGCTACAGGCCGACTCCCCACTGCGGCTTGAGGAGCGGCTCCACCACATCCTTGGAGCGGCTGCAGAGCGGCACCACCATGGCGTGCTCCTTGCTCTCCTTGTATTGTTGTTGAACAACTGCGACACTAGTTAGCTGCAGGCCGACTCACCACTGCGGCTTGAGGAGCGGCTCCACCACATCCTTGGAGCGGCTGCAGAGCGGCACCACCATGGCGTGCTCCTTGCTCTCCTTGTATTGTTGTTGAACAACTGCGACACTAGTTAGCTACAGGCCGACTCACCACTGCGGCTTGAGGAGCGGCTCCACCACATCCTTGGAGCGGCTGCAGAGCGGCACCACCATGGCGTGCTCCTTGCTCTCCTTGTATTGTTGTTGAACAACTGCGACACTAGTTAGCTACAGGCCGACTCACCACTGCGGCTTGAGGAGCGGCTCCACCACATCCTTGGAGCGGCTGCAGAGCGGCACCACCATGGCGTGCTCCTTGCTCTCCTTGTATTGTTGTTGAACAACTGCGACACTAGTTAGCTACAGGCCGACTCCCCACTGCGGCTTGAGGAGCGGCTCCACCACATCCTTGGAGCGGCTGCAGAGCGGCACCACCATGGCGTGCTCCTTGCTCTCCTTGTATTGTTGTTGAACAACTGCGACACTAGTTAGCTACAGGCCGACTCCCCACTGCGGCTTGAGGAGCGGCTCCACCACATCCTTGGAGCGGCTGCAGAGCGGCACCACCATGGCGTGCTCCTTGCTCTCCTTGTATTGTTGTTGAACAACTGCGACACTAGTTAGCTACAGGCCGACTCACCACTGCGGCTTGAGGAGCGGCTCCACCACATCCTTGGAGCGGCTGCAGAGCGGCACCACCATGGCGTGCTCCTTGCTCTCCTTGTATTGTTGTTGAACAACTGCGACACTAGTTAGCTACAGGCCGACTCCCCACTGCGGCTTGAGGAGCGGCTCCACCACATCCTTGGAGCGGCTGCAGAGCGGCACCACCATGGCGTGCTCCTTGCTCTCCTTGTATTGTTGTTGAACAACTGCGACACTAGTTAGCTACAGGCCGACTCACCACTGCGGCTTGAGGAGCGGCTCCACCACATCCTTGGAGCGGCTGCAGAGCGGCACCACCATGGCGTGCTCCTTGGTTCCCCTGTATATCCTCAACTCTTCCATTATTTTGATTATGTCGCGCCGGACGTCGAAACGCCTCAAACCCTGGATACATATATATGAGTTAAAATATATCCTAACAAAAATATATAGAGTTACGTCTAGACAGGATGTTTATCCTAAACAAATAAAACAACACAACATTTCATAAAATACAGTTTTAAAAAGACTACCGTAAAGTCTTTCGGACTGGAAAGAATACCTGCGTCGCGGGGAGACTTTACAGACTTTTTGACAACTAACAAAAAACAGTTGCCCCGGAACTATATTTTGTACCGTGTGTGGATCGAAACCACAACACATGCCAACGGCGATTCGAAAACTTAAACCTCGTCACGTCCTTTCAAAATTTATTTTGCCAGGTACATACTATTCAAATTGTTACTTGTCTCAAGTTGTTGCATGTGAGAGAAAAGGATAGACATAATAGTCGCTTATGCTCGTAACGTACCTTAATAAAGAGACATATGTTTAGATATTTTCTTTCGACTTGTTTGACTTACTATATCAATCAATCAATTTAAGCCCTGCTCTTGTCAGTAGGGCCTATTGCTCCGTGGCACGGTAGTGATTGCGAATACAGTGCATGGTCTCGAGTTCGAATCCCGGATCGGGCCAACAAGAAGTTGTTGATTTTTCTGCCAAAAAATCTGTCAGAAATCTAAAGTGCCGGATTTAGGAAGTTTGCGTTGGTCCTGCGCCTGATCTCTTTTCGGTCGTGTCGGATTGTCGTCCCATCGGATCATGAGCGTTAGAGAACAGAGAGTGCACTTGTGTTTGCGTATATACTTGTACACTATAATATCTCCTGCGCAGTTTGCCAGTCTCCGTTAAGATTGGCCTCCGTGACTGAAATGCGTTCTGGAGGACATTATATGCCACCATTACTTTACTTCTTGGTAAACAAGGCTACACATCAAGTTAGACACCCTATATACGCATGACTACGCTACATACGAAATAGAGAATTATCGGCAAGGGACAGTGCATAGTGGTGTCGATGTAATGGTAAGCATAGAGCGTCGCGTCCCGTTCAGCGTGAGTGAGACAAAATAACAAAAATATAACGCACTCTCTCGCACGATTCGCAGCGTTCAACTTCTAATAGTTCAAAGTCCAAACAGCCTAGGTTGATGTGTCGCTGTGTGTACGACATGACTTTCACTAAATCTATGTAACTTCTCCTTGGAATACACCTCTTCTTCCATGTATTTACCCTTCTGAGATAGCCTTTATAAAGTTTTTATGTCATATCAAACATTTCTCCTCTTCGATTCTCCATAACCTCTAAAATCTATATTATTTTATTTATAAACTTTATTTTATTACTTTATACAGGATGTCCGGTAATTAATGGATAACCTGGAAATGTCTTATAGTGGAACTGATGGCCGTTTAGAAAAATATGAAAAATAATCTATCCGAACTACTACCTGAGATATGTGTTTCTTTTTTAATTACCATGTATAACTTTCTTGTATACTACGACCATAAATGAATGAAATCCATCGGTTTTTTGTTGTTTTATTATTAGACACTAATTATGCTAATAGATAGACAGTCAAAAGTATGCTATGCTATAATAGCTTGCACTTTTTAATATATATATTCCTTTATAATATTTTTTTTTCTGAACGGTCTTCAGTTCTACTATAAGACATTTCAAGGTTATCCATTAATTACCGGACACCGTGTATGTATAATATATTGAGACTGCACGGATTGCGTATTGGTTTAATCGCCTCGCCACTGCCAATGTGCCAAGTGTTGTGGGTTCGAGTCCCACACGGGTCGAAAATTTGTGTGATCCACAAATTATTGTTCCGAGTCGGGGTGTTCCTTGTGTCCATAGTTTGAATGTTTGTAAAGTCTCCCGCGTCACAGGATTTATTCCTAGTGCGGGAGTTATCTTTTATAAAAAATATATACGAATATTTACCCTGAAAGGTCCGCAATCGCCACAAAACTTGCCTTCTTCATCAAGGACGTTGATGAACGGCAGGTTGTGCCGCTTTCCGATCTCGTAGTCATTAGGATCGTGTGCAGGAGTTATTTTGACAGCACCTGGTTCGAACAAATTCAAGGTATCAACGTGTCATACTTAAAATTAGAAAGGGAAGCAAATAGAAAGGAACAAGGCACTTTTTTATTTTGAGTCCATAGTCTGAATTTTTTGTACGCTATGGTCTAGTTGCGTCTTTGAACTACAAATTATCGATTTACTATTGCGACTGCGTAACAATTTAAGACACTGTATATTATAGAAACATCCAAGAAACCAGTAGGTACCATTAAAATGTCTTAGTTCGGGTTGAACATAATACCAATCTATACTAATATTATAAAGCTGAAAAGTTTGTTTGTTTGTTTGGTTGAACGCGCTAATCTCAGGAACTACTGGTTCGAATTGAAAAATTCCTTTAGTGTTGGATAGCCCATTTATCGAGGATGGCTATAGGCTATATAACATCACGCTACAACCAATAAGAGCGGAGCAGCAAAAACGGGGAGAATTCTCTTATATGAAGCAGACGAAGTTGTGCGGGTCAGCTAGTCTCTAAATAAAACAGAGACGACTCAAAATTTGGAACTTAGGCATTTTGAACTATACCTAATAAAAAAAATTAAATTAAACTAAAGTGTTAGACTAGCTCTAACCGCGGTTTCACCTACGTTTAAGATTACTTTTCAACTCCCAAGGCTTGTAAAGTAATGATAGCTTATGTTACTTCTGGATAAAGTAGCTTTCTTAGAGTGAAATTATTTTCAAAATCGGTTTAGTAGTTTCTTATTTTATCGGTGACAACTCTTTCCTCTTATAATATAAGTATAGACTACATTTTACCTGCGACTTCGTAGGCATAATAATTTGGAAATACTATGTATATTTTCTTTTTTGCTGAACTGCACACATTATACTCCACTTTAAGGCGTATTTAGATGAAACATGATTTTAACACCAGATTTAAAATTAAATTTTCAGTTCATTTAAATTTTCTGTAATATTTTTTGCGTGATGCGCGTACACAACAACAACATATAAACAGACGAAAATTCTAAAAATATTTATTTTGGCTTCTAACTCTTTACATATTTTTCTTAAGTATCTGCTATGTATAGACATCGACCAGTTACAATTTTATTATATGTATACATTATTGTCTTTCTTATTTAAGTACACACAACGACACATCAACCTAGACTGTTTGTACTTTGAACTATTAGAAGTTGAACGCTGCGAATCGTGCGAGAGTGCGTTATATTTTTGTTACTCTCTATCCTTACCAATTACATCGACACCACGATGCACCGTCCCGTTCCAACAATTCTCTATTTTGTATGTAGCGTAGTTATGCGTATATAGGGTGTCTAACTTGATGTGTAGCCGTGTGTACAAGATAATCTATGCTAATATCATAAAACGGAAAGATTTTATTTTTGTTTGTTTGTAAGGATTTAACTCAAAAACGAAAATAATAATCACCTTTATAAAGCTATATTATCACCGATTAACATAGGCTATAATTTAGTTAAAACGAATCTGTTTCTATCATAACCTTACCTATTTTTACGAGGGCGTAGCCGCAGACAGAAGCTAGTCTTCAATATAGTACTAACCTGTTCCGAAGTTCATGTCGACGTATTCGTCAGCGATGAGGGGTATCAACCTGTCCACGAACGGATGAAACATCTTCTTGCCGATCAAGTGCTTGTATCTGATAATTACAACAACTATCTTTATATATACAGCGTGCAACAGAAAGGTGTGGTCATGTTTAAGTGTCACATAATACTGAATGTAAGGGACGGTGTACCGAAAACTTTATCGAGACTTCTTTCCATAGGTACTTATCTCGACACAAACTTCTATTAATCACGAAAAAGCAAGATTTTAGATTTTATATTGATTAACATTATTACGCGGCACGAAATGGATTGTTACCAATACAAGGCAGGAACGCAACGGAGAATGACCGCTGCGCTCCGCGTGCATAAACAGCTGATCCGTTAAATCACGACGATTTAATTACATTGCTGTATTATAGTAAAATATGGTATTCTTTGCTTTTATTTAATAAATTATGTATTATGGTATGATTAATACCATAATACATAATTCAGAGAGTCAGAAAAATGAAAATAACAAAACATATAATGCGATTTTTCCTAAAGAAAATTACAACGATTTTAACTCAGAATTATGGTCTGAATCTACTATTTCAGTTCACCGTCCCATACACCCAGTATTTACAACGTGTAATAGAAAGGTGTGGTCATATTTAAGTGTCACATAATAGCCTCTGTACAATGGAAAACCGCGAAAAAACAAATCCGTAAACATTATTTTGACTAATATATACCATTTCTTGTTATCGACTTTTCAAGACATTCTAGTCGATACTTAACAACACTAACAGCTGACTCGGGTGATCTTTGTTACCCCGAACATAACCAAGCGAAATTGGTATAGTAAAATTTTTCGTTTGTTTAGACGTTTAAATCACTACATATTATAAAACAAAGTTCCCCTCCGCGTCTGTATGAGATAAACTCAAAAACTACAACACGTAGCAACGTGGTTGAAACACTGCAGCGATAGGCTAATGGAAGACCGTTGGAGTCTCGGTCTCGAGGTTTGATCCCATGAATTTTCGAAGTTATGTACGTATTAAATAGTTCATTATAACGCTTTAAATTGAAGACAAATAATCGTGAGGAAACCTACATGTCCGAGGGTTCTCTATAATGTTCTCGAAGATATGTGAAGTCGGCACTGGGCTAGCGTGGTGTTCTATGACCTAATCCTCCTCACACTGTTACTCCAGTAGTGGGACAGTTTAATAAAGGGCTGATATTATGTAGTTGCAATATTTTCAAATATAGCCTGGCCAACTCAAACAATTTGAATGCATTTGCTATACCAAATAAAAATGATTAGATAGCCATATGCAAAATATTTACATGTTTTTGTATAAGTCTTTTATTGCCGGCCATTGCAGCCACACATTGCAGTTACTATGATATTAAAGAACTCCTTTTCCTTTGTAATTTTCAAGCTTACTTTCCTTTAACATGTATGTATATGTGCCCAGCAGTGGGACCGATTATATTGAGTGAAAGGGTCGGCGTACTGTAAACTTTAGCACGACGTCTGCTATAGGTACTTATTTCGACGCTCGCTCGCGCCGGCGCGCGGCGCGGGCGGGCAATGACCTCTGCGCTCCGTGCACATAAACAACTGATTTGTTTACATAGCCGTATTTTAGTAAAATATAGTATTTCTTGTTTTTATTTAATAAAATGCATTGTGTATTATGTTAAGAAAATTTTCAAAAGTCTGAAAATTGAAAAAGGGCAGTGAAATTTGATTGTTCCTGAAAAAAAATCCAATGGTTTTTGGCTTAGATTTAGTTTCCGATTCTAGTTTTCGGCACGCTGCACGCCGATATTATACCTTGGGTCGTTAGGATTCACGGCGACAGCGGCGTCTCCAAGCATGGTCTCAATACGTGTGGTAGCCACCACGATCTCCTCAGGCACTTCCTCAAACTTGTACGCGAAGTGGACCAGCACACCGAATTCCACCTACAACAATACAACCATATACATAGTCTCACGGCCATATTCCCAAGGGTGTCCCTAATGTCAATCCCCAGGGGTGTACTCGATACTCACATAGTGCTGCGGCAGTATAGGCAAACCTATTGAGAATTTGTCAAAAATCCCAATAACACTGCTAGATCTGGTAATGGACACTGAGACTTGCACAGCAATCGCCTTTACTGCCGCTGCGCAATCGAGGCATCCATAGGAATAACATTTTAATAAATAATTTAGTAAAATTCGTAGCGTTAGTTTTACCGTATAACACGGATGATGTTTAAGTTGTGGGTTCCAATCAGTCGATATCATAAATTCAGTATTGTATCAGCATTCATTGTTTTACACCCGATACGGCAACCGAAAAATATACAAGCTTCAAGCTATGCTCCATTACACTTTATAACTACGCTAGAAACTAGAGAGAAGATTGAAATTAAACTGCTTTACACGGATTTTAACGGGTTATTATTCGTCGGCCTCGATGGCGTAGTGGTCAGTGTAACCGACTGCCACGCCTGAGATCGCGGGTTTGATTCCCGCACAAGTCAAACATTTGTGTGCATGAACATAGACGTTTATCTTGGTCTGGGTGTTTCCATGTATAATATGTATGTATATACAAAAAAAGTATATAGGTATGTTTATCCATTGTCTAGTACCCATAGTACAAGCTCTGCTTAGTTTGGGTTAGATGATGTTATGCGTATGTGATAGAATATATTAAATTAAATTTTGAAAATATTACGTCACTACTGAACCTATAATACTATATTTCGGATGATTTTTCAGCAGCCATGTTCCTCGTGAACATAGTTGCTGAAAAGCAACCGAACGTTGAGGCAAGAGTAAGAGTAAGAGGAATAATTTTTGGATCGCGGGGAACTTAACAAACATTCAAACAACGGACACAAAGAACACCCAAATTAGGAACAACCATTTAATTTTTGCGGGGATCGAACCCACAACACTCGGCGCTGTGGCAGTGGCGAGGCGACCACATAATCCTCTACGCCATTCGTGCAGTCGTAGTATAATTTAAATATAACATTCACGTAAACTTAAGACGGCCAGATGGACCGACGACCGGAACAAGTGAGAAACGACAATGAATTGCCGTAAATCTTAGAGTTCGAAAAAATGGTTATATGCAAAGATCACGTGATACCACGTGACCTTGAGGTCAGAGGTCAAAGGTCATAGTCATTTCGGGGGTATATCGACTATGCTGAGTCGAATGGCTCTGACGGTTCTCGAGTTGAAAGTTGTATAACAGACAGACGGAGAAAGCTGTTGTATAAGGTTTTTTTCGAACTCTAAAAAGGTAGCTGGGTTAGACTGAATGCGGAAGGCGGCAGACCGGATGTTGTGGCATAAAATGTCCAACAGTGGACTGTGGTGGGCTGATTGATTGATTGAAACGTAAGACAATATTAACTAGAGAAAAGAACTTACCTTATGCTCATACCCTGGAATACTCAGCATAGTTCTACCAGTCAGTTCCACCTTATCCACCTCGATATCCGATATCGCGCTGTTGAGCGCACAAGACCAGTTGACGAGGCGGTTCGCTCGGTAGATGTCACCGGCTTCGTGGAGGCGGATGAAGGCCTCGTTGACAGCGCGGCACATCGACGGGTCCATGGTGAAGCGGACACGGGACCAGTCATAGGAGGAGCCGAGGGAACGGAGTTGCTCGTAGATACGGACTCCTTTCCTGTGAAAGTCATATTGCTGTTAGTGGCTTGTGGGTAAAAAAAAGTGTAATTGATGACCATATGCTCATCTGCTGGTTTGTTGCAGCAGTGTTGTTGCAGGTGGCAAGCGAGCCAGGATTATTATCTTTAGTTTTCTATAGTCAGTAGTATATGGTATAATGGCTGCAACACCTTGTTGATATGAGTAGTAAAATACTGAAATTATATTTAATTACCGATTTAAAAGAGTGGCCGTGAGTTTCCTGCAGGTTTCTTCTCATAGGCTTGAATTCCCTTTGCCTAAACCTAAAAACTAACCTAAATGTAGCTTCAATAACTTAGTAAACTCACTAACCTATATATTTTGACGTTCATAAGTGTTACTTTGTGACCTAAATGAATAAATAATTTTTGATTTTGACTTTGACATGGACATGGACTATTCATCGCATTAAAGATCACTTTTTGAAGCAATTAATATCCAGATACATAATCCAAGGAAACACAATATTAATTTTAAATAATTTCCCTGAACCTGTCTGACTAGACCAGAGTAATATGTTTTTCGTTAGATCATTTAATATTAGGCAAAATATTTTTTTTGAAAATTGTATGCTTTCTCTGGTAAATTTGAAGTATGTATTATTTGTTTAGTATATTTATTACATTTCAATTGTATTTATTTATTTCTCACACAAGGTACATACAGTTGTTTTTATTACAGAAGTTTCACAAAAAATTTAAATTTAACAATGTTATATAATGATAAAAACTTAACAATTGTTCTGTGCCTTAATGAGAGCTGGAGTCTGTACTAGGCTCGTGGCCTGTTTTACAAATCTCCAGGCCCCTTATTTCTAAATGACATAATGCGAGTGTAGCTTTTATCCAAACAACAATGGATACAATATTACTATAATAATTCAGTAATCTAAGTAGGTACCGTATACAATTTTGTCTATTAAATCGTGGGTAACCAAACATAATTCAAAACTACTGTACCATGGTGTTAAAACTTAGAAGAAAACAGTTGAATTATAACGTTATCAAATTACATAGGTTATCATGTTGGCTTTCTATAAGATAACTAAGTGATATTCAATTTAGTTGTATTATACTCTGAAAGTTGCATGTGACAACCGCTAGATGACGGGGAAATCAGTTACTGAAAATTTCACTTTATTACCAATTTTCTAATTATCGTAACAATTTTTAACTTTTAATACATAAAACTATTATCAAACAAATTTTTGTTTTCAAAAAGGAAGTTCTAAAGTTATCGCTTGCCATATATAATGTTATTTATTTTCAAACGATTCGGACCTGTCATAAAGATAAAGCTGTTGTCAAATTTGACATTTTACCATTCCGTTGTTCTCTCTTGAATAATAGACTCAAGACCTTGTTTTATGTTTTACAATTCCGTACTTGCCCTGATCTTGGTTTTCAATTTTAAGTGAATGTACAGGCTAGCGAATTTTATAGTTAAGTATACACATTCTTAACTATAAACTTCGTTAGTCTGAAAATTCACATAAATAATCACTACATCATTTTAGTAGATATATTATATACACACGCATATGTATGTATTTCAAAAAGTTGCTTGAACCGAACGCCAGTTAGCGCTAGTATCGCCAATGCATTGAGTGACGTCTCTATCTTCCTTTAGACAAATGTACTCTGTGTACTGTACTATTCGCGTCTCTTTACAGATTACATATACACAGATATGTAGGTGCTTAAAGCTTAGTGAGAGTAGAGGTGTGGGTACATAGTATTACTACCACTGAAAGTTAGTGACACAGGTAAGGGAACAATGGTATTTAGACTGCCGACATTCTTACAATGGTGTAATATACTTACTGTTCTTTCCAATCCCACACTCTCTTGATAAACTCCTCTCGGCCGAGATCGTGCCGAGTTTTCTTCTCCTCTTTCCATAACTTCTTCTCAACCACGACCTGTGTCGCGATACCTGCGTGGTCGCAGCCCGGGTTCCACAGTGTCGTGCGGCCATTCATTCTGTTATACAAAGAAAACAATATTGTATTATTTAACTTTTGAGAAACGATTCAAAAGTTGGAGAATGTTTTATAGTGATTTTATAAAATTAAATTTTAATTATACACATATTGCTTTAATCTATAGATTTCGTTTTAATTTGATTATAGCCTTTATCTAAAATGAGAAACCAGTTGAGAAAGAAAATATATGTATATTCATTTTAAATTCACTAGATTAGTCTACTCATACAAGTTTGATAGTTATACTCCTAGTAAGTTATGAAGCACTTTCATACAACTATATCACAGCTCCAATTATCTAACTGGGCATATATAAAAACATTGTTATATAGAAATGGAACATAGTGTAAATTCACAACTGAATTGCTGTGGCTGTAAAGGCCCACTAAGTTTTAAGCAACTATTATAAAATATTTAAGACCTAAGAAAAAAAGACCTAAATATTATGTTAATTATTATTTAAAGAACATAAACATTATGTTAATCATTATTATTATTATATTTTCAGTCACTTTACTTTTCGAGTTTTTCAGACACAAACATATGAAAGCTACATTTTTGCACATAAAGATAAGTATGGATACTTGCCCCTTTAACCACTTAAAAAGGAAAAGAAGTATATATTACCTGTGCCATCTAGTGATGGCATCCTCCACAGCGTTGGTAAGCGCGTGGCCAAGATGAAGTGATCCTGTTACATTCGGAGGAGGAATCACCATCACAAACTTGCCTTTGGGATTCGCTTCAAGGACGGACTTTCTCTGCACAAACAAATTTAGGTATAAAGTTTAAGACAACCATATATTTGGCCTCTGCAAGTTGGACCAATGTCCCCATTTAAGCCCCTAAAAGGATCAGGTATTTTCCTAAAGTACTAGGTACCCAAAGTACCTGTGAAAAAGAAACAAATGATAATGAAGTCTTCATTTTGTAATTGCTGTTGGTGGCAGACAAGTTGTTGGCTCAACTGATTGTAAGGCTGCTTTTACATTAGTGATTGCTGTGAGTGCATTACCGAAGGAAGCGAACGTAGAGTGTACGATGAGTTCCGATTAATCAGGTATAATCATGTCCAGTATGGGAGACAAATTGGTCAAAAGAAACTATTTCTATGTGTTGTAATCAAATTACTTCTCATTTCTTTAAAAGTAAATTTTACCAGAGGAAAGGACAGTCAATGAAGCAGGACTTGAACCTGCAAACTTGACAAATCAGGTCATTACTCTGCCAACTGTTTTATTCATGGTCCTATGGCAGGTATTGAAATAGTTTAATTACTGCTAACAACAACTTGTGATTGATTATTTTATAGATAAAAATGCAAATTACTCAAATACAAGCCTCTATCCTTGAAAAGGCAGGCACAATTTTAATTGAATAATAGAAAAACAGAATAACACTTTACATAACACAATCTAATGTTAATTTATATTTACGGTTTACATTTTATGAACATTATTTGTAAACACTTAACATAATTTTGTTGTCTCAACTTTGAATGCTATGTTAGCTCGTAAGTAGTATGTATATTAGAAATCTATAATTTAAATGTTTAACATAATTGTAACATATACATATATGGTGTGAGTTATAATTAGTAAAATAAATAAAACACTGACCAGGATAAACCCAACACAGGAACCATAGCACTAAGACAATCTATAAATTTAAATACATGTGTGAATAATTTGTATGTACATATCCTGGTGAAATAAAAGCTCTCTTTAATATTGATCTCTATCAATATTAAAAGTTGATGCCTGTTTGTTTATATGCACTCGAGAACTCTTGCAAATATGTTTTCACAGTCACAAGAGAACATTTGCTAGGTACAACAAACATCCAAACTATCTAACAGTTGAAGTCTGCTTTAACTTTGAAAATCAGCCAATGCACTCGCAAGCTCTCTCATAGCACACTAATAAAAAAATCTTATGCCACTAATAAATCCCTAAGCAGTTAAGATATTTTATTCAATACTAGTTTATAGTCCCAACTTGCTGCTTACACATAATCACTGGTGCAATTAGAGGTTTTAGAGTTCGAAAAATCTCTTATATAGCAGCTTTGTCCATCTGTCTGTTATACAACTTTCAACTCAAGAACTGTAAGAGCTAGACTCGCGGTCAACGCCATTTGACTCAGCATAGTCGATATAACCCAAAATGACTATGATCCTTTGTCCTTTGACCTCTGGTCATGTGATACCATTTTTTCGAACTCGTAAGATTTACGACAATTCATTGCCATTTCTCACTTATTTTACCACTACAAAAGACATAAAAATTAAGAGATACTGTTATGTTTTTATAAATTTTAATGTATATACTTACTCCATACTCAGGTTTAAAAAAGCCTTGCTTCTCCCACCAGTCATACCAGGCAGCTTCAACATATTTAGGGCTGTAGGCATCGGGCATAGGCCCTGCAATGTCTTTCTTATCACCTGGTGTTGTAGGCACAGTGTATACTGCACTCTCTTTAGTTTCTTTAACTTTTTTCTGTAAGTAGTTTGGACAAATATTAGTTCAAGTATATAGTCTTTTGTACTGATTAATATTTCAGTCTTTTGAAAACCTTACTTTATACAGGTTTACATATCTATCTAATTATTATCCTTTGAAACATGTTATTTTTGTATTCATAAATAACTACAATGCATTCTGCATTAACAATGTAATAGATTTGCCTTTTATATGGCAATAAAAATAAGTAGAAGTAATTGTTTATCTTATCTTATATTTGAAGATAAAAATTATAAACAATAATTTATTACACTTCCATGACATTGTTCACTTTGAACTGTCTTAATCTATATAATATTAACATACTATTAGACTTTTAAGCCATAGTATACCACAATGGCCCATTGTAGGTTGGCTTGACTTCACATATTTTTGAGAATATTATGGAGAACTGTTTGATATGCAGGTATCCATCTAATGTTTTCTTTTAGTGTTAAAGCAAGCAATAATTATCTATTGAATACATACATCACTTTGGAAAATCAGAGTTTCATACCTTGAAATCAGACACTAGATGTCTGTGTGCCAGTATTTAATTTGTTTTATTAAATAACATTATTCAATGATGAGAGAAAAATATATACAAATACTTTTAGAACACTTATTATTATTACTAAATTTATATTATTTCGTGTTAAATTTAAAAATGTATATGTTCAACAGTGGACTTGATCAGACTGAATACTGCCTTTTTATTTTTCAAATGAATAATGTAGCATCTAAACAAAAACATTTATATTGATTACAGAAATGTGCAATTAAAGACATTAAACTATGAGATATTATTTTATATAATATACATACTATATACTGATGCAACGTGTCTAACAATTACGGCACTCCTTTCACCTGAACAAACCAGGATCCTAATAACCTTAGAAAATTAGTTTCCTAGTTTCATTTTTGAGCAATAATGTATTTCTTTATGATATTAGATGGAATATCAATGCAATGAGTCTTTCCAACCCCATTGTATTACACTTTTAAGTCTTGAAAACTTACCTCAGGTTTCTCTTTCGGCACAGCTGGTGCAGTGCTTTTCTTGTCCAATTTCGCTTTAAGCTTTTCCAACTTAGCAGCCTTTTTGGCTTCTTTCTCCAGTTGCTTAGCAGTCTTTTCTTGAGGTTGGTCCTCTGAGGGACCGTTTTGTACCTCGTTATCAGTCATATTTCACCGAAAGATAAACGAATTTATTTATTGAGCGGTCTAAACCACATTTGCCAAATGTGATGTGGATATGCAAAATCGCCAAGTTGACATATATATATTTGTTTAGAAATACAGCTTAAGTAGAATTTCGTTCAGAAATAACCATATAATAGTAATACTTATACTAACGTAGATGTCTTTAGCCCAACAGGGACACCAGTAAAATAAGTTCGTCGTCGAGTTCGTTAATGTTAAAAGTTCATAAATTAACTTATTTAAGCCTGTATATGATAGCATAATATTTACAAAATCGACTCTACAAATGCATTACTACTGTGTATTTTATAATTCACGGATTCTGAATATTCTGTGACAATAAAAACACGACCTTATACTCAAGCTAAACAAATATAACGTACAATCCTTCACAACAAACAATTATTTTATTTTATTAATAGTCCTAGTTCACTTATATGTCAGTGTCTGCCTCAATGGCGCAGCGATAGTGAATGCGACTCCTGCGCATGGAGTCTCGGGTTAGAATCCCGGTTTGGGCCAGAAAAATATATGGGTTTTTCTCTCATGCAATTTTCAATAGCCGTCGGGAGTTAAGAAATTGGCGGTGTTCATCTCCCCCTCGCCCCACAAAGCATGTAAAGCCGTTGGTACTGCACCTGATCTCTTTCCGGTCGTTTCAAATTGCCGTCCCACTTCCATCATATTATAAGAGTTAGGAAATGGAGAGTGCACTTGTTTCTGTGCACACAATTGTGCACTGAGATACTATATCTCCTGCGCCTCCTTACCAAAATTACCAAAAATTATATTATTATTAGTCTGTTACGTTTACATAAAGCAGCAAATACGATTATAATCAACATCTTGTATTAATTTAAAAGAGTTTAATAATATAATTGTGAAATTATTGATATTCAAATTAGTATGTATAATATAATTTTATTATTTTTATTTTTTATTTTATTTAATTTGTTTTTATTTTTACTCCAAATATATAATTTAATTGTTTTTTTTTTTTTTTTTTTATTTATATAATTTACGAGATTGTTAGTTATTGTAAACATTTTATACGATATATTTATTTACGTCGAGTCAAATATAATTAATGGTAAATGTGAATAAAAAGACTACCTACAGGACAGGCCAAGCCTAGTGTAGGAAGTCTTTGGCAAGACAATACATTCTTTTCCTTAGTTATATTATTAATTAACATCTGAGAATGTGTATTTCTTTATTTGGTGAATAAATATTTTTATTATTATTATTTTATAATAATGATGTCCGATATTGTGGTCAAAAGAACGAGTAACGAATAGAAATATATTTAAATTTATTTTTGCACCTCATACTTTTGGGCAATCTTAAAAAGAATACCATAATGAAAGAGGACGTGAGTCAATACCATATTTCTTATATCTGTGGCAATACCTCCCCTTGGAAGAAAAGATAATTGCCCAACATCATAGAAATATGTCCTACTAAGTTAGCATAATAATATATTTGATGATATAAAAGGCCTAAATTGAAACTATGATTTAGATTTTTTTAAATATTGTTTATTTATATTAATAAACGCTACTATACAATTATTTGATATATTCAAATAATTTGGATCAAGGCACAAAAGCCACTATATTTATTACGTGTTCCAATACTTCTCAAAACAAACAGTGCAAACCTGTGCAAACAGATGGCAACATTACACTATGCAACGCCATTTTGTTTTTCGTTTCTTGCTGAGCGCGATTGAGGTGTGCTCGTGAAATTTTATTTGAACCTCAACTATACAATAATAGATTGAATACGTTTTATCTTCTTTTTATTGATCCGTTTCATCAAGTCTGACATCATGTCGGATAGAGAGGTACTATATTTATACTTAGACCATCACGTCCGTGTTGCATTCCCGCCGCGTGTGTTTTATTTTATCATTCGTTGGTTCTATATTTAATACCGATTTGTTTGCTTGGGTGATTTCAGAGGAGTCGTTCGAGGACTCGCAACGGGTCTCGGGAGCCGGCACCAAAGCCCACAGCTATGTCTCGGGGTCACAGCCGAAGCCGGTCTCGGACGCCGCCCCCGCCAAAAGCGTCTAGTAGGAAATACAGGAGCCCGTAAGTTTTAGTTCTAGAATGTTGTTTGTCGATGTTTGTTTGTTTTGTATTCATTACGATGTGTGTATTGGTATAGTAAGTTATTACTTTGTGTATCTGTTATAACCTCGATTTCAAGGGTAACTAATGCATATTGCGCAATGGATTGTATAGTAAATCCCAAACATTACATACACGCGAAACGTTGGTGGTCATTTATGCAAAACGTCTGACCTTAGGATCGTTACGGTCGTCAATTACGCATACAAATGCGTTTGATCAATAATTTATACTTGTTAGTTGAGTTTCGATAGTTAGTTATTCGATAGTTTTTGGATATCGTAGCAACAGTTTTATCAATGTTTGAATTTATGGAGGAGACCGGCGCACAGGGACGCGATAAGAAAGTAGTAACTTGCGTCGATGTATTGTTTACATGTGTGGTTTTGGTGCATGAATCTTAACAATTCATACAAAAACAAGAAATAATATAAATATAAAAAGAATAATAAAATTGCATAGGTACTGAACATGTATAACTTATCAGCTAATTGATTTTATAAATGGTATAGGGTTTTAATTAATTTAGCAAATTTTAATTACACAGCTCCACATAAACATAAAATTTGATTGGCTATGAAATTATGTAGGACAAAACTTGGCACAAGACTAATATTAACAAATTTATCCTGATTACAGTTCCTTCCTGTTACATAGCCATACATATACTAAATAAATATGTAGGTAGATAATACAATACTGAATAAATTGAACAATCTGATTGAACTTGTAACATAATATATTATGGATTTCTATTGTTTGCAACTTTGAATAGATTTTAGTATATAGTTTTGGTATAATTTATAACTATTTTGTTTTGGTGATTACAATAGATTCGCTTCATGATTGCTATCTAATGAGACCACACAAATTTTATACTAACATAAAATAGCTGAATATTGAACAAATTTTATTAATTTAAAGTGCTGGTTTGTTATTCTTGGTTTTTGAACTGTGAATAAAACCGATATCTTATAACTATTACTGCAATATAAAAATAACTTTAGTTATAATTTTCTAAGATATACTATAATAAAATCACACATGTGTATCAACATTATATTGCTGATTATATAATATTTTACATGGTCCCACCACACAACTATGTCTATTACGCTGGACCAGACGTTTTACAAGTTTAGTTTTTATAACCTTCAAATAAATGCAATTAGGCATTAGGCTTATTTGTGACTAAAGTTAGATGAAACAAAAACATGCATAATAATAATATACATCCTTCATGTTTTGTTATATTATTTAACCTCAGTGGAGCAATGATTGGGAATTTCATTTTACCAGACTTGGGAATCAAACCCGAGATGGGTTTAATTTTTATGTCTCGAATGAAAATTGAGTATTCTATCAAGCAATTCTCAGTAGTAGCACAGATTATGAAGCTGTTTCTAGTAGATAGCAATAGGCTTGCCCTCTAGTTAGTTGGACATGTGTTATCTGCACTTAGCCACACAATTGGGCCTTTGTGCCTAAGTGACCGATGCAAAAAGTTGTTTAGTTACTCATACCACCTCAGCTCCATCCATAAAGATAATAGAGTTGTGTTGCACAGTACTTCCTTCATTGTTTCTGGACTGTTTAGTAGTTTCGCCCGTTGGTTGCGCATGCTTTTGCAGTGTAGGAGCTTGTGAGCTGGTGTCTCCTCGGTCTCCATGCAGCCTGTCAGTGATACCGATGTTGAAAGGTTTGCCTCCTATTATATTGGGCTTAAAACCTTATCTGTCAAAATCATACACACACACTGGATATCACACCTATCCATGCCTCCGTATGTATGATATAGGATTGTGGTACTCTTTAGGGCCTCTCTCATCTCCTGTATGGCCCAAAGAGTATTATCGATGAGTTAAGCTCATTGTTAGTTACGAAATCTTCTATTGAGCATTTCATGGAAAAGCCATCACTTATGTTCAGGTTTGTGGGTTCAATACCGCTCATTGTCTTACCGCCTTTGCGCCACTCTTGACCTATGTTCAACAAGGACTTTCTATTGAGCGCGCTTGCTACATCATTAAACTAATTACTTACTTGTAAACATTAAGTAATTACAATGTACGCTAATTTAGTTAATAAGCTCATAAACATTTAAAAGATATATTACACCCTCATATCGCCAGCGTTTTTTAGGTTTTTCGTAGTTATGGGCTGACAATAGTGTCATCAAGAATCTGGAATTAAACCCGAGACCCAAACATCATCGCAAACTTATACCACGTATATACTGGAAATATATGAAACTATCGATTCATAAAATTAGCTATTGCAATCGCTGATTATGTTTTTCGACGAGTCAAAAATCGTTTACTGACATACACACCCTGTGCAGGATGCAATAAATTGTACGGTCACAAAAGCTTTTCCTGCGTTCGGACACTAGGACCCAATTCGTATATTCTAAGTACCATTTAAATTAAACTACTATATACGGATT
Organism: Catocala nupta; assembly: GCA_963675205.1. Taxonomy (NCBI): domain Eukaryota; kingdom Metazoa; phylum Arthropoda; class Insecta; order Lepidoptera; family Erebidae; genus Catocala; species Catocala nupta. Next base: position 29,044,693 of record OY776082.1, read on the forward strand.
TTATCGCGTTGTTTATTTAACACTCTATTATATAATTTAGAAACTGTTACACTACTATACTATTAAACTTTACTAATTTTAAGCTAATTAAATTATTAAAACTATCAAATCTATTTGTTTTTAAGTTTACACTTTCCCCGACGTTTCGGTTGCTTTTCAGCAGCCATGGTCACGGGGAGACCAGTTCAACAAAGCAGAACTTCGCGTGCAAAGCCGTAATGATAACAAAAAAGTATGTCGATTATTATTTTGATGCGGTTTATATATGTACCTACCAGGGACTTCGGTGCGCTAGGTATCCCATGCTTCCATCTGGCGTATTAAGAATGACCAATGATCAACATATGGAAGATTGGGTATCTCCTAAAAATTTCACCCCCTTAAGTATAGAATATCTATACTGTTATGCACAGGGTCTAGGTACTATGCATTTTAGACACGTTTACTCGTTGATATGTCGTTCCAAACTTCTTTTTAAAAAGGTATCTGCCTTACTAGAAATATTTTGTGTCGTGTCAGAGACTAAAAATATTCAAATTACACCCAGACTTGAGAGAGTGTTAGTGGCGATGCGAGAGCATCCATTACGCTATCTGTGCAGTCATCAATACACCTGGCGTTATAAGCTTCCGAAGGCTATGGTGCCTTACTATCATGCCGGTCGTATACTTATTGCCCACTTTAGTAAAACATAAACATAGATAGCGATGTCGGTGTGGAAGACCGACAGGTATGTATGTAAACACTTAAAAAGATTACTAATCGATATACACTATAATCAAATACTTAAAGTAAATAATTACATTTACTATTGATGAGTACCTGATGGCCTTGAGCCAAAGTTGCTGTTATCAAGTTTTTAATTACGCCCGACAAATTAATACAGTAGTTCTTTTTTCTAAATACTTTTGTACACACAACGACACATCAACCTAGACAGTTGAATGCTGCGAATCGTGCGAGAGAGAGCGTTATATTTTTGTTATTTTGCCTCATTAACGCTGAACGGAACGCGACGCTCTATCCTTACCACGTCGACACCACTATGCATTGTCCCTTTCCAACAATTCTCTATTTTGTATGTAGCGTAGTTATGCGTATATAGGGAAGTCTGACTTGATGTGTAGCCGTGTGTACTACGTCAGTTACTAGGTATCGGTAAAATCTATACATATTTCTGATAGATATAATTCCGTGAACAGATTCTTGCTCTGCTTGTTTGTGCTCGATTATCTCCCCATTCTCCATAATGTCTAAGTGGTCTGTCAAACATACCTACATATTAAATGTGGTATTCAACGATGTACCGAGATAGCCTTTGGGTGAAATTGAGTGCCTGTTTTATTAAAATTGGTAGACAAGTAAAAGGCTGGTAGGGTAATGCTACAAAGCGTTTATTCCGCCGTATCTATTGTTGTTGTACAAATGTAAATAAAAGTTTACTTTGTATAAGCAGGGAATAGAATCTGATATTAAACGATCCGTGATAATGTTCACAGATCATCAAGGCCCACCTAACGTTGATGATTTCCTTACTGCGTGAGAATTCGTTTTTAATGCGCACATGACTTTGAATCGTCACGAGGCGGCCTCCAAAGCTAGGCTACTGTCAAGACGGTTCAATGCTAACTCATTTAAAACATTAGAGCCTTCTTTATATGCGGGCATATCATTGAGTTCAAAATCATTAGAATGGACAGCACGCGGCATAAGTCGTGATCATTGAAAATATTCAGACATTTAATTAATTTAAGTCTTCTAATTGTTATTTATACATATGAATTGTGATAGGAAATTATTGATCACCACTGTCACCTTCAGCCCATGCACATGACAAGCTAAAGTACACAATCACAATCGGATGAAAGTCTTTTCGACATGAAACGTCTTAAAATATTATTTGTGCTGCCCATTTTCAGTATCTATATTACGAAAACACGGAGACGATAACAATGAAGTGATATTATAGCCCCGGCACGGTAAACTGAGTTTGGTCAATGTCATCATCGCTTTGGCTTCAGATAAGTCTGGTTATCTTTACGGTAGTTTAGCTAAGAGTGCCTAAATTTCTCCATCAAAAATAAATTAAGTAGATATGTCATAAATAAGTATTCGCTACGCACATACACGTATATGGTACACGACAAAACAAAATCCAGTACAAAATAGATTTATTTAGCTAATTTATTTTTCCTTAACAAAACCAGCTAGCAAAGAAAATGGCGAGATCTTTCGGACCAATGCAAATAAGTACTCATAATTTGCATACCGAATATCTTTATTAAGTTAAAAAAGAAGTACCTACTATAATCTGTAAAAACACGTTATATTTAAATCAGTTTGTTTTGTTTGTTTTTCTCTCGTACAATATGACTTACTAAAAATATAACTTTGATAAAAACGTCTAGTTAGTAAAAGCAGAGGTGACACGAATGTCTGTACTAAATATGTTAGTGTCACCATTACTTCCTATTACATTCCGCTTAAGTGTCGCTCGCACCCAGCGATGGTTGGCAACCCGCCATACTCGCAAGAAATTCAACATGACTCGCCACGGTTCTGACGGTTCTGTATTAATTGAAATATTTAATAACAAGTGAATGCTCGGTGTATTGGCTCAAATGGTTGACTTACCGCTGCCCGCTATGCCGAGTGATAAATAGCCATGGGACGTATATGATTGACAAATGTTAGTTACAAAGAAACCTAGTGTGTTCTTCTGTAGGTTATTGCAATATTTATGTAAAAATGGGGAGATCAACAGACTGCAATGCAGAGGGTTCGAGCCCACGTCGCGCACCTGTGACTTTCGGAACTTATATGACTTTTCGAAATTATGTGCGTATTGATTGACAATTATCGCCTGCTCCTTGCCTCGAAGAGCACGTTAAACCGTCGGTCCCGACTGCCATGAACATCTATGGCAGTCGTTATTGGGAAGTCAGTGCCCTATAATATCCTGACACTGGTTTAGCTTTAGGGTTAACCTTCGGGTTGCGGCGGTCAGGTGGAAGCCGCTCCGTGTAAAAACTGATATCTAGTTCTAGTCAAATCCGGTTAGACTAGAAAAGCCGATCCCAAGTGACTTGGGAATAATAAAGGCTAGGGAGAAGATATAGATATAAGCCAACAAACGTTCAATACAGTTATTAAACGTTTGTTGGCTACAAGCAAAGTAAAATAAAATCTTGCAGCAGTCTGCAAGATTTTATTTTACTTTGCTTGTTGTAAATTAGTGTTGCCTTAGGGGCGATTTCAAAAAGGTCTAAGTTTCTTGCTAAGACTCTTACTGATAGTCTCAACAACTCGCTTTTGTAAATCCAAACGATTATCAAAGTGGCATTGCAAAAATAGAATACAACAGAAAAATAAATACCACTTCATAAATTAACATTCATAATTGTTACTATGTGACTTAAATTAATAGAGAACTGTAATTGAATTGGAAAAAGCATCTATTGATTTGTTTATACACTAAAAAGGTAGCTCTGTTATATCACGTAAGTTTTTAATATAAGAAATCGTTTAACAATTTATTACCTACTTAAAAAAACACAAAACTTAAGTGGCAACTATAATTTGCATTAAATTACTGTTAAAAAGCTATTTAAAGTGAACTGTTTAGACAGTATTGCGATAACTAATGGCGCTTGATTCCTTTTACGTTACGTTTCTAAAAGTTATAGACGGCGATTGTGCGAATGGACGTTGATATTTAAATACTAAGGTAATAAAGAACATAGATAAAATTACGAAAAAAAAATCATATAAGGAAAGAAAAGTATGCATATGGGGTAAGCTAATTGTTTTACTTACATTATGTAGATACTAAATCCAATGTCAAAAGGAATATCGAATGTAAATAATAGTTATTTTCTAAATAAAATTGTCATTGTTTTTATTGGATCATTTCTACAGAGAATGATGATCTACAGATAATTAATTGTAATGATTTATAAGGTTAATAAATTATAATATATTGTTCTATAATAAAAGTTAGGACATTGCTTTGTAATGTGTCTGCATTTATTATGTACGCTGTTGTGGTAATAAAACAGGTCGATGTAACTTAGTTTGATAAGTTCAGTGAGGTGTGTTTACACTCACAGCTGATAGTGATATCCTGGTTCCAACAGTCATGCAGTAAAATATTGGGTATATTGAGCACAATACGGACATCGGCTATAAGCCGAGTAGACGCCAATAGAGATTCGCTTTTGTAGAATTTAAAACATAGCTATCTAAACGTGGGAGACACCTCGGCCTAAATTTTCAGTGATATACCTACATTTAATTAATTAGGTATAGTATCTATACTATGCTGTCTGTCACCGAGGCTTGAACGCGAAAACACATCGGAATAATCAGTAAAAGTGGTTGTAAAGAAAATGAACTGACATAAAAATAAACAAGTGTCGTAAAGTAATATTCTGTTGGTAAAAGTAATTAATAGTATGTAATGAACGGATGTCATCGCCAAATTAATTTAATGTACGCACGCGTCTCGGTCGTTCAAGCAACGTTTCTATATAATTTATTATTCTCATACTTCATATATGATTAATAATGAAAGATAAAACTGTCGCTACAATGTTCAATCTAGATAGTAGATACTGCGCTGGAATGTGCTTACTAATATAATAAATACATCGTACTATAAACACTGCAGCCTCTAATGCAAAATTGCCTAACATCATTAAACATTAAAAGATTAGGCTGGCAGATAAGATAACATGCTAAGGGAAAGGCTCTAAGTAGCTTACAACATTATTTACATTCATATGTGGTTTGTGTGTGTTTAACGTTAGTGAGGACCAGAGGTAGGTTTAAGTTATAGGATATAAGGGTGCAAGGTTTTAAAATGTCAAACTTGCACTCGTCTAAATATTCGTAGAGTTCATCGAATTGTATGGAGTAGGCATGCGTAATTGCAAGGAAAAATAGAATGAAAGATGATCAATTCGTTGTCACTGACGATAATTTGTCTGATCATAATCATATCTCATCTATTATAATAATGATATAAATAGATACGGGTTCGTCGAACGAATACAATTAAATAATAGATATAGATATCAATGTTATATTTATATAATGCATTTTAATATTTGTCGAAGTTCAAACAAATGAAAAATACTAAGATTTTTTGTTGAAGATTCAAATATATTTTCAATTTTATTATTTCAATTTTAGTCTATAATCGCCTATCGCTAGTGAAGAGCTTTGTGAGTTTAGAACTTGCACAAATTCTTGCAGTCCCAGGCTGGACAAAACGTATATAGTATTTTTTTGTAAGGCATATCTCTGCGACAACATTGAGTGCGGCAATGTGTCCGGTAAGCGGCAATAGCGTTGCCCAGGAAAATGTTAGTAGCAGTACGAGACATTTAAATGTGCCCGGCTTCAAATACGTTACGATGCAAAACTGAATTAAACTGAGGATATTTAGGATATTGGCGTAGTTATAGATAAGCTGGATGCTACCGAGTCCGATTATAGAAACAGTAAACTTTGAAAACAATCTCTGGACACGGTCCAGATTTCATTGTTAATGAGCTACGCCCTTATTTAATTATATTGTTTTAGTAGTGAATGCTCTGTTTAACTTGGTGTTGTATAAACTGCAACGTTGCGCCAGTCACGTAAGTTTATACGCAACTGCCAACGTTTTTAAATAGGGCTAAATGTTATTGAAGAAAAGAACACGAAGTGAAGCGGGACGTCCTGTATACTATCCATTGCTAGTGTGAATAGCATGTCGTGGAGTCATTCTATATATATACCTATAAAGAGCTATAGAATATATTAATTTCGCTAATGGCCAATTTTTTAATTGTCATATAACTTTTATCTGAGGAATAAATTTACTTAATACATCTCTGCCATACCAAAGGTGTCAAAACGTCAAACTTATTACCCAGGTAAAAATTATATGGTAATTAAATAATAATAATTTATTTGTTTTGTCATTAGGTTACATAAAAATGATACAATAGTGCACTTAAAAATAATATTTACTTGTAATTGATCTTAAAAATTGCCCTTTTATCAAATGAGACAATATAATGACTTATAAGATATTATAAACATTTATAATAAAAAAGAAATAATAGATACATAATTGTAATAACACTAATAACATAAGTTCGTACATTAAACATTTTATTTTATTACACTTTCACAATATTTATTGAGATATAAGCCATGTGGGTACCTATTTAATATAATTTATAGGTACTATTTAATATATAGGTACCTATTTAATATAATAGGTACCTATTAAAAGGTACCCACTGTATCACTGTTGCCGAGCAGAGGATCCAATGATGTATATTAACTTGTCTTTTTTTCTGTTGACAGGACACGTTCTCGTTCGGGCTCCCCACGACGTGGCTACCGCTCGCGGTATTCCCGCAGCCGTAGCCGCTCGTATTCCCCCCGCGGATCTTACCGCCGTTCCCATTCTCATAGCCCTATGTCATCCCGTCGCCGCCATCTTGGTGACAGGGTGAGGAGCGATGTTTATGTGAATACCATTTATTTTATATTACGTGTTATTAGGTTAAGATCCTCTAACCCATCCCATCCTTCAACCCTCTTGAACATCCGTGTCTGACAGCACATACTGCGGTTCGATCCCGCATGGTGCAAACATCTGTTCTGATATCTTACGCGGAATTATTCTCTAGTGTGAATGTTACAGTAACAACGATAATATTATTATAAGACCTTTATTTGTTTTTTCGTTTATAAATAAATGAATGTGGACGAGAATTCGTCGCGTCAGACATTGGTGTTCAAAGGGTTATCACTGTGACTAATACAATAAATCGACTGCTCACCACCATCTGTCGTAAGCAGTAACAGTCAACTCATGACTTGTTTATAAACAGCAATTTGGCTCTGACAGTTGTCGGAATGTTTGGCGCAATGTGCGATCTTCAAACACAGCAGAACTATCCCCCAATCTTGCCAATTGCTTATCTCTCATAGTTTGTAAGTTTTGTTTTGTGGAGCCATATAAAAGCTATTAATGCATGCACATTTTGAATTAATTAACTAAAACATTTTTAAATTAATTAATTAAATTAAAGCAGTCTCATTTGGTTTCCTGGCGTAAGTGTTAAAGCTTGCGGAGCTACCAATAGTGAGTTCTTGGGTTCGAGCCTGGGTTTAACTGCTATTATTGAAGTTTTTCGTCAAGAAATTGTCAGCAGCAACACGGAGTGTTGAACTGTGCCCGGTGGATAGGCTCGCAGCCTATTGAGTGGGATTGGAACATAGCTGGCCAAATGTGAGTGACACATCTGCCTAACACTTCGGAGACAAACAGGTGTGAAGCTACGTACATAGTTAAATGTTTTGTTCTGACTAGCGACCAAATGGAATTTTGCCTTATTATCGTTATATGAACACTGAAGTTTTAGAGGCAGTCGTAACCACAAATATCGGTTTCTCATCAAAAGATTTGAGATTGTTACGAGCGCGCGGTCTGACGTTATGTATAAACTCGATGTTTATAACTCTGGCGTACGGTAAAGTGCCTCTAGGTTTACTAAAAATACCTTTATACTGGTACATGTACTACGCCATATACAGTGCCCTCCAAAAGTGAGTTGAAATTATCAATAATGTAATAAATGTGAGGAAATTATAATAAAACCAAATAAAATCATGGCTTCAAGAACTATTTATTAAAATATAATCAATTTAGAATATTTCTATCAATAAGATAACCATGTAAATTGTAATAATTATAATTTATGTAAATAAACCGTGAAATTACGGTGACAAAAGTTAGTAGAAATTATTGAAAATTATTTTACGTCACAATACGTAAAATAATTTTTTACGTATTGTGACGTAAAATAATTTTCAACAATTTCTTTGCCAATGTCTCAACTCAACATATTTTGTATGACCGCCATTATTCTGTACAACTGCTTTAAGACGTCTAGGCATTGATTCTACAAGATTTTGTAATGTTTTGACCGGTATAGTCGACCATGTTTCAAGAATTTTATTTTAAACAAATTCCTGTTGCGTCTTATGGAGACAGGGATCCTGCGGTCTAACTCATCCCACAAATGTTCAATGGGGTTAAGGTCGTGTGACATTGAAGGCCATTCCAGTAAGTCCGCTTCGTTATTTTCAAAATATTCTGTAGTTATTCTTGCTGTATGCTTCGGATCGTTGTCTTGTTGGAACTTGAAAATCCGACCTAACCCAATTGTTTCAGCAGATTGTTTTAAATTGTCACGGAGAATATTACAAAAGATCTGTGCTGTCATCCTGCCATCAATTATTTGCAGCCGGCCCACATCATGCCAAGAAAAACACCCCCAAACCATCACACTCCCACCGCCGTGTTTCACAGTGGGCTGCAAGTATTTGTCGTCGTAAGAGTTATCGTTGCTACTGCGCGATACAGTTTGCTGACGTCGATTTTCAAATAGTTTTGATTCATCGCTAACGACTACTCTCTTCCAAAAGTCTATTGGCTTATCCGAATACTTGCGGGCGAACTCCAACCTTTTTTTTTATGGGACGATTTTAAAATAGGTTTTTTTTCTGGAAACGTGACCTTGTAAATTGGCATCATGCAGGCGTCGCCTGATAGTAGTTTCAGAAACCGAGGTTCCTGCTTCCTGTAACTGATCTTTGATCTCTCGTTCCACAATCTTAGGATTGATTTTCCACTGCCGTACTATTTGTCGATCATCAACAGAAGTAGTAGCCCTAGGACGCCCCGACCGTGGCCCATCTGCAAGACTAAGATATTCTAAACTCTCCTTTACTATTTTTTTATCATTTTTTATTCTGCTCGTCAAAATGACCACACTCCGCTTGATGGTAAGCAGTCGTGTGGTCTATGAGCAGTGGCCTCCACATCGTCCTCATAGCAGCCGAGGCGATGTTGAGGTCTCTACGACGGCCTGAGAAGGTGCATTTTCACGCCCCGCTTAAAGGACCCAGGATTGAAGGAAGAAGGAAACACGTGCCTTGGCAAAGTATTACTATACTTAGTACTTATAGACGATGAGTGGTTACCACGTGCCTTGGCAGAGAATTCCATGCCTTGATCGTTCGGCAGATGTATGAGAACCAAACTTTTTGCTACGCAGTCTAGTCGACTCCACCGTGTAAGGATGGCATCTGAGCCCAGCATGCGTTGTTCTGGATAGGAAAGGGGAGGGCGGGATAAGGTGGAATAACTATTCAGAGCGCTCCCCGTGGTATATTCTGTAGAAACATGCCAATGAGGCAATGTCCCTACGGAGTTGCAGAGGTTCCAGTGAACTCGTGACCTCTGGATCTCCGATGATACGGACAGCCCGCCGCTGTAACTTGTCGAGAGCTTCTAGCAAGTACTGCGCACACCTTCTGGACTTTCATGTTTACACACAATCTTCGTTCTTTTTTCTATAGTTAATTCGGAACTCGGAGCCACTATTTATTCAAACACAGTCAAATCACCTTACAATATCTTATTATTGAATTTAAACTACCCACACTGCTCTAACAATATTAATTAGTTTAAAACCACGAGAGTATCGTAAATCGTTACAAGTTTCCTACTTCAACTGACATTTGACGCACTCAATTCAAGTAGCGAGCACATAAACATGGATTATGGAAGAAAACAAAATGAATTTTGGGGAATTCCCTACTGTACGTATTAGAATAGTGTATCCAAACCTTAGAGTATACATACCCATACTCTAAGATCCGAACATAAATAGTAAACAGTTCATTCATTGAAACCGTGTATTTCGGAAATTATGTGACATCATTGATAAGGTGAATTAATTTCAACTAACTTTTGGAGGGCACTGTACATAGAAATTCAGCTTACTTCAGCCAGGAATTCAATTTAATGGATGGCATGGCCATATTTAGGAGCCGTATTATACACTAGCTAAAGATAATAATCCATATTTGCATATACTTTATTTACAAAAATACAACAGGTTTGCAACTTCTTATAGGAATATGTTAAAATCTTTAATCTGTCCAGTCTTAGAATACTGTACATAATTGAATATCTATTATCTGGCCACCGGTGTACCCCTGCGACTCAATAAGTTTAATTACTTCAAAAGCAGCCATGGCCTCTAGGTCTAAGACATTAGACTTCGAAAGAAAAGTTTGTAAGATCGATTCCCACCACAATGCTTTTTTAAAAAGACTTGCATGTAGTCTGGTCGCGTTAACAGAAATACACTGACGGACTCACAAACTGCATCAATGTTGAAGACGCCTTTGAAATTTGAAACATTTTAACCAAGAATTCAAACCTTTTATACAAATTTAAACTGAAACCTATTGTTTGGTTCGTTAACTTCGTAACAATATCATATCCTTAAGTGTATGTTTGTATACTGGAAAAGGACAATTCAATTATTTTGAACAAAAACGATATATGTAACATAAATTGGTTTTGGTTGGTTTATTGAAAAATGATTTTTACAATTAAAAAGAACTTGAAGCACTGTTTTTTTTCTTTTAATAAGGTGTTTTGCTTCCACGTGCTCTTATTACAGATTCTAATCGGTTCCGCATAAATCTGATTAGGGTTATTAAACGGTCTTGCGGAATATTGTTCCATTCTTGTGAAATCGCTGTTCTTAGTGCTGCCACTGTTGTGGGCTTTCAGGATTTCTTGCATATGCAGCTTTTTTTAAATTGTCCCAAATTTGCTTAATGGGATTAATATCCAGGCTGCGTGCTGGCCAATTTATGGTACGTATGCCAACCTCTTCGCAATATTGTCAAACTCGTGCAGCGGCGTGGGGTCGGGCATTATCTTGCATTAGAGTAAAATTTTCGCCTATTAATCCCATGTAAGGTACCACGTGAGCTTCTAAAACCTCTGTTATATAGCGTTGTGCTGTCAAACCACCTCTTCTACCGTTTTGACGAACCATGTCGATGAACACAAGTTCCGTTCGCCCGATCATCGAAATGCCACCCCACACCATACACGAACCGCCTCCAAAAGGAACACGCTCCTCAATGCAACTTTAAGCATATCTCTCCCCTCGACGATAGACTCTTCTGCGATCGTCTTCACCATTTAAACATGAACTACACTCATCGGTGAACAATATGGCCTCCATATTGTTCACCGATGAGTGTAGGACCATTGCTCTTCAGTTCAATTAAGATGTTCACGAGCTTGTCTGTGAGCTGAAGACAGCTTTGGACCATTTGCTGGTCTAAAAGGGGTGATTGCCGCTTCCTTAAGCCTCCTTCTTATTGTTTGTGCACTTACGTTTACTCTACGCACTTCATTTAGTTCTGTTTTGATGTTTACTGACGTGAGAAAACGATTTCGTAGGGAAGTTGAAACAATAAATCGGTCGTCACGACGGGTGAAACCGGGTAGGAGACCCGACCTCCTTTTGTAAGAACCTGTCTCTACAAACTTTCGGTATACTCTAGAAACCGTAGACTGGTTTAAATTTAAACTTCTAGCAAATCGTTCGTTGATCCAAGCCTTCCCCGCACCAATGCCACAATTTGAGCGGCTTGTTCAGACGAAGTATCCATATTTATCGTTACGAAACTTTTGTTGAGTTTCGAACTTTATTATCACACGAATTTGAGACTATGCATAAATTTTATTTACCCGGCTATAATTTTATCTTTTACTGCAGTTCTATTTTTAAATGTTGTTTCTTTTTTATGATTAACGGGCAGTCCCGAAATTTTCATTTAATTTAATCTAAAAAGTTTGCATACTTAACAAAAATATTAATTCGAAAGTATTCCTGAACTTTGATGCAGTTTATGAGTCCGTCAGATTTGGTCAGTTTTTATAATCGATAGGCAGCTATTGAAATCATTGCTTACTAGCGAGCAACGCATGCTATACTAGCGGATTCTACGGCGTGTTCTCGCAACCACCTGCGCAGGTCAGTTGGTTATTACGATTAATATGAATATGAATTGTTATGGTATAAAACAGTATCTGCTTTAATAGTATTTGTTGATGCTATGTGTTGTGTATGATTCGTTGTGCATCTGTGGTAATGAACCCTTTTTGTTTGAGGCGCTTTTAGTACAAGCGCATCTGAGATGCATGCCTTAGTAAAACATGTATTGAACTGGAAAATAAAGTTGGAATTATAATGTGTAAAAGTTAGCGTTATAGCTGTTCGAAAAGCATAACAAAATTTTGTGGTGTATTTTATGGCTTTTTCACTGGTAGGACTGGTAACTGAGACCAATTGTTATTTTGATGCCTTATTTATAATCGACATAGTTATTAGTAGTTTGGTTTATTTAAGTCGTAAAAATAAATAACAATAAAAAAGGAGAACAAAAAATATGCAATTCCATTAGTCGCTTATCAGGTTTTTGTTTCAAAATATTAAGTGTTGATTTTTTTAAATATTGCCCCTATTTTTTTTAGCCAACGGAACTACCAAATAGAATGTGTCTCTCTGTTGTCTATAGGAAAACCCAACTCCATCAAGGTGTCTTGGCGTATTCGGCCTGAGCTTATACACTACTGAACAGCAGATCAATCACATCTTCTCTAAGTATGGACCTGTTGACAAAGTACAAGTTGTTATTGATGCTAAGGTAAGAGTTCATCTATATTTTGTAGTCAGCAAGCTGATTTAGAATATTGGACTTCACGAATGGCGTACCTATTAGTTTAAGTAGTCGTATCGCTACTGCCATTGCGCGTAGTGTTGTCGGTTCGGTCTTCATCCGGGACAATAAAAATGTTTAAAAATAATTATTTCGTGGCCAAGTGTTCTTTGTGTCCATTTTTTGCATGTTTATAAAGTCCCCCGCGACAAAAGATAATTTCCATATGCAGCATTTTTATGAATAAAAGTTTAAATCTATAAACTCGACTACGTAAAAAAAGGGGCCTAAAGTGGATGAATTTGAAAAATTTATATAGTCACTCGGGCCATTATTACGAATTTATTGACATCTCATTAATTAAAATCGGTTCAGTAGTTTAGGTGCTACGGTGGAACATACAAACATGTACATACCCAGACTGCCAAAATCATTAAAAATTCCTTTTGGCTTCGCCGTAGTCGGATAAAAAATAAAATGTATTCAAAAATATTATTACTCTATTTTCCCTTTAACATATTTTAGGAAACTAACCAACTCGAGACGATATTGCTTACTAAATAATTTCGTACGTTTACCATTATAAAAGATCAAACAAAACATTCGATTGTTTTATTGGTTGATATAATACCAAGTTAGCTGTTTTCTGGTTCTGATTATGAACCAAAGCGGTTGATAGCTAATTTAGTTAGGTATCGAACGAAACATTTATTCGATCGTGATGTTTCTGAATTGGCTTGCTGACTTTCTATCTATATTTGTGTTATCATTACATCATATTACCGAAATAGAATAAGTGAACACTAATTTAAAAGTTTATTAATAAATTGTGTTTTCGTAAATTTTGGAAAGCAAAATTATGAAATTGCCTAATTATGCTGTTCTCCATTCAGTAGTATCTAATAGTGCATAGAGTGCTGTGTGACTCGTGTAAATAAAACTAAAGTTCACGCGGGTTTAGCCAGTCATATTTCGTATCTAATAAAAACCTCTTTTACATCCGCCAATAACACAGCTAACATGCATAAAACCGATGTCCGCTGATTACGCTAACTTTAAAATATTTTATACGTCGTATAATATACCTTATCTTCAGGAAAATATCGCAACATGTACCTACACGGCTAACTGGGCCTGTTATTTTATTACAACACGTGCTACGTCGGTTATTATTGAAATATTTAATGATGTGTATAGAGTTCGTTTTTTGTTTGTACGATTGTTTGCAATACAGAGCTTCCTGGAATGTAATGATGCCAATTTTTTTCTATTGATGCTAACACGATATTGTTACGAAACATTCATGTTTTGTGGTATTTATTTGAAGAGAATAGAATAGAATTTATTTATGATGAATGGATGTATTATCATGGTGCCTCAGTGGTATTATATGGACAAAGTGACAAACAGGCTTACGGTCTGTCACATGGCAAGTGCTTACTCCAGATTAGGCTCGTCCCTTATCACGTGGTGTATTTAAAATATAACTAATGTAATTTGTCTTTAATATAAGTCTGCCTGACTTACGAAGTAGTAAAAAGAGAAATAATTAAAATGCTGCAAAGATTGTATACTTGAGTGCATGGCATCATAATAATCCTACCATTGTATATGACTCACGAAGTTGGTATTGTTCTACAACACATGGTCTGTTTGGATTGATTGTTAGATTGCATGCAGTTCTTTGAACTGTGCTACCTTACCTCTAATAATGACATTGCAATACCCGCAATTAGTTCTGTTTGTTATTATGGACACCTTGCAGAAATTATTATAAAATGAAAAATATAAATGATAATATTAATAATGTTATTTGGTTTCCTAAGCTGGTATTTATAAAAGCCTAATAGGCATTTTGAAATAATGGTTTATTTCCTAAGCTGTTATTGAATCCGGTAACTGTATATGAATCTTGTAGAATACATTATTTGTCCATCAGTATAGGGTATTTTAAAACATGGCTGGCATGTTGTTTATAGTTAGCGTGACATAATACTGCAGATGTGCACTAGTGCAGTGTCACATAACTGATATGATAAATTAATGCATATGCGACACATACAATAACAGAAGTTACTTTACATTGTTGTTAATACATTCCATTCGTAATATTATTTTAGCCGGGCGAAGAATTTTACTGTTAGGTTGCAAAAATGTTAAACTCATTACAATACTCAGTCTGACTTTTGAATTGAGAAAGTTATACAGAAAAGGATTAATCTTTTTTTGTAAGATGTTCATAAACGACAAATTGTCTTAGTGATAATAAAGATCTTCAAACCTAAACCTGACGAACATTTGTGTCAGCCAAAAACAGTATTTTTGTTTGGTGCTATTCTATGTTATTCCCTATATAATACTTAAATAACTAGTGTTCTTTTTATGTTTGATAATTACCCTTTTTCCAGAAAGGGATTTTCCTACGTAATGGTAATTTCGTCCATATAATTAGAAAGATTCATTAGATTCTTTCATTCATTCATTCTGTCGGTTATAGTCATCATGAAATATCAGATGTTAATGTATTGTGTGTGTATGTTACAGACTGGTCGTTCCCGAGGGTTCTGTTTCGTGTACTTCGAGAACCAGGAGGACGCGAAGGTCGCCAAGAACGAGTGCACCGGCATGGAGATTGACGGCCGCCGCATCCGTGTGGATTACTCGATCACACAGCGCGCGCACACACCCACACCTGGCATTTATATGGGAAAGCCTACGTAAGCATATATTACGATATATTTACTTCAACTTGACGATAGTATCAGCGGTTTTAATTTATCGACTTTTGCATTGCGCTATTAGAAAATGCTAGAACCGATATGCCTGCTTTGAAATTTATCGAAGTGTGTAGAGTGCTAGGAAGTCATGATAGATTATCTCGTAGTTATTGCTACTATTTCATTGTGCTGAATGCGACTAGCGATAAATTCGCAAATACCCAAAAGATACTGAGTGCAGTTTGTCTTTTATCATTAAAATTTTGGTCAGTCCCGCGTGACGTACGATTAATAGTACCTCGGTAAAAATCACTGAACTCACCTACGTAGACTTTATAGTACGTAATTTTAGACCGTTATAGCCCATGATGATGATTAGGGCCATTGTCACGGACGACCGATGTGTTTAAACCCAGCCGTGTCGTATCGTAACACACGTATTACGATAAAGTTACTTGTTGACTGTAAATATCTCACAGGTAATGTTTATGAAGTTTCTAACGCAAGAGCTATATATACTCAATAAATTAGCCGTGACCCAATTCCATTGTTTCTTTGTCGACATATACCAGTGATTTCTGTAACAGTCAAATATAGTAGCACCCAACATTAGAAATTCACGCACAATATAAAGTTGTGGGTGATGCCTAGGTGTTGGCAGAACATACCGAACAGATTTAGAGTAAGTCGACATAAAGACTTTGTTGTTTTACTAAAGGCCTGTTTGGACAAGCGAACATACGAGCATGCGTACATACGTAGATGTGTGTCCGTGTGAACAAACTAGCTTTTCGCTAATTCGAATTGGAGCACCAAAATTGGGTAACGAATGTAGAGACATTTGGATAAATGAATAAGTTTGTCACGCGCTGGTGAATTTAAATGATTATATAACTATTGAAGAAATCATGAATATTTTCTACGATTAAATTTTTGATGGCATTTTTCCCTTTTATTTTTAAGCAGTGTGAGCAGAGGCGACAACGGTTACGACAGACGCGGGCGAGACAGAGAGTGAGTATTTTGAATTTAAATATATATAACTAGCTGACCCGCGCAACTTCGTCTGCTTCACATAAGAGATTTTTGCCTGCAGCATTTTTCATCGATGCTCTGCTCCTATTGGTCTTAGCGCGATGTTATATACCTTCCTCAATAAAAGGGCTATCCAACACTAATTGATTTTTCAAATCGAACTATTGGTTCGATTCCAGAGATTAGCGTGTTCAACCAAACAAAAAAAAAACTTGACTGTATCCATGGGTGGAATTAGATTCCTCGTATATAAAAGCATGTCCCTAGGTTTAGGGAATTAATTATAATTGGCAGAGAGTAAATGAAGGTGTATGTGTTTATTGCATTGCAGCGACTACTACTACCGCGGCGGAGGCGGCGGGTACCGCGAGCGCGACTACTACCACCGCGGCTACCGCCACCGCTCGCCGTCGCCGCACTACCGCCGCCGCCGCTACGAGCGCGAGCGCTCCTACTCGCCGCGTAAGTCTTACGTCCACCACGAACGATAAACACCCGCCGCCACACGCCCCATGCCCCATGCCCCATGCCCCGGGCCCCATGCCCCGGGCCCCGGGCCCTGAGGGTCACGTACACTGCTCTTACTTTTTGTTCACATTCTACGGCCGATGTTATAGATGCCTTAAATACAAATTACTACGTCCTTTTACTTGTGAGAGACTTTCCTCGTCTGGCAAGTGTAAAGTGTGATAATAAATTGACTTGACGCATCACCCCAAAGAGATTTATTGTTTGCTAAAACGGCAATTACAGTGGATTTCGGGTATAACGACGTTGAAGGGACCACTGTAATTTCGTTATTATATCCGGAAGTCGTTACAGGCAAAGGTAAAGAGATACAGACATGTTATGGTTTATATTCATTTATTGTTAAAAATATTCGTAAACAGTTATACACTGATACATTTAAAAATTGTGTAATATTACTTTGCTTCAATTTATTTTTTTGTGCTAGTATACGCTATATACCCTATTTTCATTACTCCTTCAATGTCTATAATATCCTTTTCATCACCAAATAAACGATATCTTTTGAGCTTTGTAGCACAACACATAACACATCCTCAGTTGTAGGAATCTCATCTTCCTTGCAATCTTCTTCCTCCTCATTTTCCTCATCTTGCGTCATAAGTGATGGAACTACAGTTTCAACAATTTCATTATCGGACAAATTGCTAGCAGTGGTAAGTTGACTGTCAATATCAACATGTTTCCCAATCCGTAACATTTGTTCCGCTTGACGATGTTGTAGTCAGCTGTGCCAATGGTATGTCCAACTCATCATCAGAGTCGTCGTCAATTGTTGTGATAGCCGACGATTTACAGAACCCAGCGAGTAGAAAACACTTTTTGATCGTAACCGGAGTCACCCGAGCCCATGCCGTAGTTACCATCTCAATGGCATCTAAAAGATTAACGGAAAATGGGCTTGCCGTTTATTCAATGTCGTTCGTCATTTATCCCTTGATCAATCGGTTGAATCACTGATGTAGTATTTGGTGGTAAAAATGCAGTTTTATGTTGGTCAAATTCTCAATTTTAGGATGAGCAGGGCAATTGTCAATACATAAAATGATCTTCTTTTTATTATTTCTTAACTGGGAGTCCCATTTTTGTAGAACTTTTTAGAAAATCTCTGAAGTCATCCAGGCTTTTTGTTCGCTTCGTAGTCAACTGGCAAAGATTTAACATTTTTGAAACACCTGTTTTTTTTTGCCTTGCCTATGAACTTTTGTTTTTGCCCTGCCATGCCTGATGCAACAAGCACGGTGATTCTATCTTTTGTTAATTTTCTACCTACGCACTTTTCCACTTTAAATTTCAAAGTATTTTCAGGTGTTAGCTTTAAAAACAAACCTGTCTCGTCTGCGTTCCATATTTGGCTATCAGTGTAATCTTCAGTCAATTTTGGGAAGGGAAAACTATTTGTAGCCAGTTGTCACAGTCACTTTGCGATACACTAGCGGCTTCTCCACAAACTTTGCCTACTACAATATCGTGTCGTTGGCGAAATCGGTATATCCAGGTTTCCGAACACTCAAAATTCATTTTCCCAAACAGTCTGGCAAAATGATTAGCCTTTTCTTGCAGCAGACGGCCGCTCAAAGGTACGTTTTGGCTTCTTTGTGCTTTGAACCACACTAGAAGGGCTATTTCGACGCATCGGCTTGCAGTTTTCTTAATTTTTAAGGATTTGGATTCAAAGCATTCTAATATTTTATCACGGTTTTTCCACATCGTAGATATTGTTGAATGGGAAACTTTGTATTCTTTGCACAAATCAGCATTGATTTAACCATTTTATAATTTTGAAATGATTTCCGCCTCTTTTTTAACAATGAATGTGCGTCTAGAAACCATAATTATTCAAAAGTTTACTAAACACAGTTGCTACTCAGAATGTCAATTTGTAACTGAGCCTTAAATTTAACTCCGAAACGTACATGCTTATCTACCTACCCAGCTAATATCTATAAAAAAAAGGAAAGGTCACCACAGTTGCCGACAATCTGTGTGGATGTAAACAAAAGATAAGAAAGCTCTTTGTGTCTTTGGCGGCCAACTCCGGTCGCAATATCTGCATGGGATTTCTAAGAATTTGTTACAAATAATTAATTAAAGCACAGTCGCTATACCCGAACTCGGCGTTACATCTAAAGTCGCTATAGCGATATATTTTGTACTAAAGTATGCTTTAAATTCAAAGACTTAGATTTAACGTCGTTATAGACAAATGGTCGCTACAACCAAGGTCGTAATAAATGAAATCCACTGTACTTTGTTTATCCTCATAATGTTTAACATCAATTTGTGAGTGTGTAATATTTTCTATTCTTATAAATGACCTTAATTTAGGAAATCTACAAATATTACACATTACTTAGCCGCAATCCATAGGCGAATATGCCACCATTCTTTGATAGCAAAAATGTTGTTTGATAGCAAACAGATCATAATTGGTTTTATACAGGGTATAACAAAAAGGTGTGGTCATATCTAAGGATCACATAATATAGCCCATGTAGAATGGAAAACCGCGAGAATTATTTTTCACGAAGATATTGAATTTTCTTTTTTATCGACTTATAAATATCAGCATAATTTTCTAATCGATACGTAAACAACACTACCAGCCATGCACGTGTATTGTTTCTAAGAATTACAAAAGACCCTAATTTCGACACGTTTTGTTTACTTTTGCGATCTTTATAACTATGACTACTGAACTATTGACCATTATAACTATGCCCCAGATGTGGATACTGTTACCTATTCAAATTGTTTACAATACAGCTGGTCGTTCTAACATAGATTGGTGACCCCACAGATGTTGAGAAATCTTAATGGGGAGATGATGCAACGGACACAACTATGCCTCAATGAACAAGGTGGGATATTTGAAAACTGGCTGTAATAAATAATTGAATAAGAACATGTTTATAAAAATTAATAAACATAAAAAGTTTTGTTGGCTAAAAACTATGTGTGGTGAAATGATATCAGTGTCGTATATCGTACCGGCTTATTCCCGTGCGCTTCCAATCACCAGACCCTCTTTCTTCTATTCTTGTTTTAAAGAAGATTACTTTACTTTCGTCTAATTTCTAAACCGCGGGAACATTACAAGCATTGAAAAAAGAGACAAACAATACGGTATTTTTTGTATAGCGCCGGCCATGTTTTGTAACTAAGAATCAACGATCTTTAGTTGAAAGGATAAAAACGATAGTGTTACTCGTTTCGTAACAATATTTAAATAACAAATAAATAAATGATTGAAATTGTAATAAAATTTAAAATTCGATATTTTGATATGGGATTAGGGCACATAGGTTATTTATCAGATATACATAGCGACCCTAAAATATGACCACACCTTTCTGTTATACCTTGTATGTTGTATTTCGCCACGAAACAGGACATTCCCAAGAACATCGGCCAAGCATAATTTAATTATATTGGAATAATCTTTCAATATAGATAAATCTACAGATATCATCATCAATTCATTAACGGCGATGTTGTAACATGAGCTGCACGTTATCATGATTGGAAGACAAAATAATGTGAATTATGTTTGTATCATTTCAAAGGAATTCTAAAAAGTAACAGCAGTGTGCTTGCACTATTAGATATAATCTGTATTGGACGAATAAAAGCAAATTGTAAACAAATTGCCATTATGATTGCTGTTGTCATAAAATTAACGTCGAGGTTTTAGTACTGCAGCAGCACCATGATTATATAGCTACCACCACTTGCATAGTAGACATATCTTTAAACAATGCGTAAAATTATTGACTCATGACGTTGACAATCATTACTGTGCTAAGTTGTGTGCTGCTATTTGTTTATAGATGCTGCATCAGCATTGTAAATCCAGAGATTAAAAGCAACTGTTTTGTTTAATCTTGCAACTTTATGCAATCAAAGTATAATGATTATAATTTTTAATATCAATGGATCAACCTTGTATAATAAAATATATTCTTTGCTTCATATAATCTTCTAAGCGACTAGTTTCAAACCCAAATTAGGTATCATAGTTGGTTCTTAAACACGACATCCTGGCGGAACGCAAGCAGGCGTCGTACTAATTTGTTGTTCAGAAGTTATTTCTAGTTATGTTTCTGTCATCTATTCTTAAAATTCCAAAGATATTGATCTAGAATCACCTTAACATAATTGATCAAACTAAACATCATTAGCATACATAACATTCTTAGTTTCCATTTAAATATAAAGTTGTTTACAACATGCTTTTGTCCATCTGAAATTGATTATATACAGGCAATATGAAACTTATTTGTGTTGAAAAAGTTATGTAATGTGATATCTTTCGACCACATTAGGTTAGATATAAAAATATATTATATTAAAAATGAATGTAGCTTTTTGGCATTGAAAGCTTAGCAGCTCTTGATACATAAAAAAGAAAACATGTTTGCAAGTCTTGGACTTGTATATGACAAATTCAATACTGATTTTTATTTTGTCCTGCTATTTTAGCAAACTTAATATTAAGATACACTATATAAAAAGTATTATTTATAATTTCATTTGACAAGACAGGTAGCTCAACATCAGCTTAATAAAATGTAGATGCTAATATAATTGTTGAGCTAGTTGGAAAGCTAAAGTTTTAGCTAAAACTTAGCTATAATTTGACAAAATACAAGTTAAATATGCAGTACCATATTTGTATGTAATAAACTAAGTAACGATATAAGCTCAAACAATGTACAATAGATATATTTTATTCGACAAATGTCGAGGATTTTATATTGAATGTTCAATCAGGGGCCAATACAGCCGTTTCATACTCATATTTAAATATTTTAAATAAATATAAACCAAGTTGAGAAATTAAAGGGAAGATTTTATTATATTAGTAATACTTCATATATTTGTGTATGAAAACCAAAACAATGGTAAATATTGTACTTATTCATTGAAGGAAGATTTTCATATACCAAAGAGATCATTGGATTGGTACATACCTGAACTCTTAAAGTGCTGTAAATAATTTGTGTCCATATAATGAAGTGTTAGGTCCTGTTTTTATTGTGTTTGTGTTTTAATTTGTAATTAGTTGCTAAGTTCCTAAATGTTGTCACCATTGCTTTGTTCTATCAAATTGTTCACAACATAAAACACTTAAATAAAGCAATTTCCTTACTATTTTATTCCTTATATTTTAGCCTGCAAAGGCACCAGTGTTTAGTTGTGAATGAATGGATGGATTGTGTGTTGTCACCTCATTAGCATAGCATCATTTGTTCCGTATAACATATAGTTACTCCCCTCTTTGACTTTGCAGGTCGTTATTAGTAAGTTCGCGAAGCTGAGTTCAACTTCAGACATAGCATAGCATTTTGATACAACACCACTCCCCCAAACATTGTCGACCGGTCTCCTATGCATTTATATCTGTACCTGTATCGGCCGGTTTAGTCGTCGTTAACTGTATACATGTGACTGTTGTGACGGCGCCGCACTTCTGCGCGCGTGTCCCGAGAGAAGCTCTTTATGTTAATTGTAATGTGACGAAGGGTCTAGACATAAGTTAGCTGTAACCGCCCACGCGGGCATAGTTGCCTCTAGGATGTAAAATTAGCTCTAATAAAGATTTAACACTAAGTCTAATATTGATTTTGTTTGTTTGAAAAGGTATTGAAACAAGAAGTAAAGGATGAAGTTCCTTGAAACTAACTGTGTTGAAGTTTTGAAAATGTTTGATTGAAAAGTCCTTTCCGAAATGGCGCTCGCCGGGTCCGGGACCGGCGGCCGCAGCCGGCGACCGTATCGAGCCAACGGCACTGGCATGTCGAAGCGAAAAGAATATGATCGAGCTAGCCGCTTTGTAGGAAGACAAACAAGTCGAAGACACGCCAAGAGAGAAGTCGCGCGCACTGATCATATTCTTTATCTTCCGACTATTTGAACGTACATTGTTGAGCGTTGTGGCGACGTGATCGATTGCATTTCTCGTGTTGGTAGTTTACACTATGTATTATTATGTATTCGGATGTATCGAGTCTGCTATCCTCACGATTAGCGTAGCGTTGTGTTGTGACAGACTTGTTAATAAACAATAGTTTTGTAACGTCATTATGGATCTTTCTTCATTCACTTCGGTTAGTCCCACCTTTCTCTATCCATTGTATCCTCTCTTATCTTTCGATGACGCTGCGTAAGATCACGGAATGAGTATGGAGACAAAAGTATAAAATGAGAAATAATTAACATGTGGTGGTGTGGGCAAAACTTGTTTTTTAACATTGAGTTTGGATCGGGGGTAGTCATATTTTTTTGTAATATTTCGGCGATAGTAAGCCAAATGGGTTCATTCCTTTATCTTTCGTGAGCGTTTCAACTATTACGTTGGTATGCCATGCCTGCTTCTATGATTTCTATACATGTATTATTTATCTCAATAGTTCAAGATAGTAATATTGGTGGCATTCATTAGTTTAACTTAGTTTTCCTATAAGTGCATAAAAATTGTTATTAAATTTGATGGTACAAAAGTAGAAATCGTTAATATGGCACGTATTAAGTAAAAATATAAGTATGAATTTCCGTCTTGGCACAGACGGGAACGTCGCTGTTTCGGCTTCGATATAGCGTGCTATTTGCACATATTTTATACAGTTTTTATGCAAAGTAGTTTACTAGTGGGTACTTATCATTAGAAATAATAACAAAATTTCTCACTATCAGATTTTTATTAAAATTCTTAACAATTATTTATGTATAATTATTATAAATATACCACATGATTGTGTCGTATTGGCACTCCTATTATAGCGTCTACACTAACCGCTAATAAAATAAAATACTCGTAAAATATACAAATAACATTAAAAACAATACATGCCAACATATGACCGTTTGATTAGTATTCTTGCAATGGACGCGATTTCATTTATGGCGGAATTGTGTTACTTAAAGCTACGGGACGTGGAATGTGATAAAATACTGCACGGTCCGATTTGAGGGTAGTCAGCGACTATGTAGATGTCGAACTACTCTTTCGTATGGTAGTAGCTAACCAAGTGTCAGGAAGTTACTCGCAGGAGAATAACTTGGCTTAACTGACTGCTCAGTCGGCATGGTAGAGTAAACTGTTTCTTCATGTGGAAGGTTACTGCGATGTTCATGACAACAGCCGAGATCAATAGCTTTTTTGGAACCGAATCAAGAGGTGAGTAGTTGTACCTGCGATTAAGGCTCTGATCTGCTATTTCCTGACAGCTAGAAAGTGACAGCTACTGGAGCAACGAGACAGAACTAACCTCGTGTGAGTTATGGTTATAAAAATATGGACAATTAACTCTGAAGCTAAGGAAATGTATTGCTGCCCAGACTACCTACTAGGTTATGCTTGCCTGAAGCAAAATGCTGACAAGTTTCTGTAGACCCTCAAACCGAACAAATGCTTCAAAAATATGGAATGCATACATATAATACTGCTAACATAATTGTACACTTTAGATACACAGCAAACAACAGTTAATCTACTTAGAGCTAAGTTGAAAATACTATAAAATCAGAATCCTACAACACAATTCCCTTTTTATTTTGCATATTTCAATATGAAGTTAATTATTATGGTGAGAAAAGCAAAATAAAAAAAGAATTACATGTTTCAAAGGACCCTGGTCAAAAGCGCATGGAACGCAAAGTAGTAGGTACAAAAATAAAGCACACAATACAAATAAATACATGATATATGTACTACAGCTGCCTAATTAAATTAGAAATTGAAATCACTTCTTGCCATAGAACTATGTAAAGATAATTTATAAATTGGCAACACTGACTTTAGTATAGCAACACTAAACTAAGTTGGCCAAGAAACTTATCAACTAGTGGCAAGAATAGAATGAGCATGAATTTCGATTACGTCTGCAGCTTACCTACACTACTGCAATAAATATATGAGAAGCTATGTATCATAATATAAATATATGTACTACATGGGGTCCTACATGATTCTGAATCCTAGAGGGCGTTATATCTAGTAACATATTTGGGGGCTAAACTATGTCTACCGGTACATACAAGTAATCCTTGTCTATTCAATATTTTATGTAGTTAAATATAAATAACGTCGCAATTCGAGCCTTCAAATTGAAACAAAAGTGATAGCTTCACTACTAGCGAAGCCCTATATCCTGCTTTTAGCGGATATAACTGGTCGAAAACGAAATTATATAGGTATTTGAATGCGGGGCATTGGCTGATTTCGACAAAAGAACGCTAAGAAAATATACCTACATCGTCTGCAGTAGTCCCACAGGTGAGTGCTATATTCTCATTAAAATAGAGAATTGGATTCTCTATTCAACCCTTATGTATGAATTGTGTGTTGAAACCAAATTATTGCAATCTATTATGTAAATTAAGGGAATCTACCTATATCCCAAAATTTACATTACCTGCCATGGATAAATTAGAACAATCCCATAAAATCTTTAAAGATTATAAGGGATTGTTCAAGGTATAACCTGACATTTTAAATGCAATATTAAGGCGCAACTCACCATATGAAACTGACCATGTCTAAAACAAAAATTATTAAAAAAATAACCTTTTTCGATCAGATATATATGCTTTATATAAAAATGCTTTACATATAGAAAATCGAATAGATGTAGATAATGTTCTCAGCAATTACTTTTTGATGGACTCTACGAGTCTATATATTTATATGGATTATGTATTACCTTGCGTAATAAGTAGGTAGCTACAAGCTGGGATATTAAATTGGCTTTGCTGCTTGCATGTTTAAATAATAATAATAACCTTTTAATACACACTTGATATCCTGCAATCTCGTCTGTTTATCATAGTGGCCAGTAAGCATATGGGATGTGCTGCTAAGTTAATTGGTAAAATTTAGGTTGCTAGAGAATTACTTTAGCATTTTGTAGCTATAAAAAATATTGGCAGTTCCAGTAGTAGTAATGGTTACTATAATAAACAAAAACTGCCTGCGTCGTGTAAAAATCTTCAATACTGTATTATTTATACCTTATATCTAATGGTACTTATCACAGCAAGCACATTTTATTTTTTTCCACGGTTAATATGTGAACCATTAATAAATGGCAACACTGCAGCTGAACTGTCAAATCGTCATATACACTTTTCTTAGTGCTAGTGGCGCGACCAACTAGTTTTAATTAATTCCAGACTGAATCCAGGTTGGATAGGCCAGGCTTGCCATACCTTAGGCGATAGTTACGAAAGATTTATGGATGTGAAGATACCGAGAGACTTCTCAAATATGCTTACTGTGATAGTTTTACAAACAACAATAAATTCGGCAATATGTACAAGCGGTTGTTACATATGGGTAACATACTAAGTGCCTCGCACTATAGGTGCAAAGAGCCACGTACACGTTCAATAAAATATAACAAACTTTTTACAAAAACAAAATAACATATGTGGTTTCGATGAGGTATCCGTATTTATATAGCCTCTTATAAAATTAAATATAAGCTTGGCTACCAGAATGACACCCGTATTTCCAAAAATATTTAATTAGTAAGGTACTTAGCGGATCCCTGATATGAATAACAAATATCTTACTATAAATTGACAATATTCAATGGTGGGTCAATGCAGTTGTAAAAATACATTCATTCAATAGGTAGTATAATAAATAAAATCAGAGCAATAATGTAGTCTCTGTACCTGATTTATGCGATGTTATGGCTGATTAGACTGGTGCACTAAATTAATTGTTTAAATATAATACGGGTGTAACAAAATAAGCGCACTCTCTTTTAGCTGCTCACTATAACAGCGACGTCCGGGGAAGCAATGTTAGAATAACTAATCCTAGTTCTGAACTTACGTGTAACCTAACTCTGAACGTGTTCTGGCCTAATTCCACAGTTTTAAATAGGGCCTTAGTACTGCATTTTCATACACAAAGACAATTTTACAATACCATTAACATTTACAAAGTTTACACCAATAACATTTAACATTTTTTAAATTATAAAATGTTTGCACATAGCTTGTGCTACCAACCCACATTCCAATCTATAAATCTAATAAAGACATTGTTTATGAAAATGCTGTCGTTTTTATAACTACAACGATTTCTTTTTATCATTCGGTTATTAAATATTATGTGTATGTAGAAGAGTCGATTACAATTAGCTATATTTTGAATAATTGATTCAATAAAAAAATATGGCAAATAAAATCTGTCACAAAATTGTGTTATGAAACAGATTTTGAGGTCGATATGCGCAAATGATTACGAATGTTACTTTGGCATTGGTAAATAGTATATAAAAACGTTAGTTTGATTTTGAGTCGTAAATAGCGGTTAAGTTGTGGCTTCTTAAAATATTGGTATCTACTATAATTAGATATGTAGTGTTTTCTTGGGAGTATTCAAGACGTGGTATTTCTATTGTCTTAGTGCTCCCAAACGTGATTTGAACTGAAATAACTTTAATGGGTAAAAAAGAAGAATTTGTTTCATATATCTTCGGTTTTTAAAAGGCAGATTAATACAAATAAATGTTAACGTCAAACGTCATCGTCACGTCATCTATGTCAATTGTTGGGAACTACAATATCCTATCAAATCACATGACAATAATTTGTTTTGGCATGTTATTGATTATCCTCACAGAAACTGATCGTAAATATCTGACCATAATTCTTGAATCATTGGCAAATTTCTATAAACACCAATCGCCAACAAAATCCAGGTAGTTCTATCTCAAATTCTTTTCAAGCCCTGATGCGTGTGCATTTTTACCAGCGATTTCAAGACTATCGTCTGATGCGGTCGACATGAAACGCTAGTACAAAATGTTGACGTGTAAAGCATTCTAGATCTAATCCCGTCATAGCACAAAATCCCTGGTCGTATCCTTAGACAAGTGTGTGTGTGTGTGGGTGGGAGCGCGTCACGTTAGAGCAGCAGCGTGGAGTGGTCGCGGTGCAGGCGGCGGCGCGCGCGCAGCGGCGCCAGCGCCAGCGCGTCGGACGGCGGCGGCGGGCCGGCCGCGCGCGCGCCGCGCTCCTGGTAGTACACCTGCGCGCCGCCGCACGACGCGCCCACCACTACGCTCTCGTCGCTCCTGCGCACCACCGGAAACATTCATATATTATATCAACCCTGTATTAAAACTGTCCCACTGCTGGGCACGGACCTCTTCTCGCACTGAAAAGAGGCCCGTGCCCGGCAGTAGGCCGTACTCCACCACACTGGTCCGATGCGGGTTGCCAGACTTCACATATCTTCGAGAACATTATGGAGAATTCTCAAACACGCGACGATCGAACGCCTGGGGATCAGTCCAACGTTCTCCCCTAGGCTATCGCTACTATTATTTTTCATTCATAGAATTATAAAAAATAAGAAATAAATATTTTTATCTGAAGAATTATATTATGGTGATACATAACCTTTTTCATCAAACTTATAGCCTTTAAACTGCCAGAGTGGTTACTCACATTTAACCAAACTGGCATGTTTAAATGTCGACCCTTCGGGGTTGTAATAGAGTAAAAGCCAAAAACCTTTTTCAAGATAGAAAAAGACCAAAAATCTCAATTTTATATACGTTTCTCTTTATTTCTTTTTTGGTGAACATAGATTTTTAGCTCCAGGCATCTTTTTGTCACCTGCGACAAAAACTTGCCTGTCAAATTCAAAGGTTTGATCTATAAGACTATAATAAGGCCAGTCCTTATGTAAGGCAGCGAAACATGAGCTACAACCCAAAAAAACGTGCATACCATCCAAGTTGCTGAAGTGGATGTATGGCGTAACCAGACTCGATAAAATCCGCAACGAGTAAGTGCGAGGAAGCCTCGGTGTACGCGACATCGCCGACAAGATGCTGGAGAGTAGGTTGAGATGGTATGGTCACGTGAAAAGGAGGCCACCAGACTACGTTGAAAATTTGGCACTACAGCTTGACCTCCTAGATCGGAGACCTAGAGGAAGACCCAAGACAAGGTGGAAAGATGTAGTGCTAAAGGACAAGAGGAAATGCAATGTAACTGACGATGATGTCGAAGACAGAGCGAAGTGGAGGAGAAAATAAGGAAAGCTGACCCCACCACCATGTGGGATACATAGCTAGGAAGAGAGATTTTTAGCTTTTTATGTTCTATAATTATAAAATTATATTCTTTACAGCATCAAAGTATTATTCAAACAATTATTTTATAATAAAAGTTTAACGCTGTGGTTATGGCGAAAGCCATAGTATAGTATAGTACATGCAAACGTGATATATATAACTTGTTATTAGCAAAGCAAAATACTACGTGCCGTAATACATAATAGTTAATATTGTTAATTATGCAAATAAAGTAAACATCATAATTTCCCTTTCCTATATAGGTCCGTACTACGTATGTATAATAACTTAGTATATAAGCCTTAATTAAGTAACAATAAACCAGTCAATATTCAATCACCACATCGTCGTTTTAATTGGTTCATAAAGCAACACGCAATAATTGGTGACCCCGACGTGATCTATTGGTCTCTAGTGCTGATATAATACCGGGACGACCGGAACCCAATTTGGTTTTCAGCGGTGAATCTAGAGAACAATAGTATTACGATATTATCACATCCTCATAACGTCAGAAGAAAAATGGCTCCACAAATAACTCCTTCAAAAGGCGACTCAGGCTGCGAAACTGTTGCTGCAATCACGGTCACGGAAAAACTACCGTAATTTTGGACAGACTCACCACGATTATGGTTCGCTCAGTTTGAAGCCATCTTGGCACCACAAAAACAGGGCGAAGACTACAAATACAATATGGTAATATCTAAATTACCAAAAGAGGTAGTCCATCAGGTTAGTGACATTTTGACTAATCCTCCCAGCGATAATAAGTACTCCACCATCAAGGAACGTCTAATAAACTGCTACGAAGAGAGCGAACACCGACGTTTTCACAGACTACTATCAGAAATGGACCTCGGAGACCAAAAGCCTTCCCAGCTCTTGAGAAAAATGAAGGAAGCGGGATGTGGAAATATAAACGACGACACTATTCGTCTTCTGTGGCTAAGACAACTTCCCACTTCGCTAACAGCGATTATATCGGTTACAAACAATTTATCATTAGACAACTTGAGCGAGTTAGCCGATAAAATATATGAAAACTTGACCTACAACAAGAATACCACTCAAGAGACATTAATTTAATAACAAACATATCGTCACAACTTGCAGCTATGCGAATAGAAATAAATGCATTACGTAGCGCACGCGAGCATCAACCTATGCAACGCAGCAAATTCCATTCACGCCATACGTCACACTCACGGTCAAGGTCGCGCCACAGAAGCTCGCATAATGGAATTTGTTATTATCATAATCGTTTCAAGCAAGATTCGTATAAATGCAAGAAGCCATGTTCGTGGAATATGAACAAAAATATCAGGCCGTCGGAAAACTAGAAGTAGCACAGAAAACGACGGGTCTCTGTGCTATTCACCCAGCAAACCGTCTAACTATAACTGACTCAAACAGTGGTTATAGATTTTTAGTCGACACGGGTGCTAACATTTTGGTTATCAATCGCACAAATAACGAGAGCAAAGCATGCGAATACAAATTATTCGCCGCCAACGGCAGCCCTATAAATACATACGGGGAACGCACTTTAATGCTTAACCTAGGACTTCGCCGAAGCTTTAAATGGACATTTACCATTGCCGACGTCAAGATGCCAATTCTGGGAGCTGATTTTCTGGATCATTATCAATTATTAGTAGATATACACGAAAAAAAAACTGATCGATAAAAAGACAGGTTTGAAAACGCCTGCCAAAATAGTGAGAGCAAACATTGCATCAGTCCGATCGTTAAACGCTTCTCTACAGGAACCAATAAAGCGATTGTTAGAGAAATATGAAGACATTACAAAGCCTAGATCGATGAACCTACCTACCAAGCACCAAGTACAGCATCAAATAATAACAAAAGGTTTCGCAGTATTTACTCGAGCGCGTCCATTACCTCCTGATAAATACAGAATTGCAAAACAGGAATGCCAAGACATGATGGATATGAGAATTTGCCGACCGTCAAGCAGTCAATGGGCATCGCCACTTCATTTAGTCAAGAAGAAGAATGGCGAATGGAGAGCATGTGGAGATTACCGCGCACTAAATAAAATAACAGTACCAGACAGGTACCCACTTCCAAGGCTACTTGATTTTACGTACGTGGCAAGCGGAAAAGGAATTTTCAGCAAAATAGACATAAAGAAAGCTTTTCACGTTCTGCCCGTAGCTGAACCAGAGAAAATAGCGATTATAACCCCTTTTGGACTTTTTGAATTCATCAGAATGCCATTCGGGTTACGAAACGCAGCACAGTCCTTCCAAAAATTTATGGACTCCATATTCAGAGACTTGGACTACGTATTCGTGTATGTAGACGACATATTTATCGCTGATAAGAAAAATAATATTAAGGAACATTATGAACACTTGGAAGAGGTGTTTAAGCGATTGCACGATCACGGCATAACAATAAATACAAACAAATGCGAATTTGCCAAGTCGGAAATTGATTTCCTCGGTTATCATATAACGAGCCAAGGTTTGACTCCTACTATGGAAAAAATTCAAGCCATAAACAATTACCCTAAACCACAAACGATAAATGAATTACGCCGTTTTTTGGGTATGATTAACTTCTACCGAAGCAGTATTCCACATGCAGCAAAACATCAAGCACCATTAAATAAATATTTAATTAATTGTAAGAAAAATGATAAGACAGTTATACAGTGGAATACCGAAGCAAACCACGCGTTTGAATGTTGCAAGCAGGACATTCGACAAATGACGGATGCTAGTCTCAAATGCGTAGGCGCTGTACTACAGCAGCGAAGAAACAAAAAATGGGAGCCGATAGCTTTTTCTCCAAATCACTAAGTGAAGCCCAAACAAAATACTCTACTTACGATAGAGAGCTACTAGGAATTTATATGGCTATAAAACATTTCAGAAGACTCATCGAAGGACGAGAATTTACGGTCTACACGGATCACAAACCACTAATGCATGCTTTCGATAAGAAGCCGTCATTGGATGATACCCCTAGACGAATCAGATATCTGGATTATATATCACAATTCAGTACGGATATCCAGCACATTAGCGGCCACAAGAATTTGGTAGCCGATGCTTTATCTCGAGTTATCGAAACGATATCCTTACCCTCTGCAATCGCTTAGTACGAGGTAGAAAAATATCAAAAGAATGACAGCGAGTTAAAACGATTAAAAGCCAATAAATCTTTAAAAATAGAATTAATACATTTTCCAGATAAAAATATTAAGATTTATTGCGATATATCAACATGAAAACAACGCCCTTTTATGCCCCTCAAAAACAGAAAAACTATCTTCGAAAGTTTTCATAACATTAGCCATCCTGGTAAGAATACTACGAGAAAACTGATTTCATCTAACTATATATGGGAAAATATGAATAAAGACGTAAATAAGATGACTGAGACATGTTTACAATGTCAACGAGCAAAAATACATCGTCATACAAAATCACAATTCGGAAAATTCATGCCTACAACAGGAAGATTTTCCCATCTTCATATTGATTTAGTTGGGCCTCTACCCACTTCTAAAAACAAACGATACATAATTACAATGATAGATCGTTGTACTTCATGGCCAGAGGCATTTCCCATAGCTGATATAACTGCAGAAACCGTAGCCAGAACGGTATATGAAGGCTGGATAGCCCGATTCGGATACCCTGAATACATTACCTGAGAAGTATAAACTTATTTTTTTCGGTTTGCAACGTTTTATATAGATACTGAATAAGGTTACATTAGTAAAAAAAATTCGCGGAAATGGCTTTTACAACATATCTTCGAAAAGTGTGTGTATCAATGCTACAAACACATTAGCGCAACATTACCTAGCGCAAGAGTTTGCACCTTTTCTGTATACTAAGCTTTAGTATATTAGAAGCTCATATTTAAACACAAAGCAAATAAGCACTCAGGAGCGTTTAGGAGCATGCGGCAGCACAGCAGTGGATATGTACCAGTAATACGACACGCAAGCAATTTCATAATAAATATAACATGTTTTAAAAAAACTAGTGCAATCGATTCTATTGCTGATTTTAAACAAATAATTTTAAGGTTTTTGGTATATGTAATAAAAATCATGTTGAATAATTAACCCCTTTCAGACCCAGCGTACCCTTGCCCATACTCCTGTTGGTACGGTGGGTCTTTTATAGTTTAACGGTACCACCGAGTGAGTCACCCTAGTGATGTGCTGACCTACCTATCTCTTGCATGATAACTCATAGTTAGATAAGTACGTAATAGATAATGCATATTCTAGTATCTATCATTTAACCTCTTCCTTTTTCATACTTAAGCGTTCTTATATTTTCTTCTTTCAAATGTCATTCAGTTCAATGAAATTTCTGCTTTATAGCTTAATAGGCATTTGAATAGAATATTTTTTTTGCGAATAATATTTTTGTTGAAAATACTAAGTTATTATGGAAGATATGTATCTCGATGGACATAAATTATATTAAAATAAATGGTGGTAACGCCTTTCTTCATGGTAAATATCGATACCATCGGCATAGACACGCAGATTAACCACAACTCACAAGATCGCTATCTGGACGCAGACGAATATCGCCATGAAAACATTAATAAGCAATCCTAGATATACCGGGTATTAACGCGATCATGCATAATGTTTACCTTTTAGTGCTTGACGTTTTGGACCAGGTTACACCGGCCGTGGTCACAAGCTGACACTCAGCTTCAAAAGCTAGCGGCCATTTGTGATCATGCATTACCATTATGGATAATCTAGCAGTAACTTAAACCAGAATAAATTGTTTTAAAATACACATACCTCAGTATAAACTCGGACAGTTCCGGGTCCTCGCTGAACTCGTTGTGTATGAGGCCCATGGTCGCGATGTCTAGCGCGGCCCAGGGCCCGCCCTTACGCACGGTGCCCCAGTCCGGGTCCAGCGTCAGGTAGCTGTAGTCCGTGGAGTCAGCATCCGCGGCGAGGGGCTCCATACACTTCTGTTCGATAGGACCCAGCGCGTTCAGCGATGTCTCCCACTGAACATAATATAATAGTTATATTAAAGAACGAGTAACTTCTCTTGCTATAAATCTAACCTTGACTATACATACGTCCGTCTTTCAAACTGAAATGTTATATCAACCAACTTCTAAAATTTTGTTTCGACGGATTGTCAAAAATGTCTATACATATTATTATAATAAAGTCGTAATAATGTTCAAAACTATTTTTGAAAGTTGTATTCCCAAATGTCACGTACAATCCTAACTAATAAATGTGAACGTGAGTTTGTTTATTTGTTTGTAACGCGTTCGCGCATTAACTACTCGACCGAATGTTACGAAATTTCGCATACACTTTGTCAGGGGTACAGAAAAAGACAAAGCGTACCTTTCATCCAGAAAAAGCTACCGTTACTAACCTAACCTACAATTACGCGAGCGATGCCGCGGATAAAATTTAGTCCTCTATAAAAAAGCTTATTTCTTCTTAATTAAAAGTAATTGCCTTGCCATTGTCAATGTACAAAATGCTGTGAGTTTATTTCCCACACGGGATCAATTTATTTATTTCTTGTGCCCGTTATTTCATATTACTAGTGCGGGCAATGTACTGTTTAATAGTAACCAATTGTATAACTCACCAAAGAATTGATAGTATCTACATCGTTAGCAGCCTCAGTATCGAGTAGAGCTAGCAGCGCCATGTTGTGTAGTCCGCTGACGAACAACGCACACTTGACCGAGTGTTTGCTGTACTCGGGTAATAGTTCCAGATCATTATCGGATTCCTCATCACTGTCCGAATCTTGCCGCTGGGTTTTTGGCCTGCAGAAAATTTAATTAGCACACTAGATATAGGTATATAAAATTTTACTCTGTATGTTTGAGGCTGCAAAACTAGAAAATTAGTCGACGGATTGACGATTTATTAAAGTTTTGTTTCTGCATTTTATATAAGTGTTTTTATTTACTTTTTATTCGAAAGTTCTCATGTTATCAGTAAATAAAATACACATATGTATTTATTTTTAGCTAGTAAGAAATGCAAATTAAACTGGTGTGTGTACACGCGTAAGTATTTAATATAATTTGGCGAATAATATACTTCTCTATAATATCTAGTAAGCATAGCCATTTTTTCAAACACGCTAAATAAGGAGAAACACAGGCAAGTATGAAAGAAGGAAGAGGTATACACCAATTAAACTATTGTTACGTGGCGGTGGACGAAAGCAGTATTTTTTATTAAAATAAAATCTGTCTATTTCTCCAAATCTTCTACATTTTCATTACCTTGGCAACGTATGCATCAATTAATAAAATTGTAAAATTGTATTTGCATAAAAAACAAATGTGCCTAAGTTCATACTTTTCGTGTTCACAGAACGACGCTCTGTCATGTTTGTTACTCACATAATAATAATAACGTTTATTGGTGTTAAAAGATACAGTCATTTGAACACATAAAAGTATACAAATAATTCATTTAGGTGCAAAAAGTTCAGGTTGCGACTTGGACATTTTACGACCTGGACATTTTGCGACCTGGACATTTCGCAACCTGGATATTTTGTGACCTGGACATTTTGAAACCTGGACCTTTTGCACCTAAATGAAATAATTTTACAGTCCACTTGTTAAACACTGGTACCCAAGCTAAGATTAAAGTTGTGGTAAGGGTAAGTGAAAAGTTTGATATTGTAAGTTGTTGATTTATGGTTTTAAATTAGTTTTTTTTTTTACGTGGGGGAATGCCGTGACGCATATACCTTCGCGGGAGCGGGCGGAGGGATTATGTCGGACTCGCCGGGGTAAACGAAAGATGGAAAAGAAATAATGTACCTCCCGGAATACCGACTAAACCTACCACGGTGTTCCTCGACAAAACCACTATCGGCGGGGCCGCGCGAATACGCGAGACGGACTCGAAACAGAGGCGCGCGTGGGAACACGCACGCCGCCTCTCGGACCTGGTGCTGAACGGATGGCGGGCAGGCCCACAAAGCCCACCACCCCCAGGTCAAACCTCAGGGTGGCTGGAGGTCATCTCGCGCCCTCCGGCGCCCGGCTCTGCGGTTGGGGAGAGGGTTTAAACGCTCCCTCTCCCGTTCCGCCGCCTCCTTTATGGAAATCACTTCCTCGCAGAAGGAGGCGACGGCGTTCCATGACCTCTCACTCCGGACCATAGATTGAACTACAGCTGGGAGCGAGAGGGCAACCGATCCGACTGCCGCGATCAACTCACGGCGCTGCGATGCCCAGGTGGGCAAACCGTCAAAGTGTGCAGCGCCGTGTCCTCAACAATGTCGCGGCAGTCGCCGCAGTGGTGACAACCGGACGTCTCTTGCCGGCGTATACGACACAGGAACTGGCCAAAACAACCGTGGCCAGTCAGTACCTGTGTCAGCCGGAAGGTGAGGGCGCCATGCCGCCTCTCCAGCCACTCCTCAAACACGGGACTTACCGCCACGATCGTGGCGTGCCCGATGGTTTTAAATTAGTTTGATAAATTTTTTGTTTGAAATAATAGTATACATGTTCGTGTCTTATGTCACGGAAGATACTAACTTTTAAGATACAGGCTCGGCCTAGCTTAGACGTTAGTGTTTCCATTGATTTATTCCTATGGAACTGTATCATTAGTTGTAAGGCATTGTTGTGTGAACTTGTTTCCATAAAGCAATTTTTTTATTTGGTGCAAGTAGGTGAACCACTGGGCCATATCCTGATCGCTGAATATAGATTAGCTTATTATCATCAAAGTGGCGTATATAGACCTGGAATCATATTTAAAGATCTTGTCATATAAACAATATTAACATACCTATCGTTGAATGTAATTTGCTTCTCGGCTGCGGGAGTCATGAACTCTCTGAGCTCCAACGGCGTCATAACCCTACTGCTGTATCCGCTCGACTTATCGGAAAATGCCAAGTGACTCAACTTCTCCATCAGTGGGGTCAATTGTACCCCAGTCAGTTTCTTTTTAAAACTAGTCGTTTCTGACTCGGAGCCTATTTGAGAATCTGTACTCTCGTTCAAAGATTTCAAAGGTAAAGATAAAGATTTTCTTCTAGATTGGTCGGTAGATATCGTCTTTGTCGAATCTTTAGCTATCTTTTTAGGTGTCCTCTGAGGCGATCTATTCAATTCCGAATCGAAATCATCAAATTTCTCCTGTTCACATAACTTCATGTTAAAGTTAAACATGTTGTCTTTTGGATCCTTTTTCATTTCTGAATAGTGTTGTTCTAAATACTGGTTGAATAGCGATTCTGAGATGGCAACACCGTCGTTCCTGAATACGGGGAATAAGGGATCGTTTATAGTCATAGTGCTGGCATTCTTCGAGATGTGTTCAGGCGATAAAGTATCATCGTTAAGGGAGCCTTTCGATCTTTTAAGTTTGAATTTGGATGTGGAACGATTTGATAGCTTTTTAACTGTGTCTTGAAGGTCGGTAACGCTTGCCAGCTTTCTTATTGGTTCTGGTTTATTGATATAGTGGTCTGCAATACAATTGACGTCTAAAACCACGTTGCCGTCCCGTTTTTCATTTTCCAAGTTAATTTTGGAACAATCCTCGACGTTTTTCAAAACATCTGGTTCGATGCCATCTTGCTGGCTTTCAGGTATTTGGCATATCGACAACATATTGCCATGTAAGCGTTTAAATTCTACCATTGGTGTGGAGCATACACTAGTTTGTCCTGTAAATACTTTTTCGTTTTCTTGTATATCTTCGTCTAAAGATTTTTGGTTTTTGAAGCTTAAGGACAGTTTGGTTGGTCTTTGGCGCGGTTTGTTGGTGAATGGTACGACGTCTGGCATGGAGGGAGGCTTTCGTTCTTCGTTTGCTGGGCGTTCTTCTCTGCTGGGAGGTGATATCATGGTGTGGTCTTCTTCTGGGACGGCAGTGAATAACAGAGATTTGTCTCGCTTCATACCAGTTTGAGGGTAGTCGCGGAGTCTCTCGCGTTCGGCTTCTTGGTTCTGTGAATTAATTTTCAATGAAAGTCAACATTACAATAATATATTTACAATATATACCAAAAGTAAGAAACATGGAGCTACAAAGAGTAATATTAGTAAACTGTAGTGACCTATGTTTTATTAAAACATACTAGTAAAATGCAAATTACTAAAAACAATTGTAAATAAAATATAATTCCTACTCTTCTTAAAATGAGCAAGAGCTTTCGTTCTATAATACAGCCATGTATCAATAATTAAATAATAGTAATTTAATGGAATATTTTGTTGTAATTTGAGTTTTGGTTAGAGTGCCAAGTTTCGCCTAAATGCATTTAATGGTTTACTGTCATTGAGTAAAAAACATCTTTTATTTTTTTTATTGTGTCAGGAATTATCAAAGTACTGGCAAGCTATCTTTCTTACCTTTTTAAACCTAGCAATCATCTCCTCTCCATTCTGATTGAACTCTTGTAGTTTCTCCACTTGTTTCTTCAAGTTATGATACACCTTCCTCCCAACATATACTACCAAGAGTTGAGCACCCAAAGGCAGGGGCGTCTCCGTGTCTAGGGTTTCTGCTGGTGACTTTATCCGATACGGGTCCACCACTGTGAGGTAGGACGATAGTCCGGGAGGTAATTGGGTCGAAATTATCCTAGAAAATAGAAATATCATGAGCCACTTCAGTTTCGTTTTGAACTCACCACTGCCATTATGGCGGACAAAACTTAGTGTGATCCACAAATGGTTGTTGAGAGTCTGGGTGTTTGTGTCCATTGTTTGAGTGTTTGTAAAGACCCATGCAACACAGGAATTATTCCTGTGTCGAAAGAAAATATTTTAAGGAAAATATTATAATGTTTAAATTAGGGGTTTCTGTCTATCCAAATATGACAGGATATATGTTATTAAAAGAAAGGCTACCAGTGACAATCCATGGTTTAGTATATCTAATAACGGCAAGAAATTATTAGAATATACATACTTATTGTTATATAAAATGACGCCGCCTAAAACACCTCTGCTTTTCCGACAATGCTCTAATATTTGCATAGACTCCATGTAAATAGACGTGGCGCTCTGAAACAACAACGATACTTTACAAAAGCACTCTCACATGTAAATATAACAGTTAAGCTGAATAAATTAGTAAGGTTTTTACTTTTTACTGATGCAAGTTGTGGAGCTTTATGCATACATTTGTGCGTTGCATTCAATGCATTCAAGTTCTATTAAATGTTTGTGTATTGTACTGAGTTTTCTTTATGAAAAAAGCTCGTCATCAATTGAAACCATTCTCTTATGGGAAATCGGCGGAGTAAAACTGTTAGCGGCATAAACCTCTATTTATTTTCTTTCTTCATAACGTTAATACCCAATCCCAAAGGTGGACAACGCGCGAATTATAAAGATACAGCGGATACGGCGAACTGCAAACTATTTTCCCCAAAATACAGGCACTTGCCTAGTTTTACATAAATAGACGTTTACAGTATCAGTATGTTTTAATAAAATACAACAACAATGTTCTAGCAGAATCAAAATTGTAATGTGTAACACGTTTATATTTATCTAAGACAATAAAGGTATTATTATTTTGTTAACTATAATTTTGCTCAAGCGACCGACTACTTCTTTTACGCCGTTAAAAATATTGGTCAACGTATTAATACCCACATAATTTGGAATTGCCACAGGTCTGTGTCTTCGGATCGAACAGGAAACCACGCAAGATTGAAATGTTTAGTGTGCTTTCTTCTACAACATCTGGATGTGCAAGTCTTTTACAACATCTGAACTTACGATGGTGGCTTCCAAGCTCCTTGAAAAGAATGTCCGCTGCCAATAGCAAGGAACAAAGAACACATGATCTTTGGTTGGCAACACGCAAAGTATACCCGAAATCATATTATATTGCAAATAACTATGGGCTTAATTTTCATTTGTTTTTACAATAACACGAACCCAATGTATAGCCTCAGGACCGTTAATAAATATGTTTCATACAGTAATATCCTTATTTTATGAATTATATTGTAGCGCATTTAACCATATTTACTCTCAGGGCATTGCCATCCACTTGAGTACATTTCCCACCTGCGCGATAACAAACTGCTTGTCAACATATAAACAAAATGCGTCCAAGTTAGCTATGCAATGGGCAAAAGTGGAACTACACAAAATATGATCACTGGGTGAAAGACTGCGGGTCTAGTGGCCCTCTTCTGTCTGTAGATACAATTTGAACGGACTGTCGGTGTTAGTCAACACTTGAGAACTACCATATGACATTGTTATCAAGGATTTAAGGACGCTGACAGAATGTTGTTCAAGTTTGAAGATTAGATTTGTAATAATACCACGCTGGCAAACTAGCATAGGGCCTACGGAATGGAAAAGCTTTATAGAATTCTCAAGGTATTTGCAACCCCAGGAGTAACTGTATTTCACGATATGCCATCTTTTAAAAACTTAGCTGTGAGCTTAAGAGGCAAAGATTACACAACCCTGCAGCTGACAGACAGCATACACATGCTTCAAGAAGCCTAGAACTCAGGACAAGTTCAATTATTATTAAATAAACACAAAGCTAAAAATGGATTGGATTATAAATTTAAGGTCTAGTATTTGTTTTCCAGTTTGATCCAAAGACGGCCTAACCGAAACCGCACAGCTATAAATTTACTATAAAGTTCTCGTAGATGAGTAAAATCTACCAAGCCGACTTGGCCAAGCGCCTAACCCTTTTTATACTGAGAAAAGAACAGTATCCATTAGTATTCCCACTTATCAATAGAGCTAAAATTATAATAATTAAAGTCTTATAATATATATAAATGTTTTACCTTCGGCAAACTCAGCATAGGTACCCTTTGAAAGATATGGCAGCCGTATTGCAGAACTGGTAGATATGTTTCGAACACCTGGTACAGCTTTTCGGATAGGCGACGCCGGTCGTCCATCTGTCCCGCCAGGACTTGCAGGTCACCATGGTATACCTTGATCATTGAGGTGAGAAGGTTCGCGCGGTTTTTGAGTACCCAGTCTGGGATGTTTCTATCACTGCCAATTGCCTGATGAGGAATTTAGGAGATGTTTAATACATACATAGTCTTCTGTATCTTGTAGGTGTAGGCAGAGAGTTGTGTATGCCACCAGCAGTTGGTTCGCAATGGTCGAACTTATACCTTCTTCGGAATGGAATGGATAGCAGGTACCTTCCTGACAATAAGACGAAATAGCACTGCGCTACCCAGGAATCGAATCCGAGACCTCATGCACAATACTCGCATTCACTACCGCTGAGCCCTAAACACACTTCTCTTTTCAAGCGCTAATCCTCGACGTTCAGTACTTTTTGACTAACAAAGATTAGAATATTATTATATAATATTTTTAGTATTTAATAAAGATGCAATCAAACATCCAATTTTCATTTAAATATGGACAAAGTAACTCACCAAAACATATCTGCCGTACTCTCGGAGGATGAACTTGCCGCTTTGCAGCGTGATGGCTACCGGCTGAGAGAAAAGGCTCTTGATACAATGTGCTACTCCTACCACCTGCAACAATACACATCTACGTATTAGTCTCACGGCTAAATCCCTGAAGGCGTAGGCAGAGGTGTACTCACTCCTGGGGAGGACCCCAGACAATTCTGGAGTGGGCACGAACCACCCGACCTTCCCTTATATACGCCAGTGGTGGCTATATAACACATTTCGACTTTGGTTTTAAGTCCCACGTAATAGGGGACGAACTTATTGCCGTTTACTGGGCAGCTATAGGTGCTGCGTTGCTACTGAGAGTTATTCAGTGAAATACTTAAATAACACTGCCTCAGCCAGTTATCGGATGCGGTGATGCCCAGCGATTGCATTACCTACATATACAATAATAAACGGAAAGATACATTTACACATAAAAAAGAAACTCAATTTATATACTTAGTTTGGGGTAGTATTTAACTGTTCCTCAATTTTTTGCCTTTGTTCCACATAAACACTACCTAATTGCACACCAAAATATATTTAAAGAGATTAGAACTAAGTCGACGGAACACCGCTTCGCGGGGCTCCTATTTTTGGGTGGGTTTAAGAAGGAACCTAACTTAACCAAGACGCAGTGATTTGAGGCGTATAGGTGCTCGTTATGATATATTTTAGTAAGTATATTTTGCTGTGTGTGTAACTCACACTTAGCCGGATTTGAATTTGTAATGTTATTCAGACCAGAATTTTGAATAAGCAAACATTAAGTATAATTAGCAATAATTTTCATTTTATATTTTCGAACTAAACGTCATGTAAAGCGTAAATGTCAAGGATTTAGATCAAAACAAAATAAATAGATATATCTACTGGTTTTGCTAGAAATAGCCGGATAATTACTTATGCGCGACAGTTTTTACAAGAAAATGTTGAAATTAATATTTAATACAAGATTTAATTAAGTATATTTTTATTTTAAATCTTATCAAGACTGATTTATGTCCTGAATGCGAATGTGGATTTGTTTGTTTGTTTGTTACGCTTTAACGTCTTAACTACTTTTAACTACTAAAGGAAATAAGGTACCTTTCATCCAAGAAAAAAAGACTGTTACTAAACTAACCTACAATTACGCAGACGAAGCCGCGGATAAAATCTAGTCGTAATTAAAATCAGAACTGGCTGCAGATAAAAGTATTCCAAATTATTTTACTATTTGTGCAATAATACAATACCTAAAATTACGATAAAGCAAAAACTTCAAACATCATTTTCTTGCTATACAAAACGAGATGGGTGTAAAATAAAAACCCAGGATTCAACCTCTTCGTCTTCATGTGACCTTTTCTTTTTTCATCAGCTTTTTGTAATGTCCCACTGCTGGGCAAAAGCCTCTCCCTTGGAATTCCAAATCACTTATGACCCCTATATCTCAGGAGTATTTCGACCCACAGGGCCCATATTAGACCGAACCAAACTCGA
This sequence comes from Catocala nupta, assembly GCA_963675205.1. Lineage (NCBI taxonomy): Eukaryota > Metazoa > Arthropoda > Insecta > Lepidoptera > Erebidae > Catocala > Catocala nupta. Next base: position 29,087,626 of record OY776082.1, read on the forward strand.
CCGAGAGTTGATCCCAAGGTGTCTGCACACCAAGTTACAAGATACTCGGTCCAGTGGTTCCGTAGCTATGCCTGTCACTAACAGATAGACACAGACCCACATAGTGTTTTCATTAACCTCTTCGAAGAAGACTCAGAGGTTAACAAGCATGCGGTCTTCAGAATGGTATGCAATTATCATCACTTCAGTATTGTGCCTGAACGCCTTCATTCGTCGACGTACGGCTGCCGGCGGCCAGACGCAACGTTTTGATTATTATATCTCGATATTATTTAACAGACAGATAGATGAATAGATGTACCAATTGTTGTATAAGGTATCCTAACTAATATTATAAATGTTTGTTTGTTACGCTTTCACGCCTAACTACTCACACTACTACACCGATTATCATGAATTTTCGCATACACGTTGTCATGGGCACAGAAAAGTATTTTTTTTTTTACAGTGTAGGACGCAAACGAGCATACGGATCGCCTGATGGTTAGCGATTACCGCCGCCCAGGGACACCCGCAACACCAGAGGAGTCACAAGTACGTTGCGTTCCGTTTAAATTTGCCCCCACCAGAAGCGGGAAGGAGGAGAGGGGTTGGGCCTCCGTTACCCTCACTCACTCGACGAAACAATATTACAACGCAAGCGATATTTCACGTCGGTTTTCTGTGAGGCCGTGGTATTACTTCGGTCGAGCCGGCCCATTCGTGCTGAAGCGTGCCTCTCCTACGAAATCATTTCTTCCAGAAAAAGTGCAGTGAAGAGCAAGCGAAGCCGCGGGCAAAAGCTAGTAAGGAATATTTTTCAGAGCGGGGTTTAACCTCTGCAATGGCCTACATTTGAGATAAAGCGTATACGTCCTGGTGTGGACACCTGACAATTCTGGGGTGGGTCCAGTCCTTCTAACCGCCCTTCTATGTGCCAATGCATGTAATACGGATCTAAAAGCCTTATCCCACAAACCGCCTTTGTTTCGTCAGCTAAAACGGTGCCCAAAATAATAATATTATGGACTAGTGATAACAAAATTCAACATCAGTTCCATTATTTTCAGATTCGTTTAAAAGGGCACTAGTGATTAAAAAAAACATTAGTAGTTCCATCATGGAACTGTTAATGGTACTAGTGGCAACGAACGATATTTTCACTGGCCTCCGCCCTTATCTATACAAATAAATAAAACACTATTTTGTTAAATTCCAGGCGAGTAATAGCTGGTTTATACATATAATTAAAAACTAAAGACTGCAAGTAAAGATACAGGCTACTTTGTAAAAGAAAACGTTAGCGAAACAGCGCTTATTAACTAGTTTAAATAATTGGATATATTTTTTACTCGTATATAAGCTAATAGGATCTTGTTTACGTTACCAACCATGACTATCATAACTTAGCGTTTTGCTAGTGGTAATGTGCAAAAGCCAGCTAAGTGCAGATTATCTGGATAAACATTAAACAGTCGATAGTCTGGTCGACATGATTGAAAACAGGCTAGTAGCTTCTTTTCATTCAAGTCAAGCAAGCTGCATCTAGTTTTAGAAGTTCAATAAATTGCCTTATGCCTGTAGCAAAAATAGTGAAGAAAATCGCGAAGATCTCAACGAATATACGCGTACAGCTGTGTATGAACTACTTAGCATAGTCGCAACAAAGTTTTGTATTACTGCTGGTGACAGACGAGCCAGACAGGTGTGCCATCTGATGGTCGATGGATGGTGTATAGATGATAAGTGGTCACCATATACAAATAAACACAACCAAGTCCTAGCCTACCATAGACCACTTATGTGGCAGATAAGACCACTGTCAGGGCGAAGGTACGTAGCTACTGTATCCTATGAAGACGGCAGTCAAGTGGGTAGGAGAAGTAACGGTCCGATGATCAGATTAGAGGTCCGGTGCTCTCACTCATTGAAGGAAACGCATCAGTAACCTACTGTTACATCCCGTCGATATTCTGGGAGGAGGTACATCATCCTTGACGAGCCGAAATAATTATTGCCTACGAATGACTTTGCACGCGTTCGGCTGTCCACTATCGATCAATCGTTTTTTGTGAACATTAGCAAAAGAGAACGAACGTGCGGTTCCATTGACGAAAGCCACTTGTTCGACTACGTTTGCTTTGTACCCTGTATCATAAGGCATTTATAACATTTTGAATATATCCATATGAATAACTGTAGAGACCGCGACTTGGAAATCGTAAGGTAGGACGCTCCTGGCCAGATGGACCGACAACCTGAAGAAGTTGGCCGGGTTAGACTAGATGCAGAAGGCCGGATGGTGTAGCGTAAAATGGTAGAGGTCTTTGTCCAGCAGTGGACTGCAACGGGCTGATTGATTGCTTAATTGATTTAATATCTGTGATATACATTTGACGCCTACAGAAGTCCCAATTGTCTTCTTAGTCACGCCCTGTTTATAGTCATGGTTAAATAGTAAAGTTCCTTACCGAGATTTCTTAAATTTCCTCATGGCACGTCTCTCTTTATACCGAGTAAGTTTATTTATGTATGATTGGACATGTTTAGAATAAGATATTTTGTTTTTTTTTCTTACGTAGAAAAGGTTTGTACCCAGCAATTCAGAGACAAAATTAGTAAAATCATCGATCTATAGTAGAGATACACCGAAACACAGACGGTCATTGACTTGTTACAAGAAACACGGAGGCTTCTAGATAAGTCTTTAAGAAGTTGTGGGTGGACACGTGACAAAATCTAAATCTGGCACGTCTATTTAAAGAAATGTATATATTAGTCAACGCCTTTAATAAATATTCTATTTAATAATTTGTCGCCGTTGAAGACTGCTACATTGCACGTATGTATATCTGATTGAAAACATGTAACAAACAGTATTATTTAATTTATATATTCGCTAGACTTGGCCCGTCGTTACGCTCGCGAAGAGGTAGGTTAGGTTAGTACTAAACCTAACCAGAAAAAGTACTAATTTATATTAGTACATTTTTCTGGTTAGGTTACTGTTTTCTGGATAAAATATGTCCTTTTTTGTTCCCCTGATACATGTTGTATGCGAAGTTTAATGATGATCAGTCGGGAAGTTAAGATGTAAAAGCGTAACAAACGCACAAACTCACATTCACTTTTATAATATTAGGATATATTCATATAGGTATGATGAAAGTTTATATGAACTTAAACCAGCTAAATCTGCTTAGACTTACAGCCGACTCCAATTTCACTCGCGAATAAATAGGCAAGAAAGAGAATAACAAATTATACAATATCTTTAAAACATAACTTTACCTTGCATCAATTATTTTTCTTGCCATCGCACTTATGTTTGCATGAAAAATAAGTTCCGCACACCATTTACCGAATTTTTCTCGCTAACATCTAAACCAAATCAGAAGTTGAATGGCGAAAATTTTCTATTTATAAATCTATTAGAAAAAATAAAATACGAACTCGCGTGTTTTTACAATTGAAACCGGTTTTCTTAGCTATATTCAAGAAAAACATCGTCACATTAATCAATATACATATGTGGGGCACTAAGCCCTTGAAAATTTAAACAGAACCTTATACAGAGAATTACATAATTTATTTCCTCGTAAAGCTCAGTGGGGCCACCATTAGACTGCCCAATCTAAGGTACCCACGGCATTCACTTATGACCTTTTAAAGTAGCGCGCATTACATTATTTGTCACTCACTTTAACGAAAAATATTGTGAGTAGATCTATTGATGAGTGCTCTATTATACATGCATAGTTTCACGATTCTATCTCCGACGGGTTAGGCAGATGTGTACCTATTACACTCTAATTTGTTTTTTTTTGTTTTAAGAAGATAAAAGATAACACCCTCACTAGGAATAATTCCTGTAAAGCCCCCAGCTTTACAAACATTCCAATAACGATCACAAAAATCATCCAGACAAACTAACAACCTTAGATGAATCACACAAATGTTTGTCCCGTGTGGGAGATTCAAACACACAACACACGGCGCACTGGCCGTGGTGATGCGACTACTTAAAGCACTACGGCACCAGTGCAGTCATTTCGCCAACTGTTTCAATAACTAGGCGTGTTTTTCTCTTTGGGCAGTATTAAAAATTCTACAAATCCTACTGAAAATATTATGAAAAAGTTGGTTACTCGATCACGCGTAAATAATTTGTTGAACGGATTTGGATGAAACATTAGCATAGACCAGAGGTGCCCAGACTTTTATGTTATAGACCATTTTCAAAATTTAGCTGGTTCCGGTGGACCCCCTGCAGCTAGAATATTAATCCGCAAAGTAAAATCGGTATATTCGGACCAAAAAGTTAAATTGGGTTAAAATTTATCAAATTTCTACGGGCTGACCTTTTTTTTAGAAATTCTCGGGTCTCAGCGATTGGTATTCCTCAAAATATCCTTTGACCGATTGTGATCCACATTTTTTTGACACGCCAACGTAGATCCCCGTCTAGTCTCCCGTGGACCCGTAGGGGTCCACCTGGACCACTTTGGGAACTAAGGGCATAGACCATGTGCTGGATTAACATTCAAACTAATATTAAAAATATGAGTTTGTTTGTTCCGCTTTCACACCTTAACTACCCTACCGATCATCATGAAATTTCGCATACACATTGTTAGTGGAGCAGAAACGGACTTTGGATACCTATCATCCAGAAAAAATCATGTTTCCAAGGGTTAGCTAGTTTAACCCATTCGCTGTTCCGTGATAGACACAATAGAAAATCTATTGTTATGTATCATATGTGATTCATCGGACTTGGTATATAACCTTGGAACTTGTTAAGATAATATAATAATAATATTCTATCACATACACACAACACCATCTAGCCCAAACTAAGCAGAGTTTGTACTATGGGTACTAGACAATGAATAAACATACATATATAGATTTATATTTTGTAAATACATATTATACATAGAAACACCCAAACCAAGACAAACATCCATGTTCATGCACACAAATGTTTGACTTGTGCGGGAATCGAACTTGCGACCTCAGGCGTGGCAGACGGTTACACTGACCACTACGCCATCGAGGCCGACAACTACTTACACCGACCGATACTTTACATCCCAGTATCCATGTCGTGCACTAAACTAGTTACACAATACAATAAACAAAATTTATCAATGATAACCTAATTAGAGTAGTGAATACTAACGCCATATTAATGATTCAAAAACAGTCGCTTTCCTAGACCCAAATACGGCAAACTAGAAGGTAGTAGGAACAAATCAAGTTAAGTGGAAACCGCTCGTGATTATCAGGGGAACTAGCCTGTCTGTTACGAAGTTACACATTAAACTGGTTAAGTCAGGCTAGCCGTGGATTGATTTAATTGTATTTGATTCCGCTTGACTGTTTACACGGAATAGATAAGTATTAGGTGTTATATACAGACATATTCTTCGATAGCCATAACGTAATTATTACAAACATATATGTTCGTTTAAATATTGTTAAATGATAAAAGTACCTAAATACTATTAGACAGAATAAATTTTGTATGTATAAAAGAATATTGTCTTCTGTTTACGCCAATGTTATTAATTGAAATTAAACTCATTTATACGGATTTTATCGCGTTGTTTATTAACACTGTATTACATAATTTTGAAACTGTTACACTACTACTACTATTGATTGAAATTAAACTACTATATACGGATTTTATCGCGTTGTTTATTTAACACTCTATTACATAATTTAGAAACTGTTACACTACTATACTGTACTATTAAACTTTACTAATTTTAAGCTAATTAAATTATTAAAACTATCAAATCTATTTGTTTTTAAGTTTACACTTTCCCCGACGTTTCGGTTGCTTTTCAGCAGCCATGGTCACGGGGAGACTAAGATGGTAGTTCCAACTACCATCTTAGTCTCCCCGTGACCATGGCTGCTGAAAAGCAACCGAAACGTCGGGGAAAGTGTAAACTTAAAAACAAATAGATTTGATAGTTTTAATAATTTAATTAGCTTAAAATTAGTAAAGTTTAATAGTACAGTATAGTAGTGTAACAGTTTCTAAATTATGTAATAGAGTGTTAAATAAACAACGCGATAAAATCCGTATATAGTAGTTTAATTTCAATGAATAACATTCGCGTAAACAGAAGACAATATTATACTACTATTGAATTTTACTAATTTTTAAGCTAATACAATTATTAAAGCTATTACTTACTATACAGACGTTTCGGTTTCAAAATTATGTAATACAGTGTTAAATAAACAACGCGATAAAATCCGTATATATGAATTTAATTTCAATGTATAAAAGAATTTGTTATTTGTAGTTTAAATGTATAATGTTCCTTTGTGTTTTTGATTTTTGTATTGTTGTAAATCTAGAATTTATTTATTACTAGCTGACCAGGCAAACGTTGTTTTGCCATTTAAAAAAAATGTTAAGGGTGGACAATCCTTATCACTAAGGGGTATGAAAAATAGATAGCAGCCGATTCTCTGACCTACTATGTGTAAACTTACACTAGCACATAATCGGTTTGGTGTGTACAATACTGTAAGCTTATGTTGTTGAATAAATCAATGTAATATTAGATACTGGCGTCTTATTAAAAGATGACTTATTTGACGATTGGGTTGACAGATTTTACTCGACTAGCACCTTCAAGAACGTCCCGTAGAACGTTTAGGTATTTGTATAATATCAAATCTGTATTAAACTGTCCCACCGCTGGGCACGGGCCTCTTCTCAGTGTGAGAAGGGGTAGGCCATAGTCCACTACGCTGGTCCAGTGCGTGTTAGCAGACTTTACATATCTTTGAGAATGGGTTTCGTCATGATGTTTTCCTTCACCGTTAAAGCGAGCGATAATTATTTATTGATACACACAACTTCGAAAAGTCAGCGATGCGCGCCTTGGGATCGAACTTGAGATATCTGCGTGGCAGTCCAATTTCTGTGTCGCGAATGACTTTACAAACATTAAAACAACAGACACAAACAACACCGAGATCAGTAACTATTATTGGATCACACAACATTTTGTTTCGTGGGTTCATAGACGATCTTGAGCTATGTTATACACTGCGTATCTCAATATTTTGGTTTTGCCTTAAGACCCATTTATGATATCAGTTTCTTAAAGTATCATGATATTGTCTTCTGTTTACGCGAATGTAGATAGATACAGCTAGACTTCATGATACTTTGAGCTCATTCTGCGTAAATAGAAACACCAATGATTAAATTATGTTCGGGTACTTTGAAATAACTACACTGGAACATTGAAACAATTACCATCTTAGTCTCCCCGTGACCCTGGCTGCTGAAATGCAACCGAAACGTCGGGGAAAGTGTAAACTTAAATATAAATAGTTTTAATAATTGAATTAGCTTAAAAATTGGTAAAGTTTAATAGTAGGTAGTAGTATGTAGTGTAACAGTTTCTAAATTATGTAATAAAGTGTCGAATAAACAACGCGATAAAATCCGTATATAGTAGTTTAATTTCAGCGAGTATCATGCTTTGCATCTTAAGTTGAATAAATAATTATTATGCTATCTTCGTCTAATTCATTAAAAATAGAGACAGCATGACACTTGCTTCATAAACTTACTTCGTGTAAATGGGTAATTATTAAAAAATCATAGATGCGCTACTGTGTAGGTGACATTAAAATATGTAAAACATACTATGATGTCATCTCATTATAACAACAAGATAATTAGATTTTGATATGTTAATGTATAACTGATTCATCTTAAAACTAGCAATCGCTTATGGATTCGCCCACATAGCAAATTTAATATTATATTTAAAAGAGACGCAACTTATTTTATGAATTCGTTACATGGTTTATAACTACCCTATTACTGGCCACGGGTCTCTTCTTAGTATGTGAAGGGTTAGGCCAAAAGCTACCACGCTGGCTCAGTGGCACATCTTCAAAAACATTATATATATCTGTATATATCTCTCATAGATGCAGGTTACCTTAAAAAGTTTTCTTTCACCGTTAAACCGAGCGATAATTTACTATATAATACGCACGCAATATCGATAAGCCAGGGATGTGTGCATTACTATAATATGTTTGTAATATTCAATCTATTGCTAGCATGCTTTCAAGGTACTTTGATGAGCTCATAGATGACAGGCAAGTGGAATTGAACAATAAGAGGCAACAAGAAGGATTTCACTTTACTGGTAAATAAAAATACATCCTTTTGGAGTATCCTTTCATGCTGATAAATAAAAATAATTTATTTGAGATTGGCCTTATAGGTCACGTTGTTGCTTGTATTTTTAGACCTATTTGGTAGGTAAGGTATGTTGACAAAAATGCTTTTGGAAGAAAATTTTAGTTACACGAATGTATTTATATAAATCAAATTTCGAGCAAAACGTTTCCTTTCTTTTTCTAAATCGTTTGCAACAGACAGTTTATTTGGAATAATCTCTGGCTCACTTTACAAACATTGAAACAACAAACATAAAGGACACTCGAGTTTGGAATAATTATTTATGGGTCAAAGAAAATTTGTGGTCGAAAAATTTGGGATACAACCCACAACATTCAGTGCACTAGTAGTGTCGAGGCGATCACTTAACAACTCAAGCCGTCAATTTAGATGTTTGTTTTCGTTGTCAAGATAGTACAAACAAACGCACTAACGCATTAACTAGTGTGTATAGAATTACAGACTAGACGCTACGTCATTAATGAGGGCACGGTCCGTATTGGTAATGGAATATTTTAAATTTGGTTGCCACTCGCTGTAATTATGGAAACGCCTATCGGGCACACCCACTTCACTTGTATCTAAGGGCTAAACGACTTTTGTGTGTGTTAGTGAATTTTAGTTTTGTGTGGAGTGTTGAGCTAGTTAATAGAATTGGCAGTTTACTTTGACTATATAAGACTTTTTTTATTAAGTAAAATATTATTGTAGGGACTAAAAGATGGCAAAATATAGCATTTTGGAACCTTTTAGACCCTCGCAAAGTATAAGCGAAATCAAAGTACGGCAGCCGCGCGATGCGCAGCGCGACTTTTCACGGATTCTTTGATTTTTCTACAAAAGCATAGTAATTTATTTTTATATTTCTGTCTTTCTATCTAATAAAATATATTTTTTTGATTTATATTATTTATTCTGACAAGTGAAAATCCGTATGCTCTGGTCCCGAAGAGACATGCAAGTGCCTGTGTATATCATATATAAATACATAGATTAACGCTTGTGTGCCAGAGATATATTTCGCCGCCGATTCTACCTCGTCTACCACTAAAAGTAGCGCAAATATTCAAAATTTCTCCGAGGCTCTATTCAGTACACTGTTGCTAAGAGCTTTGAATGTAATTACTGAATAGGTGTTTCTAAGGTTCGTAGTAACTGTCTAACGTGCTTGCTGTTCCGGCGTATAAACGTTCATGTGTAGAAAATGTTCAATTACAGAAACGGTTTTCACTATCATTGTTTGTCCCGTTATTAAAGGTAACAGACGCGCACTCGGCTATTTCATTAGAGTAAGATCACCTTGCTAGGCATTTCACTAATCTTAGTTTGTACAGAATAGACTAGAGTTGGCGGATGATGAAGCTTTGACTATATTCACCCGACAAGTTTATTATGATGATTGATTTATAATCGACTAGCTAATCCGCGCAACTTCGTCTGCTTCACATAAGAGAATATTCCCCGTTTTTGCAACATTTTTCATTGATGCTCCGCTCCTTATTGGTCGTAGCGTGATGTTATATAGCCTGTAGCCTTCCTCGATAAATGGGCTTTCTAACACTAAAATAATTTTTAGATTCGAACCAGTAGTTTCTGAGATTAGCGCGTTCAACCAAACAAACAAACAAAACTCTTCAACTTTATAATGTTAGTATAGATGTGAAAGAGAAAAATTAAAATGCCAGGTTGTTGTTGGGTTATCTTTAAAATAGCCGTAATATGATAAAATTATCTTATATATAAAATTCTCGTGTCACAATGTTCGTTCCCGTACTCCTCCGAAACGGCTTGACCGATTCTCATGAAATTTTGTGAGCATATTGAGTAGGTCTGAGAATCGGCCAACATCTATTTTTCATACCCCTTAGTGATAAGGGTTGTCTACCCCTAAATTTTTTTTAAATCTTTTGGTCAAAACTTTTTTTTATGGCAAAACAACGTTTGCCGGGCAGCTAGTAACTAAATAAATATCACCTAACAAAGTCAGTAGGTACACGAGGTAGGGCTATTTCCGCGACTCCCAAATGGCGACGGCCTACTTACATAAAGCTAACATCCTGGGGTGGGCAGCCGATAATTCTAGGGTGGGCCACCCTTCTTATATACGTCAATACTAACAACGTAATACATAGCAGAACCTCACTAAATCATGGCACTCGTTCAAGTTAGAACAGCCCTTGGAGAAGTATATCCACCCTACAGAACATCGCATTATGTTCAATCCTGCGGTGAGAAATGCGACGTTTCTAGGCTCTTATGGCAGACACTATCCTCGCAACAGTAACAGATCCAGTAATCATTGTTCCTTGCACTGGCAGCACAACGAATTTTATTTTAGAAAGATCGGCAATGCGATAAAGTGACTGCTCGTTTATTAATTATATAAAAACACGACGGGAGTAGTCATCTAAATTCTATTAACTATTTGTAAATTGCAACAGAATGTTGACACCATGACAACATTAAATCACATTACGTAATGTTTTAGTCGTAAACAGATTAAATGTAAATTTATGAGTGAACTGATCACATTAGCATATCATTAAAATAGATATAAGAATTTCATGAATTAAGTATAAATGAAATATTTTAAAAACATATGAGTATAAGATTATTTTTGCATTATCGGATTTCCGTACCATTAGAATTGATGCTTCAAAATGCCAATAATAGACATCTTATACAATAACTAAAATTAAGTTCTTCTAACTAGCTATTTAAGGAGTGCATACATACATAGATACAGCTATATCCCCGTAGGACCAGTCAGAAAAGAAGAAGTAGACATTAGGCCGGCTATGGCTTGAGTCCCACCGGTCTCACGTAACAGAAGGCGTGCTTATTGATCCTACCGAGACATTTTCAGAGCTCGTGCTGCTAATACATATTTCTTATCAGAAATATCCACAGCTATAGGCATTCACAGTAGTCGCATTCACTACTGTTAGACCATCTATCCATACGAACAGAGAAGCTTAAGTGTTACTTTCGATGATGTTTTTGCTGATGTATGTGATGAAGTAAAAGCTTGTTATCATGATTAAATACTGCTAGGTACTGAGATTTTTCTGACATTAAATTATTGTAATACTTTTTGCTCGACGGCCTTGTGATTTCAGGTACTTTTATAATAAGCTTACCGACATTTGAGCAAAAGGACTCGAAAATCGTGACATGTGACATTGTAATTCAATAAATTTTCATACTTACCTACATACATTTTTTATCTTTTTAAGGTTGAGTATGTGAGCGCGAGAATATAGGAAATGGAGTGATTGCACTGCGGGCGTCTAAATTCGTCAGACAAATGACTTTAGAGCGAGGCAAGCCGGAAACTCAATTTTGGATGTATAATTGACTACATATCGATCTATAGAGACCTCATTACAATGTTATCATACTTGAAACATTGTCTATATAGCCTTCAATAAATTATTATAGACGATTTTCAATTTCTTTGAAGTTAAATTAGTTCATCTCTAAGAAGATATTTGCAATAATAGCTGAATAAATTTTTAATTAAGAACCTAATCAATTGATATTTTAAAAAAGTGTAATTTTCAACATATATATTTTGGAAAATAATGGTTATGATTTGGTTTTTGGACCTGTTCATATTTTAGGGGGGCATTTTTATTACATCTACAATTTTTTTTTTGAGTTTTATTTCAGAAGCATGTGCATAAATATAACTACAATCTATATCTCCATAGTCGCTCGAGAGAACAGGCGTAGTGCCAACTAATTTACGAGCTTCCATACGAAAAGCATACAAATAATTATATGTTTCTTTTTACATCTTACCTGTCCAGCCAGTGCATGTCTCTGTGTATCCGACACCCACCCTGGATGGAAGTACAGCACCGCTTCAATAGGATCATCCTCCTCAGATGTGCAGCACAGGGTGTCATAGACAAACACTATCATCATCTCCCTGTACAGACAAAACAAAAATAGCCTTTAATATTTAATATTCACTTATTGACGCAATATGTAATTTGAATATGTAAATAGGTGTGTCACTTTAAGTTCATTCAAATTTACATAGACATGATGATCTAAATAACACACATCTATAAAAATACCTCTTTGGGGACATGCAGGTGGAATGTCTAGTCAAGATATGCCACCTGCATATAGTAGTCTAGATGGATTTGATGTCTGTGTCGTCATGTCTATCTAAATTTGAATGGACTTATTGAAGAGCTAGTGCAAGTTTTGCTAGGTAAAAGTGTCACATTTGGCAAGTTATAGATTTTGACCAAGTTTATAGAGGTTTAGTGTATTGAAGCCTGTCAGACTCTGTACTGTTAGTGAGATGTTTTTGACAGAGAAGCCCTTCACTTTGCTTGACCTGAGAATTGAAGTCTCAGAATCGTACCCAACTGTAGGCTTTTATTATGTAACCATGAAGCAATATTATTTATAGTTAATAATATTAGTATTCTGGTTAACCTATCCAGCAAAGCCAAATGCTTGTGTTAGAAATGATTAACTCTCAGTAATGCTTTGACTAGGTTTCATACCTACAATTGAACCCTTACAACTCCAATGCTTTATTCAATGACTCTTTCAACATTGTACATTACATCTTATAAAGTTAAATTTAAGTAATGTCATTTTTTACTCAACCCAACCGTCTCATTTCAGTTATCTCTCCTTCGATGTCCTTATAACAAGACCTAAGCAACTATTTAAATAATTTCTATAAATAGGAATTTATTTTAATTGCCACAAATAGACACATTAGATATTCCGTACGTCAGACACTAAATAATAAAAACAAAATGCCAGTCTCAATATCAGAATAAGCATAAGAAATACAAGAAACAAGGCCACTCTGTCAATTGTTGATTGTTAACATCTTATCATAATATAAAGACACACACTATTTTAGATATAAGCAATAATTAACAGGGTTTCATTATTTGTTGCCTCTAGATATAGGATCTATGTAAAGGTTTTATGGGCTAGGAATTTATAATTTACTTGTATCCATAGGATATATTTTTTTAAGTTATTGTTACACCCATTGTGCTCATCTTGGTCCTTTGAGGGTAAAAATATGTTGTTTATAGATATTACTCATAATAGAATATGAACAATGCTTATAAGTTTATATGGATAAATTTAGAGTGCTCACTGTTTTATGTCAACCAAATAAATAAATATTTTGCAGTGCCTTCAAATTTGCTAAGGCTTTAAAAAAAACCCACAAAGTTCTAAGCAACTATTATAAAATATTATCTATTGTATTACACTTGGTTTGCAATTAAATCATTATTATTACATATAGGTAATAGATAACCAATATAATATTAACAGTGGTGTTGTTTCTAAATATAGAAATATTTATCCCATGTTTATACTTAGATAAGGCATGTTTTCTTCAATATATTTATTTTATTTTTGTCAGAAATACAAAACATAAATTAGTAACAATTTAATTTCTGTTAATGTTATTAGTACAAACATTAGACTTACTAAATCTAATAAGAATCATCTACAGTAGTAATTACTATAAACGTTTTTTTATTGTATTATTTTTGGTTTACACCTATGTATTTAATAATGATTAATTTCTATGTTAGTAACTGTGAAAATATATGTATGTAACTAGGTTTCATTTTAGAGATGGGTAGATAAGAATACATAAAATATACAGAAATATATAAGCTTAAAGAACGACATTAATTTTCAGTTATGTCGAAGATTATATGCGTGAGTAACTAGACATTTGATTATATATGTCTAATCAACCACAACGACGAGTAGACGACACGTTCGTATCAAATTACAATCCAATAATCCATATACAATCTAAACAATATATTTTTTACTCACTTTGCCATTTTGTAGGATGTTTCCGGCCCACTTCACAAGTATAACTATGTTATTTACACCATTTCAAGCGTGTCTAATTCTAATGTTGTTGTAAATTAATTGATTTCTAATGTTTCGTTTATTTTCATATTTTTATTATAAATTAATGAGCAGTCGTCCGTTCACTTCGATATCTTATTTGACACTTGATTTTTCAATGTTGCTAGGTGTGAAACTGTAACTGTACTGGTCGGTCCATAAAGTATATATTTTCTAAAATATGCAGAAATTAAGCTTTTATTATAAAGTAGTTTTGATATAATTAAAACTACTTATATACTTTAAATATAATTTTATTACATATTCAAAATATTAAAGTATTTGAAATTAGTAAAGTATAAGTGAACACTGCTAGTAGCATTAAAAAGCTTCAATACTCATGCAAGAGATGGCGCTAAGGGTGTCATTTAATTTAATCTAGAGGCACAGCGTAGGTAACATGAAGTCTATGATTTTACTCAGTCAGTTTCACGCCTACATACATCCTTAAAGGGGTAAGTAGAGCTATATTACGTATACATTTTGTTAGACTCGGTTATAAGCCCCATATTATATGTGGTGGCCCTAAATCCGGATTTTTTGTACGCATTTGAGAAAACTGACGGATCCTTCTCTAATATTTTTGTTAAGATCATACTTAATATTGTGTCAGATTTTTATGGAGTTTCTATGGGATTTTACCCACCAAAACTTGTCGTCCTTTGTTCTCCGTACATGATAACAGGTGATCATATTATTATTATTGACATCTTATTAGGATTATATAAGGCGACAATCGGCAATGGCTTATTTCGTTTGTCAGCAACACCAAAGACTTTATTAGATCTTCCGGGCTAAAAGTAATGGCAAGTAAGGACATGTCTCTAATCCGGTCCGGCGCGGTGCACTGTGGCCTGGATTTCGGCTTTCATAGACCTCCGATCAGTAATCTCGAAAGCGGTGACTTTTATGCCTGCATATGTTTCGGAAGACTAAATACATACACCAAAATTGTATAATTATATTACAGACTTATAAATGGCGCGGCGGCGCAATGAGAAATTTTTATTTAAAAATTTGTATACAGCTAACAGAATAAAAACATATATCGCCGGGTCTCGCACAATTGGCCCTAATTATTTTTCAGGGAATCAATCTATGAATTATTTGGAAATTTTTGATATATTGCATAATAAGACCATAGGTGCGAAACCCTTTCATTTTTTATTAAGCAAACATTTTTTTCTATAAATAGCACAATAAAAATAATACGACCACGAAAACATATGAATAAATGATGAAAACATATTTAAGTGACAATTGTTGGTTTTTTTTTAAATATTTTTTCTTGTTTTTTTATCTATATCAAATCTATAACTATGGCCTAAATAATGAGTACGATCACCATTACTAAATAACTATGTATGTCGTATACTATGAAATTTTGCAAATGGGTAACTAATTACCTAATAATCTCTTATCAATAATATTAGTGTCCCGAAGAACCTATTACTTAATAACTTTTTAATCTGTTAACTTAATTACTCTATCGTTATTTCAATATAATTTACTGATTACCTTGAGGGTAATTAGAAAATTACTCGCAATTAGAGTGGATATTTATATGCTATCCCAATTTCACCCCAATCAGTTCGCTTTGACGATTACAAGTGAATACATTTACTAAATAAAATGGAGAGTATCGTTACAAACTTAGGTTTCGTTAGTTAGATTCGTGACATTAAAAAGTGCGAACAAAATAACAAACTACCAACTTTTGTTCGAATCAGTGTTATCACGCACGACTGGACTGCAATTTATCCGAAGAAGATCGTGTGACATTTCAGGAATTTTGCCGAAAATTTGCTAGAGCAGTCGACAAACGTTGGCGTTCAGCAAGTCGGAAAGCGAACATATTCCGAAAGAAATATGAAAGTTGGCTGCAAACTAATATTGTCTGGCCTAGCTGCATATTAAGCCACTTGCAAGGAACTACTCTAGCTTCGGTTTATGAAGCAGAGCCATCTACATCAACATCTGCAGTTGGAACTATGACCAAAAGAAAGCATCCTCGGAAAGCTAACACGACCGACAAGCAAAAAAAGAAAAGAAGTGGTGACTTGAACGGTGAATGCAGTGAACTGATTTTGCAGTTCTCCCCGTGACCTTGGCTGCTGAAAAGCAACCGAAACGTTGGGGAAAGTGTAAACTTAAATACAAATACTGTACAAATAAAGTTTTAATAGTTTTAATAATTTAATTAGCTTAAAATTAGTAAAGTTTAATAGTAGTATAGTAGTGTAACAGTTTCAAAATTATGTAATAGAGTGTTAAATAAACAACGCGATAAAATCCGTATATAGTAGTTTAATTTCAAACAATGGTTGATGCCAAGATTTGTACTTATCTTTCGGAGGCTAAGTCCAATGCTGAATAACTTGGAGGCTGTAGAAAAAAGAGTAATATCACCTTAAAATGTTGGAGTTTGGAATATTTTCGCTGCATGCACGCATAAATGTGATGGAATGCCTTTTACATATATCATACAGTCATGACATCAAAAAATGGTCCGTAAGAGGAAAAGAAGATCAAAATGTAAGAGATGCAAAAAAGAAGATAGTTCAAGATCGTTTTAAAACCGAACTCGGCTTATCTTATCTTATCTTATGTGTGGAGGCCAGTCAGTACAGACCGGCGACACTTCAACCCATTGGGATCTTTTGTGTCGGCCCCAAGATTTATCCTATAGCTATCTCCCTATGAAAGCCAACGCGTCACATTCACATAGTAGGTGCTATATAGACTCGTCCTGTTCACCACAGGCTCTGCAGATCGAATTGTGTGCCAATCTTAATCTGCACAGGAAGTCGTTGGTGCCAAAATGGCCAGTGAACGCTCCTGTGAGCAGGCGTATTTGGCTCTTGTTATACCCGCAGAACTTCCGGGTGAAGCCTGTGGCTCTGTTTGCAATGAATTTCTTGGAGTGTTCCAGACCCCTAAGGGCCATCCACTCTAGCCTGTGTTTATCATTGCCATATGCATTCAAAGCTGCCTTGACGGTGCTCTCAGAGAGTCCCACGAATAGCTCGGGGCCCACAAACAGTTGCTCCGAGCCCTTTCTGGCTAATTCATCAGCCTCCTCATTGCCCTGCACCCCTGCATGTCCCGGAACCCACACCAGTTTGACTATGTTCTTTCTGCCACCTCTGTCTCTGCGCCTGTCACCCTACACGAGTCCAGAGCCTTGAGAGCAGCTTGAATGTCACTGAGAATATATACAGTCCTGTCAGTGACATTACTGTTAATATTCTCCTGAGCACAGGCAGTTATAGCATAGGTTTCCGCTTGGAAGCATATCTGCCCATGCTTTGGCTCACCTTGCAGTCGTTAGTATAGATACCAGCGCCTGATCCTGTTTTCATTTTGGAACCATCAGTGTACCAGATGAGACAGCCCTTGTCAGGGGATTGTAGACCTTGTCTCCATTCGTCCCTCGTGGGGGCCTTTATTTTCTCGGCTTACTCATTGATGTAGTGAAACAGGGCCAAAGTACTACCAATGACGAGCGAGAAGGTTCTTTGAAGATCCAGTGAAAACTGCTGATATAACAGGACTCGATGCGGAACTGATTCACAGGTTTGCTGTTATTTTGCAAGCGGTAACTTCCGGTGAGCATGGATACTGTGATATTCAAAGATTATGCATACAAAACTGCTGAGAGGTACGTGTCCTTGTATAATTGTTATTACATGTCTGCAACTGTGCACAAACTGCTACTTAATGGAGCTGACATAATTACTTGTAATGAGATTGTACCAATTGGAAACCTTTCGGAAGAGGCTTCGAAAGCCCGCAACAAGGATTTTTGAAGATTCAGAGAACACAACTCCCGTAAGAAGAGTAGAGTGAGTTCCAATGAAGACTATTAAACGTTTTCTTCTTCTTTCTTCAGATCCATTTATTTCATCGATGAGACCCACTTTTGATGCGAAGAAGAAGAAAACTTTCTTTAGTGAAACCCTTGATCTACTTAAGCTTCAAGAAACTGCGTTTGAATTCAGAGACGTTTCTTATTTAGATTCTGACTCTGAAATGGACTCTGACTCTGATTCGGACTCTGAATGATCATGATGATTTGGAGTATAATTGTAATTATAGCATTAATTTTACTTTTATTCATATTTGTTAAAAAACTTTTTTTATATTTATGTTTTTAAGATTATTTTTTATTGTTTCCAAATTAATTATGATGTATACTTAACTTTGATGATGTTTATTTTTATATTTTGTGTTTATTATTGTAAATAATCGTATATTTCTTGATTGAGGCATAGTTTACAAATGGTTATCTAAATAAAGTTATTCACTCAAAAATAGTGCCTTAGGAACTTAAATTAATTTAAAATTTGTTTTATCAATTATTAAACACGTTTAGTATAATAAAATAGTATATCTGTGTTCAAAGAAGTGATATATGTTGTGTTTCAAGTCGTATCATATAAATCTACATATATTAGACTGGTCGTTGGAGTCAACAGTGTGACAACGGACAAAATTTGAACAATCATCGTGTAAACCCGGGGAGTATTCTACTTTACTAACTTTTAACAGACACTCCACAACATTTGTTTACTCTGCTCACTATACTGTGAGCTTCGTCCACCACACACCGGCACAGATTTTGTCTCCTTTTGCTTGACAATAGGTGGAAGCAAAATTGACGACTAAACATTCGCCCCAGGCATGCATACACACATGTTTATACTACACATTAACTAATAGTATTACTGTAGTGATTTTATTTGTATTTTCTGATAAATCTATGTATATTTTTATCTTTTCCAATTAGATTATTTTATTTTACCCTCAATCTTAATAAATAAAGTTTTACTTATCTAAATTATCTTATCCAATACATTATAGTATCATTTCTTATAAATTTTAAAACTAATACTCAAAAAATCTTCTCTCTTTTGCCTTTCTGTAAGTTTATAGCAAATATTTCAACCATTTATACATATATAGGTACCCATCTGTCCCATCCCACTTTTCTTTTCTATTACTTAGGTTGTTTCTTTTTTATATATTCTAGGTGTTTGGTGATTGTTACATCCCTCAACCAACAATGAATACTCAAATGATGACCCGTAAGGCAACAGCCAAGGACACAGAAAACAAGTTAAAGGCAGCGCTGATGGAATTGAAGAAATTTAAGGCAGACAACAATATGTTATTAAAGGAACGCAGTGATTGCGAAGGCGAAATTGAAGCAGTTAACAACAAAGTATTGGAGCTTAAAAGGCAACTGACGGAGCTCCATATAGAATATATGGATGTCTTGGACCAACGGGACCGACTAGAAGATGAAGTTAGATCCTTCAGTAATTGTAATGATGTCTTTTCTAGGTCATTGAGCCGCAGCACTGAGCTTGAAGCAAGCCTGAATGAAGCTCATACTAAAATTATTTCCTTAGAACAAACCATTCAGGTGCTAAATGGTGCTGCGACTCAGAACCTCTACTCAGAACTCATGGGGGAAAAAATAAGTACACTTCATAGTTATAAAAGTAAGCTCAAAAGTCATGTTTTTATTAAAAGTAGTAGGAAATTAAGGCAATACTTGAAGTTAAATAAGTTAATTAAAAAGTTAGATTTTAATCTTAAAAAGTCAATCCAGTTTAAAAAAGTTACACAGCACAATAGTGAATTGGTGAAGGAGCATGAGGTATTTTTATTTGATTTAAAGAGAAGTAATGATCAAATAGTTGCCAGTAGGTTACAGTATGAAGCACATACAGCTGAATTAAATAATCAAATAATTAGTTTGGAAAATCGTTTAACCAGGATCAGCCTGGAACATCAAAAAGAAACTTCTGAATACATTCAGAAATATGATGAAATTGCCAGAGTTGGTAGGGAGAACATGGAACGTGTTCTCTCGCTAACTAATGATACTATATGCGGTAAGTGCTTACAGGCTGAACCTAATAACAACCTGTCAGCTGTTTGTGATTTGAAGTCAGTTAACAGTTGTCCCACCTCCTCTTCCTATCATGAAGATATGTCTGTGTCTTATTTGGTTAAGAATAACAATAATAAAAATTTAATCATGTTTTCTGACCAAATCGGTGTAGGTTTAACTTTATTCTTTGCGCTTTACCTTATTCCTATTCATTAACACAGGAACAGAATAGATATATTCAAAATCTGAATTTATTATTTTATAACAGTACATGTTATACAAATTATACAAAATTCTTTGACACTAATAAGTTTATTAGTAGATTTTTATTGACTAAAGATACAATGTATCTTTCATATTTTTATAAAAAACAACTTGCTAAGTTATTAGCATTTAATATATTATTATTTAGAGACACAGGTACCAGTACGGTAGTGAAGATTTTAGATCATAGTAGTAATATTACTACTAATTCCTATATTGATACTTCTATTAGTTTAAACTATTAGATGAGACAAAGGATAGGCAGTCACATAGTATTAGACTTATTCACCAGAATATTCAGGGTCTATCCGGCAAGGAGTTAGAATTAGATTTATTTTTTAAAGAACATGACATCCAAATATGTTGCTTAACAGAACATTGGTTAAGAAGTAGTCAACTAATATTTAATAATGAACATTATACTGTTGTAAGTGCGTTTGTAAGAAGGAATTCTATACATGGTGGCTCTCTAATATATGTATGTAATAATCTTAAATTTAAGGAAAGAAATGATATAGTAAATCTTTCTATCGAGCGCACTGTTGAATTATCTTGTGTGGAGCTGGAGCAACATGTCATACTTTGCGTGTACCGACCACCGCAGAGTGACTTTAGTGTATTCGAAACAGTAATGGAGGATATTTTAAAACGCTTAAGTTATGGTAATAGGCATATAGTAGTATGTGGTGATTTTAATATTGATTTACTTCAGCGATCAGTTCTTTCTGTAAGACTTATTAGTTTATTTAGATCATTTAATTTAAATAATTTATTTTTCGAACCAACCAGAATTACATCACACTCTGCTACGTGCTTAGACAATATATTTTGCGAATGCCAATTTCTAAATAGGGCCATATTGAGTGATTTGACATCCGACCACTGTGGGCAAAAGGTTGTATTTCCTATAAATACAATTAAAAAAGAAACTATCATCACATGTAGACCAATGACATCTAATCGCATAAAGGAATTTAAGAATAACATTAATGCCAAGGTTGTCAATATGGACCTAGATTGCAATAGTCCAGACGAACTATACGAGTCTTTGCTTAACGTCATTACACTGGAATATAACAAAATTTTTAAAATGAAGACATTTTACAAAAAATTAAAAGTTAAGTTTTGTGATTGGGCAACACCTGGGATATATACAAGTAGAGCTAAGTTATATGAATTATATGGAATAAAAAAATATAATTTTGATCCAAATTTTATTAAATATGTTAGAAATTATTCAAAATTATTTAAAAAGGCTTGTGCTACAGCCAAGTCCCTTTATTTAAAAAACAAAATTCGAAATGCCGACGATAAAATTAAAGCTACTTGGAATATTATTAATAATGAAACTGGACGCACCAAGCAGCGTGATAATACTATTAAACTTAATGTAAATAATAAGATAATTTCAAATAACTTGCAAGTAGCTGAAACATTTAATAACTACTTTGCAAAGATACCTGTTAATACAACTAGTTCCTTAAGGTCTTGCCCAGTAAAAGCAGAATCCTTGGTTAGGGATAGCGTGGTGGAGTGTAAAGTCCTGTTTAGTTTTAAATATGTACATCCGCATGACATAATAAAAGTATTTAAGTCACTTAATTCAAAAAAATCAGCTGACTTGTGGGGTATTTCTATGAAATTAATTACAAGTATTATTGATAACGTAGCGCCACACCTAGCTGCAATATTCAACGGATGCATTGATGTGGGCATTTTTCCAAATTTAATGAAATGTAGCAAAATAATACCATTATTTAAAAATGGATGTAAAAGTGATCCATGTAATTTCAGACCGATTTCTATATTACCTGCTATAAGTAAAATATTTGAGAAAATTATATTACAGCAATTAAAGAGCCACTTTAACGTAAACAACTTATTTCATACTCAACAATATGGTTTTAGAAAGGGTCGATCTACAATAGATGCGGGTGTTACACTTTTAAAACATATTTTTGCTGCTTGGGAAAATTCGCAAGATGCCATTGGCGTATTCTGTGATCTCTCAAAAGCCTTTGACTGCGTTGAACATCAAACGTTATTGCGAAAGCTCAGGCATTATGGAATTCGAAATGCTGCACTCGACCTCGTTAGTTCTTACCTAAGCGATAGATTACAACACGTTGAAATCAACGGAAGTAGATCTTCTGGATTACCAGTCGCAATGGGCGTGCCACAGGGCTCAATTTTAGGACCCTTTCTGTTTCTAGCGTACGTGAATGATTTGCCGTTCTTCGTACAGAATTTGTGCGACATTGTATTATTTGCTGATGACACATCACTTATTTTTAAAGTAGACCGTAAGACACCAAATTTACAGGGTGTTAATTCTTCACTCGCGCAAGTCCTGGACTGGTTCACGGCGAATAATTTACTACTCAATTCAAAAAAAACAAAATGTATTAAGTTTACATTGCCTAATATAAAGAGTCCTAGCATAAACGTTAATTTAAATAATGAAACAGTAACATTTGTACAATCCACAGTTTTCTTAGGCATTACTTTAGATGATAAAGTTCAGTGGGGCGCTCAAATATCGTGTCTTGCAGGGAGACTTAGTTCAGCAGCATTCGCGGTTAGGAAAGTAAGACAGCTTACTGATATAGATACTGCAAGACTAGTATATTTTAGTTATTTTCACAGCGTTATGTCCTATGGCATACTATTGTGGGGTAAGGCAGCTGATATTGAAACAATTTTCATTCTTCAAAAGCGTGCAGTACGTAGCATTTATAATTTAGGCCCACGAGTTTCCCTGAAAGAGCGTTTTAAAGAAATTGGTATACTTACTGTTGCGTCGCAATATATATTTACGAATATTATGTTTATAAAACATAATATTCACTTATATAATAAGAATAGTGATATTCACAACTTAAACACTAGAAATAAGCATAAGTTGGTAGGTCCGTATCATCGTTTACATAAAGTTCACAATTCATTTGCGGGACTCAGTATACGCTTTTTTAATAAACTACCGATTGATATTATAAATTTACCTTTACTAAAATTTAAAAGTGCTGTTAAAAGTCAGCTTATCCGGAAGGGCTATTATTCAATCAATGATTACTTAAATGATAAAAACTCATGGAACTAGTTGCTTGTTTCATACAGGATTCAAACAATGTATGTATTATATAAGTCAATTTAGTTATGTGAAGGTACTTCGTGTTTATTTGGTGGTGTTAAAGTATCTTTCTTTTCTTTTAAACAAACTTTGTAAGTAATAACGTAAATTTTGTTTTAACTACATTTAGTCACGAACTACCTTTTCATGTCACAAAGTGTAAGTGTATGCGTCCTCATGCCATACTATTGTCTATTACAAATGGCTACGTACTGATAAATATGATTTCAAATCTCAAATGCTTTTTACATAATATTACCAGCTTTTCTTTATTTTAGAATTTAGTTTTATATGGACAGTGACATATGGCATAATGACTGCAACACCTGGTACATAAATGAGTTGTAAAATACTGAAATTATAAGTTGATGGCGATTTAAAAGAGTGGCCTTGAGTTTCTTGCAGGTATCTTCTCATAGGCTCAACCTTTTGCCTGAACCTTGCAACTAACATAAATGTAAATTCAGTAAATAAAATAAACTCACTAACCCATTTGACGTTCATAAGTGTTACTTTGTGACCTAAGTGAATAAATTATTTTTGACTTTGACTTTGACTTTGACACTAAAATATGTTTTTATTATACATATATTCATATGTTTTCGTGGTCGTATTATTCTTATTGCGCTATTTATAGATGCCACGCTGGAATAAAGTTAAACTTTTGATACAATACAAATAAAAATGTTTGATTAATGAAAAGGGAAGGGTTTCGCACCTCTGGTCTCAAAAATGCAATATATCAAAAATTTCCAAGTAATTCATAGATTGACTCCCTGAAAAATAATTAGGGCCAATTGTGCGACACGGGAGATATATGTTTTTATACTGTCAACTACATACAAATTAAAAAAAAAAACTCAATGCGCCGTTTATAAGTCTGTAATATAATGATACAATTTGGAGTAGTATAAGAGTACAGTCTTCCGAAACATATGCAGGCATAAAAGTCACCGCTTTCGACATTACTGATCAGAGGTCTATGAAAGCCGAAATCCAGCCGACGCAACAGAGCGGCGCCTTCGTTTTTAATTGGGATGGCGCCTTCGTATTTAATTGGGATGGCACCTTCGTATTTAATTGGGATGGCGCTCTCCAAAATCTGCTGGGATCTTTGACCGACTGGTCAAAGATTAAGTGCATACTGTGGGTACATACATTGTTTCACAAATTGGGATGTAGATATTTTTAACCTATTATTTTTATTGTGTAATACGCGATAATAGGTAGGTATGAGTATAACTATGAAGCGTAGCTCCGGCTATCCACAAAATTATGCTTGGCATATCTGACGTTTCAAAATATTGTTGAGATGGCGGGACTATAGTTGAGAATATTGCAGTCATATATTTCAATAAAATATTGCCTGTTTGAAGCCTTTTTAATATCTAATAACTGCAGTCGTATTTACTATTAATTCAAGTGTTATTGTTCTTACAGTGACTTATTCTGCGCGGGAATTTGGTGCACAGACATTATGCTTTATAGCCGAAAACAAAACGGTTTTTGGTATCATTACCATTTTTAGATAAACGTGAAATAATTTTGTTATATGTGTATTTTTTAATCTTCATATAGATTAGGTATATGATTGTATTCACGAGTAGAGCGACTAATAGCGACGTCATTTTTTATTAACCCTTAAGAAACACTGTGGGGTAATTTTTTACCCCAGGCGCAAAAAACTTGATGTATTTTTTTTTCCAGCGAAGGTAATGTCATTTCGTTTTGTGTATTCTCAGTGCAGCGCGCACGCTTGAAGCTCGCAGACGCGTAGCGTGAAATATATCATCCGTCTGGCCTACACAGGTATGTGGGGTGAAAAATTACCCCAGGGTGTTAGTTACGCATGCTTTAATTTATTATCAACCTAATATATTATTACTTATTTTACAGCCTTGGAGCAAGATGAGTAAATATTAGTAGTACTAGTATCATATGTTCCAAAAAAGAATCAATCTGTTGTCCTGATATCGACAATGCACCACGAAATAAGTTCTGGTGCTCTCATAGAAAACCTGAAATCATTGAATTTTATAATTCTACCAAAGGTGAAATAGACGCTTTAGACCAGAAATGCGCAAACTTTTCAGTAATGAGACGAAAAAGACGTTGGCCTATGGTTATATTTGGCACGGTAATGAATACTACAATGGTAAACAGCTATGTCATTTGGAAAGCAAGTAATACTGATGGCAAAATGAGTTGTCGGGCCTTTGTTAAGGAAACTGCGCTTTCACTTATCAAACCCCATATTAAGAAGAGGAGACTTCAACCTACAATATCTAGAGAGCTGGGAGAGAAGATGGATTGTTTTTTGGGTCCATTACCTTCGACGTCTCAAGAAGAAGATACAAGTCCTGCTCTTAAGAAAGCAATGTCTGGACGTTGTCATGTTTGTACTCGCAAAGATGATCGTAAATGTACGAAAATTTGTCATAAATGTTCGAAATTTGTTTGCAAGAAGCATTTGTTGGAAAAAGCAGTGTCTGATGTGTGTTGGAAACAAAGATTAGAAATAAAATAACTTTAAAATAATTTCAAAGTTCCTATGTCGTACTTTCGTTTAAAAAAAAAAGATTTTTTTGATTTGTTATAAGACTAGCAATTTTTATTGTATTTCATTTTGAGTTTCAAATATGTTTAGAACATCTAGTCGATGTTCAATTAATGTAAGTTTTTTTTGCAAAATTTTTTTAGGGGACTGTTTTGGAGACTATTAGTTGTAAGTGAAAAATGTATGTTTTTTGTTAACGTTGATTAAATATAATTTCTATATGCTAGATTGATGTTTTTTTTAAACAATCGTATAATTTAGTAAGTCTGCTAATACATATAAACTACAAAAATAATTTATCTTGTATAGGTACTGTGTCTTGTTAATATCCGATTGGGGTATTTTTTACCCCACGGTGTTCATTCTGTAACCGAAAATAAGGATGTTACTTAAGGGTTAATATCACTAGCAATTTAGTTTGGTCATATCGCAACTGCCATTGCGGTGTTGTGGGTTCGATCCCCACACGGGACAAAAAATTGTGTGATCCACAAATGGTTGTTCTGAATCTAGGTGTTCTTTGTTTCCGTTGTTTGAACGCTTGTAAAGTACCTCACGACACAAGAATTAAAGGAAAGCTTAGAAATGGCTTTACTTCGGTAGTGCAATGTGTGAGATCCGAACCTGAGACCACTCGATCGTAAGTCTAAAGCCTTATTCATTATGTTACCGCCGTAAGTATTACCTCCATAGGTTATCAATCTTACGAACGAAAATTTGAGTCATCATCACTACCTGAGATTCAATTTACTAGATTTATAATATTGTGAAAACTCGCAACTCATACCAGTTATAAGAATTTTATTATCTATTTCCGCTGACCGGCGCGACGGAGGTTTTGCTTGATGTCCCACCGAGCATCCGGCCTGACAGACATTAGGGCGAAGCACGAATATTATACAGAATTTTAATTAGGCAAAATACTGCTTACCTACTTAATTATGTAAAAATTTAAATAATTTAAATTTATAACACGTTCGTTAAAATTTTCCGCTTTTAGCAGATGAAATAGTGACGACTGAAATGGTAAGTGACTTTAAGTACCTACTTACACTTTTGTATAATAAGCTGTCAATATGCATCCAACCATTGGAACGCTAAGTGTTTCTCGTAACTTAATATAAATACTCTTCTGATGATGACAAGAAAAAAATCTATTAAGGGTTTCGGAGTCACATACCTACGTATCTTGGTAGCCTAGCCTACCGATAAGCAACCAAGACGAAGAAGAGCATGCGACTGCCGTGTATGAGAGGGTTCGATACGGCAGCCCAATAAATAAGTAAACGAGAGGCCTTAGGATTGAATAGCGACGTGATCCCACTGCACTGCACAAGCATACTAACTTAGTTGGACGAGTAAAAGAGAAATAATTAAAATAAATATTTGCCCATCCCTCTGGGGATATATGAGACTGCATAGTCTCGCGCGTATATGTACATGATACTAGATTCTGACCGCGGCTTTGCTCGTGTAAATGTACGTTTGGTTAGATATGTATAGGGTTGCCATCTCTAAAATATGGCAACCAGGACAAGACGCGTGAAAACCCCAGATTTTAGAGTCCAGAACCCGGACATGTCAACAGGTTTTTTAAACATAGTCAGTGTAATAAAAAACAGTTGAAAATGTCATAAATTTTTTATTTCTTTTTAGGCCTTAAAATTAAATTTAGTTATCTTTTAAATATTTAAACCCGGACTACAAATGAAGCCCCGGACGCTCCCCGGACGCCCTCTAAACTAGGACAAATCCGGGGAAACCCGGACGGATGGCAACATATGTAACAGTACTTTTCTTTAGATGAAAGATACCCTATTACCTTTTCTGTTTCCCTGAGAACGTGTACCTACGCGAATTTTCATGATGATCGGCCAATTAGTTAAATCGTTAAATCGTAAAATATAAACAAACTTATATTCACAGTTATAATAATATTAGGTTAGGATTTACCTCTCCCATCTTCTTCTTCCTAGCCTTTATTATTCCCAAGTCACTTGGGGTCGGCTTTTCTGGTCTAACCGGATTTGACTGGATATCAGTTTTTACACGGAGTGGCTGCCACCTGACCTCCGCAACCCGAGGGCTAACGATACCCTAAGGCTAGACCAGTGTCAGGATATTATAGGGCACTGACTTCCCAGTAACGACTGCCATAGATGTTCATGGCAGCCGGGACCGACGGCTTAACGTGCTCTGCGAGGCACGGAGCATGCGATAATTGTCAATCAATACGTACATAATTTCGAAAAGTCATACAACTTCCGAAAGTCAGAGGTGCGCGACGTGGGCTCGAACCTGAGACCCTCTGCATCTCAGTCTGTTGATCTCCCATATTTTCCTTTTATTCTATCTTTCATTTCTGTTTTCAAAGCACGAGTAATATACATACATATACAGTTGTGCAGAACGTAAGACGTATCCACTCTGTTCACGTTTGAAATAGACTAGCTGAGCTATGGACAATTACCCACGACAACAAAAAAAGTTTTTGGTGAGGTTCAGCCCTACTGATAATGCTGTTGTGAGTCTCGGGCACCCCCAGGCCCTATGCAGTCTTCGCTAGTAGTTCTCAGCCTACTCTAATTAGTTCTTCCAGGATTTCATGGATCACCCTGAACCTGAAAAGCTGCTTGTGTATCGGTATCCGACAGCACAATCACGCAACCCCTATGCAGCGATGTAATCATTCGCAAGATATGCAGATTAATTACATTATTACAAAAGGTAACAGAAATTAATCAAATGTGAAAAAAACACGATAGATTTCACATAAAAATCTTATAATTTCGTAATTCCCTGAGTTCAGTGACTCGCTCAGAATTTCATATGATCAGTACTCGCGTCACGGGCGCGTGAGTCAAGATGGCGGTCTTTGTTCTGCGCATGCGCCGTGCACGGAATACTACGCCCAATGAAAGTTTATTTGTCAATGAATTCACAAAAAATACTGTCCGGAGAAATTGCCTTGGTCGCTACTAATGTTGTAATTGTTTTGTTAAGTGAAAGAAAAGTAGTAACGGATCTTATGGTGAAATAGTGCCGTGACGTTACCGTTGGTCGGCGTTTGAGTTGATGTTTATTGTTTACGTATTTATTAACACTTGTATTTTGCTGTGTTAATTTAGCGTATGGATTCGTGGTCTACAGTCAGTCATGCTTCTTCTCAGCTTAGCGATAGCAGTCTAAATTGTGTCAACCCATTTTCCGTAGCGTCCGTAAATTCCAATGTAACAGGTCATGTTTCCGGAACAGTTTCACATTGTGCTTCAGGTTTGGATCTGCCACGAATCCCTTCCTAAGTAGATTATCATTGGTTTAGTCAACCGAGGCACTAAGTTTGTTTATAAAGACTTCTAGCTCAGTTAAGTTAAAGATTAGGAAGATAGTTAGAATATAATATCAAAGAAAGTTCTGTAAGTAGAGCTCACCTCTACTTTAAGCCCTCTCACTAAACGCTGAATAGATATATTTAGATTAAATAAATATATTTTCATTATTATAACTTAAGTTATTAAAATTAAAGTTAAGGTAGTTTAATATGTAGCTAAGATTGGGCAAAGGATTGGCATATGAGAAGTTACCTGTACATCAAACATCAACCCAAAAAAATTACTTGAACCCAGATTTATTGATTAAAATGTAAATAAGTATAAATATTGTTTTAACATCGACAGAGCCTATAAATATATTTTAAACACTGGCCTAGGCTCGGCCTATACTTAGCTAATAAGTTTAACTAACAAAATGTTACTTCAATAGCTTACAAAGCACAGGTCCGACCGCACGTGGAGTATTGCTCATATCTCTGGGAAGAGGCCCTTAAATACCAGCTCGACCCACTTGACTTCCTACAAAGACGGGCAGCAATCTCATGGATAGATTGGAGTTATTGGAGCAACGGAGAGACTTTGGGTCTCTCTGCGTGTTCTACTGACTCTTTCACGGGGAGTGCACTGAAAACTGTTTGATTTGGTACCAGCGGCCCGTTTCTATCACCGTACCACTCGACAACGAAGCAGGGTTCATCCATATCACCTGGAAGCGTTCAAATCCAAGACGGTAAGCTTTCAGCGATCATTTCTCCCACGTACGTGCAAGCTCTGGAATGAACTGCCTGCTTCGGTGTTGCCCGAGCGCTATGATATGTCCTTATTCAAACGAGGTTTAAAGAGAGTTCTTCTTTCACGGTAGGCAGCGGCTTTGCTGTGTCCTGACATTTCTGAAGTCCATGAGCAGCGGTTACCACTTTCCATCAGGTGGGCCATGTGCTCGTCTGCCAACAAAGGCAATGAAAAAAAAATATTTTGACGTTCATAATCGTTAATTTGTAACCTAAATGATATAAAAGAGGTTTGACTTTTATTTTACTGTTTGAATATACTGTTCGTTAATTAATAAATCACTTAGTATGTTGATTGTGTTTCATTATTATAAGTAGCTCTTTACCACTGAGCTAAGAAACAAATCACGTTCGCTACACGCGACGCTAGAGATGCGAAGTGCGGGTGCTATATTCTGTGTTAACCGCTCAAACCCCGTTGACGCCTTAAGGCGTCATCACTTTTGTACCCGTCAAACCCCGTTGACGCCTTAAGGCGTCAAGCAACAAAAAAAAGAGGGTCGCGCGCTAGTTTTTGCCGTTTTTGTATTGAAAGGCCTGTATTTAAAGTCTTGTATTGTATATCATTGTACTCGGAATGAACTGAGCTTTTCGAACGAACCATTTACTAACTGAATAATAATTGTCTAATATTGTTATTGTTATGTCACGTGACTTCGCGCCGAGCGTTCGTTCGTCGATGTTATTTGTGCCGCTGTTTACTGTCGTTTTTTGTAGGGCAAGTATATAAGTGTAATACATTATTGAAAAGCTTATTCTTTCTATTTTTAGAGACAATAAAAACAATACTGACTTACGTTATTTTTGTATAACAAACTGAAGCCCAAAGTAACCTATTATCATTTATCAGTTTTCCCGCGCTTTTTTATATTTGTTGTTTTTTAGTACAGTATTATATCGTATTTCAGGTTTCAATCACTATAATAGTGTTATTTATTAGTGTTTCTATAAAAATATCTGAAAACAACGCACAAGGTTACGACTAATATTCTGTAAAAAAAAAAACAAAATTTACTTTTGCCGCGCTCTAAATGTACTCGTCACGCATGTCAATGCTACTTTCAAATGTCAATATCTTAATTTTTTCTCACAGACATATATAAAAAAAAATGTTTAACTATAAAGAGCATATTTCTATTTTTAGACACAATAAAAACAATACTGACTAATGATAATTTTGTTTGTCAAACTGAAGCCCAAAGTAACCTATTATCATTTATCAGTTTTCCCGCGCTTTTTTATATTTGTTGTTTTTTAGTACAGTATTATATCGTATTTCAGGTTTCAATCACTATAATAGTGTTATTTATTAGTGTTTCTATAGAAATATCTGAATACAACGCACAAAGTTACGACGAATATTTTTTAACAAAAATTTCAATATTTACTTTTGCCGCGCTCTAAATGTCCATGACACGCACGGTAGTGCCACTTTCAAATGTCAATATCTTAATTTTTTCTCACAGCCATATATAAATACTTCGTTTTACTATAAAGAGTATTTATCTAGAAAATAGAAAAAGTAAAAACTCTTCTTATAGCATTTATATTTCTTTAGAAACAAATATTTTCAATAACGAACAATTTGTACAGTTCTGCTTTGTTTATCCAGGCGTATAAACTCAAGTATACACTTCAATGCGATGATTCATAATACTTGTCGTAGCTTACAATGTGTATTTCTAAGAAACACGAGCGATGTTATCATAACTCAGAGCTCAAAAACATAAACATCGATAGGGCGTGTCAAGTGGCGCTTTAAGTGCCGACCGCGCGACGGGTGTCCGATTACCGGGTAATCTGTTATTGTTTACATTAAGTGCGCGCGGGGCCGGAAAGGTTAAACTTTACAATTTAAAGATCAAGGTTGAACGAAGGCGCACGTACATAAGAATTTGCGCAGATATGTAGGATCAAGTATGTGAACAGTACCTACCTATCTTATTCATCATGATAGTTTAAAAGGTGCTTTTTCAACAACAACAACTGCTTTAGGAATGATTACTGTGTCGAGAAAGACTTACAAACATTCAAATAACGGACACGAAAATCACTGAGACCTGGAACAACTTTTTTTTTTGTTCAACAATGGTGGCAAACGCGTATATGGCTCACTTAATGGTAAGTGATCAGTGATCACCATAGTCTATAGACGCTTGCAACACCAAAAGCATCACTTGCGCGTTGCCGACTCTTTAGGAAAGGAAATGGGAGGGAGAAGGAGCGGGAAGGGGAAATGAGGGTGATTGGGCCTGCGGCACTCTCACTCACCGAACGAAACACAACAGTAGGAATACTGCAATTTCACGTCAATATTCTATGAGAGGGTAGTCCTTCCCCTCTCGAGCCGGCCCATTCATGCTAAAATTAGCGAGGCTCTCCTATTCTTAAATTAAACTTATTTGTGTAACACACATTTTTTTGTCTGGTACGGGGATCGAACCCACAACATTCGGTGCACCGTCAAAGGCGACGCGACCATTTAAACCATTACGACATTCATGCAGTTAAATTGGTCCTATATCACATGAACTTATCATAACTTATCTTGCCTCAAAACCTCGTAATGTATTAGTATTAAGAGAGTTATGATATAGAGTGTACTTGCGTTTGTGCACATACTTGTGCAGTATAATATCATTTGAACAGAAAAACTGTTGTTACATATTTTTTTTTTTTTTTTTTTTTTTTTTTATCAGAAAAATACCTTAACCCGGGGTCATGGGGGTGGAAAAGTGTTACACAGACGTTGGGGTGGGTCTCACAGACCCGTTCATTATAATCAAAATTATTCCAATACTTTATAAATAATAAAGTGAATATTAATTCGTGTTTAGTTTTTTAGGTATTTATGTAAATAAATGAAATACAAATATCATATTATATTATGTTTTAATCATATTTATTAGACCTTTAAAAAAAAGAACGACAAATATCAACAAAATCTTTCTCTTCTACTTAAAGGTAATTCTAATATTATTTAACAATCAGTCTTAATGTTTTAATGGCACTTTTATGTAGGAAAATTAATTATCTTTAGAAGAAAAACCACCAGCCCATAAATCGCTCAAATTTTGTCTGCCTGATCGGTAAAGACCAGCTAGATTAAGAAGGCCTATAAAAGCTTTCAATTCAATCATGTATGTGCATTGGTGCATTCTTTTACATGGGTGTACTTAGATAAATTAGTACATGAAGCTATTTTAGGTATAATGCGTGCATTAGTATGCATAAGTATAGATTGCAGCATATCCTCAGTGATGAAAAGATTCCGGCATTCTACTTCAGACATCGCCGATTTTGCTTCTGGTACTACACCTGGCAATTGAAAGATTATGTTTTCGGCTCTGGTTCTCACATTTTGTCGAAAAGGCGTCTTATACCACATTGTATCTATCGTCTTTGCCACGATAAAAACCCGAAGAACACTCACGGTTTGCGTTTGAAGAACCTGCCGATCCAGATGTACAATGCTCCTCCGGCGAACGATTTCTATCCGATAGCGTAGACAGAGGAATGTCATCATCATCAGACTTTGAGATATCTTGCTCTGTGTCACTAGGATTACTACGCTCACTCAAGTGATCTTCTTCATCACACATCTCCTGGTCTGACAACGCAGAATCAGAGTCAGACTCTTGTAAAATCGAAAGAATACGCTGTCGTTCTGCCTTTTCTCGATCCATTTTTTTACTAAGTACCTACAAAAAATATAAATAAAATACATTAAACTATATATCAGTAACTTTAATTGTAAACAACAACAAAAACACAAATATAAAAGGATAAATACTTAAAATAATATCTATACAAAATGGCGTGAAATTGTGACACTAACTGCGGGGATGGGTCTCACATACCTTATTCAATTTTGTGCACGTGTAACTCCCACTGCGGCTGTCGCACGACTAACATCTTACCTGGGATGCATAGAACAACTCAACAGCTCCAGCTATTGAGAAAAATGGCAACGTCGCACGCATAGTAACCGTACTAGAAGCGAAATAAAATGTGATGGGTCTCACAGACCCAACCCCCATGACGCCGGGTTAAGACTAATTACATTTGAAACTCGCCAAACATATTATTTAACGGCGACGAAACATATTGTTTCTGCTAGTCTTAATTAAGTCTAAACACAAACGTTTCGTATTAACCTAAATGATTGCATAATGTTACGTAAACAGTTGACTACTATTTATATCGGCAGTACTTATAGGAAATATTGTTCAAACCAATTATTTCGAGCTACCTTCCAGTTCGGCATGCTTCCAGATTCAATGTGGTTGGCTTTTTAATTAATCGTTATTACGAAAATACTTTGAAATACATACGTACTTATGCCTATATTTTCAGAGGTAGCAGTGTAATACATCGACATTTTAATAGCTAAGACTTTAGCTTTCGCGTAATAGGGCCGAGCGAGCCTTTGCCTATGTTTTGGCAATAAGCATAACGAGACTCAGATGGTGTTATAGTCTGTTTAATTTCAGTAAAAGTAAAGCTTATATACTAGTGTGGCGGGTGTATACATTTGCATGCGTGTGCATTTTAACTTATCTTAAGATGTGCTCTATCGGAATACGTGTAATAATGTAGTCGCTACATATACACCCCCCTTTAAAAATGAAAAAAAATATTACAACTCCTACTTAACTATTACAATTTCTATTTATAGATACAATCATAAAAATCTTTATAGGTAAAAATATGTGTTGACGTTTGTTGTGACGGGGCGTAGTTTTTTTTTTTTTTTTTTTTTGATTCCCAGGATAAAATGCTTGATGCACTACCCGCCGGCTAGGGGACGGCACCGGCGGGGCGTGTGGGACTCACCAGCCTAGTGCTGGGATACCCACTAAAAAAACCTGGGGTGTTCCCTCTCTCACCCAATGGGGGGGGCCAGTTGGGAGTCTGAAAAGATTCATCCATAGCAGGCCCCCCCGTGTGGGTGCCGGCCGGGTCAATCGGACCCGACCTCCTCTCGTCCCCGGGGGAGAGCATTTCACTGCTCTCCCCTTTCGACGTTAGAAGGCGCGCGGGAACACCGCGCGCGCCCTCTGTGGGTTCTTACTCACGGGTGGCAGGGTCCCCTGAGGCCTTGCCACCCAGAACCCTTAGGTGGGGGGCAGGAGAGCGACATAAGCGCGTCTCCTGCGCCCCCTCCTCCGGCGGCGGATGTCCGGGGCGTAAGGATCTTCCTCACGCCCCCGCTCCGCCGCCTCCTTCTGCGAGATGACAGCCTCGCAGAAGGACCTCATTGCACCCTAGCACCTGTCGTCGCCGACCATCATGGATACGACGGTCGGCAACGAGAGGTCGGGGCCAATCACGGCGACCAGGGCACAGCGCTCCTCGGCCCACGCTGGACACTCCTCCAGCGTGTGCTGCGCCGTGTCCCGGTCGCACTCCTCGCAGTGGTGACACCTGGTTGTCAGCTCCCTACCGGCTATCTTGCACAGGTACTCTCCGAAACAGCCGTATCCGGAGAGCACCTGAGTAACGCCGTCTGTCCGTCCATTGCCTTAGCACCGGACGGACAGCCTCGACTGTCCTCACCCCGTAGCGGGGCTGGGCCAGCCTTTCCCCCCACTTGGCCTCGAGGACCAGTCGAGCCTGGGACCTTCGCGTCTCCACCGCCCCGTGAGTGGGTTCCTCACCATGGAGCCGGAGGTCCACGCGCCAGTGATACACCGACGCTTGGACCTCCGCCTCCAAATCCCAGGGCGGCGATGCCGCCAGGACGCACGCCGCCTCAAAGGAGACGGTGCGGTACGTCCGCGACAGTGACGGTGCGTAGCCTAGGTCAAGGTACTTCGTGAGTGGTTATCCAATGCACTTATGCTGACTGTTTCTTGCAATTTGTTTCATTCTCTTGTCCATGACCTTGAGCATTCCGTAAATGAGGAAAATACCCAGCGTGATGATGTTTTGTCCTATCGCGATGTTTCTTGTCCACCGTAGTTCCAGTACGAGATTTTGTAGTTGGTCGGCTTCCTTTTGGTTTAGGCAACTATCGGAGTTGTATACAATTTGACCGTTGGAGCTTTGGTTGCCCATTATTTTATCCCGAGGTGCTAACGATGGATGATGATATTTGTTGTGATCTCGCGAGTATTTATATCGATTGAATGCTTGCGTCACGGAATACAGAACCGTACTGTGGGCTTATCTGTCCGTCCTGAATTGGTGATGTACGTGTTTGAATGGCTGTGTCTGTTTTCTGAATTCGTAACGTTCATATTTTCGTTGTTGATGACAAATGCTGGTTTTAATCTATCTATTGATATTATTGTTTCTTTATCCTTGACCTTAATGACATATGTTTTATCCATTCTTCTTATCACTGGGAATGGCCCTTCATAGGGTGGTGTCAGACTTCTTTTTACTCTGTCGCATCTTACAAATACGAGTGAACATTCTTTAAGTTCAGGATGAATGAAAATTGTTCGGTTGTGCTTCTTGCGTTTTGGTACTGATGGCATTTTATTAATATTCTTTAGAATATTTGTTACGAATTCTTCGTATGTAGAATTCCGATGTAAAGATTCGAAAAATTCTCCGGGAAGACGTATAGGTTCGCCATATACCATCTCTGCTGCACTATATCCTGTGTCCTCGCGTAGACAACTCCGCAAACCAAGTAGAACGTTAGATTCTCTTGTCATAAGCGCTGATTTTAAGGTTCTATGAAATCTCTCTATCATTCCATTTGACTGTGGGTGATATGGCGATGTCCTAATTTTGTGTACTCCCAAAAATTGTGAAAGTGATTCGAATATTCTTGATTTGAATTGTCGACCTTGATCCGTAGTAATGCGTAACAGGCATCCAAATCTTGTTATCCATCCTTCATATAGTGCACGAGATATTGTTTCGGCTGTGATATCTTCAACCGGAATTACCTCAGGCCATGACGTACAGCGATCTATGATTGTGATTAAATATCTTTTCCCTTGAGAAACAGATAATGGTCCAACAATATCGATGTGTAAATGTTCAAAACGCTGCGATGGCATAAAACTTCCTACCGGTGATATGGTGTGGCGCTGTACTTTTGACTTCTGACAAGCTATGCATGACTTACACCAGCTATTAATATCTTTGTTCATACCTGACCATAAATACCTTTGAGTTATCATTTTTCTAGTAGTTCGCTTGCCCGGATGACTTAGTCCATGAATGACGTCGAAAACCTGTCTTCGAAATTTCTCTGGTAAATAAGGACGATTCTTCCCAGTCTATGTGTCGCAGCTGATGCTTTTTGTGGAGCCCAGAAGCATTATGTTTTTAATTTTCAAATTCCTATTGTCACGGAGTCTTATCAATTCTTGGTCATTAAATTGGCATCTTGCTAAATCGGCATAATTAATCGGTGATGGCATATCAATTTGTTCAATACGTGACAGTGCATCTGCAGCAATATTATCACGTCCGCTTATATGTTGAATGTTAGTGCTATATTGTGAAATAAAGTCCAATTGCCGAATTCGCCGTGGCGTATCGTTTGATGATGGTTTTTGGGAGAATGCGTATGTCAAAGGTCGATGATCTGTGAAAATTGAGAATTCTCTTCTTTCAATAAACGTTTGAAAATGCTTGACTGCCATGTATACTTCAAGTAATTCTCTATCAAATGTTGAGTATTTTTGTTGAGCTTCACTTAATTTTTTTGAGAAAAATCCTAATGGTTCCCAGTTAGGTCCGGATTTTTGTTGTAGAACCGCGCCAACACAGGTAGAACTAGCATCTGTTATAAGTAAATATAATAAATATAAATAAATATTCTACCACATACACACAACACCATCTAGCCCAAACTAAGCAGAGCTTGTACTATGGGTACTAGACAATGGATAAACATACATATATACTTTTTTTTTTTTTTTTGTAAATATATACATATTATACATACAAACACCCAGACCAAGACAAACATTCATGTTCATGCAAACAAATGTTTGACTTGTGCGGGAATCGAACCCGCGACCTCAGGCGTAGCAGTCGGTTACACTAACCATTACGCCATCGAGGCCGACAAAAAAAGTGCCAGTGGGGCAGTGCGTGAGGGATGCTCTGTTAATATTGCGTTCATGATGTTTTCCTTGCATTTATCAAAGGCTTTTTCAGCTTCTGTTGACCAAGGAATAAGAGAGTTATCATTCTTTTTCGAGTTGTACAGATAGTCGTTTAAAATAATCTGATATTTGGCGTGCGGCAGGTTATTTCTCTAAAAATTAAGCATGCCTAAAAATCTTCTTAATTCTTTGGTTGTCTTTGGTTTAGGAAATTCTGCAATTGCTTTGTAATTTTCCTCAGTCGGGTGTATTCCTTGGCTCGTTATATGATAACCTAAGAAATCTATCTCGCTTTTGAGGAACTCGCATTTTTCGAGGTTAATAGTTATTCCATTCTCCTGTAAGCGTTTGAAAACTGTATCTAAGTGGTGATAATGTAGAATCTCGTTTGCCGAGGCAATTAGGCAATCGTCGACAAAGACGAAAACAAAATCTAAATCTCTGAATAGGGAGTCCATGAACCGTTGGAATGTTTGCGCTGCATTGCGTAGACCCAAAGGCATTCTTAAATATTCGATAAGTCCAAAAGGAGTCATAATAGCGGTTTTTCACACATCCTTAACTGGAATAGAGTGGTAAGCCTTCCGGATCTGGCTGAATACGTATTTTTTTCTAATATAATATAAGTAAAATCGGTTATTTTCTATAATAGCATTCTATAATCGCCACATGGTCTCCATTCACCATTATTTTTCTTGACCATGTGTAAAGGGCTGTGTAAAGGCCTTTCTGATAGCCCATGGGCTATCAGAAGGGCGACAAATGCCCTGTTCCATCATACTTTGAAATTCTTTTTTAGCGATGTGATATTTGTCTGGAGGCAATGGTCTGGCACGTGCAGATACGGGTGGTCCTTTAGTAATAATATGGTGCTCAATCTTGTGTTTTGGGGTAGTGCGCATGGAGGAAGGCCTCGTAATGTCCTTATATTTTTTTAAGAGTTGAGGTTTGCGAGGATTCATTCCGATGTCAATAGTGCGAATTGTTTGCTACATTGATTTGATCAGGATTGCAGGCGTTGTAAGCTCAGTTACCTTGTAAATAAGTCTTCGACCAGCTATGTCGACTAATAGCTTATAATGCTCTAAAAAATCTGCTCCTATTTTGGTAATTGTTTGCGTCAGCGACGACAAAATTCCATGAAAAACATCTCCGTAATCCCAAGTTTAAAGTAAGAGTTTTTCGCCATAAGTCGTTGATTTTTGTACCATTAGCAGCATAAAGTGGATATTGTTCATTTTGTGTAAATGAATGTCTTTGTGTCTCGCCGATAACTGAAATATTTGGTCCCGTGTCAATCAAAAATCTCACTCCACTTTTTCGGTCGGTAAAAGTGAGGCGGTTGGACGGGTGAATAGCACAGATATCTGCCGTAGTCTGCGCTTTGATTAGTTTCCCTGATCTCTTGAGTTAAATTTTTGTTGGCAATCACATGGTTCAATACAATTTCTTGCATATTTTCCGTATTTATAGTGATAAAAACAATAGTGTTTTCTTGCCGACTATTTGCTCTTGAACTTGACTTCAATGGGAAATGCTGACGATTAAAATATCTTTGAGTGTTGCATCGATGGTCTTTGTGATCACGTTGAATTGCACTTAATTCCAGTTGTATTTTTGCTAACTGTGTTAATACGCGTGCCATTGCCCCTTCATCAGTTTTGTCTATGTTTTCGTTTACAGCTGATACATCGGTAAGTTTTGAGTTTGTTATAATTTTGTCAGCGATCTGGCTCATCTTGTCGATATCCATGTCTTCTGTAACTGCTAAGACTGTAGTAACTGATGGTGGTAAAAGTCACAACCATAGCAGCTTGATGGTTTCGTCACCCATTTTTCCTTTTCCAAGAACTTGCATCTTGCGTAAAAGTTGTGATGGTTTTTGATCGCCGAGGTCCAATTCAGTCAATAATTTTTTAAATTGGCGCTCTTCTGACTCCTGATAGCAATTAATTAAGCGCTCTTTGATGGCCTTATACTTTTCTGTGGATGGTGGAGAGGTAATGAGGTCACTAACCTGTAGTGTTTCTTCCTTAGATAGCTTTGCTATAACGGTAAAATATTTATAATCGTCGCCTTGTTTTTGTGGTGCTAACATGGCTTCCAGTTGTGTAAACCATAATTTAGATTGATCGCTCCAAAACTCCGGCATGCGGGATAAGATGGTGGTACCAGCCGCTACTTTCAATGTTTCTTGATGGCCATAGCTTGATTTGCAAGTTGTTTGGTTCATGTTGCTTATTTTCTTGTTGCGAAGTCCACTTGTAGAGCCAGAATCGTAGTGTCGTCGGGGTCACCACTTTGCCTATGTTTTGGCAATAAGTATGACGAGACTCAGATGGTGTTATAGTCTGTTTAATTTCAGTAAAAGTAAAACTTATATACTAGTGTGGCGTGTGTATACATTTGCATGCGTGTGCATTTTAACTTATCTTAAGATGTGCTCTATCGGAATACGTGTAATAATGTAGTCACTACAAGCCTATTGCAGTTTTTCAGGTCCAAACTCTGTGCTGCACTGCTGAGAATTTCTAGACAGAAAAATAATCATCAAAATCAATTAATAATTGGTGGAATGATCGCGTAACGTAAAACAACATGCAGTCTAATTGAAAACCTCCTACTCTTTTAAAGTCTGTTAAAAATCACATAACACTGACCGATCCAGACATCGAACTCGAGTACTCAAGCACAACAGGTACCTACATACTCTCTCACTAATTAAATAGTTAATATTAATGTGAGTTGTCTGTTTATTCAGGACATTTCTAGGCGTATGAGTCCGATGTTTATTCTCTGTCCTTTGTTTTAAATATGTGATTTGTTTTAAATGAGATTTATGTTCAGAATGTTAATGTGAATTAAGGAAAGTGTGTGTGGATCTTTGGGTGGTCTTAAAGTCACTGCCCTTTACCGATTGAATGTGGAAGTCGTGGATTTTTACCTCCTTTTACAGAATCTGAAGAAAGCTTCGTTAGATCTTATGCTGTTTTCTTTTTCGTAAATAGGGTTACCAGATCCGTCCTCTTTAAGATAGTAAAGCGCTGCGTAATCAGTGGACAAGAGCTACTTGTTCCGAAATTTGTTTTTACAGGAGCGGTGATGAATTATATGACTACTGTTGCAAGTGTTAAGGTTAAGGAAAAGAATAATATATTTTATCTTGTTAACACAGACGGTGCAATCTAGTTAAAAAGGCAAGCATATGAAGGTAATAATAATATGCGTGATCGCGTTAATTTTCTATATACATACACAGATTCACGTCAGTTTCCCAAAGGGGGTAGGCAAATACAACGATT
Organism: Catocala nupta; assembly: GCA_963675205.1. Taxonomy (NCBI): domain Eukaryota; kingdom Metazoa; phylum Arthropoda; class Insecta; order Lepidoptera; family Erebidae; genus Catocala; species Catocala nupta. The sequence continues at coordinate 29,129,122 of OY776082.1, forward strand.
TCCATTTGCTACGATCCTGACACACTTCGCTGGCTTCCTTCACTTTTATCACATTCTTCATACACGCTCGCCGGTATAAGGTGCTCTTAACCTGGCCTTTGTCCAGAACGTCTCCGATCTGATCAAGAAATGTTCGCCTAGTTCTGCCTCTTGCGACTGTTCTATTCACACTAGCCTTATAAACTTTCTTAGTCAGTCTTATCTCGTCCATTCTTTCTACATGCCCAAACCAGCTTAACATACCCTTTTCTATTCTTGTCACTATATCCACTTTCATGCCGCATCTCTCTCTAATCACACTATTCCTTATTCTGTCTTTTAGAGTCACACCATATATGTCTCTCAGCGCTCTCATTTCTACAGCATTTATACTGCTCGCATGCTTCTTTTGCCATACCCAACTTGCACTTCCATGCATAAGTGTAGGCACTAATAGTCCTGTATGAACAGCCAAACGTGCCTTTTCAGAAACATTTCGACTGTTCATAAAAGCGCGTAGAACGCCATTCATTTAATTGCCAGCAATCGTTCTCCTTTCAATATCTCCCTCTTAATAAACCATCCCTTGCAAACAAAGTACCCAAATCTACTCTTTGCTCCAATTGTTAATTTTCGGTTTCATATATTTGTATTTAGGATAACAATAAAGCATTTGACTATGCATATGGTATTCGCAAGTTTAGTAGAAGAAAATGAAATAAGCTTTGTGATTTTTTTACTTAAATTACAAGGTTTAACTTCCATATATTGTTACGAGCTGATCCGCGCAACTTCGTCTGCTTCACATAAGAGAATTTTCCCCGTATTTGCAACATTTTTCATTTATGCTCTGCTCCTATTGGTCATAGCGTGATGATATAAGCCTATAGCCTTCCTCGATAAATGGGCTATCCAACACTGAAAGAATTTTTTAATTCAGACCAGTAGATATTGAGATTAGCGCGTTCAACCAAACAAACAAACTCTTCAGCTTTATTATATTAGTATAGATTTGCCTAGACAGTAATGTATTGTAGTTCCTCCAAAGGTAAACACAAGAAAATATATACATAGCTACTGGATCCGAGATAGAACCAGTTTCCCAGGATGCATGGAACGAAGTTTTGATCTACAGACAGTTGTTACAAGTCAGGGATTTCATTATGTTTGTTTTAATGTCTATAAAGTACGTACAACATATAGACTAAATCATTCCTAGTGCGGAGCGGTTTAATAAAGGGTGTTCTGTGAAGAACTAATTAGTAATTAAGACCGAGGTTAATCCACTAAGCAAAATGTTTCTTCGTAATATCACGGTACTTGAATAGTACCAATACGTATTTCTTTGTCTTCAAGATTAAAAACTATTAATGTACTAGAGTTTGCCCGCGGCTTCGGTCGCGTAAATTTAGATTTTGTTAATAATAGCTATTCCTTGGGAACAGCCCCTTTTCAGGATCAAAAGTAGCCTATGTCCTTTTCTGTACCCCTGACAACGTGTATGCGAAACTTCATGATGATCGGTCAAGTCGTTGGGCGTGAAAGCGTTACACGAAACGAACATACAAATAAACAAACATACAAGCTCACACAATTAGGATTAGGAACATATGTACATTCAACTATTCATATGAGAAACTAATGCTATTGTCGTGACAACCTCTCTTTGTTTTGGCCTGTTCGTGATCACTCAATGCCTTTAATCGTTTGGTTATTATTATTCAAGGTACCGCATATCTGAAAAGTTTAGTAACCCGTTGTATTAATATATTCGATAAGGAAAAGGTAAGTATTGTCAAGAGGAGTCACAAGTGCCCAAACTTTAAAACAAATTCAGTATATTTTATAGGTTCATTATATAACAGCTGTGATAACCTAATGGGAGAATATTGGACTTCCACGCAGAGGTCACGAGTTTGATCCCAAGGCACGCATGTCTGACTTTTCCTAGTTTTGCGCCTTTAAATAAATAAATATTGCTCACGCCCATTTAACGGCGAAGGAAAACATTTTGAGGAAACCTTCGTATCTAAGTGTTCTTCATAATGTTCTCGAAGATAGTTGAAGTCTGCTAATTCCCGCTGGGTTAGCGTGGTGGGTTGTGGCCTAACCTTTCTAATATTGAGAAGAAGACTGAGCAATGGGACAGTTGATATACAGGGCTGATATTATATTAATGTACGAAGAGAAATCGGTGAATATTCTCTGACCAAATAAGAGCCGTTCTGGAGACCGGCCAAGTAAAATAAAAATGAAAAATTAAAAATCGCTTATTTTATAACATAAGAAAGTTATAAAAGTGTTTAACAAAACATAAAGTTAGTGTAGCAGATCTTATCAGGTAAATATTTAACGCAGTCCCCACACTAGGCAAGCCTGTATCGTGGGGTCCCAGCCAAACATAGTTACAATAGAGATTTAGACCTCCTGCACTTCACAATTGTAATTACATAATTATAATAGAAACAAATAAAACAGTGTTTATAACTATATAAGATAAGACAACAAGACAATTTAACAAAATAAAAACATTAAAATACTGAAATCTCACGTTTAAATTTCTAATTATTTTATATACTTATTAAACTATAAATATAATACATATAGGGAATACTATTATATATATTAGTAAAACATAGTTCTAAATATTATAAATAAGTAAATATGTTCTTTGCTATCGTAGTTAACAACTGTTCTGTCTCTTCATAAGTGAATTTACTTAACCATTCATAAGCTTTTATTTTTGTCTCTGATTATAAATGTAAGCTGATAGGAACGGGTAAAAGCGTTGGGCAAATTTACATACAGGTACAGGTACTCTAAAGAGACGACCGCTGATCAGATCATTATATTCCGTAGATGAAATAACTGTTTTGTGCACAGGTAAAATAATAAAGTATATAAAAAGTTTCCGGGCACTTAGGAGATGACATTCCTCGTAGAGTTTAGTGGTTGGGTATTGTCTTGGCTTCTTGAGCATATTTTTAATAAAGCGCGATGTGCTCTCTCTAGTTGAATCATGTGTGATTTGGCTGCTCCACCCCAGCAGGGGATGCAGTAGATGAGCAGTAATTGACACAGTGCATAGTAAGTCATTTTAAGTGTTTCTGAAGAGGCGGCATATCTTAGTTGTCTCATTATTTTTATAGTTTTTCTTACTCTGTTCGAAAGGGAGTTAATGTGGATTTGGAAATTAAGTTTTTGGTATATCATGACACCAAGGTATTTGGTTTCAGGAGTTCTATCGATGATGCTACAAGTGCATTTAGTGGATGATGGATTGTGACATATGTGTAGCTTCAGTTTTGATGAAGTAGGCGGAGCAGAAGCGGCAGTTTTATGAAAGTACATGAATTTGGTTTTGTTTAAATTAAGCGTCAGAAGGTTGTTATTAAGCCAATTCGCTATTGTAGCCATGCCACTTTCTGCCCTGTCAAATGTTTCTTCCCAGTTTGCACCCCTAAAGAGTATAACAGTGTCATCTGCGTAGCAAATCATTTCCAAATTGGGGAGAAATAGTTTGTGGATATCATCTATATATATATTAAACAAACTAGGTCCTAACAAACTGCCTTGTGGCACACCATAATTAATATTTCTGGAGTCACTTAGTTGGCCAGAGATTTTTAGACACTGTCTCCGCGCCGTCGATAACTTTTGAACCATTCAAAAGAAATACCTCTTATACCTTTGTTTACCAGTTTCTTTAATAGTATCGGCACGGAGACAGTATCAAAGGCTTTTGCCAGATCTAAGAAGACACCAATACAATTCTTAGACTTATCTAGATTAGAGACCACAAAAGAAGTTAACCTAGTCACCGCATCATTGGTCGATCTACCCTGACGAAAGCCAAATTGATTTGCTGAGATTAAACTTTTTTCTAAGCCGAGTAAGCCTTTTGTTTATTATTTTAGACTCCTAGAAGAGAGATTGGGCGGTGTGCACACTTGAATATAAATAAAACAAAAGAGGCGCATATTATAATTGAATAGAATAGAATAGAATATATATTTATTATTTTGGTTACAGGAAATAATGTTACATGTCACTTAAAATTAAAAAATTTAACAAGTGCGTTAGATGTTTTTGGCGCGGTTTGTCCGGGCGGGGATCTTTTGCTACCTATTACGTAATTCTTTTCACACACTATTATATTATATAAAGCAAGTGTGAGAAGTTTTGGATTTATGATCCCACCAGGTCCTAGACCTGAAATTACTTATACTAGGAGTGATTGTGATCTGCGAGAAGCCTATGCTGACGGGAGGGCGCCGCCGTTCTCTTGTGGAGGAGCGGTTTGCCTCTCTCCAATTTGTTTACATATTCTACTCCACCTATTCTATTTGAGAAAAGGAATGGGTTGAATTGTCCGTATCGCGTATATGCGGGGCCGGGATCTTCTAGGCCGCTAATCGTCAGTGAAGTTAGTTTTCTATCATATCGTGATGGAGATCGTGTGCTCTGAGATGCCACGGGTCTTGTCCAAGCATTTCCCAAAGAATTTTTGTTTCAGTGCGACGCGGGAAGCCACCTGCAGCTTTCAATGCCATTCTGTATTGTCTTTCCAGTTTTGTCAGATTGCTCTTGCTGTATCTCGGTAGGAATTTGATAACTCCATAGTCGAGTACCGGTAAGAGGCACATCTGTATGATGAGCAATTTTGTTTCAATGTTCACTTTTGATCGGTAACCTATGATCGGGTATAGGGCACCTCTTACTCGTTTTAACTTTTCGACTCTTTCCTTTGTGTGTTTATTCATTGATAGTCTCTTGTCCAATACGACACCGAGGTATTTTACTTCGTTCTTATATTCAATCTACTCATTTTTCAATTGGATGTAATTTCTATATCCATTGTTTATGTTTCCTCACTTAGGTCTTTTATGAGAAAACATGATGCACTCTGTCTTGTCTACGTTGCATTGGAGGCCCCATCTCTTGTAATAGTTGATAACTTCCTCCACTGCCCATTCTGCACGCCTAGTGGCATGATCTGGTTTCTCCGCTGCATTGAGAATGCACAGATCATCTGCGTATTGAGAGAGCATCTGACCTGCAATTCGTGGTTTTGGTATGTCAGCGACATATAAATTGAAAAGTACGGGTCTGAGGATCGATCCTTGAGGAACGCTGTGTGGTAAATTTTTTTCTGTTCCTGTTGTTGTTCTAAATCTGCCTTTAGTGGTTCTATTTGACAGATAATTTTCTATTGTCTTTATAACGTTGTTACGGGCTGCAGCTTTATACAGTTTCTTTATTAGGCCTTTATGATTTATAGAATCAAACGCCTTGCTGAGGTCTATCGAAATCATGGCCACGCTGTGCCCTTTCTCCAGGGCATCGGTGATGTATTTGCCAGTCCTCAATATTTGTGTACCTGTGCCTCTTTGGTGAACGAATCCGTGTTGGTATTCAGGTATCAGTTCGTTGCTTTCGGTATTTATTCTAGAGAGAATAATGCGTTCGGCCCATTTACCCATGATGTTAAGTAGACTGATGGGTCTGTATGACTTGAGTTGTGTGTAGTCCTTTCCTGGTTTTTGCAAGAAAATGCATATGCTTTCTTTCCATCTCTTTGGGAAGTATCCCGTGTTGATAATGTAATCCATTATTCGTTTGAAAATGGCTATCATCGTGTCACCTCCCAATTTTAGAATGTCTGCTCTTATTCCGTCGGGGCCCGGTGCTTTCTGATTTTTGAATTTTCGAAGAGTCATTTTTAACTCTGCGTGAGATGTTGCTTCCAAGGGTTGGAATGGTGTAAATTTCTCCGTATTTTCATCTTCATGAGAGATATCAGACGTGTGTATGATGGCTGTGTCCACGAGACTATCGATGGTCTCTAATTCAGTGTTGCAATTTTCTATACGGGGGAGTCTTTGAGGTGGTTTTTTCATAGCTCTCTGTCCACTCCACATTTTCCTTCTGTTGTCGGTTTTATTCTCTAAAATTTTATTCCAAGTTTGGTCTCTGTGTTCTGCAATTTTCTTTGCCAGGTTATGTTTTATGCTGTTGTATTCTCTCTTTTTCTCATTGTATCTTAGATGGCGTCTGTTGCTATGTTTTTCGCCTTGTTCCTCATTTCAATCAATTTGTAAATATCTTCGGGAAGATTTTCTCTGTGGTTGGTTTGTTTGAGCGGTGCAAATTCATCTAGCGTTTGTAGTATGGCTTTTTCCAGTTTTGTGATAATTTCATCGCAGTCCGTGTCTGTTTCAATTTTAGTGTTTGGGTCTATTTTGCTTGTTGAATACTGTTCAAACTTCTCTCGTTTTTCCTTATTTGATTTAATATCTTGCATGTTCCGACTGAGTGGGATCTCATAATCAATTTTCAAGTTGATTATGGTTATCCAGGGCATGTGGTCGGACTCTATGGATTCTGTCTGTTTGCATGATTTTATGACCAAGTCTGACTGATCATATGTTGTGATTGCTATGTCCAGTATGTTATTGTTGCCCATACTGGTGGGTCTGGATGGTTGGCCAGAATGTATGATTCTGCAATCTCCATTGTCATGTATTTCTCGTAATACAACTCCAAGACCTCTATCATTTAAGCGGCCAAGTAGTTGCATCCTTAGGTTCATATGTCCTATAATTAGGGCACCCTCCTCTCTAAGCAATTGTTCGAATTCATCAGATAATTCATTTTGATTCGGTATTGAGACGTAGATGCCTTTTATTGTGATGTATTCTCTAGTTGTGTGATTGATGAATACACGAATGCTGCATCCTTCGATGTTTCTCTCGTCGTCATTGAAGGAGTTAATGAGTTTAGTTTGGGCCTACCTTATGCCTCTTTTGATGTATATTATAGTGCCTAGATGGCTGGCTTTCTGTTCATATATCTTGTTGTAATTTAGGATGTTGAATTTTTGATTATTTAGATTGATTTTTGCTTCGTTTATGATAGCAATATCTATGTGGTATTTCTGAATCAATTGTTTTATTTCGGAGAACTTCTTCCTGATACTCTGTGCGTTAATGTGCAGGATCTTTATGTGTTTCTTACTAGCTTTAGTGGAGTAGAACATCCTTAATTTCTTTCATGAGTGCCATAAGTCTTTCCGTCGTTTTTTCAAATATTGAATTTTTTTCTTCTCTAGTTAATTTTTTGCATGTTTGACTTCGTTCGCTTTCGAAATTTCTGCTCATTGCCTGTGCATACGATGTACTCTTTTGAGATGTCGGCCTGCCTACTGGAGATCTCGATTTTCTATTTGTTACTGGTGATGTTAGCTTAGACGCAGATGAGACACTTAGGTGTTGCTCTTCCGCTTTTTCAGCCATTTTCTTTTGTCTCTCAATTGCTTTTTTAAATAGTGGACATTTCCTCTGTGTTGCGGTGTGTTGCTCTGGTTGTACATCCATACAGTTTGAGCAGACACTCACTGATTCATTCTGATTATTTTTGATCAGTATAGTAGGTTCTCTTTTCGGTGCATGACATGCGCTCGTTGCGTGGTTAAATTTAAAGCAGTTTTTGCATTGCAGCACTCTATCTGACCCTACTTTGTATCTTTCAGGTCTTAGTTTAGACGCGCAGAAAAATGCTTCAGCCGCGTTTTTCATTCGTTCAGCTATTTCGTGGTAAGATAAGTCGCCACTGAATATGCACAGTTATAAATCGCTAGTTATCTTTTTCATATTTAACTGGATAGTCATGTCCCATATTTCTTATGATGACTTTTGTTGTTTTTATTTGTTCTGCTTTAGGTTTCGGTGCTATGAACACGAGGTCTGGCTTGAAGCTTTTGATGTCTTCGATTGCCTTTGCTCTTTTTTCTAAATCTGTGAGTGTGATGAGGATATTCTTGCTTCTTTCGTTCCTATTAATACGGCCGTGGTGTTTGTTCATTATCTTGGTTAGATCTCTCACGAGTTGATCGTTCATCATCTTTTTTGTGTCCTTATTATCTTTATATTTGTATCTCGTGTCTATGATTAAGATCGGTGGTACGTGCGTGCTATTCCTAGTTGGTTTATTTTGCGCAGTGGATGCAGGTTCTTTATGTAAACTATGGAGTGTTTCTGTTCGCCTGGTAGCTTTTTTCGCTTGAGATACGCCTTCTCCCTCATATGGGTGCGAGCGCTTCAGTGACTGACTTCGCGATCTCGGTGGATGGTCGTTAACAGATGAAGCCGAGTGCGAGCGGGATAGCATTATCGCACCTCTCTTTTCCTGGTTCAAACCGGTTTGAAGCGGTGCAAACCGATTTTGAGACAATATTGCATCGGCTACCACTTCAGTGGTTTTAAAAGTCTCGATACTTTTTTGCGTAGTATTTTTCTTAGTTTTTAAGCTTAGTTCACTTGGTTTGATTTGAACTGTATTTACTTTTAAGCTATTACATACATATTCCTCTTGAGTTGTGAACTCAGTTTGGGGAATTGCTTTAATATTTCTTTGTTTTTTGCATTCCACACAGTTATGGAATACACTTCTTGCTACTGTGTTTATGCACGAGTAGATTTTATAGTAAAGGTCTGGTATAAACTTGCCGTTCATGTGACGATGGTTTACGAATGTACAAATCTTTATTACACTGGTTTTGTTGTACTTTTTGCATTTCATTGTTTTTATTTTTGATTATCCATTTGTCCACTCTAAAAAGTTTTTTATGTGATTCCTATGGTTACACTGGTTGCACTGCACGGTGAAAGTTCCGTCTTCGTTTGTTGAGAGTTCTCTCACTGTTTCGCATGTTACTTGATGATCTAATTTAACTATTTCACTATTAACTAATAAGTCCGTCTCCATTGCTGAAGAGTCGCTTTCACATTCCTATCTTCTAAATTGTCTGTTAAATTCACTTATTGTACACTAAAGAGTCACATTTTGCAATGTATATTTTTATTATATGTATATTGCATATTATAACAGGTATGTAGTTGGTAGAAATCAGATGTCTCTACAGAATCCCATTTCTAGTGGAGCAAGTAGAAATACCGTTGAAAAGAAGGCTAGCATCAGTCGAATTTAGTCGTGGCGGCCAGTCTTAATAGAGAATAAATGTTAGTGTACGTGATTTTATAGTGATTTCTTTACTTCCTTACTTTCATAGTCCGAAGGGACGGCATTCCGTTCCGACCGAAACGATCAGTCGCGGAACCAACGACTTAACAAGCCTACCGTGGCGCAGGGGTGTGTAAGTGAGGCACTTGATTAAATTGAAGGAAGCAATAAACTTAAACTTTGCGTATACCTTCACGAAACTGACATGGGTCTTCCTATTTTCTTTTAAGAGAGACAACTTCTACACTAGAAATAACACCTGTTACATTGGCACCTGTGATACAATGTTTCATTAGTATAGGTGCCAACGTTTCATCATTTTCTACGAAACTGTTACCACATAGTGTATTTTCTTGTTGTGTTTATACTATTGTATTGTGAAATAAATTATTATTATTATTATTATTATTACCTGTATCGCGACACAATGGCTTTGCAAACATTCAAACAATGGTCACAAACAACAGCTAGGGACAGCTATTTGTGGATTATGCAACGTGTCGGGGTGTGTGGGGATTGAACCTACAACATTCGATACAATAGGTATTTGTTGTTTAGATGATTAGAATATTTAAACAACTACACTACCTGTGCAGTAAATAAAATTGAATAGCAAAAGCAACTTCAAGTAATTGCACAATGCAAATGATATATGGCTGTGTATACAGTTAATATTGGCAGACAAACTATTTAAACATTTTGTATTCAATATTCAGGAGACTGTATAATTCGTGTCTCACAAATCAAGCGTCGTGATCTGTATATTCCTGTGCATTCTACGTCTAGAATAATAAACAATTTATTTACAGGATTGTTTGTATTTTATTATAAGTAAGTTGGAGTAGAATATGGATACGACTGGTGCAATAAAATATGATTTATGCGGATCTAAGAGGATGAGGACTTTAATGATAAGCGAGATGGATAGTTTGGTTGGTAAGCGGTTGTATCGTCCTTGCCGCTTAGTGTTGTGGGTTGGGCGTAATTATTTGTGAGGTCCACAATTTTTTTGAGTGTAAATATACTATGAGTCTCTTAATATCTATATATGTTTGTACAGTCAAATGCAACAATGAAGTAAGATAAGTTAAAAATAATACATCTCATGCTGGAGGGAGCTGGTGTTCAGTAGAATCTTCATTTAAAACCTGAGATTTTGCTCAATCAGGGGCAGAATGAAGCTTCTATAAAAACACAGCCGAACAAGCTTTGCACTTTTTTTATCTGGATGATAGATGCTTTGTCCTTTTTTGTACCCCTAACAAAGTAAATGCCAAATTTCATAATGATCGGTTAAGAAGTTAAGTTGTGAAGGCGTAACTAACAATCTTACAGTCTCATTTATAATATTAGTTAGGTTTATTTTATCAGTGTAATTAACTAGCTGAAAAATAATTGCACCGTTACTACCCGCCCTTCTCCGCAAGAGCCTTCGACATGTCCTAGATCACTCGTGACCAGACTGGTTACAAAAAGTCTTCAGGAATGTCGCCCGACTAGATCGGCACGCCTTACGAAAAAACATTGTGACAAAATTAAATATATTAATTCTGACGTCACACTTTGCTACTGGTCTTGTATTTATTTGCTAAGCTCGGTTATAGTTGAATAATTACGCGAAAGTATTAAAGCCTGCATGTTACATTTTTACCGCTAAACTACAAAACAAATATGATGATGAAGATATGAGATATGAAATAGACAAAATTTGGTAAACATTTTTAAAGTAATACTGCAAAATAGATACTATTAAACAACCGGTTATTTTAATAAATAGCTCGTCCAAAAACCACTTTATACGGACTTCATCACGGTTTGTTGTTATTTTCACAGAGAGACCCATCTCGCGGTGGGTCTCTCTTATAATATCAGCCCTGTACTAAACTGTCCCATTGCTGGGCACGGGCCTGTTCTCACTGTGAGAAGGGTAAGGCCATAGTCCACCACGCTGGCCTAGTGCGGGTTGGCAGACTTTACATATCTTCGAGAACATTATGGAGAACTCTTAGACTTACAGGTTTCCTCACGATGTTTTCCTTCACCGTTAAAGCAAGTGATAACTGTTTACGAGGGGAGGTCCAAAAGTTCGTGGAATGGAGGGTATGGAGTGGGGATAGGGGCGCTCGCTTAATGTCATACTACTTGGGGACTCATCATTAGTATATAAATAGAGTTTCAGCCCTGTTGCGTCATTCCTTTACGAACAATCGCCTGCTAAACAAGTCAATCCGGAAGAAAACTGAAACTATGGAGAAAATTGAACACCGTGCCGTGATAAAATTCCTTACCAAGCAAGGAAAGAATGGCCAAACCATTTTAAACAAAATGCAAGCCGTTTAAGGCTAGGATTGCCCTGGTAAATCCGTGATTTATAGGTGGCATGGTCTTTTTAAACATGGTCGAGAGTCGATTGAAGACGACCCCCGCTCTGGACGGCCAGATGAGGCCACCACATCAGACATCCTCGAAAAAGTGGAAAATCTTGTACTGGACGACGCCCGTTTGAAAAAAAAACAGTTATCTGCATTAGTTGGAGTATCAGATACTACCATTTTGCGGGTCCCTTTTGACCATCTGGGTATGACAAAAGTTAGTGCAAGATGGGTACGGAGAATGCTCACACCGCTTCAGAACAGCAGCGCGTCGATGCTTCAAAGCAATTTTTGGAGTCGTCTGGAGATGAACCTGCACAGATTTTGGAACGGATTGTTACTGGAAATGAAACATGGGTCCATCACTTTGAGCCTGAGTCAAAACAGGAGTCCATGCAATGGCATAAAAAGGGCACACCACTCCCAAAGAAATTTAAGGTGTCAGAATCGGCTAGAAAGTTGATGGCTACTGTTGTTTGGGATTGTGAGGGGATAATACTGATTGATTACAAAGAAAAGGGAAGAAAAATAACCGGAGAATACTACGCATCGATACTAGATAAATTAAAGGAGGCCATTAAAGAAAAACGTCGAGGAAAATTGGCTAAGGGTGTGTTGCTCTTGCAAGACAACGCACCAGTTCACAAGAGCAGAGTTGCAATGGCTGCTCTGCACACGCACGGCTTCGAATCACTAGTCCACCCACCTTACAGTCCAGACCTGGCCCCTAGTGATTTTTATTTGTTCCCCAATTTAAAAAAAGACTTAAGGGAAGGAAATTTCCGCCGACAATGAGGTGAAGTCGTCAATTTTAGCCCATTTTGAGGCGAACGACAAAAAATAATATTTCGATGGTTTAGAAAAATTAATTCATAGATCCAATCAATGTATTCAGCTTAAGGGTGATTATATTGAAAAGGAAAAATAGATTTATTGTTTCATTTAATTTAAAACCCTTTCATTCCACGATCTTTTGGACCTCCCTCGTAATACGCATATAACTTCGAAAAATTTGAGATGCGCCGCGCCGCCTTGGATTCAAACTCGAGATCTCTGCGTGGCAGTCCAGCGGTTTGTCCGCTGATAAACTAGTATAAAATTCTTATTTAATTCTAATGATATAATTCGGGATACATAATACAACCTTATATTACAGCCTATTAAGACTAAACGCTATTGCTAATATTGGAAAGAAAATAATGAATAGACGTTTTCAAACGTTGGTGCATAGCATCTACCATTTCAAAACGATTTTTATAAAGACCCTCCTAGTAAAATGTAATTTAGTAAAATTATCTATTTAACTAAAAAAGCGCACTATTTACTATTTCACATTCTTGAGCACTCTGTATTAAACTTAGAACCTAGATACACCTGATAATTAAAAGTCGAAACCGCGCTCACAGCGCGTGTTACATTAGCCATTGGATTCTGTTTGAAGGCACAGCATCAAAAGAGGATACGGTCCGCCTTATGGTGTGCGGTTACCGTGGTCTATACAAACTTCGACACAAGAGATATAACCTGCACTTTGCTGACCTTGTAAAACTTTATTGCAATCTATCCGCCGCCGCCAGCACAGTGATTTCTTTAGGAACTTTGTTGAATCCTACTTACCGCACATCACGTTTATTTGGAAATGATCTTATGTAGATATTAAAGTACTTTATAAGGTTGTGTTAAGTTTGAGCATGGTGAATATCCCTCAAATTAACACTGCTAGGCAGAACAGCGGCTCTTTCAGATGGTCTGGCAAACCCATTCTCAAGCATAAATACAGCTCGAATTTGTTGATCTACATCTTTTCTCTGCTTTTTGTGCTTGGTAGTACCATAGGTATTAATCTAGTCAAATTACTTTGGTATCGAGCATAGTTATAGATGTACTATAATAATAATAATAATATTTTATTGTCACAAAAAGATTCATACAAAGGAATAACCCATGTGGTTATAAACATTTAAACATGTACAATAATACTGTACTTGTTGCTTGCTTTTGTTTATTATTTTATACAGAGAGAGTAGATTATATTGTTACGTGCTGGTTTCGACGGATAAGAATACAAAACAATATTACCGACTAAAACACGTTTTATTCTAGTACACAATTAACTTTAATACACAACAAACACTATACTACACTTTTCCACTGTAACTGCTTCAAACTTCGTAGTATTGTCGCTTTCGTTCGCTTCGATGAACACTTGACCGCTTACGATAGTAAACTGACTCGGCGGTGCGCGTGCGCTCTATTTATACGCGGGTAAAGCGCTTCTGGAGTTTTCCAGAAAACGTCACACACAGCATGCAACAGCGCGATGGTTCGAGAATGTGCCAGCGCTTTCTCCACTGAACTCGTACCGACAAATACGTAGTTCCGTAAGATGTCAATAGATGGTGCTGTAGTAAATTATTATTAGAAACCGCCGACTCTTCCCCACAGTGCCAACAGAGGGCATTAGCCGTAACAATATTATGACTAGCGACCCGCCCCGGCTTTGCAAGGGTAGTACAAAATCTTAAAATTCATCGATTCTAGTTTGGTTTTATACACCTAAACCTTTCTTATGAATCACTCTCTCTATTGGCAAAAACCACATGAAAATCCGTTCAATACTTTTTGAAGATTATCGCAAACAGACAGACAGACGAGTCGGAAGACTTTGTTTTATAATATATAATGAATAATGATAACGATGACGGTAAAGAAAGAATAACTAGTATGTAGCGACTACATTATTACACGTATTCCGATAGAGCACATCTTAAGATAAGTTAAAATGCACACGCATGCAAATGTATACACGCGCCACACTAGTATATAAGCTTTACTTTTACTGAAATTAAACAGACTATAACAGCATCTGAGTCTCGTTATACTTATTGCCAAAACCTAGGCAAAGTGGTGACCCCGACGACGCTACGATCCTGGCTCTACAAGTTGACTTCGCAACAAGAAAATAAGCAACATGAACCAACCAACTTGCAAATCAAGCTACGGCCATCAAGAAACATTAGGAGTAGCGCATGGTACCACCATCTTATCCCGCATTCCGGAGGTTTGGAGGGATCAACCTAAATTATGGTTTACACAACTGGAAGCCATATTAGCACCACAAAAACAAGGCGACGATTATAAATATTTTACGGTTATAGCAAAGCTGTCTAAGGAAGAAATACTACAGGTTAGTGACCTCATTACCTCTCCACCATCCACAGAAAAGTATAAGACCATCAAGGAGCGCTTAATTAATTGCTATGAGGAGTCAGAATAGCGCCAATTTCAAAACTTATTGACTGAAATGGACCTCGGCGATCAAAAACCATCACAACTTTTACGTAAGATGCAAGTAGTTGGAAAAGGAAAAATGGGTGACGAAACCATCAAGCTGCTATGGTTGCGACTTTTACCACCATCAGTTACTACAGTCCTAGCAGTTACAGAAGACATGGATATCGACAAGATGAGCCAGATCGCTAACAAAATTATAACAAACTCAAAACTTACCGAGGTATCAGCTGTAAACGAAAACATAGACAAAACTGATGAAGGGGCAATGGCATGCGTATTAACACAGTAAGCAAAAATACAATTGGAATTAAGTGCAATTCAGCGTGATCACAAAGACCATCAACGCAGCACTCAAACATATTTTAATCGTTAGCATTTCCCATTAAGGTCATGTTCAAACAGTCGGGAAAGAAAAAACTATTATTTTTATCACACGCAACAAAAATTTAACTCAATAGATCAGGGAAACTAATCAAAGCGCAGACTACAGCGGATGTCTGTGCTATTCACCCATCCAACCGCCTCACTGTTACCGACCGAAAAAGTGGTATGAGATTTTTGATTGACACGGGAGTAAATATTTCAGTTATCGGCAAGACACAGAGACATTTATATACACAAAATGATCAATATACACTTTATGCTGCTAATGGTACAAAAATCAAGACTTATGGCGAAAAAACTCTTACTTTAAATTTGGGATTACGGAGATGTTTTTCATGGAATTTCGTCGTCGCTGATGTGACGCAACCAATTATAGGAGCAGATTTTTTAGAGCATTATAAGCTATTAGTCGACATAGCTGGTCGAAGACTTATTGACACGGTAACTGAGCTTACAACGCCTGCAACCCTGATCAAATCGATGCAGCAAACAATTCGCACTATTGACATCGGAATGAATCCTCGCATAACTCAACTCTTAAAAAATATGAGGACATTACGAGGCCTTCCTCCATGCGCACTACCCCAAAACACAAGATTGAGCACCATATTATTACAAAAGGACCACCCGTATCTGCACGTGCCAGACCATTGCCTCCAGACAAATATCACATCGCTAAAAAAGAATTTCAAATTATGATGGAACAGGGCATTTGTCGCCCTTCTGATAGCCCATGGGCTAGCCCTTTACACATGGTCAAGAAAAAGAATGGTGAATGGAGACCATGTGGCGATTATAGAATGCTCAACAAAGCGACTGTGCCTGATAAATATCCACTTCCACGATTAAACGATTTTAATTATATATTAGAAAAAAAATACATATTCAGCAAGATTGATATCCGGAAGGCTTACCACTGTATTCCAGTTAAAGATGTGGAAAAACCGCTATTATCACTCCTTTTGGACTTTTCGATTATTATTTACCTTTTCGATATTTAAGAATGCCTTCTGGTCTACGCAATGCAGCGTAAACATTCCAACGATTCATGGACTCCCTATTCAGGGATTTAAATTTTGTTACGTTAATTGCCTCGGCAAACGAGATTCTACATTATCAGCACTTAGATACAGTTTTCAAACGCTTACAGGAGAATGGAAAAACTATTAACCTCGAAAAATGCGAGTTCCTCAAAAGCGAGATAGATTTCTTAGGTTATCATATAACGAGCCAAGGAATACACCCGACTGAGGAAAATTACAAAGCAATTGCAGAATTTCCTAAACCAAAGACAATCAAAGAATTAAGAAGATTTTTAGGCATGCTTAATTTTTATAGAAATAACCTTCGCACGCCACCAAATATCAGATTATTTAAAACGACTATCTGTGCAACTCGAAAAAGAATGATAACTCTCTTATTCCTTGGTCAACCGAAGCTGAAAAAGCCTTTGATAAATGCAAGGAAAACATCAAGAACGCAATATTAACAGTGCATCCCTCACGCACTGCCCCACTGGCACTTATGACAGAGGCTAGTTCTACCTGTGTTGGCGCGGTTCTACAACAAAAATCCGGACCTAATTGCGAACCATTAGGATTTTCTCAAAAAAGTGAAGCTCTACAAAAATACTCAACATTTGATAGAGAATTACTTGGAGTATACATGGCAGTCAAGCATTTTCAAAGGTTTATTGAAGGAAGAGAATTCTCAATTTTCACAGATCATCGACCTTTGACATACGCATTCTCCCAAAAACCATCATCAAACGATACGCCACGGCGAATTCGGCAATTGGACTTTATTTCACAATATAGCACTAACATTCAACATATAAGCGGACGTGATAATATTGCTGCAGATGCACTGTCACGTATTGAACAAATTGATATGCCATCACCGATTAATTATGCCGATTTAGCAAGATGCCAATCTAATGACCAAGAATTGATAAGATTTCGTGACAATAGGAATTTGAAAATTAAAAACATAATGCTTCCGGGTTCCACAAAAAGCATCAGCTGCGACACATCGACTGGGAAGAATCGTCCTTATTTACCAGAGAAATTTCGAAGACAGGTTTTCGACGTCATTCATGGACTAAGTCATCCGGGCAAGCGAACTACTAGAAAAATAATAACTCAAAGACATTTATGGTCAGATATGAAAAATAAAGATATTAATAGCTGGTGTAAGTCATACATAGCTTGTCAGAAGTCAAAAGTACAGCGCCACACCATATCACCGGTAGGAAGTTTTATGCCATCGCAGCGTTTTGAGCATTTACACATCGACATTGGACTATTATCTGTTTCTCAAGGAAAAATATATTTAATCACAATCATAGATCGCTGTACGTTATGGCCTGAGGTAATTCCGGTTGAAGATATCACATAGAAACAATATCTCGTGCACTATATGAGGGATGGATAACAAGATTAGGATGCCCGTTACGCATTACTACGGATCAAGGTCGACAATTCGAATCAAGAATATTCGAATCACTTTCACAATTTTTGGGAGTACACAAAATTAGGACAACGCCATATCACCCACAGTCAAATAGAATGATAGAGAGATTTCATAGAACCTTAAAAGCAGCGCTTATGACAAGAGAATCTAACGCTAATTGGATGAAAGAAATTCCTTCAGTTCTACTTGGTTTGCGGAGTTGTCTACGCGAGAACATAGGATATAGTGCAGCAGAGATGGTATATGGCGAACCTACGTATAGGTTAGGCTTCCCGGAGAATTTTCGAATCTTCACATCGGAATTCTAGATACGAAGAATTCGTAACAAATATTCTAAAGAATATCAATAAAATGACATCAGTACCAAAACGCAAGAAGCACAACCGAACAATTTTCATTCATCCTGAACTTAAAGAATGTTCACACGTATTTGTAAGATGCGACAGAGTAAAAAGAAGTCTGACACCACCCTATGAAGGGCCATTCCCAGTGATAAGAATAATGGATAAAATATATGTCATTAAGGTCAATGATAAAGAAACAGTAATATCAATAGATAGATTAAACCAGCATTTGTCGTCAACAACGAAGATATGAACGTGACAGCCATTCAAACACGGACATCCAAGTCAGTACGGACAGTTAAGCCCACAGTACGGTTCTGTATTCTGTGACGCAAGCATTCAATCGATATAAATACTCGCGAGATCACAACAAATATCATCATCCATCGTTAGCGGGATAAAACAATGGGCAACCAAAGGTTCAAAGATCAAATTGTATACAACTCCGATAGTTGCCTGAACCAAAAGGAAGCCGACCAACTAAAAAACCTCGTACTGGAAGAACTACGGTGGACAAGAAACATGGCAATAGGACAAATCGTCATCACGCTGGGTATTTTCCTCATTTACGGAATGCTGGTCATGGACAAGAGAATGAAACAAATTGCAAGAAACAGTCAGCATAAGTGCATTGGATAACCACTCACGAAGTACCTTGACTTAGGCTACGCACCGTCATAACAAGCGTCAGCACATATTTTTACTCGACTATTTTTCGGAATCAGCAATGTATTATGTCATTAAGCATACGTTTGAGATTGTATGTATAAATAGGAAATGTAATATCTTAATAATCGGGGAGTGGGTGTCAGCCCTCCAGGATCGGGGAGGCCAGGAAGGAGCAGACGGGCGAGGCACACCCTAAGGGGGAGCCAAACTTGGCTGCACACTCCGCAGACCATACCCGGGGCAGGAAGAGGCGCAGTGGGTGTGCAGTGTGCTCAACCGCAAGCGGCGTGAGCTGCAGCGGCGATTGGCACTGGCACCCGATGCAGTCTCGTCAAAAAGGGTCAGGGAAGTGAGCGACGATGCTGTTGCTCAGGCAGATGGCAATAAACGTGCCAAGACCCTAGGTGACTCCTACAGGGAGGCGCTGACGGGGGTTAAAATGGCCGTTGTTGCCGACAACTTCCCTGACGCTCTGCTTAATGCAGAGCTGGTGGAACCCATAAGGGTTGCCATTTGGGACCAGCTGGAGGCCACACCGGATCCTCTGCCGGCCATTAGTGTCGGTGCACTGCTTGGTGGAGCTCTGCACGTGACGTGTGAGGGTGAGAGAGCCGCAGAGTGGCTTCGCGGCCTCAGCGGTAAAACCGTTGGGGACGTGAAGCTCAGAGTGGTCAGCGCCAAGGAGCTTCCAAAGCCAATAAAGACCAGGAATACCTGGTGCCTAGATGCCTCCAGGGTGCTGACCATGCTGCAGCGCCTCAACCCCTCTCTGAGGACCTGCGAGTGGAAGGTGCTGAGCACGCAGGTCGAGGAGAGGCACACCAGGCGCATTGTCCTAGTGGACAGCGTGTCGGCTGCGCCCATAAAAGCAGGTGGCTTCTGTCTCCATGCTGGCATGGACAAAAGCACGTTCAAGATCCTTGAGGATCTGAACGTGCAGAAGGTGACAGTGGGTGCCAGCGTGGAGGAGGAGGCCCATGCGGTGACGGCACCACAGGTGGGGGGACGGGGAGGAGCCCGTGAACCCAGTGGTGATTGAACCAAGTACGGCTCTTTACACGTCGTCGCCATGCGCGTCTCCGAAGACTGACGACATAATCGGACATATAGATTGTCTAGATCTGTCGTCGCCGGAGGCTGCGGGGGCGCTGATGGAGGAAGGGAGTGAGGGGGGCGGCCAGCAGTGCCTGCCACCGTCGACGCCACCATAGGCAGACCGAATGGCGGGACTAAGGTGCGTACAAATAAACCTTCATCACTGCATCGGGGCGATGGCCGTTCTAGCCCGCCACCTGCGGATGAAGGAAAATGATATTGCCCTGATCCAGGAACCTTATGTTAAAAAGGGAAAGATCAGAGGTTTGGGTGGGACAGGAGGTGTAATTTATCATAACTGTTCCACTAATGATATAAGGACATGTGTGTATGTCAGAAATGGCATAAATGCAATGCCCTTATACAATTTTTGTTCTAGGGATCTTACGACAGTTAAGATCGATGTGCGAGGGAGCGGAGGGCGGGATATTGTAATCCTGACCTCTGCATACTTCGACTATACGGACAAGGAAACTGTATCTGGACAGATAAAGGACCTTGTTGAATATGGCAGCCGGGAGAACCTGGACATGATCCTGGGGTGCGATGCCAACGCACACCACACAGTCTGGGGGAGCACGGATGTGAATGTAAGAGGGGAAAAGCTACTGGAGTATGTGGTAAGTACCTCTTTACAAATTCTAAACAAGGGAAACAGGCCAACGTTCGTCAACTGTAGGCGAGCAGAGGTAATTGACATCACGTTAGCCACCAACAGGGCTAGCACTAAGATTGTCGAGTGGCATGTGTCTGATGAGATTACCTTGTCAGATCATAATTACATATGCTTTAAGTATAGGACGCTGGTTCCAGCTCCTATAGCACGTAGAAGGAATCCCAGAAATACGGACTGGAACTCCTTCAGGAGTGACCTCAGTATAGATTTGGAGGATTCTAAGGGTAAGCTTAATTCTATATTAGACATAGAGTTTACAGCAGACAAATTGGTCCAGACTGTAAATACGGGCTGGACAAGTAACTGCCCTGAAAGGCAGGCCTTAGACCCAACTTAGGCCCAAGAGGGTGCCGTGGTGGACGCCAGAGTTGGTCAAGCTTAGGCTTGAAGCCAGAAGAGCGTTTAACAGTGCTAGGACCAGCAGGGACTATAGCGGTTACGCTCGCTGTTTGACCAACTACAACAAAGCTGTGCGGAAAGCCAAACGGAAGGCTTGGAGAGCCCACTGTGAAAACATCAGTACTATTACTGAAGGAATGAGACTCTCCAAAGCTATCTCGACTGTCAGAGCACACCCATTGACAACCATCAGAGATGCCAATGGGCAGCGAACAGGGTCAGGTAAGGAGACACTAGCAATGATGCTAAACACACACTTTCCGGACTGTAAGATAATAGAAAAGGAGCAGGAGGACCCGATTAGCCTGGTTGAACTAGGCTACCGTACAACCAAAGCAGATGGGGACACTGCAAGGAAGGTATTGGATGAAGGGAAGATCGGCTGGGCTCTAAATGGTTTTCAACCGTTCAAGTCACCTGGTCCAGACATGGTTTATCCCATTATCCTACAACAGGGTGCTGCACTCTTGGTTCCGCATTTGTGCAGACTATACAGAGCCTGCATAGCTTTTGGATACATTCCAAAGATATGGAGGCGAGTTAAAGTCATCTACATACCGAAGCTGGGCAAAGAGGACTACGAAGAAGCCAAGGCATACCGACCTATTAGCCTTGAGTCGTTCTTCTTGAAAGCCCTGGAGAAGTTAGTAGATAGACATATCAGGGAGGGAGCATTGAGAAAATTTCCCCTCTACGGGCTACAATGTGCCTACCAGTCGGGAAAATCCACTGAGACGGCACTGCAATTTATGGTAAATAAGGCAGAATATGCATTAGATAAACGGGAAGTATGCATTGCTGCATTCCTGGATATTGAGGGAGCTTTCGATCGGACCACCTTTGATGCCATTAGTGTGGCATCGGCAAATCACGGCATAGAGCCAACCATTTGCAAGTGGATCGATTGTATGCTCAGAGGAAGAATTATTAGGTCTGGGTTGGGGGATGAAATGACTGCAATGACTACCAAAGGCTGCCCTCAGGGTGGAGTACTCTCACCACTCTTATGGTGCTTGGTGGTTAATTCACTCTTAGAACAACTCAACAAAGGTCCGTACTTAACGGTTGGATATGCGGATGACTTGGTGATACTTGTCAATGGAAAATTTCCGAGCACAGAGGGCCCTGAGTATGGTAGAAAAATGGTGCAGTAGTAACCATTTATCGATCAACCCAGGGAAAACTACTGTCGTGCCGTTTACTAGGATGAGAGATCCGACTGGCTTGGGAACTCTATCCATGTATGGTACACAGCTACAATGGTCCACGGAGGTGAAGTATCTAGGCATGACCTTAGATAACAAGCTAACGTGGAAACCTCATGTAGACAAAGTCATAATGAAGGCCCAGCGGGTCTTCGGTATGATTCGTTCTACTTATGGGAAGACCTGGGGCCTGAAGCCCAAGGTCATCAAGTGGCTATACACGATGATGATAAGACCCATAATCACATATGGAAGCGTTGTCTGGTGGCCAAGAACCAAACTAGCAACATGCAGGAAAGCGCTGTCGAAGGTGTAGCGATTAGCCTGCATGGCTATAACAGGGGCGTTCCCTACTACGCCAACGGCTGCGTTAGAGATCCTGCTGGACCTAACGCCGCTACACATTGTTGTGGAGTTAGAGGCGATGAAGGCGCTACATAGACTATCTATACATGGGCTGTGGAGCGTCAACATGCCAGTAACTCGACACACAAAACTGGAGATCTCGAAGGATCTTAAAGAGATTATGAGCATGGGATGTGACAAAATGCAACCAATGCACATATTCAAAAAGAATTTTAAAATAAAGGTCCCCACAAGGGACGAATGGAGACGAGGTCTACGATCCCCTGACAAGGGTTGTCTCATCTGGTACACCGATGGTTCCAAAATGGAAACAGGATCAGGCGCTGGTATTTATGCCAACGACTGCAAGGTGAACCAAAGCATGGGCAAATATGCAACGGTCTTCCAGGCGAAAACCTATGCTATAATTGCCTGTGCGCAGGAGAATATTAACAACAATGTCACGGACAAGATTGTTTATATTCTCAGTGACAGTCAAGCTGCTCTTAAGGCTCTGAACTCCTGTAGGGTGGACTCAGCACTAGTCCTGAACTGTGTTAAAGCCCTTAACAAACTTGGCAGGAAAAACACAGTCAGGCTGGTGTGGGTTCCGGGGCATGCAGGGGTGCAGGGTAATGAGGAGGCTGATGTATTAGCCAAAAAGGGCTCGGAGCAACAATTTGTGGGCCCCGAGCCATTCGTAGGTCTCTCTGAGAGTACCGTCAAGGCAGCTTTGAATGCACATGGCAATGATAAACACATGCTGGAGTGGATGGCCCTTAGGGGTCTGGAACACTCCAAGAAATTCATTGCAAACAGAGCCACGGGCTTTACCCGGAAGTTCTGCGGGTACAACAAGGGCCAAATACGCCTACTCACAGGAGCGTTTACTGGTCATTTTGGCACCAACGACTTCCTGTGCAGATTGAGATTGTCAAACAATTCGATCTGCAGAGCCTGTGGTGAACAGGACGAGTCCATATCACACCTACTGTGTGAATGTGACGCGTTGGCCGGACTAAGGATGGGTCTGATGGGATTGGCATATCCGAACCCTGAAGACTTCAGGCTTCTCCCTCTGAGGTGTACGCTGCGACTGATGCAGTACATTCATAGGGAGATAGCTCAAGGATAAACCTCAGGGCCGACACAAAAGATCCCACTGGGTCGAAGTGTCGCCGGTCTACAATGACTGGCCCCCGGATCAAGATAAGATAGGATAAGATACAATACCCATCGTGTCATACTTTAATTTCTGGAATGTCGTTGTAATATTTTGTAGCAGTCATAAACCGCATGATACCCAGGTATTTTAGACAGGTTTACAACTGGACATGAATAAACACGATAAATTTTTAAATCGTATGTATTGTATTGTTAACGTCTGCGTAAATTACTTTTTAAGTGTATACCTTAATTTTCCAGACGTAATTTCGGGTTTCTTCAAGCATCTGTTAAGCAAAAAAGTACAGCAATAGGCTTTTTGACTTTATTTATTAAATTTAGTAACTAAAACATAATTGGAGAAATAAAGTACAGAAATGTACTATATATCTGCCCTTAGTTTCGGTCATAACACTCATAACACACATACATATAACGTTTAGTAAACAAATATAGATTTAGTATCCATTTTTTTTCCTCCTTTATTTGTAGGGACTTCGTCAATTTTGACAATGACGCCCCCGTAAAAACATATAACAATTTTGTGCTGCTTTATACATTTTTTTTTTACCTTGTTGAATGCATTGACGCATACTCCTCCGCGGGGGCGGGCGGCGTTGTTATGTCGGACTCACCGGGGTAAAAAGGATGTTGAAATGATGATAATGGGCCTCCCGGAATACCGACTAAACCTACCACGGTGTTCCTTGACATAACCACAATCGGCGGAGCCGCGCTAATCGTTTTCACATGCAATAGCGACCCCGCCAAGGTTTCGGCCCGCCGTATGAAACGGCAGGCCACTACACAAACAGACCTGCCAAAGGTGCCCAATGGGGCACCACTAATTTTAGCCCTACTGTCCCCCTGAGGGGGGGATGGACACACGATACAGAGGCGCGCGTGGGAACACGCACGCCGCCTCTCGGACCTGGTGCTGATCGGATGGCGGGCAGGCCCACAAAGCCCAAAACCAGGTCAAAACTCAGGGTGGCTGGAGGTCATCTCGCGCCCTCAGGCGCCCGGCTCTGCGTGCTGCTTTATACTATTTTAACCTACATCAAACCATTATTATTTTTAATTTTGTTAAATACATTGAAAATAAATACGCTTAAGGGATATTCGCTCTTCTTGACGAGTATATTGTACACAGGTTCCTGGCCCCCTACGAGGAAGAGGAAGCCAGGATGCTGTTACAAGTTCCAACATCATATCCAGACGTCATTAATTGTCGACGTTCAGCCTCACAACACATGTTGGATATCATCAATTGTATGACAAGTAGGGCAGTTCGGTGAATCATATTTTCCCATCAAGTGTGCAAATTTATTTGATGGTATATGCCCGGAACGTAGTATCAACATCGTTACAATGAATTCCCTATAGGATTCCATCTCTTGGAACCAAGGATAACGACGAGGTTCTGATTGGATGGTTTTGTACCATAAACCTTTAGTGCGCGACCGTTCATCGAAATATTCTCGCCATTTATTCAAACATATCTTTCTTACTTCTTGCAAGTGATCGGTATGCAGTGGTACATATGAGTAAGAATTTCCTTCACTTAAGGCCAACTTTGTTTCTCGATCTGCCTTCTCGTTACCCATAATGCCAATATGAGACGGGATCCACTGAATAATAACATTTTATTTAGTATCCATGCTTTACTGATTTTCTTTTTGTCCGTGTGGAGTGTTTTGGAGATTCTACAATCGATTCTAGTTTAGTTTTTGTTTTGAGTTTATTGAATATCTATATTATATGAACTAGAGATAAGATCTTCGCGCCTGGGCAGCTGTGCCTATTGTATGAGGCGCAAGTGCGCACTTGCGTGTAGTACTGTTCTCATCTTTGGGATGGCACCGAGCAGTCGCACGGTCTCGACAGATTACAGCGGTGGGCTGTCCGTATCATCGGAGATCCAGAGGTCACGAGTTCACTGGAACCTCTGCAACTCCGTAGGGACTTTGCCTCACTGGCATGTTTCGACAGAATATACCACGGGGAGTGCTCTTAAGAGTTACCTTATCCCGTCCTTTCCTTTCCTATCCAGAACAACGCGCGCTGGGCTTAGAGAGGCCATACACGGTAGAGACGATTAGAGTGCGCATCAACAAGTTTGGGTCCTCGGAATTCTCTGCCAAAACACGTGTTTCCTTCTTCTTCTTTCAATCCTGGGTCCTTTACGTGGGGCGTGAAAATGCACTTTCTCAGGCCGTCAAAGTTGAGACTTCAACATCACCTCAGTTGCTATGAGGACGGTGTGGAGGCCGCTGCTCTTAGATAACATAACTGCCTACCATCAGGCAAAATAAAAAAGAGAACAAAATTGAGTCTTCTATAAGTATAATTGATCGAAACAGATACCCTTTAATTAAGTATAAGCGAAATTAAGCAACTATATTCTGTAAAATATAACTAGCTTAAAATGAAAATTCAACAAATATTGTTAAGTAATTATTTTAAAATATTGTACAAAGTTTGATATGTCAGAGCATTCGGCAATATTTACAAGTATAATGCTTTTAGAATAATTTGTAAGAATATTTAATGACACATAATGTCTTTGGCTAAACTTGACGAAAACGGCTAAGGAGAACAGGACGTTTTTAAAGTATGACAGCTTATATTTCACTGATATGTATTCTGCGAGAAATTATGTGTAGTGATATTAGTCTGATAGAAGGCTGACATAACAGTTATATTTTAGGCTATAACATCAGCATTCTATCACGTTTGCATTATAATTAGCCACTCGCCATTCCATCCGTCGTAAAGGTCAGTCCAGCCGGATATCGACTGGAAGGTCAAGAGCTTCAAACAATGAACGACAGAGAAGCCATAGCTAAACTGATTACTTTTTCTGTGCTTCTTTACTAAATGGAGCATTAAGGCTAACAAACAAAGGTGTAATAAATTAATTAATACAACACCACCGTTTTAGTCACAGTGGTGCATGTTAGTATACAATTTTTAACATCATGAAATATTCATGGGTAATCTTCAATTACCAGTCTAATTTATCGTGAGCTTAAATACCGAATATTGTGATATACGTCCTTAATATTTAGCTTTTCTCAATATTGCAAACTACAATTGAAATTTTGCGCTCAAAATGTCTAAATTCAGCGTCAAAAATGTAAATTTTTTTGGCGTATTACTTACAGGTGTCCTAAAACTGCAAAGAAATATTCGCGGAAATCAAAATTTGACATAGGTTACATCGGCGTGTTACGTAAATCTTTATGCTTAATTACGAGTCGCATACGCCGTAAGGTCGTAGAAAGTGAATCGACTCGTGTGAACCGTCAAAAAACCGTCCGCCATGTTGGCAGTCTGTGGCGCGCAGTCCGCGCGAGTTGACGCTTCCCGCCGAAACTTGAAATTCGAACGCGACTTTTACAATTACTTTTTTCGCGTGTTCACGGCCAGTGTCAATATAGTTTTTTAATTAAATGTGCATTGGATCTACTTCGCATGTGATGTTGTGAATAATGTGAATAACAATTGTGTTTAAAAACAGTACAAGTAATAGATTCTTTGTGTTATAATTTTTAAAGGATGGGGAATTTTGACAATACGAGGTGGTTTTATACAATATTTAAAATGGTAAGTTTATTATTTATAAAAGCAAGAGAAAACCTTTTGATGGATAATAAACTTTTTTAAGTATACAAGCGTTTTCTTTTTATTTTTAAATTATATGCAAGAAAGCGTTATTAATATGATACAGCCTAATTAATGTGCGTTATTTGTGTTTCGTAACGTTATTTGAGTCTTTATTTCCATAAGTCATACGTAATCGTTTGGAATTGGTCACTTTTACAAAAAGGCGAGGAACTCATCTGCGTCCGGATTAGTTGGGTAACAAACTGGTTAATAATATAATCGGTATAATCGTTGTATTGAGTAAAATTTAGTTCGGAATTTCACTTTATTTGTTTTGCGATTTCTTTGTCTAGTTAAGCGCAATTCGTAAATAAATTCTGCATTACTTGTGGTTGCGTTTAATGTGCAATTGGTAATATATATTAAATTTGAATAATATCATTTAGCTTTATCTTTCAAATTAATAGAACGAGAGAGCAAAAATAATCACAGATGAAATTTTTTTTTTTTATATATTTTCGCAACTTTTACTTATTATTAAATCATCTCGAGAATGACACAAAATTAATGATTTTACAGGCACTGGTATTACTGTAGCTACTATAAATCTAGGATAAAAGTGATGTCAATAACGATTACTGAGAAGTCTCAGGCATAGGTACTTAAACTGTCTTCAAACTCATAGTATTAATTGTATTCGCTATACTAATTAATTGATAATACGATCCGAATTAAATCTTAAAGTTAGATATTAGCTCACAGAACAAGATACCTATCCCCACTCCAGTTACATAGATGTATATTTTTCCTCATACCAAAACTTATTTAAAAAAAATAAGACTTAAAAATCTTGTCATTATATTACGTCTTTTGACATTAGGAACGCGGGGTATTCCCTTTTTAAAAGTAGAATGGCTTGACGGGCGATTTGCCTGTATCCTACAGAAGATCGTAACTAAATGATCTTGTATAATTTATGTGTGTTCAATAAAGCTCTTAAATAAAAAAACAGTGTGCACTTTGCTGACAGGACACTGCCTTTTTATATGGGCGATATTGGTTAGTTATAATCTTATAAATTATAATACATGTGCGGTGACTCTTTTACGCAGTGTTAGTAATGCGCAAGTATAACTTGGATGTCAAAGTTTTAACTGGCTACGACAATAGCTTGCTATTTGGTAGACCAACTCTTTTATCAGCGTCATAAAGAAGAATTTGGCTTTTTTGATGGGTATGTTTCTGGGATATGTCTGGAAAGATAATAAGGGACAAGTTTCAAAAATAAAATGATATGTCTTACGATTATTTCAAGAGTTTGAAAACATTCCTTTTCAAATATATTATTATTATAGTAATTTTTATGACACTTTATATGGTTTACAAATTACTAATATGCTTGTTAAATCGTCCAGGTAGCAGTAGAATGATTTTGCTAGGATTGGGTTCCTGTCGTTAGTGCAATGGGTGTGGGATTCGAACCCACGACATTTCGATCGCAAGTCAAATACCTAATCCTTTTGGCACAACAATTTGTTCCGTGTGATTAAACTCAGAATAATTTGTCATAGCAAAAAGGTGACCACGTAATCCAATGTGCCAAGCTATTCACTTTTAATCGGCCTCAAAAATAACATTTCATTATCAATTTCTATTTAATTAATAACTTATAATCATCATTAGCAAGATGATTACGTAATGATAAATCTTTTCAGCAGTTAACTACTGTATACAGACTAACATTTAACGTAGATTAATGTATGCATTTGGAGTATTAACAGAACAACTGGATTGCTTAGTTTATGTAACTAAGTCATTTCAACTAAGGCATGTTAAGTCGCGATCCTATTGCTAGAGAATAACGGTCGCGATTTATTATTTCACTTATAATTCAAGTAGGCTTTTCTCATCCGTTAAATAGTAGGTCTTAGACTAATCATGGAACGGATGTTTGCTGTGGCTTAAGTGGCTACATCGCTACTGCTAATGTGCCGGTCAACTTCGGTGTTTATAAAGATTACAATTTTGTCTGATGGCGGATAGCTGTTCCGCGTTTGCATTTTGTTTGTGTTCTGTATATAAATCCGGTCGCAATACATGCTTGATTTTTGAGTTAGTGTAGTATCTTTCAATGAACTTAAGACTGAGATGAGCTACACCACATATTGCAATAATTATTTTATTCACCGATAGCTTATATCAATGGTAATTATTTTTACTAGAAAGCAATCGTTTTTGATTTTCAATAATCTGTCATAATAATTACTCATCTAAAGTTATGCTTGAAAATGAAATAAATTATTTCAGCTGTCATTATGACAAAAACACAAACAGGATTAAGGATCAAGGTTCTTTTTAAATAAGTAACCCGGATGTTTATGCACCCTGATGACTTATTTTAAAAATAATTTAGGTTTAAATCATTTATTCTCAAAAAAGACAAAGCCACTTACATGAGAATATAACATAACACATTCAGTGAATTCATTATAAGTAACCGTCACCGAGACACATTTAAAAGAAAATACCGTCAAATAAAGTTAATATAAAGCAATTTAAATATATGACCCTAGCATAAACTAGTAACGCAGATATATGAATCACAATACGCATTAAAACATTTTGCAACCCATCTCTTAGTAAATAAGATTGATGCGCCTACGCATAAAGAATGACAGTGCCACACATATGACTTAATGTGTACTGTCACCTCTTACAAACGCTTGTTGGATAGTTCACAGCCTATTTCTCACAGTCTATTGTCAGTTATTTAAAATTTATTTATTTGTACATGAAAAGGTGTCGTGTATATTTTAAAACACGCCTTTGAAATACTCGTAACGCTGTTCGGCGTCGCGTAATTATCATTATTAATTATTATGTATATATGTCAAAATATTTTCCGGGATAATAGTGTATGTGTGATATATGATATGAGTATAAAAACTACGATTTATTAGTATGTCTTTACGAGTAAGACGTATGTGTATTACGCAAACATTTCACTTAAAACAATACCGTTTTTTATTTGCCTGTTACATGAAAACAGAAATTAATACATTATTGTTTTTAGTATATTTCGAGATCCATTTTTTGGTCCCATGGCATGGTGACAGTTAAAGAGTATCCAAGTATTCAGGCTCGATTTAAAAGCATTCTCATTGCAATTTCAATTTCATGCAGTAATTTTTGGGTGATGCGCATACAAACATATAGACAGTCAAAAATATAAATTACTAGGCTTGTATAGCTCTTATAAAAAAGTATTAAATTTTTTTTATTTCCTCTGTTCTGACATCGACCAGTTACAATTTTATTAACTGTATAGATAATGTCTAGAGGTTTAATAATGCTAGCAATGGCAACACAGCTTTACGCTTAGGCTATATGCGACAAGAATGCAAAGATTTTTAGCATAACTTGTGTACCTATACTAATTGTTAACCTACATAACTGGTTATTGGCATTTAATGTATTTAATATAATAATGGGAAACACCTTGAGTACTGTGTGCTTAAGCGTTTGTTGCGTAACCTTGTTGCTGTGTGGTTACTGGAAGTATAATTGTGAAATTGTCTTCGAAATTGGGATGTCCAGCGTGGATAATTGAATTTTAACAGATTAAGATTATTACATTCTGTCTAAAAATATATAACATATTAATTATCTGTGAACGCATTAAGATTCACAGATAATTGTAATGTTCCATATTCGAATTTTGCGTGGAATTAAAACTATAAACAAAAATAGCAATCGTACTGTTCTTTATTTTGTCGAAAAAGGTTTTACGTTTTAAAAATAGCTCTAAATAATATCTAAGCAATGAAATTTGTGTAACTGTTAGTGTTAATTATTTATTTAAAAAGAGTATTTGAAAACAAATCACGTTATTTAAAAGCTTAACATTAATTTTAACATTTAATCGGTGTTGCTACCATGCTCAAAACTACATCAAGATGCAATCTTTTATTAATTGACGTACACGTAACATAACCAATCATCTCTTAAGATAATAAAAGTTAACGATTCTTTACATCTTCGTTTTAAATATCAATCTTACCATATTTAAATTAACTTATTAGCAAGCCAGTTCTAAAATATAAATTGCTAATACCATAAAAATGTTGCTAGGCCCATCGACAATATTAATTTGTTTGAATTATAGATTATATTTTATTGGACAGGTTTTTATAGCGTGAAAATTATAGGTATAGTTTATGGTTATAATTATATGATTGTGTCCGGTAGCCTTGGGACACTAATAAATTCGTTTAATGCGTTCAAAATTGGTTGCTGAAGTTTATAATGATAATTGTGATGATAATTATACCATCAGAATTGGTCGATTAAGTTTATAACGATAATAGTGATTATAATTATGGCTTCAGAATTGGTCGATGAAGTTTATAATTATAATTGAGACCATAATAATGACTTAAATTTTAGTTGATAAAGCTTATAATGATAATTGTGATGATTATTATAGGTTCAAAATTTGTTGATGAATCTTATAATGATAATTTTGGTGATAATTATGACATCAAAATTGGATGATAAAGGTTATAATGATAAATATTGCTTTTTGATTGAGTTAATTTGAGCTAATAATAATATTTATACAAGCTTAATTATTCATTATTATTCCTCATAAAATCCTCCTTAAAAAGACGACTAAATTCTTTGCAATCTCCCTTTAATAAATTTATGGATTGAGCATAGGTGTAATTACCTCGCCACGGTCGTTATGTATTGTAGTTATGTACATCTCTCACATGGTACAGTTTATAATATTTGTATCCGCTATTTTAATTAATTTAAACCGTTCCTCACAAAAATATTTTGTATGATTAATACCATTATTAAAAATTAACAAGTCAAGGAGGAACTACGGTCTTCACGATATTTAGTTATTTAGTTATATGTTCGCAAGATAAGAGGAAGATTCGTCACCAAATTAAGGACATTAGAATCAATCGACACATCTAATAAATGTCTAGCAATATAGTTTACCTTTACGATTCTTTATTCGAAAACTAAATTTGACATTAACATTTTAATGGCTTTGTTAAGTCACAAATAACATTAGGGTCTTCTGAAAAAAAAAATCGTGACACAGACCGAATAATAATCTGTTTTTTTTAAGAATTAAATATGTTTAAGCATGACAAGTCCTAATAAATATAATACAAGTGATGCACACGATTTTTGTCAAACAAATGTTAATGGGAAACCTTGAATTATTAAAATGTTAGCTTTATTGAATAATTTATATTCACGATGAGTAAATACCATTAATTCGTGGGTGGCAACGTAGATTGAAATAGAATCCGGTGTTAAAATCCATTATGATTAAATTATTGTTCAGTATCCTGATATCTAGAGCCTGCTGAAATGAGAGCTCTTACTAATATGAGTAATCATTGTCTTTTAATCGGTGTTATAATGTTCTCGAAGATTCTCGAATTTGATTTAAGTCAGCCAACTTACACTGTCAGCGTGATCAATCACAAATAAAATTTCAATTGAAACATATTGTTTAAATATCCTTATGTCTAAGAGATTTTAATAATGTTTGCGAATATTCTCAAAAATGCTTATAGTCTGTTAATTCGTATGTTAGTACGATGTACTATGGTGACGAAAATTGAAAATTATATTGGTATTGGAATCTATTCTTAAATTATTTATCGGAGTACATGTATGTATGTATTTAAGAGGTGTCTAGAATGTTCTCGAAAATGAGGAAAGTTTACCAATCTACATTGGGTCAGTGTGGTGGATACAGCCAAGCTCTGCTCGTACAAAAAACTCAGGCTCAGCAGTAAAACAGTTTATAAAGAGCTTTGGTACTATTTATTTTTTATCCATCAGTAATATACAACAAGCTAAGTGGACAAGTTTCTTTTAGCAATAATGGCGATTGGAAATTTTTATTTGCGTTGATACGACATCGCGGTTTCACTACTCTCTGCGGTCTATTTCGATATCATAATAGAAGGACTACATGCTGTTTCTTATTTATTACATTACACATTTTTTTATTAATAATGAGTAATTAATTTTCGTATTGAAAAGATAATCAAAATATTAGGTAAATTTTAACATAATAGTGAATTTGTTAAAGATCTTTCTATGAGAAAACCCTTTTATTTTTATCGGAATTTGCTACATTCATGTGTTCCATTATATTAATCATAAATATATCGCAGTTGTTTTGTATTTATTTACCTATAAGTAACGATGGGGTTGGTTCATATCGCATAAAGATCGAACAAGATTAAGCCGACACCTTAATATTACACACTGTATATACAAAAATACAGTCTTTAAAGACCAGAATAGTCATTTGTAATATATTATTTATAAGGCATGACGTCTCTACAATAAAAATAAAATAACGAAGAATCCAACTTAAATATTCCTTGCAAATCTTTACTTCCCAAGCAATACATTTAATATACAGTGCGTCAACGACTGTATTTTATGTCTTTACACGACTCTACGTACTCGCGACACGTCCTTGGCGCGCACATTCCCCGTCGCGTCGAGAATTCCGCCTCTTCAGACTCTACAATATGACTCTATATAGAGCTATATTGTATGTATTGATAAATACGTAGATATTATTAAATGCGAATTGATAATGCTAGCTTTTATTGTATATGTAGCGTGTAACAATTAGATGTAGTCATATACAGCCCTCTTATACAGAATGCTGTTAATAATTCTTGAAATAAAATGTTAGGTCTGGAGTAAAAATATCGGCGAATCGCAGCGATAGTGGATGCGACTGCTGTGCGTGCTGTCTCCAGTTCGATTCTCGGGTCAGTTATTGCGTTATTGAGCTTTTATGTCAAGATAGTTCTGCTGGCTGGTAGAGACTAGTTAGCAGAACTATCTTGACTAAATAATTTTATAATAAATAAATAATTACATAATAAATAAATAATTATATTAAATAAATAATTATATGATAAATATGATTAATAATGAATACCATCAATCTCTATAATCTAATATCCGTACCGTATGTGTTCCTCCGCAAACGATATCAGATCAGACATCCATTTATTTAAATGTAGTTCTATGACCTCAATAAAGAAAAGTCTTAATTGTGTATATTAATATAAATTTAATTTTTATTAATAATTTAGCTAAGCATACATAATATGTCATATAATTATTAGTATGTAGTGTTTGCGTCTAGTACTTAGGATACACCTTAATGTAAATTTACTAAGCTATGATAAATACCATTGTATCGATAGATATATTGTATCGAAAGATTGTATCCAGTTTTGAGAAGCAAAAAAAAAATTAAAGTAAAATGAATGGTATATAAAATCATAGTGGGTAAGACATGGGTGTTATACACTTCTGCCTATGTCTTTCGCACATAAATTTGAGATTATGTGTGACTTAAAAATCGGTTCTTTAAATATGACCACATTTTCGTGTTACGCTAGTCTTTTGTGTATATCATTGTAAACAAAATGAAAGAAGTTAATCTAACAAAACTGTTAGATTATTATTATTTATGTTTTAATTGCCAAGGGTTTCTACCCATGGCAATTAAAATATTAAATATTGCTTATATTTAACAATTACAACCATCGTCGATTAAAACATAACAATCTAAAAACACCTTAGATGGAATCATCTCTACTAAAACTTTCGCTTTCCATACCCCACAGTGAGAGTATTACAAAATATGATCATTCCGAAGAACCCGTTCTGACCACACGTACAAAAGACATCAACGCGCTACGTCCAGGTTTCCGCCTGACCATTTTGAAGCTCTTTTATTTACTAAGTTTTTTATGACTTAAGTTACGTATAGAAATAACTTATGTAATAGCAATAGTGTCAATATTAATAGTTATGATTTTTTGCTTGCGTATGACTCAATTGTGTGCGTAGAAAATGTATGGGTGTGAATAATTCGAAACGTCTTTTTGGAATGCGGCTATGTCAATTGGCTTTTGTGGATACTAGTACCGATCCGTGTTTTTTTAACGTATTATATCTATAGGTACATTTGTGTATGTATTTCATAAACTTCCTTTCAAATTCAATGTAATCATAATTTGCTTCTGTCATTAAATTATTAGTTAGCGGTGGTTTCCTTTCTGGTCTAACAAGATTTGATAGATGCTGACATTTAAGAAGACGTATTTTTATGAAAAGTGTTGTGCATCAAACAGCGTTGAGTTTTATTAAAACCTCCACGTCTTCTTATTGTCTATGTCTGATAGGCTCCATGATGACTAACAATATTTATAGTTCACCGTGTAAAATGGAATCCAATAAAATATTGAGTGTAAATGTATAATTCTAAACAATATATAGGCAAGCTTTTTAATTTTTTTTATCTCAATACCTATAGCTTATTACATTTAAAACATGTCTCACTTAATAAAACGATACATAGTTAAGAAACAAAATCGCCTATATGTATATCATCAATCATAAAATCAGTGTGTAATTATATTGTAGAATTTTAAAAGTTTGATGAACGTCTTTTCCGTGTCATTCAGGTTATGTTTTATGTAACCAACAACGTGTCTAAACAATCATCTAACCATCATGGATCATTGGAACTAACATATACGACCTCTATGTTCTCGATGCGGTTTTAATTCTAGTAATAAATAAACATATTATATTGTGGTATTAAAATATAACATTGGGTTAATTATATTAGAAACCTATTGGTTTATTTGCTATCGGTTAAAAAAACCGTGTAAAAAACCGGTACACCGCGTAACCGTGTTATGTAATAGTTTTTATATTAGTAGTTTTTGTTTGTATTTTGTACTGGAATTATGATAGCGGAACCGTTTTGATGCTGTGTCAATTTATCATCGTTGTTTTCGTCATTGTTAAAAATAAAGTATCTCACGGTTCTTCGGGCGATATTATGTTCGATGTAATTTAAGCCGTTGAAGTATCTGATTAAATTAGAGTACATGGAAGTACATATTATATTCTTAAGCATACCGTAAGTAAACATGTATTTGGCGTATTTAGGTTGGCTATTACTGTAGCAGTTTAGCTATTCGAATTCGGCTATCAACGTGGTGTAAAAGGACGAATTTAAAATGTATATAGCATATGTCACCCGGGCTATTATTATGAATCTATTGACACCTCATTCATTAAAATCGGTTTAGTAGTTTAGGCGCTACGGTGGAACATACAAACATACATACCCAGACTGCCAAAATCATTACCCTTCCTTTTGGCTTCGCCGTAGTCGGGCAAAAATGCAGCAATTTAGTATTTGCGAGATTTGACTGTAGTTGAAAGTAGAAAAGTTAGGTTTCATATTTACACATATTGGAAGTCTGAAACAGGTTTGGAAGTAAAGGGTTATCGAGCGGTCGGCCTTTAGGGTGCAGCCACTGCGATACAATGTCAACGAGTGCCTATTAGAGCGTAGTGAAATAAGCAATGCTGTGATAACGGTGTTTATTTTGACTTAGTGATAGTATCAGAATAGCGTGAATTAGGAGAAGACTGTATTCTACAGAGGATTGATAATACTTTTATAGTATATAAGCTAAACCTTGCCACGCATTGCTGTAGACTAGAAGGATATTTTCCTATTTAAAAAAAAAGCGTGAAAGTGTATGTTTATATAGGTTTAATGAATTTAATATATATATAAAGGTATATTAAATTCATTAAACCTATAAAACACGTCTGTAAAATTTCAAGATAATAAATGGACTACTTTTATAGTTTTGCGGACGCAAACATGTGGCATTTTTATTGTATAGTGAGATAAGAATCTTATATATAAAGATTGAGCGAGCTTCACTAAGTGACATATTGTTACAATTAAGTAAAAAAACTGACTTCTTATTTGATTCTTTTTTAATTAAACAAGAAATTAATTAATGCAAATGCACTTTACGTACTTATTTACCGCAAACGTAAGATTTTGTTTTCTTGTTAAAAATCCTAATTAGTTTTCATAATATTCATTGACTAGTAGTTCCGTTAACATTTCCAAGAAAGCTAAACGTTTCTTGTGATATAAAAAGCTATTAAGTAAATTTTTAACACAGGAAGATTGACACAAATACATATTATTGTCTTCTGTTTACGCGAATGTTATTCATTGAAATTAAACTATTATACAGGGTGATTTTGAAATCGTGTAATTCCTTTTAACCACGCATTCTACTGGTGATATAGAATAACCCTGACCATATTTTTTCTTAATTAGAATAATGGTTTCGGCAAAATTAGAGTACAGATTTTTTTCATGAAATGATTTCATATAGTCATATTTTAACCACCTGACACAATCTTAATATTTTTTTAATTTAAAAATAATAACATAACAATAACTGATGTCGTAAATAATAAGGGGCAATAAAAAAGACCGCCCGTTATTAGTTACGACATTAATTATTAATATGATTTTTTATTTTAATTAGTAAAAAATTAAAATTGCCTCGGTTGGTTAACATATGACTATCTGACACCATTTCACGAAAAAAACGGAATAATAATTTTTCAAAAAAAATAAATCTAATTAAATAAAAATATGGTCAGGGTTATTCTATATCACCAGTAGAATGCGTGGTTAAAAGGAATTACACGATTTCAAAATCACCCTGTATACGGATTTTATCGCGTTATTTATTTATCACTGTATTACAAAATTTTGAAAATATTACACTACTACTAATCAATAGTTTAATTTAATTTAGTTAGTTTAATTTCAACAAATACATATATTACGTAAAAAAGTATATTGATTGTTTCCTCTGTAGTGTTCAGTTTTGTATCTCTAAAAATGTCATTAGTATTACCAGCCTGTCACGAAAATTAATTTGCAATAAGATGAGTAATAAAAAGCTATCAGAATGTCAAACAAAAAGTTCTGAATCAGCTGCAGACATAAGCATTTGGTAAAGATCCGTTTGTGATGCAATCTTGTGGTTGAACTTTACCGCTTATGTTCTACATGAGAATGTTACTTCGTGTCATAATAGATTATCCTTGGGCTTATATCTGAAGATTCTTGAGCCGTTGCTGCGTCATATTAGTCTGATCGGATGGGTTTCACTCGGAGAATGATCTGGTCGCGTGTTGCTTTTATAAATGCTTAGGAGTAGTAGTAGTCCTTGCGTGTAACAGTTACATAAATCGATTAATCTTTGTCAGCAATTATGTATATATACTATATTGTAAATCTCTTCCTTTCTAAAGATAGTGAACATTACAATTTAATTTATGAATACCATTACCTAAATGTCAATAAGTAATTAGAAATAAATAGGAAAATGATAAAATATCAAAATAAAATTGAAAAGGAAATAGTTAAAAATAAAACGAATTAAATTTATAAGAGGCAAGTAAATAAAACAATATTGGATAGAAAAATTTATTGTGCTTTCATCTTACTTTCTTCTTTAAGTATGTTGCCACCTGAAATAAGTACTGTGTAAGTAAAGTACGTACATATAATGTATATTCAGCTGTTTTCAATAATAATTACTGATTCGCGAATGGTACAAGTCGTGGCGCCTCGTTTTCAAAACAAATCAACAACGTGTAGGCACGTATACATACATACAGCAAGAATTAACAAAAAACAAAGAGAATAAATATTATATTTTTGTAGGTATGTTAATAACAAAATTAAATGACTACAAAACTCGTTCTCGAAACACTTATTAAGGAACTTCGTTGATACTTGTATAGGTATTTGAGGCTATTATTTTGTCGTGTTCCTTGAAAGCCTTTATAAGGAGGGACTTTATTGCTGCGTAGTGATCCACGGCTACCTCGAAGCTATCTGTATTTTTATTTGTTGTTTTCTGGCTGCACTTGTATATTTCTTCAAGAAAAACAACGCATATGGTGGTTGGAAGGTCATCTGTAGTTACGCCAGTCATATAAGCAGGATAAAAAGCTTTGGAAACAATCCTTGCTTCTCCGACTGATCTTTTTCATGACATTTTTCATTCCTTTTTGTTACAATCAGCAACAAGTGATAGATACTTCTGGTGTGGTAAGCCGTAGTCGGTTACAGTCTCTTCTTAGGTAGCTTATATTTGTCGTATAAAGTAAAATAGCTTCTTTATAGATATAAAAATCGTAGGCACATTCAAACTTGGCACCATTATCTACACTTCACAGAAATATTTATTCCTTGCGTTCATCTTATCATTTTGTAACTGCTTAGATGAATGCTTGGACAACTATGCGATTCTTACAATGAACTTACAAACACTAGATGGCGACTAATATCTTTTTATATCAAACTTAAATTTTGCTTAACTCTCACACTATCGAGAAAATTAATCTATTCCATCATAATTGATTAGAAATCTTATTAATTACGTTAAGGACCATAGTTCAGGTTGCGTCATCTGCTACTAGGTGGCGTTGCCTAATATTAGTACCACATTAATTGTGAGAACTAACGCTAGGAGAATAGTTCTTTAATGACGATAGGAAATGAGCTTGTTACTTTTAACTATGTGAAGTGAGTTATACACAACTTTCCACAGCTATTTTCGAATTATCTGTATTTAAATATGTATTTTGTCCATCTTGGTACTCCAGTAGAGCGAGTTTGCTTCGTTTATCGCGTCTCCAGCTTAATTATATGGCAAGGGAGTTATATAAGCGCTTATATTAAGGATGTCCGTAAATTATTTTTTAGTGGGAGCACTGAGTTTTGAACTATTGCGTCTTGAGCTCAGAGGCAAAATGCAATTAAGATTTTCTGTGAAGAAAGTATTAGTGGCGGCTTTGAATTTTGATCTGCGTAGAGGCGACAGTAATTAACGAGTAATTTACGTCTTGTTATGAGAAGCTTAAACATAGCTGCCACAATCTAGGTTTAATTCCTAATGACTGCTTATATGCCCAATACATTTGCATTGGCATAAACAGTAAATTTGTTGATCGGTATCACGTCATTGAACTTAAAGATGTTTTGTGTGACTTTTGGGCTGGTAACGAATCCTTTTTTTTAGAGCTGGCAACACTTGAGTGATGGCTTTAGTATTGCCAGCGTCCATTGCTTGCGGTAAAAGTTAACATAGGGCGGGCCGCATGTTTTTGCCGACTTATTAGTATGAAAATTGTAGGTGAAAAATTTGCGTGTAATACACCTTTTTATGATCCTTCAGGAAGTTGAAAGCATTATCTCACTTTATGTAATATAAAAACTAAGGTAATTTAACTCCACCTACAAGTATCGTGCTTATCAGAACATAAATTACTCATACCCGTCTTACTTAGTATCTAATTATATAAACGAAAAATTATCGCGAAATCCGGCTATTAGCAAAATTTGCGTTGTTCTTTACGGAAATATTTGTAGAAAGTGGAATATTTAAATTCATTAGCTAATACTAATTAAGTTCGCCAACATAACATACTGCGGTTACGACATTTTAAACCTACATACTACATTTTTCTGAGGAAACTGTGGAATGTATGTATGTGTTTGTGTGTGTGTCGGCATATATACAACTTATTCTCTATTTCTTATACATTTTATGCCTTCTTTAACAAAAGATAACTCTAGTATTCCTGTGCAAATTATTTAAATATCACTGCAAACTCACATAAGATTTATTTTTATTACGGCAATAACAGTTGAAAGACAAGTCAATTCAAACAATGGACACAGAGCACACCCAGGACCGGAACAACACTATTTGCAAATCTCAATTTATTTTTCCGTATAGATTGAAATTAAACTACTATATACGGATTTTATCGCGTTCTTTATTTATCACTGTATTACAAAATTTTGAAAATATTACACTACTACTACTATTGATTTTATTTTACTAATTTATAAGCTAATAAAATTATTTAAACTATTAAATCTATTTATTTTTGGTTTACACTTTCCCCGACGTTTCGGTTGCTTTTCAGCAGCCATGGTCACGGGGAGACTAAGATGGTAGTTGTCTCAATGTTCCAGTGTAGTTATTTCAAAGTACCCGAACATAATTTAATCATGGGTGTTTCTATTTACGCAGAATGAGCTCAAAGTATCATGAAGTCTAGCTGTGGTTTGTTTCTTCTTGGGTTTGACTATTTGAAGTACTGGATCCCAAGCTGGTGGTAAATTCCAACCATCTTCTCTATTGAAATTGGGATGTTTTTTGATTTCAATAGCCTCGCGAAGCATCCTTGGTAGGAATCGGTGTTCTTTAGCGAGAATCTGTGGTTTGTCAAATCTCAAGTAGTGATTGGTCCCCTGTTGTACATGTTCACACACAGCAGACTTCAACAAGCGTTTGTGTTTTTACAAACTTATCTCTAAACCACTGCAAACTGAGTTGTTACTGCAGTTAAATTAATATAAAATATATCTCATGGAACTTAAATACAGCTGCAAAAATGAGCGTACAATATTCTTCTGTGTATTACTTCGGGGATGGCCTCAGTCTATGTACGTGTTCACGTATCCTTCACTAAAAACACCGCAAATAATCCATAAATGCATATTCAAATCGTTGGATATTTTCTAATCAAGCGATCACGCGAGACATTGGACTTTCACCGGTACAACCTCTGACCTCGTCCGTAGCGTGCAAATAGTCACAAGGTACAGGTTTAACTCGAAGCCTGTACACATTCACTAACTAGGTTTTCCAACAAACATGTTTTGTATAATCACCGAAATATGTTGTTGAATGAAAAGGAAAAGTAAATGAAATTATATTTTTCTATTTAAGAGGTGGCAAATAAACAGGAAGATTGCCTTATGGTAAGCAATTGCCGTGGTATACGGTTGTCGATCAGAATAAAATAAGAAGTCGCAGTAATACCTGTGCAAAAGATACAGACTGCTGGTTTTCTGATAGGCAGGAACGCTAGGCATTTGGCAGTGAACTTCTGTAGTATGCTGATATTTCTGCAGTCAAATTGCTTGACTTTTGAATAGAACGGTTATTCTGCTGTGTTCTACAGCATAATCCCTGGCACAACTTATGTTACACCAATGAAGATCCCAGCAATACAACCTTGTGTTCCGTTCGTTCAGTTAATAGGGCTATCAATAAACTAATATAAACAGGGCTGACAGCACCGAAACTTATTTTAATAAGTATCGGTACCGCATGAATAATTTTCCCTATAGAATTGTTTGTTTATTGATCATAGGCTATGGTAACTGCTTATTTTCAGTAAGCTTATTTGCCATTATGATAAAATAAAAAGACGAGTAGGCCTAAAGATCACGTCATCTAATTTTCAGACCTTCGTTTCTATTTTTCATTTGCTACGTTTTACCGGTGTGCTCAACATGGGCTCCACCTTTATTAGCTAATTCAATACTTTTTCTTGTCAACTGTCACTTTGACAAGATCGTTATTTACCACCGTTGACAGTTGTAAAAGTACCGACGAGTATACACAATGTTGACTTGTTGTTAATTAGGGAAGCACTTTAATTACAATTAATTGTCGCGTGCTGGCTTCTAGAAGTATTATGAGCAATTGATTTATTTAATTACGTATATTTTACTTGCTTCGCACACTTATCCTTTCTACTCGTGTAGGAATGAAAATAATGAGTTTTAACATATCCAAGCTCCAGTAGCCTAGTAGGTATAATATATATTAATTTTTATTATGGCTGTTGTGTATTTTTCAACGTTTATTTAATATAATAAATTCTGCTAGAAAGGACTAGCCAGGCTGCCAGTTCAAGGGATTCTTTAGTATTTTTCTAGTCCTCTGAGAATGCAAATATAATCAGGATTACTCCTCAGGGACACTTTAGTTTTTAAGAAAAATAATATTGTTATTACACAACACGTGTTTATAACGTCTAAAAACACTAGAGTGTTACTATTGGTAGATAGTTAGTAGTATTAACTAATAATAGTTAATATTTTCATACAATAAATAGAGATATTTCACGACGCTTGTTGGCTTTTGATGTAGCTTATGAAAATTCAATAATCATATCGATTGGCACAGCAATCAACAGCATTAAATAATGTTCACGACACCTTAGATGCTACACCTCTATATGGACTAAATACTGCTACTGAGAATAACATACAAAGTCTTACGTTATCTCTAGGCAGATAAACACAAGTGTATCATACCCACATTTCGCAAACTATCGTCTACCACGCGCAATTCTACACACCACGTTATTAAGAATTTCTTAAAAGTCATTACAATAACACTTTATCTGGCCCGGAAATCGAACCGGAGACCAGCACAGCAGAACTGCAAATAATAAGCAGTTACTCAATCCAAGTGAAACTACTTCAAGTGACGCTACTGACCTCACTTCACTAACGCTCGCTCACATATATACACCGGGAGGAATAAGGCAGTCATGTAATAAAACGTAGTTAATAGATGAATTCCTTCGCGCTTCACCGAATATGTAACAGTGGCGAGCGATGACAGTTTCACTCGAATGACCAATATGATTGTACTCGTTCAGTAATTAACTAATTATAGATCATATAAACATTGCTTTTCAATTTTATATTATGACAGCGCTGACCTATATTTTGTCAGCTGTATTTTGAAATAAAACTACTTTAAGCGGATTCATGTGATGGTTTCTTTTTTTTAAATCAATTTGTATAATACAAAAAACTGGTAGGAGATTATGTTTTTGAGCTGTTTAGGTTCGAAACGTTAGGGTCATGGGATCCCAGTGCTCGTGCTCTATATAGAGAAATAGCAAAAAGGTTAATCGACGCTGCCCGTGACCAGAGGGCTGGCCTTTATTTCGCGGGGAGAATAAGCATTGCCATTCAACGTAGCAATGCTGCCAGTTCAGGGTCTCAAATCAACTGTGATGCGAAGAAATTGTATGACGCCTATTAGAGGGTTTTCATTTTCATTTTTATTTCTGTTTTATAATATTTTAAAGAATTGCGTTAATATAATATTCTTACAGTAAATAAAAAATATATTCAACCATAATTTGTATAATATGATGTATCTATTACTACTTTTTTCTAAAATCATGAGGAAACCTGCACGTCTGAGAATTCTTCACGATGTTTCAGATAGTACATGAATTCTGAAATAACGCTTCTTACATTCGGAAGAGGTCAATCCTACAATACAAGTTGTACTTTAATCACTAACTATAAACTACAAATTATGTATGAATAATTACATGTATTACGGCAGCTATTAACCTAAATACTGAACGTGGAAGGAAACTAAAAAGGAATTGGCGTACTCTATTGGAAACTAAAAAATGTTGGTAATCAAACGCTTCCCGTTAACACCTTACCGCGTAACCATTTCATAATCAGTATTATAACAGAGGTCGAATAAGCGATTGATTTTCAGTAAATCGATAACATTATCATGTAACAATGTGGTACACGATTACACATATACTGATTTTTGTTTTCGCGTTGTTAATAATTTTGTTGTGTTGTTTGTCTTTAATAAAGCTTGTGCGATGAAAAGTTATCTTCTTATTTCAGAATCGTAAGAAAATGTAGCTGTTGTAGGTATTAGTATGATGCCTTGGAG
The DNA here is from genome assembly GCA_963675205.1 of Catocala nupta. Lineage (NCBI taxonomy): Eukaryota > Metazoa > Arthropoda > Insecta > Lepidoptera > Erebidae > Catocala > Catocala nupta. The sequence continues at coordinate 29,173,663 of OY776082.1, forward strand.
GATGTATTTTGTATTCGATATTAAATAGGCATGGGTAGACACCTAGAACTAATATAAGGAATATGATGACCGAATTATTGTGATATTTTAAAGGACTTGTTTAAAGAAGTAATCTTACTAACTTAATCTTATAAATGCGAATGTGAGTTTGCTTGTTTGTTACCCTTTCACGCATTAACTACTCGACCAATCATCTTAAAATTTCGCATACACGATGACAGGGATACAGAAACGAACATAGGTTATTTTTCACCCAGAAAAAGTACTGTTCCCGAGGGATAGAAATTGATTAACAAAATTAGATTAACGCGAGCAAAACCGTGGACCGTGTCTAGTATATTATAGTGTATCTATGTTATGCTTTTTATTAGCTATTTACTGTACTACAAAAGTGGCAAAATGGTAAGCGGACAGTAGATAGGGACCAGGGATAAGTCTCGCGAATTGTGATGTATGAGGAAATAGAATTTCATATGGGATGGATAGGTATAGGAGCCTCCGGTACTTTTATTCATCGCTATTACTCTTTATACGCCAGATTTCTTAAGAGAGAAAGGCTCTGTCTTCGTGCCTCTCGTTAGAACCGTCACCAAATTATTAGCCAAGATAGTACCATCAAGCATTTATAATTTTAGTATGAATAGATTATCACCCTTAATCATGACTGTACCTTTGTAAATTGTATGAGTTTACAAACATCTATATTAAAGATAAACTAAACAACGGCCTCTCGTGCACAAACATTGAAACAATATACGAGCTAGGACCTCGTAGTAAAATCTATAGGTACAGGTCATTGCCTACTAACAAAAACAGAAAATCATTAAAGGTTGCTCCCACGAAAAACAAACGCTATACATAGAATAGGCGTAGTATTATTAATTTTAATGGATAATACCATCCATTGCTGGCTCAACACAAGGATTTTTGTAGTTATACAATAGAACTTCGCATGAGATAAGGAACAATGCCGATATTATCGCCGAAACAATGGTACCCTCCACATTCCATCTAATTGTGTTGGTTTTTGGTAAATTGAGATATTTTGATGACCTTACTTAAACCTATGTTTGGTTATAAGAGTGTACTTGAAATAGTTTGCTTACCATTGGTGAATGTAAGGTGTTTCAATGACCCCGTCAGATGGTCGGTATAAAGATTCAAAGGCCTGAACTATTTAGTAAACCACAACCTCGAATATCTTCATCAGTCTGTTTAGGTGAGTCTTTTTGAGATTAATAGATCTTCTGTAAAAAAACGATCGCATGTCAGTGAGTAGGCATCTATTCCATATTTCTCTTCTATCTGAACTTTAACCTGATAAAACAGTGTCTATAGATAAGTTAAAATTTTCCTTGTATTGTTTAGAGATTCAACAATTCATTTCAAACATTAAAAGGATGAAAATCTCTGTGCTATGGCTACCCTCATTGTTTGGTGCCGTAAGTTAAATAAATGCATGATTATGTTTACGTATATTCGTCAGGGACCGTGTTGTATTATTATTAGAATTTCCTGTTGAGGAATTAAGTTCTTAGTAGCACCCCGAAGATCCAGTAGACAGTTTAATATGCAAGGAAAGTTTTCGTAGCTGGTTGATCAGTAGCCCTCGTTGTTAAAACAATATTGATGTAATTTGCAACGAATGATGTGAAGTATTATCATATTCGCTACATCAGTGACCAATGCAAACTCAACTCACGCATTCATTGATTAGAAACTGTACTTATTACCCCGTCTCTCATAACACTACATATGCTTACTGTAGAAAGTGCAACGTGTGTAGAGTACCGATAATCTTATTTCTTTCACTTTTCACCGGAATTTTTGCGACAGCGACCTTCTTTTTCTAAAAGTGCGTTATCTATAGAAAATGAAAGTAAGCGTCGAGATTAGAATATATATTTGGTTTTTAGTTATTCTATGGTTGTTTTTAGGTATGAATGAGGATATATGCATTTGCGTATTATAATGGATTGCTTAAATACGGATGTGGAAGTGGATCAAGTTAATTTAGCAATTGTGAATTAAATTAGGTGTGCTTCGTGAAGATTGATTGTGGAATAATTATCGAGAAGAGAAATTCATCATACTTTGTCTGGCGTTACGAATCTATGTTTGAGCAAGGTTTGCTAAGTTCTTTCAATAATTGTAACACACCTACATTATCGTCTCCAGTTCCGAGCTCCGTAGGCTAGCTAGTTCTTTAAAGAAAATCACAAAAATGCTTTTTCTGAAGAATTGAATACAAGACCTCATACAGCGCTCACTACACCTGCGTCACCAAGGCTTATCTTCATTTACCTATATTTTATTTGTCTGGTACCATATGCTGCCACGCCTACCGCGTGTCCGTACATAGTCTATTACTCCTTACTCTCTATTTACTAAGCGTGCGTGATATTATGACGAACATAACACCGGTTACAAAACACATTAGCAGCTTTACCAAGTCAAATATTGCATGACACTTGAACTCTCGTAATATTTGAGCATCTCAAATCTGCACGCCATTTTGTGCTGTATTTTCATATATTATTATAGCCTAGTTTCGCATAGCAGTGTTATTACAATACAATTTGTACATTGTCCTAGATAGTTTTTGGGTTAAAAATGTGTGTGACAATTGGTAATAATTGAGCTTGGGGTGCGTAATACTAAATGCGTTATCAAAGACTAACTTTCGCCTTCTTTGGCCGCCTTTACATTGCTTTTTTTGTATATGACTGAATTTAGAAATGCTTATGTCCAGCAATGGATTACGAAAAGTTAATAGATTTAATCGATTCATTAGTTTTGACCGCGGCTTCGCTCGCGTTATTGCAGATTTTATCAATAGATTCCCTAATCCTATCCATCTGGCACACAATTTTTTTCATATATCCTTTTCCGTACCTCTGACAACGACTATGCGAAATTTCATAATGATCGGTCGGGCAGTTACGGCGTGAAAGCGGAACAAACAAACTAACTGTCGCATTTATAATATTAAGTAAGAATATCATAGCCAAAGTTCACATCTATGTTTTTGTGCGGTCAACAAATATTTGTTCTTTTTTATAGTTTTAGGGTTTGTAAATTGCCCATACGTCAGGGATTATAACTAGATGCCGATGTAGTTGACCCTTTTAAAAATAATCAAATCTAAATCACTGCTGTTTTGAAGAAAGGTGGCTTTTTATTCAGAACGATGCCAGCCTCAAGAAAAATCAATATTACTTCGCCCAAGTATCGGCGCCGCACAATTTTATTTATAGTTGCGCATGCTCCACTTACGTCATCGCTTCAGCAAGGCTATACTAGAATGTCTGTCTTTTTATAAAGTATCAAACAATAGCCTTTATGTACTTAATTCTGTTCTGATTTTCAATGAAGCAGATGGCCGATATACAATTTTCGGATAGTTAACCAAATGATACGATATCGTTTCGTATCGTTCATATTTTGAAACTACCCGAATAAAAGCAACATTAAAATCTGTTCGGTTATTGATTACATTATATTCATAGTATCGCTTATATCCTTGAAGGGTAGGCAGAGGATTATACACGCATTCGGACAGATACGGTTTTAGGTAATAGGTTTCGAGTTAATTGTCGTCTATTGAACAAAGGTCCAGACTCTGAGCCGTTACACTTTGCACGACCCGAGTATCGAACCTGAAACCTTATGCATTGACCACCGCTGAGCCACTGATGCAGAAAAATGAGTACGCAGTAGCCTATTATTCTACCACAAATTATACCTATTAAGTGATGTAAATTTTTCCTGGTGGAATGTGTTACACGATAGATCGTATTAGATGCTTAAGAACGTAAAATCTTCCTTCGTCTATATTCCTGTTTTTGTATTCAATTTTAATCTTAAATAAATAAATGCGAATGTAAGTTAGTTTTATTACGCATTTACGCCTTAACGTTAACTTAAATTTTATTATGATTGGTCGACTGACCAATCATAATGCAAATTCGTATATACGTTTTCAGGGACACATAAAGGACATACAGTACCTACTTTCTCGAGAACAGTACGTTCTTTATGGAGGCAATCGAGAAAGAACGTACTGCTTCAAAGTAATTGACACTTATTGTCTAGATTTAAGTCTATATCCATGCGAGCGTTGCTGCAGAATCTAGTATTAAACTATTATTACAAGATTTTAAAATGTCTTATAAGATTTAACGCCATTTTCCTTTCGCTGTTGCCGCACGGTGATAGTACAAACATATATATAAGGTTCGCAGTAGTAATTTGAGTACTAATGACACAAGAAAGTTGTTTCGTAACAGAGTTTTACGCACAGTTGGACGTGCGCTCATCGTTGTTGCGAGTCATTGCCTCCATATAAGAAATACGAATAAAACGTATTATGTATAAGTCATCTGGTTAAATGTAGATATATCCTTATTAATATCATAAATGCGAATGTTAATGTATGTTTGTTCCGCTTTCATGCCTTAACTACTTGATCGATCATCGTGAAATTACGCATACACTTTGCCAGGAATACGGAATAGAACATAGCGTATCTTTGATCCAGAAAAAATCTGATACTATCTTACCTGCATTTACGTAAGCTAAGCCGTGGGCAAAAGCTAGTTAACATTATAAATGCGAATGTGAGTTTGTTTGACACATTTTCACACCTTAACCACTCGTTCGAACAACGTGAAATTTCGTGTTCACGTTGTCAGGGCTACAGAAAATTACACCTATTATAATAATATCAGCAGTGGGACAATTTAAACTATCCCACTGCTAGGCGCGGCCCTCTTCTCAGTGTGAGAAGGGTTAGGCCATAGTCTACTAGCAGCGATAGCCTAGTGGGAAACCGTTAGTCTGCCACGCAGAAATCTCGAGTTCGAACCCAAGGCGCCCATCTTTGACTTTTCGAAGTTATATGCGTATTAAATAGTTAATTATTGCTTGATTTAACGGTGAAGGAAAACATTGTGAGGAAACCTGCATGTCATGTTCTCCATAATGTTCTCGAAGATATGTGAAGTTTGCCAACCCACGCTAGGCCAGCGTGGTGGACTACAGGAAAAGACCATCTTAAATCCAGAAAAGAGTACCCTTAGCAAAGACACGCTAGTAGTCAATAAATACATAGTTAAGCTCATATCTCTGAAGAAGTAGGCAGAGTTGTATTATATCCACATATTCCAGCTATTGCTTTGGGCCCCCTGTAATCGCGAGTCTATTACCATCTGGGGAACACTTAAAAAACTACGCCAACCATACTGTCACCATACTGTCAATTTGAACAACTATAACAATTTTCCGATCTTTATTTACCTATATGATTTTAAAAAGAGAACTCCTGTCCTAGGTATAGGCATGGGCCTTCGAACATTCAAACAACAGACACAAAGCACACCCAGATTTAAAACAACTATTTGTGGATTACACAAATTTTAAACCATCTGGGGATCGAACCTGCATCATTCGGCTTAGAGGCAGTGGCGATGATGGCCACCACTTAAGCCACTACATCATCCGAGCAGTCTCAGTTGATATAAAATGTCAGTCGTATTTTTGCAACACGGGAATCGAAACCGGTACTTTCGGCTCGGTAAGCGATAAAGAGCTCTAATTGTTACATTAGACCTAATATAACCGTTGCCATTAACACTTTTAATTACTTATATACACTACCGATTTCTCTTAAATAAGTTTTATAACTCATTATTACTAGTAAAAGCTATTATTCAACGTGCGCCTGCGGCTAACTGCGCGTGCGCAGGTCCGTAGATCGTTATGTGATATATTTTTATATTCTAGTTCATTTCTTTTACCATTTTTTTAATTCTAATGAGGTGGAAGTGGCAGCACATATAAAGTGGAACTAGGCTAATAGAATAAATAAAATTATCTAAATTTTAAGAAGACAACTCCTGCACTAGGAATAATTCCTGTGTCGCGGGGGACTTTACAAACATCAAACAACTGATTCAAAGAACATCCAGATTCGGAACAACCATATGTGGATTACACAATCATTCACTACTGTTTTCTGCCAAGAAATTATTGCCATGCAAGTCAGCAGTCTTTATCTGTAATCGGTAAATGATCACTGAGATGAGGTGAGGGGTGAGGACAGTTTAAAGGCTGATATTATTATTCTAATTCAATGACTGATAAGCTCAATCATATAATTTACTAACTTCTGCTCGCCCTTTGCTCGCGAACAGTACTTTTTTCTGGATAAACGGTAGCCTATGTCTTATTCTGTACCCCTGACAACGTGAATGCGAAATTTCATGATGATCTGTCGAGTACTTAGCGGTGAAGCGTAACATCCAAACAAACATTCGCATTTATAATTAAATTAGGATATTGTTTTATTTGCCTGATGTCTCGACTCTGCCACGTTCGCCTAACTTAATTTCTTCTTTGTTGCATTTTATTACAAATATTTTAATTGAGTGCTCGGCCTAGAATGTTCGGTACCGGGTATCGAAAACAGCGTCCATTTTGCAAGCTTGGTATTGCAACTAGTAAACTGAAATCAGTTTCTTTGAAATTGCTTTTAGAAAAAAGCAGTCGGCAATTCAGTTATTTCTTAATTTGTTTTTTACTAATCTTAAAACTAGCTTGTTTTGTTAGCTTTGCCTGCATGGTATATTGAGAGAGACAAATATATGTACGTAATGTTTTTTCTTATATCCAACTATATGGGAACTAAAATCATAACTAGTTAAATGGCGAGAGAGATGAATTACATCTACATTTGGCTAAATGTAGATGTTAACCTCTGCCTACCTCTATAAGGATAGATGTCTGATACTTTGTATGTATTCATTTTAACAATAAAATATTTTATATATTTTTATATACGTGTGTCGCAGTGACTTTAAAAAACAGTAAAGTAATAGACGTAAATAATGCCTGAACTCAAAACAACCGTTTATAGGTATTTTGTTTGATGTAAACAAATCTTTAAAATAAAATATAATATTAAAAAATAGACAGCTGACGCCGTTTCGGACAACGACGATTTTATGTTTATTTCGAGTTATTTTCTGTGTACCTTTTAATAAATAAATTGGAGTTTCAAGTTAATCCTTTTTGACTGGAAACTGACAAACAAACATTCCCTATCTTCAGGACCCGAGTAGATAGGGTTTCGGAGGGAGAACTACTCTGTCTCCGCCATAGGACTAGGGTACTGCGGGGTCAGGAAGCCCACTGCGGCTTGAAAGGCGTGTTCTATCGACCGCTGACTAGAGTGCGCGGTACCTGACATTGAGGTTGGACTCGCAGGGGCTATGTGGATAGCCGCAGAGGGCGACATGTTCGTTGCTCGGCAAGCACGTGGCTAGTGCGAACCACAGAGTTGTCTTTAGCGAAGTGGCGTCGTGGTTTCGCTATCACAACGCATCTCGGGTGCTTGCCTGCTTAGCAAGTAAGAGTCGTAGCTAGAGTAACTCGGGCCATACCTGGCTTGTAGGCCTATTTGGGTAGAAGTATGGATGTACGCCGGGAAGATAGCGTGCCATATACAGCTCCAGTACCATGCTGGAGATAAAGTAGGCGGCTTCTCCGTCGGCTTCAGCGAAGTTATCGTTAGCAACTCCCAGAGTTGCGAGTGGTGAACGGCTTTATTGCTCCGGCACCTATCTGGAGAATAGGTAGTGCCACTTGGGCACGAGGTAGCTCGCTTACAAGAACCGGATCTCTGGAGTTAGGTTGGAGAAATCGAGATTTGGAGACAATACTGGTCCCGGAAGGTGCTTTTAGGCACTGGAAGGTACAGCGGCTCCCACTATTATAACTGAACGGTTGGTGTAGAGCAACGCTATATCATAAACTGGACTAGTCGTAGAGAGAGGGGATGGACACACAAACCCATTTTTACATTTATAATGTACAAAAAATAAAACATTTTACACCTTATGGATTGCAATAACATCAACAAAACATGAACTAAAATGTCAATTTTGGTAGACGGGCTCTTTTAATTTTATTAAGAGTATATATTTATTTCTAGGGCAAAATAAAACTAGTTTGCTCATTTCTCAGGTTTGAGGATACTAAGGACTTAATGAATTACGTAAAGGTCTCGACGCCAATGTCTGAAGAAAACTTATTCTATTTAAACCTAAAATAATATTATTTAGGCGTCAAATATTCTTGAAGATGCGCTAGGTCTGTCAACCTCTAAATTGTCAGCTTGCTATGACCTAACGTTCCTCATACTAAAAAAAGACTCACGCCCTTCGTTCACAGAAACAGTTTATAAAACAGGACTGTTATTGTTATTTTGCCAAAATTAAAGGTCTAAATACAAAACGTTTTCAATGATGTTGTTACACGTGTAACATAAATAGTACGAGAGATAAACAATGGCAGAGGGTGTTTAGTATTTGTAATAATCATATGTTTACAAAACATTTGCTTACATTACAACACGTTCACACACAAGAATTAAATATTTGTTTTATCAAACACAATAGGGATGAGATACATTGTTTAATACAGTTACTAAAACTACTTCATAAGATGAAAATATATAAACAAGAACGTCTTCCACGTTACGACATACAGCATCAAAACGTGAAAACTACCATACGAATAGTTTATTAAAATAACTCAGCAAGTTATACTCGTAGATAGGGACTATGCGTCGAGCGTTTGCGATAGAAAATGTCCAAAATGAGATAATCCGTCACAACGCTAAAGTATGTTAACATTATCCACGGAATGAAGTAGTTGACTGTGTTTGATTTTCCACGTTATTTTATACGTAACAGCAAAAAGCTTTCAATAGAAACCTTTTTGTAAAAACATTATGTACATTGGTTACAATGTGAAACAGTTACAGTTAATATTTTTTAATTGGGTTTAAAAAATAGTTGGCGCATATCTCGCTATCTTTCTTTTACGGCTACGCTTATGTAGTACATACGTCATAATGTTTCATCGTGCATTATTTTGTAATTTGACAAATACACCTTCTTCGAAATTAAACACTTTATACGGATTTTGTCACGTTGTTTATTTTTACTTTAAAACATTTTTATCGCTCCCGACCCGTGTTACAACTGCGATGTTCAACGTTGCAAATCATAGCTAGATTTCATGATACTTTGAGCTCATTCTGCGTAAATAGAAACACCAAAGATTAAATTATGTTCGCGTACTTTGAAATAACTAGGTACACTTCAGAACATTGAGGCAAATACCATCTTAGTCTCCCTCACGGGGAGATTAAGATGGCTGCTGTAAAGCAACCAAAACGTCGCGGCAAAGTGTAAACTTAAATATAAATGGTTTTAATTAATTTTAATAGATTAAATTGTAATAAAATCCAATAATAGTAGTGTTAGAGTTTCAACATAATGCAATAAAAGTGTTTTAAAGTGAAAATAAATAACGCGACAAAATCCCTGTAAAGTGTTTAATTTCAATGTATAACTTTCGCGTAAACATAAGAAAATATTAAATACAACTTCTAACAGATTTCAAAAGCTTTTTTGGTTACTTTTGAATGGAACCTAACATTTAACAAACATTAAAAAAATATGGCGCGTCTCTTATTGCATGATACTCGTTAAATAATGACTACTTACAATAATTATCTATGAAATTACTAATAATCCTTTTATATATTGAGCCTTTTTAACTATATATTTATTTTAATAAAGACATGTAATACAAATAGATATTTAGTTGCCTAAGCAATTAATTGCGCAGAGTTTTTGTTCAGTTATCGACTAGACTAGTTAAGAACTGGTTTTAAATATATTATTATACCAAATTGTATCATGTAATTAATTGTATTTGAAATGGTGAATTAAAATATGTAATCAATACTGTTAAAAATATCAACAATGATATTATGCACTAGATATTTTCATAGTAATACTTTTCGAAAATGTTATGCCCAGATTGATTGGTTTAACAATTGCAATTGTATTGACTATTTTATCTAATAAGTAGTGCAATACTAATTATGAAAAGAGCATACGTAAAAGATTCGATCTTTTTTGAGACCGGTTAAAAATCTAGTCTATAAAAAAACAGTATTGGGATATTTTTGTGTCCTCACTTTGTGTGCGTTAGTGATATATTTGCTTCTTTTTGAATATAATATCATTGAATCCTTATAATATTATCCTTAAAATAAATTTAAGTACCCACAGCAATAGTACTATGCCTGACCCGGGGATCTAATATCCTGAGTTTTAATCACGATTATCTGCTTGCTTGTATCACGCAACCAACGAACTAGTTATCAAATTATGTAGCTACAAAATGGCTGCTTCACCATATAAATGAAAATAAGGAAACGTACAGCTCTCAGTAATGATTCGTCCGTTTTCTATGATAGTAATCAACACATACGTGTGTGTTAACTTTCGCTGAGATATCGTTGATCATTACACATGATTGTAGTGATCTATGTTCGGTTCTTTTCACGTAATGAACATGCCACTTCTGTGAAGAAGTTGGGCGAGCTTTTCATTTAGATTCAATAGGTATTTGATGGTAGTTAATGTTCTAAGATTCGAATTTTTATCGGGCTGAATCTAAAAGGTTTCTGTTCGTAAATATGAGTGGCTCGCAAATTTCTTGCTCTTTGGTCGCCACCCATTTCAATACTGAAGTGCACGCACGACTAACACAAGCAAGCTTAGCTGGTTACTGTAACGTATAATAATATCATAAATAATAATATCAGCCATGTATATAAATTGTCCCACTGCCAGCCACGGTCCACTTCTCAGTATAAGAACTGCTAGGCCCTAGTTCACCACTCTGGCCCTGACGATTCGGCAGACTTCACACATCTTCGTAAACATAATACCTCATACCTCAACATAATAAATCATAGTTAATGTTATGGAGAACTCTCCGCCATGTCAGTTTCCTTACGATGATTTCCTTTACCGTTAAAAAGAGCGATAATTAACAATTTAATGCGTAGCGTAGGATAGCATGCATCGCAATACCAGAGGTATAATTTATCTTATCTTATCTTATTTTGTGTGGAGGGGGAGTCAGTACAGACCGGTGACACTTCGACCCAGTGGGATCTTTTGTGTCGACTTCCCCAATAACGACTGCCATAGATGTTCATGGCAGCCGGGACCGACGGCTGAACGTGCTCTCCGAGGCACGGAGCAGGCGATAATTGTCAATCAATACGCACTTAATTTCGAAAAGTCATATAACTTCCGAAAGTCAGAGGCGCACCTCTGACTTTCGGAACGACTGAACAACAACAAACAACTGACGTGGGTTCGAACCCGAGACCCTCTGCATTGCAGGTTGTTGGTCTCCCCACTGAGCTATCGCTGTTCCAGAGATATAATTTACTGCGGTACTTGCTAGGGCTAGACGACCTCTTCGCACAATCACAAAATGATTGGCAGGCTCTACGACTCGGATGACAAACAGAAAAATTCCACATAAAGTTCTAAAGTATAATTGCATAGGTTCGATTCTAGGCGTTAACCGCTAGGCTAGGCCGCCTACCTGTCTGCCTAGATTACACGGTAGTAACCGCACGGTTATTGTGAAACCACCAGTATCACTAATTGTGGCCAGTCGCTTTGCAATGGCGTTATAAGCGCGATATCGTGGTTTGTATTTCGTCGCAGGAAATATAACATTACTTTCAAGTGTTATCTTTGATGGATCACGCTAAAGTTTAGTACACTTATATTTAGCGAGCTATGTATGAATAATAGATATCAATAGTATTATCTTCTATCAACCACTAGTTCTAGAATACGTGTTGCTTCTGAGAATTTTTAACAGTAGATCAAATACGCTTTGCAAGATCTGGGGCTCAAACTTAAAGTTTCTTGCCAGAAAATACTAACATCCCCTTATTGACTTTCACATCTTCACATTTTTAAGGTTTACGCGTGATTGAGTCACAAACATCTGAATGTGTGATACTCAATCAAGAACAAACCGTTAACGAATTTGTAAAAATATTTGGCGTGCAGATAGAATGTCCGGGATTGGTATAAAGGATCTTTTTTATTCAAGAATGCATTGCAGTGAATTCGTGATCAGAAACACTAGTTTATAATCGTTATATATATAAATCTTCTGTGTGTATGTTTGTAATTAAACTCCTCTTAAACGACTAGACCGATTTTGATGAAATTTTTTGTGTATGTTCAAGTGGATTCGAGAATTTAGTTTTTTTTTCTTGATTTAAGGACAACGTCTGTCGGGACAGCTAGTATAATATATAAAACGGATCACTGATTAAATTATCGATAACTATATCGACAGTTTTAACCAGTGATCCATTTTATATATTATATTTTCCATACTCGTATAAGTACCTAAAAGCGCGCATTATACAAAGAAATCATACAATATGACCACCCTAATCAGAACGTTAATTAAACACAGCTGTCATTTAATCATGACAGCGACGCGCATGTTATAAACACGTTTCGTCAACGCGGTCATCCCAAATCACTTGAAATATGACCTCTTGACCTCAACACAGACAAATTATTGCATAGTCTAGCGCATTAATAGATATTGCTAGCGACAACATCTAGGTATTAAAAATATCTTTAAGCTAAAAGTCAAAGTCGTGCATTTGCCTCACCCCTGACATTTGAACAGTCAGCCTAAACCTTAGCTGTTTGTAAGATCACTAGCTCGTAGGTTGCAGTTTTGGTTACATAGTACGACTGTAGTAATATTTGTATCTAATAAAAATAATGATATACTTTTCATGTTTTATATGGTATAGTGGTGTATATTGTATTTTGAACTTTTGATTTAGTATATTTTATTTTACATTAGTGGTATATTTAGTGATATACAAATTAGTCAGGGAAGGAAACTTATCGAAACATGCATAAGAGTAGTTTTACAACACTATTTCTGCCGATAAGAGTTACGTAGGTTTACATATGTATTTGTCGTTCTCATTTCTTGGCATATGCATTTTTGTTGCAATCATTCTTCTTAGTTAAGTAACTGAGAGTATGAAAGCAAGAAAAACTAAGTACGTGATATTTTCGAATCTGATTTTGCGACAATACAGGGTATTTGTTGTTACATCTGGAATTAAATACTTACGTAACACGTCGCGCTCCGTACGATATGAACTCTCACTTAGACACTTTTAACAATACATTACTTTTTTGTATTGTAAAAGCACCGAGGCACCTAGTTTATAACGAAGATAGCCGAAGAAACAAATAATAAAGGGCAAATTCTAATACTAAAAATATTTTGAAAATAAAGATGAATCTAAGACAGAACTCAAGGACGAAACACATATAAAATTTTATTATATAATATATGATGATGATCCAAACATGTGACTTCCATTAAAATAAGATAGGCATTTAAGTTTCACGTTTAATGTAAATAAATTAATCCTGTTAATTATCGTCTTCGAAAATCGACTAGTTCTTGAGATTCAACATACTAATGCAAATGTAATATCAAGTCAAAAGTTTCAGATCGTTATTAATTAAAATTATTAATAAATAAAAAGGAAAAGCGACCTTACTTGAAATGATTTAAGACATAAAGTTAAATGTCAAGTTAGTATGCTAATAGGGATGTGGCCTTTTACAAGGTTATACCAGTGTATAAAATGTCAACTTTGACATTATAAAAACCCGTCGACGAATTGCAAAATAAGAAGATGAGCTTATAGTGACCGAACAGGTATTTCGTTAAGAAACTGTAGGTAAAAATGTCAGTAATATTCTATTAAATATGTATATATAATTTCGCATAAACTGGTCTTATAATAATGACTGCTCTTAGACCAGACGACTGCTTACCATCAGGCGGAGTGTGGTCATTATGACGAGCAAAACAAAGTAAAAAAAAATTTAAAATTTTTATTTATTCTAGGCACCATATATTACTAGCCATAAAGTTTTTTCGTTTGCCATGTTATTGATTGGTTGCCGTTGCATATTTATGGATATTATTAATTTATATCATGTTTTCTTTGTTACTAAGGTGGCAAAAAGTTAGGTCTTACCTTTGAGTTTAAGTGCACTGTAATCTTACACAGACATACTTGGGTGTTGCCAACCTTGCAAAAATAGGTGCGGTGCTGTTTGCACCTAAATCATTTAACTCGGTTTAGTAAAAACTCTTGATTAAACTAATTGATATGCGAATTAAATAACTTGCATATCAATGAGTAGCAAGAGGTGCCATTAAACATTTATGAGTCATTAATTACATTTCATGTTTGTTTTAAATATGAACCCGGAAGTCATCAGTTATAATATAATATGTTAATAAAACCGTTCGTAGCGTCATCCGATAAGTGCACATCATACGTTATGCAAACATTAGGCGATATAGAGAAAGTCGATTTTAGAATCGAATACCAAACGCAAATAAATTTAATCGATTCTTTAATACGTGAAAACGGTTTGAATCGTTATCGTTTGGTTACACTTACTGGGTGTAATTAAGTAAATTATATGCGATTATTTTATTCGTTTCGATCAATTTTAATAGTACTTATGAATATCATGTTTTTGACCAGTTTTTCTATTCACGTATACGCACATTTTCTTTGACAAATAATTTGTTTGTATAACATTAGAAGAGCAAAGATAAAGGTGTGATTAATGTGTAGTTCTGGTCATTATAGACATGATTCTGACGTTAATTGGCATTCTCAGTCTACTGTAATAAAAAAAGCTTCGCAGGCGCAGCGGTAGTAAATGCGGCTTCTGTGCATGAGATGACAGGTTCAATTCTCCTGTCAAGCAAAGGGTTGGGTTTCTGTTACCACATTCTTAGATGCGGTACATAGTCTGTCATTAACCGGATGGCAGTAGACTCGCTTCCTACGAGGGACGTTTATCCACAACTGACGAAATGTGAATACACTTCTGCCTATCCTTTCAGGGATATAGGCGTCACTAGGCCACTAAGACAGTCTTTGATACATGTTTAAAAATATGAAAAAATAGAACATGACCGGTTAAGGCTTCATCAATAACACTTATCTCTGAGTTTTTTTCTGTTATAAAAAGACAACTCCCGCACCAGGAATTATTCCTGTGTCGCGGGGGACTTTACGAACATTCAAACAACGGATACAAAGAACACCCAGACTCGGTACAAACATTTGTGGGTCACACAAATTTTTGTCCCGTATAGGATTCGAACCCACAACACTCTGCGCAGTGTCACTTAACCACTACACCATTCGTACAGTTCCTATCTCAATATCCGAGGTAGCTGTAAATGTACTTTGAAGACAATATAATTACATTCATACATTTATAAATCATATACATGTACATAAACAAATATAAAAATAGTGTTATATAAAACACTACTGTTATTGTAGTTAACTTTTTTAACTTTCCTTTTCATAATGTACCGTCTGGTATGGCCTTGGGCGACACATTAAAAGCCTACTTACACATTACCTAAATGCTCTTATATAAGTGTAAAAAACGAATGTCTTAAATGCTAATGACGCTGCCAAAATGTATACCTACCTAGACTCACGCTTGTAAAACTCCAAAGAGTTAGGCGTATGTGTTTTCTTCTATGTACATTTTGTCATCATTCTTTTAGATTTCTCTGCATCAGAGCTGCTATTGAGAATTTTCTAACTATAAAATTTGATAACACTGGCTGATACTGGAATCGAAACTTAGGTACCTGAGCCCTGATTATCAGGCACAGCAATCGCTACTGTTGCGCTGCAAGGCGTCTATGTACGTATGTGCATTTGTTGCTTTTTTAATACAATAAATTTGAAAATTACGCTTAACCGTTAAATAAATTATGTTGAAATTTGCATAACAATAAACCATGACCACATGGTCTATCGCTGTGGCAAGGTTCATCCGAATTCGTATAATTGTAGAATTACATTAACCTGCATATACACTGGATAGTTTAGTTCTCGTAGTAACAATAATAAAGTATTATGTCAATAAAAATGTGCATGCAAATAAATGTACGTGCATAAAAATGCAAATGCATAAATCGGACTATTATTTTATTATTAGTTTTCTTTTGTTTCTACTTGTTTCTTTCTTTTTAAACTTTATTAGATTAATGGGTACAAATTGTCGGCTGCCAGCATGCTCCAATGCGCTCCAATGACCGCGTAATTAAGCCGGCTGATATTCTCGACTAGTTTCACAATATTTGTCTTAAATTGATCTCGGTTTTATAGGAAATAGTAATGAGCAAGTTGCAATATGTCTGCCGCTGAATTTATAAGGGGCTGTGTGGCTTGACATTACTGGATGTTGAGTTTACCTAATTCGATTGATTTAAGTATGAAATCGAAAGACTTTATAAAAACTGCACGCAACTTCGTATTCGTGAACTACATTTTTAGCACGATATCTTTACGTGGATCATACTATGCCCAATTTACAGTTGGACTATCGAAATAAAACGTGATTATTAATTTTATTATAACCGAAGCTATTTAACTATAGAGACCGAATTGAAATTCGTTTAGTGGTTTTACGTGATGTCAGAATAACTAGACAGGCTGATAAATATTACAAATACCGTTGTTTTGGGTTCAGAAGCCTCAAAAGAGTTGCTTCCGATAAGTTTTTATAAGAATATCTCAAGTTAGCAGACATATCCTTTTTACAGTTTTATAATCAAAATCAAAACAATCTGTTTTCTTAAATAGGGTAGTTAGCAGCGGCTATCGCATGGTGCAATATAGGCAGCTAGCTATTCTGCCACCATCGGCAATCATAAGAAAAGGAAACTTAGCTTTCTATATCGCCTTTTGGCCAAATATACAATAATACTAGCAATTACAGACAACTATTTCCTTCACGTCACAGACGCACAAACCATATCGATACTCTAACAATATATACAAACAGTTTACGTGTGAAAGCTGCCGCAGCAGCCGGCGCACGCGCATTGCGAAACGGCCACAAACGCGCACCGAACGCCGTCCGGACGCACTCGACTTGTGAAACGAATCGACGGAATCTGTCCTGTTATTATACTAATTAGACGCTAAATAGACTTCAATGGTTATATTGGTAAATTGTTTTCTCACGGCAAGCAAAACATAATATATAGTCAAGCTTCTATAGAAGCAAAAAATACATTGCGAATACTATACTTTTAATAAGAAGTAAGTAGTTCTTTGCATACCTCGTCAGGGATATAGCCCTTCTATGGTACATACATATGTGGAGAAGTATTAGTGTTTAAGATTTAAATCATAGATGTGCTCTCACCGTACTTCCACAAAAGGGTCTCCACACTAAAAACAATGAACTCGTACATTAAATTTAGGTAATTAATTACGATAGTGTATAATTTTCAAGTTATAATTCAATATTTATTATGCAGATATTGGCATGTTGCCTGATGGCTATATAAGAACAAAAAAGTAATCTTATTTAATTAAATGTAATCTTTTACTTAAGCTACATTTCGCCAAAGATTCGGTAATAGAAAATGTCAAGCTGTAGTATCTGCAAACGCTAACAGACAACAAGTGTACATACATATATGTATCTAAAAGGTTAGGTGTATTAAATCCACTATTCGCCAGAAGTCATATTTTGAGTACCACGTAAAAGAGATTTTCTGTCCTCTACCAAGCACAGTTCCAGACGTCGTTCTGCAAAAGAGAAAAAGACTTTTTGACAAAAAGAATAAAGGCTGTTTGACGCACAATCACATCTGACACCTTAAGCACTGCAAGCATTAATTACTGCTGCGTCACCGAGGCAGTCGGACAGGAAACTGTGTCAAG
Source organism: Catocala nupta (assembly GCA_963675205.1). NCBI lineage: Eukaryota > Metazoa > Arthropoda > Insecta > Lepidoptera > Erebidae > Catocala > Catocala nupta. The sequence goes on from OY776082.1 coordinate 29,191,400, forward strand.
TTTTAAAATATGCCATTTTCTAATCAACATAAATGATTCATTTATGTTGCTATCTTGTTGACATAAATCATACCATAATGCTAATGGTTGTTTTTTTACGCCTTTCTAATTTGTATATCAATCGGAAGTGGTTCTAACACGCAACTATATTTCTTTTTAGTGACGAATTTCCGATAACACTTTTTTATTATTGAAATTTTATTTATGGCTTTGTGTAACGAAAGGCGAGTAAGAACGATACTTAATATAATTTTAATTAGCTGTTACTGACATTTTGTTAATCTACACGTTACATTATTATTATTAGTCGATTTTGAAATTAAAATAGTAATTTTTTTGCGAATTCGGCGTCATGTTTTACCATCCCTTATACAGTAAAAGAACAGCTCGGGCATCAATTACTTTGAAACCATGGCAATAATATATCAATGGTTACACAGTGATAGAAAAGGGGATTTTGGGTATGAGGGTTTCGGTTTGATTCCCAGACAGTGTTATTGAATGTTCTGTCAAGAAATTTTAAATAGTAGTAGTCTGTGGCTGTGCCCGGGAGATGTCAATAGGCCTCCTATTATGTAGGACCTATAACTATAGCTGATGAAATATAGGTGTAATTCACCAACCTTCTACCAACCCTGTCGAGGTGTAGACGAGAAACTATGTATGGTTAAATTTAGAAGAGTTAATCCGTTTTTGATTTTCCAGTCTAATTTAGAAATATTTCCTGAATCACGGGGCATTTTACAATCATTTAAACAACGGATACAATGAACATTTATTCGGAACAACTACATAAGCAATTGTGTAAACCATAAGGATTACATTATTTAAAAGATTACATCGAAATTTAGTTTACATACATACATAGATTCACGTCTGTTTCCCAGAAGAGTAGGTATAGACTACGGATTTCCATGTGCTACGATCCTGACACACTTCTCTGGCTTCATTTATTTTCATCACATTCCTCATACACGCTCGCCGGTTTAAGGTAAGGTTTAACCTAGCCTTTGTCCAGAACATCTCCGATCTGATCAAGAAACGTTCGCCTAGGTCTGCCTCTTGCGACTGTTCCATTCACACTAGCCTTATAAACTTTCTTAGTGAGTCTTTTCTTGTCAATTTTTTCTACATTGGGTTACAAATGACTAGTATTCTAGTAACCGCTCCAATTAAGCTTATATTCTTGTTATTAAACAACTATACCAACTACTTTTATATAACAGATCTAATTAACTTCAGTAGTACAAACACTAATAACCATTACTGAAACTGCAAAAAAACTAATTGACATTACTTGTTATACTTTTCGTGGATGAGAGGTTATCAAACTCCATTGATGTATTTCATAGCCAATGAGCTGCGACGAGTTGTGACAGAAAGAAAGAAATTCATTATCTTATTGTAAACAAAATTGTTTTACTCAATATTGTTATTGGATTGTTTTTGCGATCGTTCATGTTGTTCTAGTGACGTAATCCTTAAACTCAGACATCGAACCCAGTCCAGGGTTCGATGTCTGAGTTTAAGGATTTGTTGATTACCAGAATAAGGTTCAGAAGACAGTTCATCGTGTAACCAAAGAAGTCCAAGCCTCGTGTATTGATACGAAATAACATTTTAAAATTATTAAATAGAACAAGTTACGCGAAGAATAAACATTTCGATGAAAACCTTTGAAATCTTTTACATGACTCTGTACTAGTTTTATAAAGTTAACGAAATTGATTGTTTAAACGCAGTAATCTCTCGAGCTACAAGTATATTTTGAAAACATTTTGTAAAATAAATAAAAAATATTGAAAAGTATATGAGTTATCTAACATCTTTCTATGGACCCGAAAGAGGAATCCAAAGCATGGGTGATTCTAAGAGTTACAGCTCATATGATAGTGTGACTTGCTTTTCACATAAACCAGTCAAGAAACCCACGATTGACCTGGAATTCCGTTAACAAAGTTAGGCAATGTAAGGGCTCTATTCTCAAACATATCTATATTACGACAGAAAATTACCATGGCTACGCTAAAAATGAGTGAAATTCGTTAAACTGATTGACACGAGTTGTGCGCGCGCCAAGGTGCGTTACGCGTCAAAGATGGCGCGAAACGCATACGAAATCGTTTAGTACTGCTTAGTTTTACGTTGGCTTATTTTGCGTGCTTGAAAGGGCTAAGCAAGAAATTAGACGGTTATGTTGAAATTAAACTAGTTTTGAAGGATTTTATCGCATAATCAGTTTTATTTATTTTTCTTTTTCATAAGAGTGGCAGTAAGATAACTCTACCATCCTTGGAGAATATGCAGGAATTGCGCAATTATACTCATAATATAGGTCTTTTCACATGAATCCAAGCACAACATTAGACTTATATTGCAGTTGTTTGCATCAGGTTTTTCTTTAATATTCGTGTTTAAATTTGAAGCCTTCTAATTATCTAATACTAGCGACTCGCCCCGGCTCCTCACGGGTAGTACAAAACCTTAACAAATTATACACCTTAATCTTCCTCATGTATCACTCTGTCTATTGGTGAAAGCCTTATGAAAATCCGTTCAATAGTTTTTGAGTTTATCGCGAACAGACAGACAGAGGCGGAGGGGTCTTCTTTATTTGGCACATTTTTCATATATCGACCCAGTTTAAAATTTTAGCTCTTGATTTGGTTTTGATTTTAAGTTATGATATAACTGTATATTAAGGATCCTCGTCGTAACAGAAGCGTAAAACAAAAAAAAAATTCATAAATACATGATCTCAAGATTATCAGAAATCAGAACAATTAATGTATATAGTCGATGTGAAACACATAAAATATTGCTTCATATTTTAAAATACACGTTCGCTATAAAAGCTGCAAGAAATAAAATAAAATGGCTAATCAAAAATCGAGGTCGCCATTGACACTATGATCGATATTATGTCATATCGTTTATATGCGACTACCTGCCTTGATTCCAAATCAATAGATGTCATTATTGCTTGCAATCGATTATCAAAGTTATGTGTCAGGTTTGGCCGGTGATAGTTGTGTGTGGTTAACGAGGTAGACTTTGAGATTTTAGTGTTTAAAACTAGCTTATTAAGCCTAGTATTTAAAGAAGGTGTAAGACATAAAATATAAGAAATTAAAACAATTACGGTATATTTATCTTTCATACCAGTAAGTCGGCAAACAAGTGGATATTCTACTTGCATGATGGAACGCGGTTAGTGAAGCGTTAGTGTATCAAAAGGTATATATTGTCGTCATGAGAAAATATACGTAAGAGACGCATCTGACAGTAATTTTGTATTGGATATAAAAATACTGTCAGATGCGTCTCTTTTTACTGATTCCAAGTACGTAAAAACTCAATTCCGAAAAAAGGATTAGATACTTTTTTCTTATGGCGGCAGTATGGCGTGCTGCTGTCGTAAGTTATGACCATTGATCAGCATGCACCTATGCCTTGTCGTAGTTATATAGTTACATATATAGATTTACGCATGTATATACCCGTCAGTCACCATCTTGGCATGGCTTTGTGATTGTCTGCAAACAAAAACATAAAATGCCACATATCCTAAAATACGGCATAATTCTAATCAAATCTATAATATTCATATTCAAAGGCTAATTATCACTAAAAACAACGGTCCGGGTAAACGTGAATTCCTAAGAAGTTTCTAGAAGGTGGGCAATCTGTATTTGGCTAAAGCGTAGCGGAATGTCTTTGTTCTTCTTATTATGACTGGCGGGTGGACTGATGTAATAATAATAATCTTTATTAAAGCTATCCATAACACTGTTACATAGAAGCACTGTCCCCTAAACTGAGTTATTAATCTTCCCATATTACATGTTACCTTATAATGTTGTATTTATAGATATAGAAGGTTAAACAGAGAAAAACAAAGATTAGAGAAAACAAAAATATCTTTGTTATTTTTTATATGCAAGTGTGTGTGTGTGTGTGTGTGTGATATGGTAAAATATATGTCATAATTTTTCATCGTAAGTATTAAACTTTCTAATGCATCCACCTTGGCTCATAAGCGTTATAATTACGAAATATAGGCTTAGCTGCAATATTAATTAGTGACCTGAGGCTTGAGCCAACCCTGCTCTGCACGACGCAAAGAATACCAATGATTAATTTCTTCGAAACTCGGTAGTGAGTATTTGGAATAAGTTGAAAGAGAACGCGGTTTAATATAAACGAAAAAAGGGGCTTGACAAAGGCAGCTATGTTTAGCTGTATATATATTATATATTCTATCACATATACACAACAACATCTAGCCAAAACTAAGCAGAGTTTGTCTTATGGGTACTAGACAATGGATAAACATACATATACTTACACTTCTTTTTTTTTGTCAATACTTATACATTATACATAGAAACACCCAGACCAAGACAAACATCCATGTTCTTGGACACAAATATTTGACTTGTGCGGGAATCGAACTCGCGACCTGGGGCGTGGTAGTTGGTTACACTAACCACTACGCCATCGAGGCTGACAAAGCTAATTATATATTTAAATGGACCGCCTAGTTGGCCCAGTGGTAGTGAAAATAACTGCACTTCAAGGTGAGGTATTATATTTTTAATTAAGAAATTCTAAGCCGCAATTCGAGTCTGAGACTGTTCCTAATAGATAGTAATATGCTTAACTTCTGTTACGTGGGATTTAAACCTTAGCTGCCGTATATAGGCGAAATAAGTATGTTTGCGTGTACAGTAGGAAGCTGAGAGATGTATGAGATGGCGACAACCTATAGAGTCAAATCATCAAATCTCAATCACTATGACAGTACTTCTGTCCGTTAGGAAATCGCAGGCAGATGTTGTTTATTCTTGACAATGATGAGAATGAATAGTGTCAAAAGGAGTCGCAACAGATAAACCTGTATTTGTTCCTTTATGCTACCATTACAAGCGACAAGTCCATAGTCTAACGAAATATATTATAATATTCAATTTCATTTCAATAAATCAATTTATTTACTTGTATACATATTAATGTTAATTGCGATTTATCTTGAAATTCTTTACAAATAAGAATTCTAAGAGCCTTTCCTCGATCTATTGACTATTATGGATAAATACGACATTTCCAATCTTCGCAAAAAACGCTTGTTCACGTAACTTACACCACGGTAGTTTCGCAATCCGACCTGCATAGTGATGTCCCTATACTGACGACCACATTACACAAATAGACCTTATTATCTATGCGTTAAGTGCCACAGCACTACGGTTCTATCCTTATTCTCTATGGCACAAGGGCCAAAATGTTGTCGAAGAAAAGTTGTGGTAATATAATGCTGCTAAATCCTTATGTTAAAGACTATTTTACTATTGCATAAAGAAGGTACCCAAGCTGGGATACAAATTTCTTTGCCTTTGAATGTTGACGCGGTAAAAAATGACATATGTATGTCGGCCTCGATGGCGTAGTGGTTAGTGTAACCGACTGCCACGCCTGAGGTCGCGGGTTCGATTCCCGCACAAGACAAATATTTGTGTGCATGAACATGGATGTTTGTCTTGGTCTGGGTGTTTCTATGTATAATATGTATGTATTTACAAAAAAAAAAGTATATATGTATGTTTATCCATTGTCTAGTATCCATAGTACAAGCTCTGCTTAGTTTGGGCTAGATAGTGTTGTGTGTATGTGGTAGAATATTATTATTATTATTATAAAGAGTTCCGTGTGTGTCTATGGCTAGAGCGCAAGTTTATGTTATTTTTTTAAAGGAATGCAGATGGTTTTGGTTGTAAAGTGTGGGTACTAATGTTACCTTTTTAGTATTGATTAGGTTTACGATTCTTAGTACTCTTACGGATTGTAGTAAAATATTTAGTAGAAAGTGTAGGTATGTGGGACAATTAGCTTGTAGTAATTTATTGTATGTAGGTTAGAAATTGATCTGTGCAGTTTTAGTTAATTAGTTATTTTAGCTGCTATTTCCTGCTACTTAAAGTTTATTCTGAAGTATCTGTAAGATCAAGTAGCTGCAAGTGTGTGCAAATAAATTCATAATTTTTATTGGATTTTAAACATTAATGGTGTCTTTTAGTCTACTTATCTAGTAACCCTGGTAGCGTATTGCACATTTAAATAGGTATTGTTAATTGTGTCGTCGCATATATTACCAAGTATTTTATTTTAAACAATATAAAGAAACATTTGTCTTAAATTATACATATTTAAAAACATTATGAACTTTTTGGGATGGTAATTTATTTTTTAACATTTTCATACCGCGTTTCCTGGTGTAAAAACCCTACTTAAGGAAACCCATATTATAGTCTAGTATAAGTCCTAAGCGTCCTTTGGAGTAAATGCAACATCTAATCAGTACGAGTCAAATATTTTTTTTAAATAAATCATCGTATATCAAACTATGTGACATGTCCATAAAAAGTCTGATTGAGCAATATTTATTTCTTACGTAATTAAAAATACTTGTCTTGTATTAAATCATGACATATCAGGTTTTTGGCGTTCAAACATCTGCAGGTATTGGACCACGCCTCGTGTTAAACAAAATTACGTATTATAGAAAGCGATATTACGAGTGATGTAATAGGGCGCGGCCGAGATGAGCCGACTGCGCCCGAACAAGCTTTCCATTTTCAAAATCGAAGGATTTGATTGGTAGTTGTAGTAAGCTATTGTTTCGTTCTGACATTGTTTGAGCATATTTTGAATTGTACATTTTGTATATGAAAATTGAAGCGGTGAAACACTAGAGCTTAATAGGCTGTGTCTTGTAACTATTATTTGTTAGATGTATTTTTAAATAGTAAAACAACTAAGTAAACATAAAAAAATTGAATTGGCCTGTAAAAATATTTATGAATTAGTATGAAAACTACAATGTTACCGATTGTATTCATGCAGCGGCAAAAATAAGCCCTATTATTATGTGATCCATAAAAAGTGTGTTCTTTGTGGCCGTTGTTTTTAAAATTCAATGTTTGCAAAATCTCTTCTATTACAGGGAATATCCCTAATGAAGGATATATTCTTTAAATCTATATATAAAGATGCATTAACAAGCTAATTATAAATGTTACGTATCATAATTCAGGTTATTTTTCTATTTCAGGTATGTACCAGTTGTCTAAACAATTATCCACACGAGCGAGTTTTTATCAACACGAACAGGAAGTATCGATTTTATAAATAAATTAGAATTAGAATTTTAAATCATAAAAATCGACTGCATCATTGAGTCAAGGATATTAGTCTGTTTACATTTGAAACTTTTAATTGTGAGGTCTCAGGGTCTCAAAACTATATCTTATAGCATAATTAACGGACCCGGCAAAAGTTGTTCTGCCATATAAATTATTTCTTAGCTGTATGAAATATACTTTACGACCTCATACCTACCAGTAAAAATCAGTTGAGCCGTTTAGCAGGAGTGCGACGACAAACATTGTGACACGAGATTTTTATATATATAGATATTAATCTATATATATAAAAATCTTGTTCGTTAATATGCATTAGCATAATAATATGCAAGAACGAGAGAAGCTATACACTATTTTGCTGTCACTTTCTTGCACCAACTAAAAAGCAACCAAACTGTCGGGCGAGTATAAACATAAAAAGCAATAAAAAGGTGTAAACAAAACGAAACCACGATAAATCTGTATAAACTAGTTTATTTTCAATCCTTAAATTGTAAAATATCAACATTCAATACATATTACATTTACATTTTATTGCCTGTTTCTAAAGGGCAATTTGCTTAAACCGAATAACTCAATTCATACGAGTTACTTTCAACATTTTTCAACGTCGAATATTTTAACCGCTTTCTATGTCCAATAATTTATAAAAATAATTGCTTTGAATTAATGACGAATGACATGGTATTTCCTAGCGGCTAGGTGACGGGGACATGAGGTTAATTGCAAAATGGCCACCTGTTTCTTGGTATGTTTGATGGAGTAGATATTAAACGGTAGCTGAAGTTACGTATTTAAACATTGAATATATGTGTAAAAGACGCTTATATATAAAATAAAAAACACTACACGCACACAACCATGCATTTGACACACGCAGTCAAATCGCTTTCGTAATATTTCGACATTGTTCGTCTGACGTCGTACACACGGCTACACATCAAGTTAGACACACTATATACGCATAACTGCGCTACATACAAAATAGAGAATTGTTGGAAAGGGACAGAGCATAGTGGTGTCGATGTAATGGTAAAGACAGAGCGTAATAAAAATATAACGCACTCTCTCGCACGATTCGCAGCGTTCAACTTCTAATAGTTCAAAGTCCAAACAATGTAGGTTGATGTATCGCTGTGTGTACAATTCTTTTTAACTATGGTTACCTATACCTTATTTATATGTAATAGAGAAAAACAGAAAACAAAGTAGCAAACTTAGGAATTTTGGTCGAATTTTGACCACTAGGCGACCGTTAGTTAATATTGCACTAAAACGTGTTATACAACCAAAAATCTAATAGTCTGATTGTATTGTTAGTTTAATTATAATGCAAACATAAGCACAAGCCTATGCAACTATGTTAGTTGCATAGGTTTGTGCTTATTTTTGCGTGCGATTGTGTGGCATGAAGCTTGATTCCCGGAACTCACTGAGAATTCTCAAAAGGCTCGTATATTATTATGTGTATCGTATATTAAATATAGGTGCAGCGTCTATTAATCCAATCTTACGTGCCTATTGTTGTCTGTTGGGCATATTGCCAGACGTAGTTTTAGTACTGAGAATTTCTAAAGAGAAAATTCCTAATAAGCCTGCCAGATCCGGGTATCGAACCCTTACAATCAGGCTTAAACATAAGTGCAAACTTACAAAGTGTCGTTTTTATTGTTTATGCACAGTATAAGGCTATTATTTAATATGTTATTATACTTGTAGAACACAGCATAATGCCATATTTACTATGCGTTTATACCAAAAACATCATTTAGCATTCTGTAGTTAATTACTTTAACCTTGTATAAACTGATGACTTAAAATACAAATAACGACAGTGTAATTACTTAATAATTAATCTATTTAACATTACATCACTATGTAAAAGCGTAAAGCTTAAAAAAGTCATTGAACTGTACTAATTACATCATGAAACGCATTAAAATACAGATTAAAAATAATTATGCGTATTGTGATTGCAAAACGATTACATCGGAATCGACTAACGATTCTAATTACAAATCTTAGTCGATTCGTTGTCATTGTTCATAATCACGAATATTTGAATACAAAAGCTACTGCTATATCTTTTTATTGTAAAATTCTCGATTATATTGTACCTAAAGCCGGCTATCAATTGTCATTTAAGAACAGATTGTGTGCGTGCGAAAAATTTATTGGGCAACGCCATTTTGTAACTGGCTGTTTGTATTGTCTGTGGCGTGTAGACGCTGTTCTAATTTTGAAATGATAATAATTGTTCAAATTATGTTTTCTTGATTATTTTGTAAAATTTATGCCGGGTAACGATCATATACAAAACATTATAAGCTTTGTGTAATGCTTTTATTTTTGTAAAATTGGAATAAATTATACGTGTACGCAAGTGGGTGCTTATAAATGGATGGCTTAATAAAGACTTTTATATTATTACAGACAATATTGGATAACCATATTGTAATGAAATATGTTAATATAACGAATACATAACAATGTGATTTAAAATACATCTATTTTAATAACGTAAGAGGTAGGACTTTCGGCGCTTAAAATGCTATTATTGCTTATATACATAATTAGTTTCTTAAAAGAAGGGCACGAGACAGTTTTTAAAAGTAATAACCTAATTTGAGACTCGAATCCATCGAGTTATCAAATACCTACAACTCAATAGTAATCACAAGTAAATTTTTTGTAACACGAGTTCGCGTGCATGCTGTCTAACTCACTCAATTTGAGCTGGGTGACTACTGGAATAGTACGTTTGAGTGCAATATGAATTAAGAAGTAGCGTAACACACATGATGGTACGTTTAAAATATTAAAACTTTTCACGCAAACGAGCCGTTGCAATAATTGGCTAACTATTGTCGGTTGGAGAGCATGAAGTCTAACGAATGTTACAAAAAATTTATTATGACGTCTCCTCGAGTATGTACGTTACTACTGCCTCCATGGTGCAGCGGTAGTGAATACGACAGCTGTGCATGAGGTCTTAGGTTCAAATCCCAGGTCGGACCGACAAAAAGTTATTCGATTTTCCTGTTAAGAAATCTCAATATCAGCTCGGAGTTAGGAAGTTGGTGAAGTTGGACACCCGAGTGCCTCGTAAAGTACGTAAAGTCGTTGGTGCTGCGCCTGATCTCTCTCCGGTCGTGCCGGATTACTGTCCCAACGGATCATGAGACTTATTGAACAGAGTGCAGTTATGTTTGCGTACACACTTGTGCATTATAATATCTCCTGCGCAGATGGCCAGACCCCGTTAAGATTGGCTGCCGTGACCGAAATTCGGTCTGGAAGATATTATATATTAATTCAATGCTCGCAACAAACCATAAAATGTTTAACCGATGCACCAATGAAGCAGGTTTTATGTTTTATTCCTATATTTTTGTAATATGACTCTTAATAAATCAATTAAAATGCATAGAGTTGTTAAAGTTAGATTACCCCACACTTCATGGCTTTATAGTAATTAAACTTTTTATAAAGCTGCGTTCGGCCATTGCAGTCAATAGTTTACAACGCCGCCATAAACTAAAGTTGTCTATGAACGCTGTGATTTATTTATTTGCTAGTTCATGAATTGCGTGAAAGTGTATGACGATATATCAGTTAGTTACATTTCACTAAAGAGGTATTGATTAGATAGGTTTGAATTGGATATTGTTATTTTGATTGGTTAGTGTGACTTTAACCCTGTAACGTTAGATAACAGATGCAACTACGATTAATACGAACCCTATTCTAAAAGTTGACCCTTTAATAATAATAATATTCTATCACATACACACAACACCATCTAGCCCAAACTAAGCAGAGCTTGTACTATGAGTACTAGATAATGGATGCTATGGTATGCTTCTAGAAAGAAAAAAGAAAATACGTATAATATGTATACTATAATTTTAAACTATAACATCTGTATTATGTACCTACCTATGATCCACAATAAAAAATTACTTACTTACTTACTTACTTAAATAGGCAAGTAAATACAAAAACAAACTTATAGGTACATGCAATCTGTGACAAATTGGTACTTCTGCACTTCCCGTAAGATATAGATGGATTATGATCACTCATTTCACGCTGAAAGGCTTGTTTGATGTAAAGATAAGTTCTCTCGCTCTTTCGAGAGCTTATCTGGGTTCTGTCAGCCCTCTGGCTATCAGTGTATCGGAGCTATCGCTTTACTATATCAAGTAGAACGGTGGTGACGCTACACTGTATCTTTTGGTTAGCAGTATTAGTACAGTCTCGTGTTTAGCAGTATTACCGTATTCCCCAGGTGAAATCTTGTTTCGCTCCATATTGACGACGTGGTAGCATTTATAAAGAAGCTTCTTCAAATTTATATTTCTTTATGCATCCTAATGGATTTCTCATATATTTTCTTGTTACCAAATGTTTAAACTAGTAGTGGTTAAACAGCAATAGTATAATATCTTAGTTATAATATCTAATTATAAATTAAAACGGCAATAATTGAATGACTTAATATTTAATTTGCGTTCGAGGAATCATAAGTTTGATTCTCGTCAATTAATAACCAACATGAAACTTATAACACAAGCAATTAGGATGGATTAACAAGAACACTAGTTATCCAAAAACTTAATCGCTAATAACCATTATAACAAAAAGACGAAGGTTTAATGATTGTATTTATTAAAAACAGAATTTTATAAAATAATCTATAAAGTACCTACTACCTAAATTGGCCATAAACCAAAACAAACTAAAAATAGATATATAAAACCGTTTTGGCAAAAAAAAATACAGAATAAAAACAATGCACCATTACATTTTTATTCGTGAACGCAAGGACACGATCATTATTCAGCCTATAGCTCGGAAACGTTTGTGCACATAGTTTATCGACTAAGTACATGTTCGTAATAGTCAAATAGTTTAGTTTGGCATTTAGATGAGCTGCGATGACCGTGGCCGAATGTGGACTAGTGATGTAACTGACCTTCTAGCTAAATTCAATAGTACATCGACTAATATTAGAGCTTGTTTCATTTTAAGAGAGACGTGGCACAGTGGGGCGCCTATACTCAATTAAAGTTAGATTATCCCGACTAGAGAGGTGCCACCTCTATACAGATGAACCGAAAGAACGAACGAACGAAAAACCAAATATAAATTTTTTGTTCCGTGTGAGGATTGGGCTCTCAACGCAGTTCATAAGTGACGGCAAGTAAGCGCTTAGTCGGTACTTTTTTTGCTTGTTTAACCATCCGCAGGATCTTTAGCAGACTGTGTGATACTAGCTTGCTGCTGGATAATAGTATATCAATATTTTCTACCCAATGCTGAGGCAATGAATTGTAAAATATCAATAATCAAACAATTTCTCAAAGCAGGAAACCTGTAATTACTTTTTATATTGTAATATCTAACGTAACACTTTACAACAGCTTGAGAAACGGCCTTGTGTGTTATAAGGAATGCGAAATTGTCAATTGTTCTCTGTATTGTCAAAGACTGTCCCGTAATTTTGTTTCTGGTTTACAATACATTATGTTAGGTCATCCAAATAGAAATTTCTGAAAATGGTCGGCTGGCGGGTCATGGCTCAATAATCTGAAACATTTTAATGTCATCTCAATAAACATTGGAAAATTTATATCTATGTACGTGCTAGCCAATATCCAGCATGCATATGCAATACTTCTTTCAATTGCTTTCTGATAAAAATCTTTATTAGAACAATGTTTTGTCGCAGTCAGGTCAATGGTATCACATGTAACAAACAAACAGAAATAGATTTTTTTTAATGAACATTGGTTTTGATTGTTTAAACTTCAAAAACATGATTCAGGATATCATGACGTCATCGTTAGTTTGGTATCTCCGTATATCATCCGCTCTGTCACTAGTTGTATCTTCGCACTGAAACAGTTTTAAGATGACAGTAAATTATATGTAGTTGCTTGCTAAGCGAAAGGGTACTAGTTACCTTTTTTAAATGATAAATGGAGATATATTTTTTTGATTTATTATTGGTATGGTGGCCATCTAAGTCAACACAAAATAGTTAGTAAGTGATATGAAATAGGCTGAAACCTGTCTCCGCGAGTCAATAACACATGAGTTATATGCAATGAAAGTGAGAGTGGCATACCGGAACCAGACTGGCGGGTATACACCTGCGCGAGCGCATGTGACGTCACCGCGCCACGGCTAAACTGTAAAGCTTACTGTTCACTATACTTATTTGCGTAATGTAAGACTTACAATTAAATAAATTATGCTGAGGGCGTCTGTGGGAGTCATTATATTGAGAAGAAGAGCAATGTTGCGCAATGGTTTATATCAGTTATAATTAAACATTTATGAGAGATATAGCTGCACTGGATATACTTCGGCCATACCTCTCATAAATAATGCATTTATGAGAGTTATGGCCGGTGGCGTCTTAAGGCGCCTGTCTGGCGTAGTGTCTTAACAACGTGTATGCGAAATTTCATGATGATCGGTCGAGTAGTTAAGGCGTGAAAGCGCAACAGACAAACGAACTCTCAATTGCTTTTATAATATTAGTAACGATTTCTGATACAAGTCCCTTATAGGCAATAATTGCCAATAAGAGACTTGCATCAATAGGTAACGTAAACCGAAACCAAGTTGTCATAATGCAGATAGTAAGTGAATTGTGGTTCTAATAGTGAAAACACAAACAAAAACGTATCTAAATAGTTCTAATAGTATCTAAACTATAATATTATACCTATAATCTACTCTATGGTGTGCTAAGTGGATCTACGTTTAGTTTATTTAACAGCTCCAAGTCGCTTTCCTCTTTTGATTGCCGCTCGAATACCTTCCGCGCCCAGCGTTTATCAGTAAGCCGGAGTATTCAGAGAATTATATTATTAAAAGAAAAAGAGCGTTTAAAAGTCATCCAACGCTTATAATCAAGTTACTAGTGAATCGGTCCAGTGGCTCCGGAGCTATGCCTGTCACTAACAGACAGATACACAGACCCACATAGTGTTTTTATTAAGCTCTTCGAAGAAGACTCAGAGGTTAATAAATCGTTCATCTGAGTTCATATTCAAACAAAAAGTAAATAATTAGCCGCCAGTCATTTGAATAGTGTCTATAACATAACCTCGTTTCTAACAATACCTTTCACTTGTACTGTATTTATCATAATTATATGCAACAATACCGACTTGGTATTTTCTCAACCAAACAAAAAGCAAAAACAATGACCAAAAAAATATACTTTCAAGATCATAATACGCCGTGACTTATTCTATTTCCATATTCAAGTGGTAAAAAGCAAAATTTCATTGTATTATATTCATATCAATTAGAACGTGAAGTAATGTCGCATTTCGGAAATTAACTGAGAAATACAACTGCATTTGAACGACAGCTTTCTTTGTGATAAGATCTGAAAAGGGGAAAACTTTAGATGAAAGTAACTGACACGTGTAGCCCTTATTGTTGTTTTATGGCTAGATCTTTATCTCTTATAAGCCAATACTAAACCTGGCCACGTTTTGTTGCGAATCAGTCAGGTATTAATCTCGTGAAATGCTTGAAATTGCTTATATCCACGGGAATTTCAGAGTAAAAGTATATAAAAACAAGCTTTGCAGCAACAATGTTATGTTAAATGTTAAAACACATCGACAACCTTTTGAATTTTTTGGACACATATCAAAGCTTAATTTTATATATGAAGATGATCTGAAATTTTCTTCAGAGGTTCAGATGGACATCTTGCCGCAGTCCATACACTAAGTGTCATGTTGTATCCCAATTGTGTGATCCACAAATTGTCGTTAAAAGTCTAAGTTATTTCTATTCGATTTCATGTTAGTGATATCGGCAATTTAGTTGCCAAAAAAGGAAATCCGAATTAATATTATAAATGCATAAGTGAGTTTGTTTGGTTGTAACGAAATTTCTTGATGATCGGTTGAGTAGTTAAGGCGTAACAAACAAACTGACGTTCGGATTTATAATATTAGTGAGCATTAGGATATAGCATACTGCATACTTATGTACAAATGAAACGCTCATTCGTTCATGTAATTTTGCCTAACCACGACGTTCAACGTTCGGCCATCATAACAAATCATAATTATATCTGTCATATTATATTAATAATAACATAAAAGTGTAACAGAAGTCTTAGGGCAAGGTCAGTACGGCCCAGTTCACAATACACATGTATATAACTATATATGTATATTAAAATGGTGATGTAATTTAACACGTAGGCACGACTTGCTAGCTTATGATAACCTTAGCTATTGATTGGATATAGATTTTGTATTAGTTATAGAAGATTTGAAGGTCAGTAGGCTTCAAAGATGTTGAGTAAGATTAATTGCGTCGAAATTATGATTTATTTCTATTGTTATTACCAAATGGGTAGTATTTAACTGCACAGCAAAAAAATACTAATTGCACAGCAAAATATATTTTAAGAGATCAAACTAAGTCGGCGGAGCCCCGCTTGGCGGGGTTCCTATTTTTGGGTGGATTTAAGTAGGAACCTAACATAACCTAACCCTTCCGAGATGGAATGCAGTGATTTAAGGCGTATAGGTGCTCGTTATGCTGTGCAATTAGTATGTTTAATGGTCATTATATTTAATCCCTTACAAAATATGTAGCTGTTTAGGATTATTGGACTGTTGTTAGGTGTTTTTAGCAGCTATATATGGACTTCACGGATGACGTAGTGGTTTAAATGTCGCGTTGACACTATAACTACGCCGAGTGTAGTGGGTTCGAATCCCACACGAGTCAAAAGTTTGTGTGAGACGCAAATACCTAATTATTGTGAGTCAGGTTGTTCTTCGTGTTCGTTTTTAAATGTTTGTAGAGTTGCCTGCGACACAGGCATTATTCCAAATAGGTACGGGAATTAGTTGTCTATTTAAAATACAACAAAAGAAATACATTGGATGCTCGTCCTAGGTAGGAAAATGTGTTGTAAGGACAAGGACAAAGAAGGATAAACACGAAATCTATTGTAGCAAGCTTTAATTTTTCCACGTTTGGAAAAGCGTTCCCCTTCGCCACAAGGGGATGCGAGAGGGTTAATGTCAGAGTCTGCCGAGACTTCGGGCTTACCGACTAAAACCACCATAGTGTACCAACTTGCTACTTTGAATGGTGGGTGAGTCGTTGGAACTGAAACTCTCAGAAGCAAACCGCTTTAATTATGTGTTTGTTGAAATTTGGGTGTAATATACTTCGGCTCTTGGAGAATATAAAGGTGTGAATATATATAGTGCATTAATAGAGTACAATCGTGATAGCGACACAGATATCAATTACATCACGAAACATAAAAACTGAAGAAGAATACTCTCCAAACTACAACACAGAATCCTAAATGCCAAGCATAAAGAAATGCACGAAAGGTTCCTACCAAAGGTCGTGCATTTCGCAAACGCGAGTTAACATCGAGTTGCGATCGTAACCGTGTCACGGTATGGTATCAAGTATATGTCGTAAGGGGTCCCAAAATATTTGAATTTTAATCGTTCTATGGTGAAAGAAATGGTGTTTAACACGCAACCGTGTGTGATGTGAGTTTTGATGGAGAATTAGCATGCAAAGATAGTGGTAGTATACGATGTTTGTTAATATATGTATGTATTTATTTGTGTGTACGTCATAATGGCTCTTAATATTTGAAGGCAGTGTAGGCACAGTGGATTAAGTAATTGCCTCGTCAATGGCAGGACGCTGAGGGTTGTAGGCTCGATCCCCACGTTTGTTAGGATCATTGTTCTGTGTCCAGGTGTCCTTTGTGTTCGTTGTTACAATGTCTATACATCTCTCTCACTTTTGTACCTATATTAACCTGTCAAATCTTGCCAGACATGATTGAAAACCTATTGTGTCTAGCCACCAGTGTGCCACTGCGACTCAATAGGTAAAGTATCGATATATATATCCTGTGACACAGGGACTATTGCTAGTTCGGGTATTGTCATTAAAATGCGATATATGTATAAAAAGTGAATGCTGATCGTGATACAAGGATCGTACATACCAGGTGTCTCTCAAAAAAATGTATAAGCTATCAGCTCCAAATATTATAATTCTTTTACTGATGCTATACTTACCTCCTTTAATAAAATGTCTTTATTACAAGCTTCTAAGTGTTGTAACCATCCATAAGCTATAATCGTTACTCACTGAGGATCCGTATGTATATTTGTCATCTACCAAGATAGTTTAAAAAGTGAAAGAGACAAGTACTACGCTTGGAATAATCTTTAAAAGGTTATTTGCTGTGGGTAATCCACACGACTGCTTACCATCAGGCGGAATGTGGTCATTTTGAAGAGCAAAATAAAAAAAGAAAAAAAAATATCGTGTGACGTAGGACTTTACAAACGTTCAATAAATATAATAATAATAAGAATGTGTGTATTCGTAATACACACATTCTTCAGTTTACTATCTCCTGTAGGAATCGTATCCACTATATTCTTAAGTAGTAGTGTCATCCGTGCCAAGATCCTTAATTCCATAGATTCGAAGAAACAGGCTCTTTTGGCTATAATCTCATTTTTAAATTTACTAGCAGCTCTATTCGATTCGAAGTTATTTGATTGCAAATTACTAGTATTTTTATTAGACCTTCCTTCAGCTAACTTAAGTGCTTGTGTTAGGTATGAATTCATGTCGATATCGCAATAAGTGAAAATCTTACGGCCCTTCGATCCAATGCAATATTTAATGTATCGTTCTACAGGCTCAGTATGTTAGCTTAGATATAGAGACAACTAATAATTAATAGTTTAATAGCACTTCGTCTGTGATTGTCAGTCGCGCACAGATCGTTCGGAATGTACTGCGTCGCGTGACGCGTAACTGGAGCAGCGCCTGCGCAACGTTCCGTTTGCGTGCTACTATCCCATGTCGGATACTCTCTTGATAATTGCCTAAACAAATACATACATTTACTCACGGTTATATATTAATAAGAAGTAGCCAGAGATGTGTGTATGGATACCCACATTTATGGCCTGCGTTTTGGCAGTGAGTATTTTCTGCATTTTTTATTACCATGGTAGCATACGGCCGGCCTTGTGGTAACCGCTAAAATGGTTTGCTGTACCAAATTATCGTACGTGCTTTGCAAAATCTCTTCAAACAAATCCTGATCCTAACTAATATTATAAATGCGAATGTGAGTTTGTTTGTTACACTTTCACGCGTTAACTACTCGGCCGATCATCATGAAATTTCACATACACATTGTTAAGGGTACAGAAAAGGATATAGGGTACCTTTCATTCACACAAAGTTACTTATCCCGAATGATTGAAGCTGCGGGTAAAAGCTAGTTAAATTTGTAGAAAGGAATGGAAAGAATTGCCTAATGCTGCTACTAGGAATATCATTACGTAAAACACTATTCCACTGCTTGAATCAGTTTCGGTACATCGCAAACGGCACTTACGAATGAAACGATAGTCATTTGAAATGAATGTCATTCTCAATAAAACGGCCTATAATGATAAATGAGATTGCTAAACTAAATAAATATAAATTCATCATTGATATATAGCTTACGAAACTACAGATCTAAATATTTGAGGTCGGAAAAGGTTTCCGAGCAGGCAAACTCACTGGACGGCTTAACCAACCGGTCGAGAAATAACTTCGGTATTTGGGCATGTGAGCGTGTTCTGAAAATACGGTAGTGAATTATTTAAGTACATATAAAGTTGAGTTAATACAGAGCATTTTAACTTATATATTATCCAAGCTTATAAACTCGTAGTCCCCTGCGGTTTCATCCACGTTTATGATTACTGAGCCACTTTGGTGGCTCGTAGTGTGATGTTTATAGCCTATGTTACACTTGGATAAAGTAGCTTTACAATTGTGAGTGAATTTAAAAATTGGTCCAGAAGGTTTTGAGATTTGCATTACAGACAAACATACAATTATGTACACATATTTCCTCTTTATAATATTAGTATAGATGGCTGTATGGATTCTATTGAAATTTGACAAGATGATAGTTTGTATTTTTAGGAAGCATAGAAGCTATCTAATAATAATAATAATATATCCAAGCCGATTTTGGCTACAGCGACTGCTGGACAGGCTCAGCAACTGGCGTCACGTTGGTCCGCGCGGTGGTGTGCTCGCATGTGGCTGTTGTAGCCAATTTTGGCCGTAAATGTTCTTGAGCATTTCGGACAAGTGAGATCGCCGTCACTATGATGGTAAATTAAAGGCGTTGGGGGTCTGGCATTTAGCTTGTCTCTTTAAAAAAAAAAAAAAAAACTGTCTACGTAATCATTACCTGCGCGATTTATGCAGGATAAATTGTTGGAAGAAACTAGTACGCTTATGTTTTAAGACCATCTAACATATGGCCCGCATGCTAAGTGGTTATTGTAGCCTAAGGGTATTAGCAATACTAGGAATACCATTGCCAACGTGTGTTACGAGATTACCAACCATTGTGTTAGGAGCAAAGATCTTTCTTCTTGCCTTCTTCCAGATTCTATCGCGTTTATTAAAAGACACTCAATTACATACATACACACAATACTTCATAATCAATCCGGTGTTCATTCATGCCTTCCTTATCAGAGGCACGAGGCAAGTAACAATATTTATCCATAGATCTTTATACAGTGCTATGTCTTGACTCAAGCCATCTGTAGTCTGACCGGAATGGACGTGGAACTTGCGCGGAATCTGCACTAGCACCTTATACGAGGCGTTTCACTCAATTCCTCCTTATAATCCATGTTAAGCGATACGCGCCATTGCAATAAATAAAGCAAATTTTAAATATTCTGACTATATGCAGTAACTTGAGCAATAAAATATTAAATACTTCGAATATGTTATAGTTATAGTATTTAAAAACTTCAATATATTGTAATCGAAGCTCTCTTTAAGTGTAATGCGGACAGATTTAGAATTGAATGGATAGTGCAAGTACGGTAAAATATGTATGTTAAAATTAGCATCATACATTATTTTATCCGACAGCGGATCGTGTAGAGGTTTGGATGCCTTGCCAGTGCCACTGTGCCAAGTGTTGTGGGTTTGATTCCCACACGGGACAAACATTTGTGTGATACGCGAATCGTTGTTCTGAATCTGGGTGTCTTTGTGTCCGTTTTTTGAGTGTACATATGTAAAGTTCCGCGCGACGCAAGAATTATTCTTAGTGCGGGCTTTGTCTTTTAAAAATACATATTTATTTGGTTCCAGAGTAATTTGGTGAAGAGAAACTTCTAACTGGTTTTAGACATATTCTTATTTCCACTGAGTCAAGACTCAAGTCGAGACTCAAGTCTATGGGTCTAAGGAATTCATCGTTAGACCCATAGACTTCTATGGGTCTAACGAACTCAAAGTTTGAAGATCGTTTCAAAAGTTATTTCGTTGTTGGCTTTTATTATGACTTTAGTATCACATTGGGTATTGCCGACATATGTATATAAAAAAAAAAAAAAGATTTTCCAATGCTGTATAGGTTCGGTGTAACATACATCCATACAATTGTTTGCTACCATGTTACTATAAACATTAGGTGTTTTTTATAGCTATTAAATATTACTAAAGCAGAGGTTTCTTCTTCAAGCAGGGACCTACAGATGGTAGCTTTCAGATCTATGGTGGGTCTTGTTGATATAAGTAGTATAGTGAGTACTAATTTCTCTTTAAGAAGGCATTATATTGTTATGAGTACATTATATAAAGCATCATATATGTAATGATTTAATAACCTTCATGATATTAATTAAAACATTTCAGATTAAGAAATTCAGAACGTGCATTAACGTTCATATATTTTATCTATTTAACTCGATATATATGCTAATAGGATTTCACAATTGCACGATTATTGATACATAAGAAATATATTCTTTACGTGAAATAGTTTTGTTTGAGTCACTAAACATAGCTCTAGAATGAATCATCAACAAGAAGTTATAAATGAAACAGGTTGTGTGACATTTATATAGATTTTCATCATCATCCTGGCACTAATGACGGTTGACTTCCTACCAGACAGGTAGTTCTGCAATATATCACATTAAATTGCTAATAATATAATCTTATAATAGTCTAGCTTATACATAAATCAAAGGTTAAATCGTAAGGTGCATAAATACACCTTAGATTGTAAGCTTTGTGCAAACAATAAATTAGATTTGGATTTTTAGATCTGTAAAGAAATAAATTATTTAAATAATTTCTTCTTCTAAGGGCAGAGGAGGAAATATCATAGAGAATAAATAAGAACATAGGTCTACCAAAACATGCAACAACTTCTAAATCCCACAAATCTCAGTACAACCACGATATACCTGTCTCGGAATCAAATCAATCATTGTGTCAGCAAAAAGATATCCATTGCTGGACATGGCCTCCCACAAGGTTTTCCGCACAGACCGGTTTTGTGCCCCAATAATTTTTCCTTATTTAAATATCAGCTGTACCATAGAAACCACAAGACCTTGGAGTAACACGCCATTATTTTCTATGTATGCCAGTCAAAGTGCCTTCTACCTGATGGTACGTAGTCAGCAGGATCAAAAATATAAATACCATCCATATTATCGATACTGCAATTGAATTATGACAACCTATACCCAGATGGCCTTAAGAAATACTTTTCCAATCTATATTCCCACCGCATTAATATCGTTCGACAAAATATCTTGTATATGCACAAGACATTTTGGGGCCACCATTACTTAATTCACTACCTTCTAGAGCTAACTGACGAAATCCCAATCTGTTACTTGCCATTCGAATTCCACACGATCAGGAGCGGTTCACTGTTCGGGAGAGCGGTCGGTGCGAATTCCTTCGGTCTATATGTCACGGTCATCGTTCCAGTTGTAGTTCATTCTGTGATTGTATGAGGCTTGCGTGAAATCGATTTGTATCTTTACGGTCTTATTCACGTAAAAGGATTACGTGTATGTTACATTAGGACTTAGTGAGATAATGAATTGAATTTAGCTGCACGCTACTTTTTTATGTCGATAGATCGATACGTGTCAAACAGTCTATTCGTGGCTTTTTTATTATACAGGGTGATTTTGAAATCGTGTAATTCCTTTTAACCACGCATTCTACTGGTGATATAGAATAACTCTGACCATATTTTTATTTAATTAGAATTATTTTTTTGAAAAATTATTGTTCCGTTTTATTTCGTGAAATGGTGTCAGATAGTCATATGTTAACCAACCGAGGCAATTTTAATTTTTTACTAATTAAAATAAAAAAACATATTAATAATTAATGTCGTAAATAATAACGGGCGGTCCTTTTTATTGCCCCTTATTATTTACGACATCAGTTATTGTTATGTTATTATTTTTAAATTAGTAAAATATTAAGATTGTGTCAGGTGGTTAAAATATGACCATTTGAAATCATTTCATGAAAAAAATCTGTACTCTAAATCTGCCGAAACCATTATTCTAATTAAGAAAAAATATGGTCAGGGTTATTCTATATCACCAGTAGAATGCGTGGTTAAAAGGAATTACACGTTTTCAAAATCACCCTGTATACTTCTCCCTAGCCTTTATTAATCCCAAGTCATTTGGGGTCGGCTTTTCTTGTCTGGCAGCCAAGACCGACGGCTTCACGTGCTCTCCGAGGCACGGAGCAGGCGATAAATCAATACATACGCACATAATTCCGAAAAGTCATATAACTTCCGAAAGTCAGAGATGCGCGACGTGGTTTCGAACCCGAGACTCTCTGTATTGCAGTCTGTTGGTCTCCCCACTGAGCCATCGTATACGCTTTTAATAAAATATATTTATTATATATATTTTATTAAAATACTATTCGCGCAATAGCATAAAGTTATTGTTGTTTTGTCAAGAAGTTCTGTGTTCTAAATGTGCTCGATGGACGGCAATTTCCAAATCTATTACTTGGGACCTATATTCATGATTGACGAAATGTAGGTGTAATACAACTCTGTCTGACCCTTAGGGGGTATAAGCGTGAGACTATGTTTGTACTAGCTGACCTGCGCGAGTCAGATAGTTTATGTTTGTTTGCTTCACATAAGAGAATTTTCCCCGTTTTTGCGACATTTTTCATTGATGCTCCGCTCCTATCGTTTGTAGCGTGATTTTATATAACCTATAGTCTTCCTCGATATTTAGGCTATCCACTAATAGAATTTTCAATTTGAACCAGTAGTTCCTGAGATTAGCGCGTTCAACCAAACAAACTCTTCAGCTTTATAATATTAGTATAGATTAATATTATTAGATAAAATATGTATATATATATACAGGTTGGCCAAAAAGTCGTGGATCAAACGCAACTAGGGGTTAGATGGGGTCATCAGCTGCAAAAAGTTGTTTTACGGGAGGTCCTTAAGGTCAACCCCTGCAGAGTTATAATTTATTTTGTGTTTTTATGAGAAAATTGACTGTTTTTAACTAATTCTTATTAAATTGCGAAAAAATCTACATTCTGTATCTTTTTTATAATTTTCACTAAATTGGTACTGATGAGTCCTTGCGTTAGATATGCTATTTATGGTTGTTTATTAGGTGTGTTGAAGATAATATTCAGTTTTACGACTTTTTTTTTCTCAAATCATCAATTTTTATTTACTTCGGACCCCACTGTGAAAAAAATACTCTACCGAAAAGTGACCCTGTATTACAAGTTTTGGCGCATTTAATGGGGGTTCTGAAAAGGTATTACACATGGCTATGCGTGGCTTTGATATCTTTTAAGGACGATTATTCGTAGCAAGGCCAACGTTAATCTAACCATAAAACTCGGTTAGGCTTATTTAAAAATAAACTGGAACTAATACAATTAATGACGAAGAACATCTGCCTCTCTTTTACACTAATCATTTAATCCTTTTTCAATAAAAGGCCGGTTCGCGCGCGTCGGTTTAGGTAGCTGTTTAAATGTTTGTAAAGTCCCCCGACTTTAGAATACACAGACTCGAAACAACCATTTGTGGATCACACAATTTTTTGTGCCGTGTGGGAATCGAACCCATAACACTCGGCGAGGCGACCATTTAAATAATTACGCCATCCGCGCAGTGTTTAGTAATATTAGTTTCGTTTAATTCAGTCATCATTAATATCAAAGATAAACTTTATGATAATTAATTTAAACCGCCATCGTCCGTTTGCATACACTGTATATAAAATCATATGAAAGTAGCCAGTTATTCTTGGAACACGAACCTAACACTTTCTAACCCAGTAAAGTACAGCTAAAGTGATTCCAAACGTACTTAGCACTACACGAACTAGCACTTAAATATTATGTTTTACAGCAAGTAACTAAAAGGTGTGGTCGTGTATAATAGTCGTAAGATTTAGGTAACAAATGCTTAAACTTATTATTCCTAGCATGCTTATTTTATGGGAACTTATAGTTAGTATAAAGGGATTTTGTGTTAATGGAGGATACGTACTATCTGTAAGGCAATCGTTCAACGGTTTTTGTGAGATCGGTAGTAACAAACATCCAATGAACAAATAGCTTCATAAATTTTCATTCGAAAGCGTACCATCATTTTACCCTAGTGAATCCCACGGGAATGTACCTACGTCAGGATAAAAGTATCCTATGTAATAATTCAGGACATTGCTACCTGAGAGCCACGTTGACTTTACAAATATTCAAATAACGGACACATACAATACGCAGACATTAAACCACCGTTTTTGGAACATACATTTTTCTACCGTGTGGGATTCGAATCTATAATGCTTGGCGTAGTAGTTGGATTAAATTGAATTAAATGTATTTATTATTTCTCTGGTAATAACATACATAAATATAATTTTAGTGGCGAAATAAATATCTAAATACTACGCCTTACCATATCACTTCTGCACTATTATATCGACTGCGCAGATGGCCAACCTCTGTTAAGATGGCCGCTCTAACCAAAATACTCTGAAGGACATTATTCAAAAAAGAAAGTAAAGTCTACCATCCTAACTAATATTATAAATGTGCTACGCTTTCAAGCTTTAAGTATTCGACCGATCATTATAAAATTTTGCATGCAGGTTATCAGGGGTAGAAAAGGACATAGGGTACCTTTCCAATCAAAAAGTATTGTTCCCAAGAGATAGAACTATGTTGACAATACTTATACATGGTGTCCGGTAATTAATGGATAACCTTTAAATGTCTTATAGTAGAACTGATGGCAGTTCAGAAAAAAATATGAATATAATCTATCCTAACTACTACTTGAGATATGATTTTTTATTAATTACCATATTTAACTTTCTTGTACACTACGACCATAAATGAATGAATGTCATCGGTTTTTTGTTGTTTTATTATTAAACACTAATTATACTAATAGATAGACAGTCATAAGTATAACTAGTTATTGCACTTATTAACTTTTTTCTTTTTCTTTTCTGAACGGCCTTCAATTCTACTATGAGACATTTCAAGGTTATCTATTAATTACCGGACATCCTGTATAAACGCGAAAGAAGCCGAGGGCAAGAGCTAGTTATTCATAAAACCATCTTCATTTATAACCTCACCTACTCGCTGCGTAGTTTATCTATGCTTAGTCATTTAAATTTAAACGCAGAACGAAGTATGATCTAGACTTTCTACGCTATCGGAACTAGGAAGCCGTGGAGAAACTTAACATTGCTCGGCCGCGGAAAACGAGCGGCTCAACATACGTGGCCATTTTAAACTTGTTTTAACATACAATTATATGTAATGCTATGTTAGTAATGTTTTATTCCGTTTCTGTTATGTTATGTGCAGTTGTGTAATGTAAATACGAAGAATGTTTATTTATACATAGACTCACGCTTGTTCTCCAGACGAAAGGCAGTAGTGGTCTTGCTTGTTCACTTGCTAGGATCCTGGCACATAGTCTGATTTTCTTACTTGTCTCAGACTTGGACATTTTAACAAACATGGGATAGTTTAATACGGGGCTGATATTATATTATTATACAGCATTATATTATACGCCTGTTTATCTGTGGGGTAAGCAGAGACTACAGAATCATCATTGTACGGAAGGTAGGCAGTAGTAGTAATCTTGCTTGCTCACTCGCTAGGACTCTAGTATTTAGTGCGTTTTCTTATTTTGTCTTATTTGGTAAACTAACAAACCATTTTAAATGCATCCAGTCGCTGCATTTAGATTATTTTTCTTCTCCAATAAAAGGGATGCCAAGAAAAGAAAGACGTAGAGATGGGTATTCATATAGGTAAATTTAATATTACCAGTGACGAGGAGAAGGTATCTTTAGTTTTAGTATCACCCGTTGCTCAGTTATACCATCGTTACAGCAAAGTGGTTTTCCATTTCGATTAATGGAGTTTTCACTACGATATACATTGCCTGTTATATTTATATCCAGCTAGCAAATTGTATTTGTTAATATTATATGAAACGATTACTCTGTGAAGTCTCTGAATGCCAGATATAATTAAAAAAATATTATGCCTGGCCACCAGTGTACCGCTGCGACTCAATAAGTTAATAGAAAGTCTTTTCTATTGTGAAGTAAATATCAGCGGATGTAGAAATTAAATAAATTTATACGGATTTTATCACGATGTTTATTTTTTTTATAAATAAACAATTTTTTTAAATAAATAGCTACATTTGGAACATTGAGACAACCATCATCTTAGTCTCTCCGTAAACATGGCTGCTGAAAAGCAACCGAAACGTCGGGGAAAATGTAAGATTAAATCTAAATAGTTTCATAATAGCTTAAATAGAAGTAAACAGTAACTAGTAAAAGTGTTTAACAATAGTAGTTTAAAGTTTCAATATTATGTAAAAATAGAGTTTACATTAAAAAAAAATAGCAACGCGATAAAATCTATATAAATTTGTTTAATTTCTATGTATAACATTCGGGTAAACAAGACAATATCAGCGAATGTTTCAATAATTTTTCTCTCTAAACCTACTTATGTCTCAAGTATTTTTTTATACTACCGATGTGGCAATAACAACCTGCCTAATGGAATACGATTACCATAGCCTGTGATTATTTGCAATAACAGGGAAATTCATGGGTTTTCAATTGAATGCCTAAACTGCCCATTCTGATTCTAATCTTGTTGGTTGCTTGTAAAAGATTGCTTCTAACGATAAGGCAGTCTTTGTTCAGTATAATATGTTGTACTTCTGATGTAAGCTAAATTTAAATTGATGTACAATAAAGCTTATTATATTATTCGTGAAAATAAAGAAATAAAAGAGATAGGTGCATAGTTATCTCTTTCATTTTTTCTCCCTTTCGCCGCTCGTCTAAAGTGGTTATCACCATATAACGTTTTATCAATAACGGTTCAGGTTTTGTTGTGAAATTATAACAAATAGACATAAGTATTTGTGAATAACATTCACAATCCTTGATTGGAAACCGGAAATGTATAACATTTCCTCAACACTTTCATTTATTTAGATATGCATTTGTAACACAGCGATAGTGTAAGCGAATGCCATTTATGAGGTTTCGGGTTCCATGCCAGAGCCATGCAGGAACCGTGTTCGGCAAACGCATTAGGCAGGCCTTACTTGCGACCTAAAACTGGCTAGTAAAATATGGTTTTCCACCACTTCTGCTCTCCCCTTTAAGATACAGGCGTGCGACTATGTACATATGTATACCCCAGCTATAATTGTATAGCTCAAGTAAAAGAGGTCAAGATTCAAAAACATCTATCTACCTATTTATCTATTGCGGCGCAACGTGTAATAATCATAATATATCAATTCAGAAAAAGCAGACAATAAGCAATGATGACAACACGTAACTACAGATAAATTATATAGATAAAGC
Organism: Catocala nupta; assembly: GCA_963675205.1. NCBI lineage: Eukaryota > Metazoa > Arthropoda > Insecta > Lepidoptera > Erebidae > Catocala > Catocala nupta. The sequence goes on from OY776082.1 coordinate 29,219,445, forward strand.
CTTCGAGAGCGTGAGAAGAACATCTACAACTATATAGTATCAATATTATCGATCTATTATTTGAGAGCAACAATCATTGTTTGTCTAATGAGCACATAGATTTACACCTGTTTATAAGAATATACAGGAACTACCTTCAAGGGAAGGGGTTGGCAGAGTTGTTTCAAACATAGGCTCAACTTTTTGCCTGTACTTACTAACAACTTTCATAAGTGTTACTTTGTGACCTAAATGAATAAATGATTTTTGACTTTGACTTCGACGCACATCATCGCAATCACTCCTTTGATTCCCTTCTTTCTCCTCTTTCCTTTTTTACATTCATCTGAGTAGGCATTTTTTATTTCAGCTGGATTTTAAAGATAATTGCCGCATTTGTATAAAGCAGGAGTCACGAGGGACTTTACAAATACTAAAACAACAGACATAAAGACCCAAGCTTTGGACATCTACATATTTGCACACGCAGCGACCAAGTTCAGTAATTAAGAGTTTAGGTCATTGAACTCAGTGCCTTTGTTTTTTTATAATTTGCAGGCCATTTAGGGTAAAGACTGGCTTTGGCTTTAGTCGCCATTTTTGGAAAACTTTACCGCCAATGTCCAAATACGTCACCGTTACAAAGAGAATATATTTTTCGTACATCAAGGATCATTTCATTTAATAAGGATATTTAATACGTAGAAGCTTATGTCCAGCAGTGGATTGTGATAGGCTGAAAGTTTATAAGCCTAAGTTTCCACTGCAGGGCAAAAGCCTCCCTTTCCTTCTTCTTTTCCCTATCTTTTGCAATCTGGACCCAATTTCTCCTTTATGCGTTCAGTTCATCGCGCACTCTACTGCTGAGCTTTTCGCGGGGCAAAACGTTTATTATTTACATAAAAAATATTATATCATAACATTTTTATGTAAGAAACAAATAACAAAAATATCACTCTTACAATAGTCTTTGTACATTACTACGATATCATTGAAACGAAAAAGGTACATAGTAAGCGCTCGCGCTCGTGCGTATGGAAAGTGAAATGCTGCTTTCGTTCCAAGAATGCTGCCTCGCACAGGAATCGATCCCGCGTTGCGTCAACTTACGTAATACATATGTTGTAGGAATCTCGTGTAGCAGGGTTCAGTGATGTAATAAAAAAAAAAACAATATTATGAACACGTAGACATTGTTAACACCTTTAGAATCTATCTTAAAATAGTTAGCAAATGTTTTTTCAATCCTGTTGTTTACAATTAAAAAGATTTGCGTTTGAATAATCATGGACCTCACAAAATTACAAACCTAATGATCACATCAAACAAATTTCCAAAATGGTCTTATTCAATTTGCAATTAAGTACCAAAAATGGATTTCCAATTTACCTTGAAATTAATAGTTATAAGCATCAACAAGTTTTATCTGAAATACACCTACATATACACACAGTCACACGCCCGTACCCCGAAGATGTAAGCAGAGATGGATATAAAGTAATGGAAGCTAAGCCTATTATCACTTACATTTCTAGAGTCTGTGCTGCTACTCAGATATATATGTAATACAATATATAAGTCCGTACCTGACATTGACATTTACTATAACTCTAAAAACAAACTAAAATAAAAATCGTTAAATCTCTTCAATTCTCCAACAATAGCAATATCGTTGTCAAATAAAATTATATCTATATATATAATTAATACGTGAAGCAAAAACATTGTACCTCTTTTTACAAAAATTGCGTGGTCGAAGGAGTATGGAATTTGGCACAAATATAAAATACAAATCAATTACAGCAATTTAGCTTGAATTACTGCAATCAACCTATTTAAATTAATTACTAGTTTATATGCAGAACCACCAACTTCCCGCTTTAATTTATCACCTGTATTACTCTACACTGAACATTTAACCAGTTCTTCAATCCATTAAACCTTAGAAGTAACTTCGTTTCCTGTATCATTTACATACAGATTTAACCAAAGCTTCTTCTAAAACGAATGCCTTTTTAAGTAAAACCTCTTTTTACAAAAACCTCTTTACACTGCGGGCTATTGGTTACGAGATAAGTGAATGTAATCTTATACATAATACCACTTATATTGTTTAACAGGGCGAGCGAAAACTATTACTGTTGAGTTAGTTATATATTAGTGGCTGTGTCCAAAAATATCTCTGTATGGATGACTTCGGCTTAAGTGGGCATCAGTGGTCATCTCACCATTAGTATTACTGGAGAGAAATTTCGGTAATCTATAGTTAAATTACTTTTTTGTCTGCTTGTGACGACGACTAGTGCAGCCTGGCCGAAATAGCCTTTAAAGCCTTTCAAAAAAGCATGTAAATAATGAGCATGATCGCGGTAACACACGTCTGCTTTGATATACATACATTTCTAATTTAATGTTTGTAGTAGTACACTAACTGTAGGTCGACCACAATTATCAGCGTTTAGATGTTTTGGTCTCCATCTGATTGTTTATATATTGCCTTGACGTACTTGAGTCATACCATTTCGGTGACTGTTTTTAAAACGAAAAAATTTGCGATGCTTAGTGCGGGGTAGAGATAAGGCGAAGTCTTATAGGATATCCTATCTTACAGGAATTCAAAGAATCAGCACGACTGCCACGCAACTGGTTTAATCCCACATAATCTCGCAACCTTGTATTGTATTCCTGCCATTAGTATGTTGCCAAATATTTTAAATAGCCTGAATCCTTGTGGCATGGCCCAACACATATATTATCAATTACATTGGGGATGTCTCATTTATAATCCATGTAACTGTTTTGAGACAAATAAACATTTTCTTTTTCATATTTCATCAACAATCAAATTAGCATAGCGTCTTATTAAGACCTTAATTGACCAAATAGATCACTGATGATACACTTTTTCTCGTCATCGTGTGACATCGCGAGCATCTATAGCCAACAAGTAACTGTTCAGTCAAGTAGGAAGTATGCTAGTGGTGGCACACTGCGCTTATTTAAAGTGGCAACACCTTAATCAAAATGGCCGCCTTAAGAGTAATACAAAAACACGACATACGCGTATATCGCAACGAAATCTTGTAAATCAACATAACAATACAAACCATTCTATATAATACGTAATGTTACCTCACGTGTAATTTTATCAGTAATTACTGTGTACCACGTTACCGTACATCATTTTACTAGTAATTGGTATACGAAATTCGAAATTGAACTGTCACGTTTAGCGATTTCATATAATCGGATCTATTGTTCATTCTTGTAATGGTAACCAAAATTTTACAACATAATATCTCGTCATTTAGGTATATTTCCCACGTATATAATGGTAACTAGTGATACAATGTACTTTCACACAAATATGGCATACTATGAGAATTTTTTTTGGCGTTACAATAGTTGTAAACTGTTATGTTCATTTTTACTTTTAGTGTAAAGAAAGTTATTGTTGTTTACGAAATTAATTTGGTTTATTCACCTCTGTTATCTTAGAGATTATTTATGAGAATTCTCAGCTGTTTTTTTATGAATACGAACAAGAAATTGATGAAAATAGATTTTATCGGGTTTGCGTCAAATTACCTTAGTCAAGTGGCGTAAAAGGGACCGCTTCCGCAATTACCAGTTGCAAGGTGTCTAAGTCGATATCCAGTTCGTACAAAGTTTCATTAGGTGTGCATGTATATACTTCTAACTACATTCGTTGCGGGTTCCAAGGCAGTTTCATTTTCCACTGGACTTGGAAGTCAGAACTGGACTTGGAGTCAAAACTCGGAGCTTTCATGGTAACTATTGTTAGAACTAGTTGCCCAGGTACCGTAGGTGCGGATCAAAATCTATGTATGTGTTAATCAAGGACGTGATTTATTTGTGTATCCTTCAACCAATTCTGTTCAGCAGATGACACCTGATTGAGTAACAAACAAACGCTTGCACGGATGGCATAGTGGTTTATGTAGTTAACTCGCTGCGTCTAGTATTGTGGGTTCAATATCCTCACGGGACAAAAAATTTTATGATCCATAAACCGACGTGCTATGGAGCGCAGTATACTCGGTGTTAAGCTGATAGATAAGATTATAAATAGGGTACTGCGCTCCCAAACTAAGGTCAAAAATGTGGGCCAAGCTGCAGCCGAACTCAAATGAAACTAGGCTGGCCATATCTGTCGTATGTCTGAAGAGAAGTGGGCAGAAATCACCACAGACTGGGCACCAAATAACAAACGGCCCCGCGGCACGCCCAGAACGTGATGGCGCTATGAATTGGATGCGTTCAACCGGGATTGGAGTAGCAAGATTGAAGGGAGGCCTTTGCCCTGCAGTGGGACGGTACAGGCTAAAAATAATAGTTGTTTCGAACCTGGGTCTTCTTTGTGTCTTTTGCATGTTTGTAAAGTCCCTCGCGACGCAGATATTATACACAGAGCAAGAAATGTCTTTAAAAAATATTTTTTTCATAATCTTTCATATTTATAATTAACTAGCTGTCCCGACAGACGGTTGTCCTGAATAGACAAAAAAAAAACATATCTAAACCATCCTCGAATCCACTTGAACACACACAAAAAAATTCATTCAAATCGGTCCAGCCGTTTAGGAGGAGTTCACTGTCAACACACGTACAGAAAAATTATATATATAAAGATAAATTAGCCAGATTAGTATAAATAAACAGCTAATTTAGTATAATCTTTTGCTAAACTATCTAGTATGATAACTAGTGCCTAATCAACGCACGGGCAGCCGTGTAAGTGCATATTCACAGAGGAAACGTACTGCACAATAATCACTAGACCGAATGTCGCAACTTCCTCTGTGACGCAACGAGGCGACGATGCCGCAACGCGTGCAGCATACCGCAAATCGCCTCGCATTATCTCTGAGATACGCATAATAACGTGTATGTAAATAATAGTAGTTTTACGCTCTTATTCCGTTGTGTGGTAAGATGTAATTGTTTATTATATTTGTAATCCAATCGTAGGTTATAGCATACTCTATTCCGTATTAGTCTTTCGGTAGCTTATGTAGTAAGTAGTTTTATTTGCGACATGATTTTACTCGCGGTTTAATTCACGTAAATGTAGTAAATGTCAATTTTCTGTCCCTCGGGCATAGTGTTTTTCCTGAATGAAAGGAAGCCTATGTCTTTTTCTGTACCCCTGACCACGCGCATGCGAAATTTCATGATGATCAGTCGAGCAGTTAAGGCACTCGTCACTCACTTGTAAACACACATTTATTGTCTTATATTTACGCGAATGTTGTACATTGAAATTAAACACTTTATACGGATTTTGTCGCGTTGTTTATTTTACTTTAAAACACTTTTATTACATAATTTTGGAAAACTAACACTATTATTATTGCTGAAAGTTAATTGATATCAAGGATGACACATAGGTACATACATGTATTTCATGTTTTTGATTCTTTGGTCCCGTGACATAACGCTTGTGCACTCGGTAGCTCTCAGGTTTGATTCCTAGGGTATGCATAGTGTTAGTGGGTTTAGCTGTTATGATTTTTTTTTGTAGTAGTACGCTGTTTGCGAGTGAGCGCGATAATGAGATACAAAATCTGACCGTCATTGTGGGTCAAGGTTTATTTATTTATCTATTTACCTGCTTGGGAACATAAAGGTAAAACTATAAAATGCCTTATCGATGTGCTGCCTGGTTACCTATATTAATTGTCAAAATTAAGAATGATCGTTATTATTTTGTATACAACTAAAATATAAATCATCTTTGTCACATACAAAGATCTAGCAATTAGAGGGCATCTACTCAAATGGTAACTTCTTTGCTTTTGCGTTTATCTTAAGAAGAAATATTTAACTATTCTTAGGTTACCCAGCTATATTGATATTAGAATATAATAATAAACAAATGCATCCTACTCTTAGTAAACAGCTGACTTTACACCATATATTCAAACGCACCTACACATACCGAGCATTAGTTCATCCACTTCCTTATACCACTCACCAAAACACAAAATATATGCAAAATGGGTTTTTAAACGCGCGCTTGAGAACGTTCTCTTATGTAACTTTTGCAATAACAATAGACACTGCACTTGTTACGTAAGATCTATCCGCTAGGTGAGTTTAATGTTCACGATAGCATGTAAACGTTTAGCGAAGATAAGATTAATAAACTAACCTCCTGTTTTTAAAAGGCAGAACAATGCAAAGCTATCTAACGTTAAGTTTTTCTGTTTTTGCTACCAAGAAGCATATGATCAGGTGAGCGATTATCGTGATTTAAACTGTAGTTAATAGCAAGGCTGTCACCCTCGTATTGGAGACCATAGGAAAAATGAATGAAAAGGATGAAATGAAAGGAATGAGAGACTTATAGGCGTAATTTTTAGATACTCTTAAGGCAAAAAAAGATTCTTAAACCAAGTGGAGTGCTATCTTTGTCTTACTTGGCAAATAACAGGGATAGCATATCACTTGCCTCGTGTATATATTGTAGCTAACATTTTCTCCTTTGTAGCTATCCCGCAGAGCTGCGGTGGAAATGTTAAGACGTGGTAGGAGATCGCAATTCTGTAAACTGCTAGGAGAACAGTATGTTAAATCTATACATAATATAATTAAACTGTGATAGACCTGCTAGAGCATGAACACGCATCACATTAAAACTACTGCACAAATTCAATTGAAACTTGGTGCTGTAATAGTCTATTTTTGGATTCACATCTATATTTGCTCAAAATCGGTTTAGTTGATTACATATGATAAAAAGTACTAGAAAAGCAAGTTACTGAACAATAGCATATACGCAAGATTAATAAGAAGTTGTATTTGTACCTAATATACAACAATTGAATTTATATATAGCCAATCCAGTTATCAAAAATACAAAAATGCTATTCTATATGCTATAGCAAAACTTACGTTTTAAATAGTCTAGTTAAGCTCGGATGCCGGCATCCTGGCGTTGGTTAAGAAGTTAATAGGATACCTAGATGATAGCTATATCACTATGCAACTTATTACCCAGGAAATCGGATACGAAGCGACGTAAAAACAACTAAGCAATAAATAAGTAATGAATAAGTTTAACACCGATAGCCGATATAAGCACTCATCGTTCGACGGTATGTAAACACTAATAGTAATATTATCTAATGGTCAGCGGTGCCCAACGTTGCATCAAGCTTGTTTACGGTTACTTACGGTTACCCAACGATAACCGTTAGCTCGTAATACACGTGTAGATAATCGATTGTCTATGGCGTCTTGCAGTGCTATTGAAAGATGGGCTTACGTGTCAAAACTGGCATAGACAAAGTTGATGTGCGTGAGTAATCAAAAAAGACTGGTGAGGTACTGTTGATGGTTATTTGTTTTTTTATATGACTATGGTGGAAAATAAGTATATGGCCTGTTTGATGGTAGACAATTATTGTAATCTATGGACTCTTGCAATACCAGGGGTAACAAACGATTAGTTATCGACTTAGCAAATAAAAAGTTTGTGCGATTAGCGCATGGAATTAAGATTATAGGTTTTCGGCTAAAAGCGAAGTCCCCAAATTCACTTGGAAACTCTTATCAGCCTAGACTTTGGCCTGTTTGATTTAGCTATGTCTTTGTATAGGCTATTTCTCTAACTGGACTACAGTTTGATCGAAATCCCAGGTTGAAGTACGACAACTACACTCTTATAAAATTATAGTAATTTCTACAAAGGTAGATCTCGGCTTATAAATAAATAACTTCTAAATAATCAAGTATTTATTATATAATTTAATAGAACTATACCAACTGCAATATTTATTTGTAATGTAATCATATTTTAATTTTTACTGGTCCTGGTACGGATATCTCTAAATGTATCCAAGCTTGTGACAACATTATGCATAAAGAGCGCGTGTTTTCATAATGCGTCATGTATCTCGTTGTGCGGAGAACAATGTTATGAATCATATTTGAGAAGCTTTATTATTACAGACGACGTTACTTTAATTATAAAGTTGCATCATCTGAAATTAAAAATAAAATATGTTTTTTTATGTTTATTAAAAACACTTACAAAGAAATATGATGGCTGTCTCAATCTTATAATAGTATCCGCTATTTAACTGCAAGCGTGCGAGTGAGATAGTAAGATAATCATACAGTGGACTAATTTTTCTCGGATCTAAAATGAAAGAATTGATTCCTTCTTCATTTTGCAACCAATTCTGAAGCCATTTTCACAAAAATGTTTATATTAAATGCTATTTGCTTTTCCACATAACATGACGTACAAAATGAGAAATAGGAAGCTATATTATTAAGGTTTATTTAACGGTTATTAGCCGACTAAGCATTGTACTTAGGTCGAGAGCTCGTGGGACGAACCCTCCCATTAGCAATGCATGACATTAGTTTGAACTACTGATGTTAAACCTACTCCTAATACAAGAATTTAGATTAACTAGAATTTAGTTCAAAGTAACAAACAAAAATACTAGAAAAGTATAACCCAAGAAGGTTTTTTAATAAAAAATAAATAATTTTTATTATTTTTAATTTTAAATGAGCGTTCCCTTTTTTCGATCTGTCATCTATGTACTATATTTGCTTATCGCGCTAGACGTCCCAATTGAGCGATAATTATTCATGTACTGACATATTTACATCTCCATCATTACTTCCGACAGGAAGACCACCAGACAGGCTCTACTTTAAATAGAACCTTTGAATATTCATAACCTAACGTGAACAGTTACCATTGTGCTTGTAACGGTTGCTGTAACCTACAGGTTGCTGTAACGGTACGCAACCTACATCGCTTTATAAGTATCGTTACGTGTGTTGGTTGCTGAAGTTGCCATTAACCTGCTTCATTGGCCTATAGTCATTAAAAGAGGCTTTTATAGACAGTTATTGATTATATACCTTTCATAATATCATTCCTAAAACTCAATTATGTATCTGCTATATTTAGGTCTTACATGATACTCAGTAAACAGCAATAAGGGCACCTGACCTTGTTGCTGTTTACTGAGTATAGTACCAGCCTCTATAATAAAATAATTCGATTACAAATGTAATCGAACTATTTTGTTACAGAGGCACAAATGTGTAGGCAAAAGTTCGCCTTTATACATGCAAATTATAAAAATATTTTATACTTGCATAATAGCCGGTGTTGGCAATCTAAATTTCCTTACTTTTTATATTATATTACTTATTAGTTTTCGGAATATGTTTTGTAGTACCAGAAATTGCTTTTGAAACATATTTATTGACTTTAAAATATTAGTATGCATGTTAAGAAGCGATACAATAAACTTATCTAGTAACGTCACATTATTTCTTTCTCACTTTATTAGTAAAACTACAAAGGCAGGTACTCTATAAACATTAAGAGAAATCTTCTATTACTTATCTTGAACAATAAACCATTATAAATTGTATCATACCAATAATTTATATCACTTCTCACGTAAAAGAACCCACACAGACCACAAATATTATCTCTACATTCACTTTTTAAAACCGCAACAAATGTGCTAATTAAACCGCCATGCAAAAGACATCAACGCGCTCCCGTCGCCTGCGCATCTTTTTAGTCCATTTAATACAATACACAGACAATGCACAATGGAGTCTTTTTTGCCAGACACTGAAGGAAGTATGGACATTGTACGACCAAGAGTTCATGCAGGTAGTTCAAGTTCTACAAATTGTAGTCAAACAATAAAATACAAAAACGCAAATACGTATATTTGTGTTTTTGTATTTGTATCTTTGTAACATTGTATGGGAATACATTTGAACTGTATTTTAGATTGTAATTGATCTATTTGTGTTCGTCTAAGCATCCGGCTATTGAAAATTGCAGGTAAACTTCCTATAAAGATTGGTTTTCTAGTAATAACAATTTCTAGAAAGGTTATGGCACGGAAGTGTATGTCACGATCGAGCAAATTGTTTTAAAATGTTATCGTTATAGTCTGCAACTGTGTTGGCTATATATAACTTATTGCTATATGCAACTTCATTTGCATTCGATCAATGGTTTAAATTATGATACTATATAAGATAGTACAGTTTGACAGTTTTACGAAGAAAGTGTTGTTCTATTTTTGTCTTACTTAGCGAGTAAATAAGAATACCATGACATTTGCTTCTAGAATCAGTCTTCGTGTAAATAAACACTAACTGTTAAAAATATTGTACTAATAATGTATTTTGTGTTGTTGCAGGACATCACAATATGGTTGTCAGTACTGATAGCAGTTATCACATTAGGAACACCAGGTAAATATATTTCATTAATTAATTACAAAGCTGTCTCTTTCTTCCTCAACAGATTTCACCTCTAATCTCTTTCTTTTATTTAATTCTGGCTTCCATCTAAGTTCTCTAATGGCTCTTGTACACGATGCGGGAAATATGCGTTAGTGGTGATATTGTCGCGTCGGTATATGTAAAGGAAGAATGGTTATCTTGTGCTTATAGTCTGTAAGAGCTTGTGCATATGATGCGTTTCAGCTTCTTTCATCGTATACAAGCATCGGTATTCATTCAATCTTAAGCCCCTGTGCTTTTTATTGTTGCCCACGTGCAATAACCATCTATGTATATATCTTGAGAACGACTTTACCGATATCATAAATCTTTTTTAAAATTTTCTGATACTTTGTAGAAGGTTCTTAAAGAAAGGAAAGTTAATAAAATTGCGCAGTAAATGTTATAATATCAGAAAACTTAGTTTATTATAACTGTCAATATTTTGTGTTTGACAGAAGTATTTTATAAAAAATATATACGAATAAAAATAATCTAAATAAATGTAAGCATACCTTGAATAAAGCTTAATGACTCGGATAATTAACAGATGCTATCATTCATAATTAAAACTGAGGTCCAGCTACAAACATGGCAGCAAATACATTAAACACTGAGAGTGGCCAGTTATTATTCCATATTTAAAAAGTTAAAGAGTATACCATAAATCTTTATCGGCACTTAACTACCTACGTCTGGATAAAACACAACAATTAATCACATGTCCTTACATGAACATTCCTCCATCCTTATTCTTCGAAAACTTTACCATCATAAACATTAATTTATAGCCGCAGATCATCTTAAACTCAAGCTTAAACTCATCCAAGACCTTCAAGAATACAAAACTTACCTTCCCACGTAAAAAGCAACACTATTCATTCATCATAAGACTGAAATTTCAATGCCAAGCTTTTGTGTTAAAGATCGATTTCGCCATTGGAAAATGATCTCTACATCAAAATTTTAAGGATGATTTTTGAATGGCGTTGTTATGTATGAAAGAGTACAATGTCATACAGATGTGAGTGGCTGGGATGTATCCTGAACAATGCGTCATTAGTCCCACGTACTTACACCTACCGCACGGCGCGACAAGGCGGTGCGACGACCTCTTGTGTATTTACATGCGCAAGCGCATGGACATGCATATTGTATAGTTTGAGTTATAGAGCATACAATGCAATATTTTCTATAGCAAAATGCATACGGCTTGCCAAGTGGTAAGCAGTTACCGTGCCTATGGATGCTTAGAAAATACACACACATTATTGCCATAGTTAAAAATAAGTCGCTGTGTTGCCAAATGCCAATGCAAGAGACTAGGATAAGGGATAACAGACTATAATATAAATAATGTGTATGACATTAGCTGCTATGGATATTTTTATTTTATAATACAATGGCATATTCTTTTACAAAATTAAGAAATATCTACGTATTAATGAAATATGTACGTTATTCCGGATAAGTCTTGCGATGTTTCGCGGTATCATGTAGCGTTCGGTGAACAGACTCTGACGACCTTTCTGGTTAAACCCCTCGTACTGCAAAAATTTAAAATTAATATTACTTGGAATTATAAATGAGCATGCATGTATGTAAATATGAATTACTACTGCAAAAGACACGTTAGCGAAATATGTGCAACTTTCGCATCTACCTTTCACAGTGTCTGACTTCGTCCTGCTATTTAGAATTTCTTGATTATTTTTTTAATAATACTTTTTTCGACCCGGGAATCGCATCTGAGGCTTCGTGCACAACAGTCGCTTTCACTACCGCTGCGCCGGCGAAGTTCTATGCGCTGGTCTAGTTTGAGCGATATCGTATAAATAAATAATAATATCGGCCTTGTAGTATACTGTCCCACTGCTGGGCATAGTCCTCTTCTCAGTGTGTGAAGGTTTTGGCCACATTAGCCCAGTGTAGATTGGCAGACTTCACATATCTTCGAAAACATTATGGAGACCTCTCAGACATGCAGGTTCGATGTTTTCCTTCAGCGTAAAAGCGAGTAATAATTAACAATTTAATACGCACATGACTTCGAAAAGTCAGAGATGCATGCCTTGAGATCGAACTCGAGACCTCAGTCCAATGGTCTCCCACTAGGCTATCGCCGCCCCTAGATTGATAGCCTAGATTTTCCATAATCACCCTGGAACCATACCTCACTTACTACTTTGTACTGACATACAAAATCAGTGTTACCAATTACAAAATACGACATAGATCCAAATGATTGATTTGACTCGCCTATTATCATCTTGTCGTTCACATTTAAACAACATCAGCATTACCGTATCGTGTTACCAGACGTAATAGATTAAATTATACCATGGATAGCACAAGCATTTCTCAACTGTCAAAGTGAAGCACTTGTCAGTTTGTGTAACAAACACGCAATACAACTTTAATGCACAGTCGGGTAACATCCCGAGACTAAGGAGCGTGGCGCTTGTACTTAGTTGCGGTGATGACATCGAGACTGCAATATCGTGATCTGTATTGAGATTCATATTTTTTGTTTATTGAGAAGTTGTGAATTATGAATTTTGTAATTGATTGATAGTTTCAAGACAAAGATGAGCTGACAGGATGAGTTTTAATGACCGAGTAATAAATCATGCTGGCGATACCAAATTATGAACTTAGACCCTATTACAATAATTTGGTTTATATTCAAGTTTAGGCTACAAACTCATAGGGAATAGGAGTCAGTAACACCGGTTTCTCTATACCACTGACAATGTGAGCTGGTTTAGGTCCCGCAGGTTGTCTCTTCAAGTTGGCCAGCTTACCAGCATTTGCTTACTTCTGGAGCCTTTCATTCTCCTTAACTTTCTTCAAGAATTATTCTAATTATTAGAATAGTTCTCTGACTGAAAATTGTATTTAGAAAATATATGCATAGATAATGTAATATGACGGCATGAATGGCGCAGTGGTTTAGTGGCATCGCCACTGTTGGCGCGCTGAGTATTGCGAGTTTGATTCCCGCACGGAACAAAAAATTATGTGATCCATAAAAAGTTGTTTCAAGTCTGGATGTTCTTTGTGTCCGTTGTTTGAATGATTCTAAAGTCACCCGCGGCACAAGAATTATTTCTAGTACGGAAGTTGTATTCTGTAAACAAAAAATAAAGAAATATTCTTACGGGACTTAGCTGCACGGGTGGCAGTAATAGATATAAAAATAGTGAATGTAACTGCTGTGCATAAGGTTTTAGGTTTAATTCCCGAGTCGGAAAACGTGTTAGTAGCAGCTGCAGTAGCAATGCGGTCTTTAGTATGTACCCGGTAGGCGGCAATAGACTGGTTGTCTGGTCCACTATTACGTCGAACCCATATATAATGCACCAGTTTGTGAATGTGGATGTGGATGTAATAAAACTTTATCTACCCTTTTGAGATTATACACGTATAAGTATGTATGGTATTTAAGGATATCCTTCGCCTTTTTCCTTCCAAAAAGTGCAGCCTATAGTCTAAATATAAGTGTAACGTATAATAATCTTCTTTCTTTTCGTGTGGTTAGTGGCCAACCTGTTGTCACAAGTTGTTCAAGCAGTGCGTAGGCCTGACATGGCTTAACGACTGCTGTCAATTTGGCAACAACCGGGACCGACTTTTTACGTGCCCTCCGAAGCACGGAGACGCTCAGATGAAATAACACAAAGCGGTCACTCATCTATAGAGTGACCGCACCCAACGTTGCTTAACCGTTCATTTACCGATCAGTGAGTGCAACTGGCTATGAGTGCCTCTTACGTATAACAATAAAAACCATATCATAATAAACAATTGAGAACATTTCAAAAATGTATAATAATAAATATACATATTCAAAATGTAGACCATATCGCACAGCTTCATTAATTACATCACAGACTATACAATAATGTCGACATCTTTTATTAACTGGGTACACTGATGCGCTAGTGTTGCAAGCCCCCATTATATGTTATTGAATAATAAGATTACATTAATTATTATTGTGTTATTGATTGACATATAGATTGCGTGTGATATAATTTTTAACAGATTATGTTTCGAAAATATGATTCGATTTGGATTACCGAAGAATTGAGGTTATATGCGATTTTGAAATTATTTTAACTTAAGAATGCTTCGTTGGCCTAGTGACGTAATAGTCAGTGCACGCATGCGCTCTCTTCTCCTGATCGTGAGGATAAAAAAGTGTGTGGCTTTTTCATAGTGACATAGATTAACTCAAATTCGATCTTAATCACCAAATATCTATCGATTAGTTTATTATTGAGTGCTTGAACGGCAAAGGAATACTTTGTAACACTTGCGTGCTTAAGAGTTCTCAATATTGTTTTCTTAGATACCTGAAGTCTGCTCACACGCAATGGGCAAGCATGGTGGATTATAGTTTTACCGCTTTGACACTAAGCAGCGGCCCGTGTTCAACAGTGGAATAGTTTATATAAAGGGCTGGATAAATTATCTCCAAGTCACCTGCAGTTCTGATTGACAGACTATAATCTCAGTGTCTTTGCGTGGGATATTATTACAGCTTGTGAAATGTAGGTCAGACACAACTCTGCTTAACCTTCCGGGGGTAGATGCGTGATGATATGTTAGGTATTTTATCATTACGTGAAAGCATTACCGATTGTTACACAGCCCGGTAAATTGTAGTTGCGAGCACGCCAACATAATATGTTTCGCACGAAATAGGTTGTGTTTGCAAAACTGCAAATGATGTTCAACTTTTACGTAGCTTTTACTAGCTCACTACTCGTGACGTTTCTTACGGTTGGCAGGATGAAAACTACTTATGGCTATTTTCTCCAGTTTAAAAGTAGTCTATGTAAATCATCTCTAGGATAAAAAGTAGAGTATGTCACTCTCTAGTAAAAAAGATATCTATCAGTTGCAGCATCGTGAATTAAGGACCAACCAGCGAATACCGCCTTGCATTTTTTATTAATAAAGTATAGACTGCTTCGGTCGATAGCAGTCGCATTTACTACTTGCCCCAGCGGTGGTAAATGAGATTGCTGTGCAAAAGTTATCGGGATTTATTGCTAGAAAGTCTCAATAAAAATCTATGTATATGTAGTTGGCAGTGTAGCATACCTTCATGGCTACGAAAGCACGTAAATCCGTTGCGCCTGCGTCTAACATCTTGCCGACCGTGTCAGATGTCAGATACTTTCATCGGACTATGAGAGTGTGCTTGTACTTGTGCACTATAATATCTCCTGTGCGGATTTAGTTCGGCCGCCATTATTATTTAGGTCTCAGGTAGTAGAAGGACAGCCTATGCTGTCTATCATACATCTAGATTTTTCTGAATTAATAACCATGCTTCTAGTGCGCAAATCAAAACTTATTAAATGGCTTCTAGATCGTAAATCGAAATGTGAATATTTTCTTCACAATTTTCCGGTGCGTTTGTTACGCTGATGGTAGGAGACGACGCGGAGGGCGCCACTGTGCCGTGAATGATTTTATTTAGAGCGACACTTTCAGATATTCAATCATTTTTTTAAGTCAGTCGTGCGTCAAGTTTGTAATGATATTTTCCAAATGCCTTTAATATCTTTAAACAAATAATATATTGGACATATATTGTATGTACGTATAAAGAGTAATAACAGTTTCTTATATAAAACTATCTACTAACTATTTTCTATCCCTCGGCAACGAACAGTACCGTTTTCTGTATGCAAGGTACCCTATGTCTTTTTCTCTACCCCTGACATCGTGTATGCGAAATTTCAGGATGATCGGTCTTATAGTTAGGCGTCAAAGCGTAACAAACAAACTGACATTTGCACATATAATATTAGGATTCAAAAATTATTAGGTTGAAGAAAACTAGTTAGGATTGTGGTCGTTCATACAATTTTCCGTGAAATTTAATATAGCTTATTACTATACGTTTTACAATACATATCGTGAAATAGCAGTATTCCTACTGTTGTGTTTCGTTCGGTGCGTGAGAATACCGGAGGCCCAATCACCCTCTTTCCCCCTGCTCGCTCCTTCTCCTTCCCACTTCCTTTCCTAAAGGGTCGGCAATGCGCAAGTGATGCCTCTGGTGTTGCAGGCGTCCATAGGTTACGGTGACCACTTACCATCAGGTGGGCCGTATGGTTGTTTGCCACCATAGAAGGATAAAAAAAAAATATATATATATATATATAGGTATATATACATATATACAACGTAATATAGAAAGCAATACGAGCTTATTTAACTCACATGTTATATTTCACGCCTTTCCACACAAGCAAACCGTTGGTTTTCTATCCGCTTGAGATTAATGTAGACGGAATGTAATAACAAACTTTATATGGAATTTCCTCTCTGCACTTAAATGCGTTACGAAAGCTAGTATTCTACTGACCCCCGGTAATGTTGCTTGCATTATAAATGCTAGAACTTATATTAGGTATCAACAAAGTGAAGATTAGGTTAAAATTAACAACTAATAACTAACTAACTGATAGTATTAACAGCTCTGTCCACTATTGGGCACAGGCCTCTTCTTGTAAAAAGTTGGGTAAGGAAGTAGGCTGGCCGGCCCAGTGCGGGTGGGTTGAGTACACGTGTTCTAGAATGATTCCGATCTCCTTAAAGCAAACGACAATAGACTAATAAACAAAAAAAAATAAAAACATGCGGGGCAGTCTTTAGGGACTGCCGATAGAAGTGATCATTAAGTAACTAGCGTGCGGTGACGATGACGCGAGTTTCATGCTTTTTGTTCACCCAAAAAATACACATATATACGTAGTATACATATAGCTCATGGAAAGCGTTCGGTGACGATGACGCGAGTTCTATGATTTTTGTTCACCCAAAAAGTGCTCAACGCGCTTAAAGAAGTTTTCACTACAAAAAATCTTTGCACGACACGGGTGTACAAACCACAACTTTATTATCATAACTGTGAGTTAGAATTTATGAACTTAACTTATAATCTGACCATCATGGTGAGATTCTTTATATTTCTTTCTCTTTAAAGACATCATCATCCCCCACTAGGAGTAATTTCTGTGTCGCGGGAGACTTTACAAACAACAGACACAAAGAACACTCAGATTAGAAACAACTATTTGCAGATTACACTAATTTTGTCCCGTGTGGGATTCGAACCCACAACACTCGGCGCAGTCGCAGTAACGAGGCGACCACTTAAACCTCTACGTCATGCGAGCTGTAAATTTTCTATAATATTACACTAATGGGGTTATATGGATAACTATATGGCTTGCCAACATACAAATAAAATATAAAAATTTTACTTTTATGGCAAAGTTAATATTTAATTCAGCCTAGTTTTATAACCAGTTTGGCATGTTACATTACGTAAGTAATTCTTATATTCATTACACATTAAACAGGTGTCTATTGAGCAAAACGATTTAATTCAATTTATTACAAGATTTTTTTGAGTGATTTTTAATACACAGCTTAAATTTTTTAATTTTTTTTTAAAGCTATAGATATTTTTAAGCTGAGCTAAGGGAAAAGTCGTGATTCACTAACAGTTAAAAAGTCTCTCGTATCTTAGATGTAATTTTTTGCCTGTGTCTTGGTCGAACCTACAGTTAGCGAAGTAGTCTCTACAAAGACTACTTGACTCCGAGCAACTAGTAAAAATTTTTTGACAGGGAATATCCTTAACTTTCCTTTGGCATATCATGACATTCGAACTTTAAGATCCGAAATCATATAGCCACTAGATCAATACACTACACACACTAGAACTAATTTAGGAAGGAAAACAGATGTATATCAAATCCATATTTTGCCAGCGATAGTATTAATATGAGACGAGCACAATTCCGGTAATTCCTTGACAGAAAAATCCAATAACTATTTCCCTAAGATTCAACTTCGGGACTTTAGGCACAGCAATGCCACAGCAGACATGTAATACATAAGAACTAAGTCACCAGTACTCTAAACTATAACGAGGCATCCCATCGCTTGTCACAACATTACGTTGCACTACGTAGTTAGAAGCCCATCTAAATAGATGTTAGGTAAGGCCCGACCTCCGATGCGTTTGGACACCGGCCTCATCTGTTTCTGGTTTACGCAAGCGATATTACAACTGTGTGGTCAGTAGTTTTATTTATTTATTAGTTGCAGGCAGCTTGGTCTGTGTATGTTAATAAAATAAAGCCGCAAGAAAAGATAAGTGTAGCTTTCGATTACTAAAAGAATTGCTACAATCGGTTTAGTTATTCCAGAAATTATACAAATATACAAAAACGACTGCATAGCTCGCAAGTCTCGTCGCCATTGCCACTTTGCTGAATGTTGTGTGTTCGAATACCACACGAGCAAACATTTGTGTGATCCTGTTGCGCATTTGTATACCTCATGGGACAAAACTTTGTGTGATACACAAATCTTTGTTGTAAGTCTGGCCTGGGTCCTGTACCTGTTCTCTCGTCGGTGGTGTCGGATAGCCGTTCCATTGGATTATGAAAGTTAGGGAACAGAGATTGATAATAATATTGTGATTGCCTACACACATGTGCACTATAATATCTACAGCGCAGATGCCTAGTCTTTGTTCAGATTGGCCGCCTGGACATTATTAAGACAATTGTGATAAACGACAATATGGTCGACTTTTAGAAGTATAATGCCACCATTTCACTATTGTGCTATGCTATTTTATATATTTATTACATCATTTATTTATTAATTACTATTGTTAGAATAAAACTGTGCCATCAAATTGGATTTACTGGTATTAATGTAAGATGAAATTGCGATACGAGTCGTTTTTATTATGTAACAGCCATTCTATTCCATTATTGTAAAAACATGTGTTTAAATACTAATATAGTGACAATAAAACTACTTTATGGATACATTATGCTGAAGTTTAAAGTGTCTTTTTTGTAATTATATATCGTTACTTAAGAAATTATATAATTAATGTTCAAGTCACAATTATTATTGAAAGTTACAAGGAAATTTTATTTAGGTTTATTTTGTTTGAAGCTGACTAGCTTTATACTCCACGGTTTCACCACTATGGATCTTAGCGTCGTAGCGTAATGTTGGATAGCCTCAATTAATCGTAATTCTAATTTCCTAATCCTTACTAATATTATAAATGCGATTGTGAGTTTATTTGTTACGCCTTCACGCCTTACTCAGGGGTACAGCATAGGAAGTAGGGTAACTATCATCCAGGAAAAAGTACTTTTACTGAGAAACAGAAATACATTGTCAAAATCTGAATTACCGTGAGAACAGCCACGGGATTTCTAGGCTTTTCGACAATCATTTCTCAACTACTACGAAATTCTCGCTATCTGGAATCTACACCTATTATATGGTATCTGAAGCTATTACTGGTGAAATGTCTGTGTAACACCCGATTTCTACGCTTTTAATGATATAAGCGTGCGACTCAAACTTAAGAGTAGCATATTTACAAACAAATAAATGTAAAAATGACACTGTTTGATAATAAACTTAACTTATATAATTCTAATCTCCTATATTTGTTCCAGCATCATCAAGCGAACCCCGCGTGGTATGCTACTACACGAACTGGTCGGTATACCGACCCGGCACAGCGCGCTTCAACCCGCAGAACATCAATCCTTATCTGTGCACACATCTTATCTATGCGTTCGGAGGATTCACCAAAGACAACTCGCTTAAACCCTTTGACAAGTATCAGGATATCGAGAAAGGTAAGTTTTGTCTATGTTTAGTAATTATAATTATATAGGTACCTATAGGTATATAGGTACCTACTAACACCGGTAATAATTCTCTTACTCAAAACATTCTATTCTATTCTATTCATTCTAAACACATAGTTGGCGCTACAATCTGGTTTTATAATGTTTACTTTATACTTATACAGGGTGTCCCACAAGTCGACGTCAAGCCGGAATCAGGTAACAGACTAAGTGATAATAGCTATCAGAAAAATATTAAAAAATCTAAGATAAGTATCGATTTTAAAATTATAGGCGTTTTAAAATAATCTATAAAAATCGAGAGTGAAAGAAGCATTATATACAGTATTTTTTTTGTTAGCTATTATAACTTAGCCTGTTACCTGATTCCGGCTTGACGTCGACTTCTGGGATATCCTGTATATTTCCCAAGGGAAAATGTAATTTATAACTGAGCAAAGAGAGAATCCATGAAGCAGGATTACTTGCGTATTACATAGTTGTTTGTTATCCGCAAACTATATGTTCGATGACGTATAGCTTTGCCTTAGACGCAAAACACAGAGGCAAAATTCAATTCCTGATGTAGAACCATGAATAGCTTAGTTGTCAACTAAGCTACGACACTGTTTTCTGCTATAATTCCTCTATGTTATATCATTCGTTAACTGTAGCAGTTAAGATGCCCAGCTCAAAGTTTTATAACCTAAGATTTTCAATTTTGTTGCCGGTGATAGACGCTGATCTACAGACACAATGCATTTATTACTATGTCTCAATATGGCTAGACTGAGAGGTTAATATAAGGAAAATTTACCTTATGACAACAATAAGTAGCGTAGGTGGGTCAGAAATGACATTTCTTGTCGTTTTTCTGCTTCGTGAATTGTCTTTTTACTTGTCCATAACTTTCATTCCTATTTACCAAGAGAAAGGCATAAAATAATTCTTAGTATACAAGTAATGTAAAGTTAGATATAATATAATTAATAAATACAGAAATAAATCCAGATATAGACAAGTCAATCAGTAGGCGGCAAATATATATGTCTTTATGAATATTTATCTCGTTCAGACCTCATTATAACTTAATCGATGATAACGAAAGTGCCATGTTGGGCGCCAAACCATTAAGACTAATAACACTAAAAACTATTTTGTATTATATTGATAATTCTACATAGTTTTTGTACCATTACAGTAATTTCTTATTTGGTTACGTTAATATATACATAATACTACTACAAGCATATATTTTTATTTTTATTTAAACGTATGTTTTTATTTTTGATCTCATTTTATTACGAGTTTATGAAAATGCAATATTACTTTAGTATGTATGAACATGCATTGTTCAGCAGAATAGGCTAACGTTTTATAATTGAATACGCGGGTCCAAAGTTGCCTTATGTAAACCTTAAAACATTTACATAAAAAAGGAGATTTTTGTCATCTCGAACTCTACAGATATTTGTTACCAAATTGTAAATGCTTGTTGTATCAGGTGGCTATGCGAAGTTCACCGGTTTGAAGACGTATAACAAGAACTTGAAGACAATGTTGGCCATCGGCGGGTGGAACGAGGGATCCACCAGGTTCTCTCCCATGGTCGCTTCGCGGGAGAGGAGGAAGGAGTTCGTCAGGAACGCTATCAAGGTAAATATCATACTTAAAACGTAGATAATGATCAACATAATTAACAAAGAAAGGTCTTCTTATGCAATCGATACTAATATTTATACGATCTGCAAATTGTTTATAATATTGATGTCAAGAACATTATATTGTAGTGAATATCATTCTTAATTCAATGCGATCAAATGGCTAACAAAGCACAATTTGCATAATATGAAAAACAATTTTGATTTTCCCATTACGATACATATAAATTATGTTATCTTTTTTAATACGTTTGTAAATATAAATAGTTGTATATATGTTGTAACAAATATTTCTAATAAAAGCTTAATTAATTAAAAATATATATATATAAGTAATTGCGTTTACTTTTCTAAGTTGTTACAATGTATTTGTCATATTTTGTAATGCCTGTCATAAACTGACAAGTCTGGGAATATGTCTGTAAATGTAATCTTTGTAGCTGTTTTTAGATTTCTATCTAGCTGTCGAGATTTATGTGCAGTCGGTTTTAGTTGCAATACACAATATCGATGTTGTTTGCGTTTCTATCCGTTATTATTTTAGAACCTGCTGAATGTATATTTCTTTATGATTATTAGAAGATTCTGCTAATCTGTCAGTTTATACTAAAGTTTGAGAACAAGTCTGATCAATTTACATAAATCAGCTTAAGTGTATACGCATAGTTTACTTCTTGTCAGATAGATTTAGCGAACAATGTTGAATTCAATACACCCAAAAAAAAACATCAGTGGTATTTAAAGTATTTTTATTTAAGTAAAGGTAATCATTTCAACGATATGCCTTTATCAAAATTAAATATAAATTCGGCCTAGCCCAAAAGCGTCAGTTTGAACGCCGCCGGTAGCCCAATGGATGAGGTATAGGACTTGCGTCAGACAAGTCTTGGAATCGGTCCCCACAAATTACAATACCAACGTAAACCCTCTCGTAGCATAAGCATTTAGCTTAGTTCGAGGGTAGAACAATTTGCATTTGGAACTCAAATTACAATAGTAGTCTTTTACATGCTATTTTCTCCCTTCAGTTCCTCAGACAGAACCGCTTCGATGGCCTCGACCTGGACTGGGAATACCCTGCTTTCCGTGACGGAGGGAAGCCGAAGGACAGGGAGAACTACGCTAAGTTGGTGAGGGAACTGCGCGAGGAATTCGACAGGGAATCAGAGAAGACCGGCAAACCAAGATTGCTGCTCACTATGGCTGTACCAGCTGGCATCGAATATATACAGAAAGGATTTGACGTGAGGACTTTGAACCAGTAAGTCTAATTTTAATAATTTTTAGTATATATGCAGATATCAACGGGACTGCATCAGGTGAAAAGCTATTTTATAAGGATTAGTATACTCTCAAATCATTTAATTCATCATAAAATGATTTGAAGACAACAATCATAATTTCCTAACTTAATATTAGCGAATGTGAGTTTGTTTGTAACGCGTTCACGCCTTAACTAGTCGGCCTATCATCATGAAATTTCGCATACACGTTGTCAGGGGAACAAAAAAGAACATAGGGTACCTTTCATTGAGAAAAAGTTCGGTTTCAGATAGGAGAAACCTGTAGAACATTTTTGAAGCAAATTGCAGATGCGCTCTTACAAAGCTGCCTCCTGCGTACTCCCTTAATTCGGTTAGGTGTGACTTTACTTCGAAACGAAAATTTACTATCCAGTAGTATAACTAGTAAGTGGATAACTTAAGTTATGAGTCAACGGCTCAGTATTATTGTTCGACATCCTGCGATTCTGTAATGGCACAAACATTATAGCGCGCGTTTCTTAATGAGCGCAAATATTTGTGCAACTTACAAATGGTTGTATCTAAAAGTGAACATGTCTGCAATGTTTCTGAATCTCAAAGTATAAAACGAAATTCGATGACTAAACTGAAGCTACATATCAAATAGTAGTGCCGCTCCTAACGCTGTCTATCTTCTATTGGGTTTGAAACTAGTACAAATAAAACACGTAAATCTCTCTGTTTTATGAATTATATTATGCTTTGGTTTAGTTTTATTTATGCCCGTTGTTTGAATGTTTGTATAGACAAATAACAAAATAATGTAATAGCTATCTAAAATTGGAACCAAGCCCCATTTCAAAACATGTGAATGAGATCTTTTAAAAAAGTTGTTTGTTAAATTGATTTTTCATATTTTCTCTTGTCTCCATATATAAACTTACATTAGCATTAGTACCATAACTACATAGTGAATCTTTGAGATAACTTTGCCACACAGACCTTGTGTGTCAGAGATTGTAATCCCCAGGCCAAGGTCAACATCTGTAACACTGTCCATGTTATGAACAATCAGATCTAAATCTGACAACTGGTCTCTAAAGCTTACGGAACTGGATTCTTCAATATTGTTCGGTCTTGGTGTCTTCTGCTCGGTCTTTATATGGATAAAATACCGAAAGGCAACTTTCTTCTTTTTTGAAGTTGGCCATATCTTATTTATCGGTTTAGGCTGTATTCAAATCAGTACTGTTATCGCAGAGACTGTAAATTGTTATGACTAGTATTGTGTTATATTCGACATGCAACTACATTTTCTATGCTATATGGGCAACAATGCGCATTTTATCCCTACTTATCGATCTTGGAATAGAGTAACTGAGAATTTGATTTTACTTAACTTCAGTTCAGACGTTTTACTGGGATGGTAACTGTTTTAACCTGCTTCATTTTCTCTTCTTATCGACACTGGAGTTAAGATATATAATCAAATTATTAACTATGGTAATCTCAAGAAGATTTACAACAAAATTAAAAAAACGTCAAAGCATTCCTTGGCATCGCTGTCAATTGGCAATGTGCCCAAAATACTAGCAGCATTGCCATTTTGTAGCAGTTATTTTCTTTGCGCAAAGAAAATAACATATTTTTGATTAAACGATTCGTCGATCAGCCGTTTAGCTAGGTCTCTATGTACAGACCTAGCACTTGGAACCCATGGAGATTTCGACACCATCGGCTCAAATATGTAATCAACAATGTGGTTCCGATATTTGCACCGTTTGACCCGTCCGTGGATACAATAGCGCCATCTATACAATGATTATGGTTTCTTTTACCTAACATATCCATCACTTTAATTTTCCGATTGGCAATACATCGATTCTCATTACAAAACTAAAGACTGCATAAAATAAACATGAATGGTTTGACATTGTAGATATAAATTACCACAGAGCACACAGCGCAAATACCTAATTGTCACATGCAAATACGTTGCGACACATGCAAAAGTACAGACACACAACTCATGCATACTCACCCACTTGCCTAATTTACTAGTTCAATGTTACGTTGCCCAATAGTGGGACGGTGCAAGTGGTAAGAGGGGTTCATCACGGTAAACTAGTGCGTGGAATCTGGTTTCGATTTTGACAGACTTTGTAATAAGTGCCAGTCGTGGGGCAAGCTCAGACGTGCAAATGATAATTTATTGATGATTCGTTCACGATTTTTCATCACAAAGAGATTGCAATACTATATACAGCTTGCAGCATTAATATGTAGATATATTTAGGTGTCGTAAACTGTTGTCAATAAATAAGAATAGTCTCAAAAATAACATGAAATACTAGTAATATCTCGAAAGAACGGCTTGTTGAATAAAAATAATGATTAAAGTAAAATGGAAGGCTACAAAAAGATTCACCACCGTTGCATACCAGGACTTTATGAAACTACAAGAACTATTGCCGCAAGCGGTCGTCAACGCAGTGGTCTATATGAAAGCACTTATTTATCTGGTTACCCATGTAGGTCGCAGCCAACATAATTCGCAAAATAGGTCATTATAAATCTTTAGCCCAATACGAAAGCGACGCTCTGGACCAAACTATACCCCAACTGCTGGAGTGTCTAAAGCGTGCAAACATCTGCATTACTGAAAACTAAAGTTCATACTTGTTTAATCTATATATTAATACGTGAAGTAAAAACTTTCTACTCCTTTTTACGAAAATTGCGCGGACGGTGGAGTATGAAAGTTGGCACAGTTAAAGTTTACATGGAGAAGAAGTGGCGAATACTAATATTTTTATAAAATAGTGGAGAGACCAACAGACTGCAATGCAGAGGGTCTTGGGTTCGAATCCACGTCGCGCACCTCTGACTTTCGGAAGTTATATGACTTTTCGAAATTATGTGCGTATTGATTGACAATTATCGCATGCTCCGTGCCTCGGAGAGCACGTTAAGCCGTCGGTCCCGGCTGCCATGAACATCTATGGCAGTCGTTATTGGGAAGTCAGTGCCCTATAATATCCTGACACTGGTCTAGCCTTAGGGTATCGTTAGCCTTCGGGTTACGGAGGTCAGGTGGCAGCCGCTCCGTGTTAAAACTGATATCCAGTCTTATCCGGTTAGACCAGAAAGGCCGACCCCAAGTGACTTGGGAATAATAAAGGCTAGGGAGAAGTTGAAATGCATTAAAAATTAAATTAATGAAAAAACACGACACGCACACTACCATGCACTTGACACACGC
This sequence comes from Catocala nupta, assembly GCA_963675205.1. NCBI lineage: Eukaryota > Metazoa > Arthropoda > Insecta > Lepidoptera > Erebidae > Catocala > Catocala nupta. The sequence goes on from OY776082.1 coordinate 29,245,603, forward strand.
AGTCGAAACACGTTCGTAGTATTTCGGCATTGTTCGTCTGACGTCGTACAATTCTTCGTAACTATGGTTACATATATCTTATTTATATGTAATATGGGTAAAGTTATAAACAATAAAACCATAATAACCATCAAACTTAAAATTTAAATCAATTATGGTCGAATTTAGACCACTAAGCGACCGCTAGTATTAAAGAAAATACCATATGTTTTAAAAGAAAATGTATACCCAATATTGATTGATTAATGCAATAATCGTCATGGATTTTACTATATTCGCTTTGTTTATTTATTTGACGGTTACTTTGGTGCCTTATAATTTATCAATCAAAATCAAATCATGTGTAGCTAACAGAGCGAATAGTACATTGAACTAATTTGTGAGAGACTGGTGCCTGAAGCACGTTTAAAAAAGAACTGAACTGAACATTATAAAGTATATAAATCAAATCGTACATCAAAAAGTATGTAACTTAAGACATACATGAACATGATACGCGCCGACAAGAATGTCGCACGACACGACATCGAAATCGGAATGTTAATGATATCAAAGCTCAATTCGTCGCGGACGCGTAATGGCCGCGCTCACACTTGTCGCTGTGCTGTCGGCACCGCTCACATTCTTAAACGAATGGCACTAATTCCATTAACGTTTTGTAAGCTATGTGCAAAATCGCATATAACCTTTTTGAGCATCGAAAATTAATATTGCCTTATTCATTTTTAATATTGGTTATGGGCTAAATGCGATATAAAAATATATTGAAAATATCTATTGATTTATTAGTTGTATAGTTTTTGCTTGTTATAAAGAGATGACGTTAGCGTTGCAGCAAAGTGTGTCTAATGGTATAAGAAATCTTTGCGCTTATCGCAAAACCATGACTAGCTTAATTAATAACAAGTTATGATGATTCGCAGCGGTAGTGAAAGCGATTTTTTTTTAATAGTAATAATATTCTATTCTATCACATACACACAACACCATCTAGTCCAAACTAAGCAGAGCTTGTACTATGGGTATTAGGCAATGGATAAACATACATATATAATTTTCTTTTTTAACATACATATTATACATAGGAACAACCAGACCAAGACAAACATCCATGTTCATGCACACAAATGTTTGACTTGTGCGGGAATCGAACCCTTGACCTTAGGCGTGGCAGTCGGTTACACTAATCACTACGCCATCGGGGCCGACATTGGAACATGAGTTCTCAGATTCATTCCCAGATCAGTAAATACTATTGGAATTTTATGAGTAAGATATCTCAGTAGCAGCGCGGAGTCTGGAATTGTGCCCGGCAGACGACAAATGATGTATGCATGAAATCCAAAAATAAAATATTTTTTCAATTCGAACCAGTAGTTTTAACAAACAAACAGCTTTATAATATTAGTATAGACGTATACCGATCTATACTAATATTATAAAGCTGTTTGTTTGTTGAAACTACTGGTTCGAAATGTTTTTTTTTTTTAATTTTGCCTATCTTATTTGTCGAGGAAGGTTATAGGCTATATAACATTACTAGATGTGCGTGCGGTTTCACTTGCGTTTATGATTACTGCGCCGCTCCTGTGGGTTATAACGTGATGTTATATAGCCTATAACCTTCCTCGATATATAGGCTAGCCAACACTAAAAGAATTATTCAATTCGGACCCGTTGTTCCTGAGATTAGCGCATTCAAGCAAACAAACAAACAAACTCTTCTGCTTTATAATATGTATTAGTATAGACGATACGACCCATGGGGACGGTGCAGTAATCATAAACGCGGGTAAAACCGCGGGCACATTTAGTATACTTATATAAGCACATACATTCAAAGTCGCAGTGTCGTCGAGAGAGAGATATAAAAAGAAGTCAAGCTTCTGAAATACCTGAACACAATTTTATCAAATGCAGTTAAGACCTAATCTTACTTACTATATACAGTTTTTACCAGGGTTTATATGAAACAAAAACTACGTTTAAAATGAACCACTTTACATTTAAATATATAAACTTTCGCGTAAACGTCAGACTATACAGCTATTTCAGTATTCATAAACTGTAATAAAATGCCTCGATCTATTTGGGCATTAATGTCTGTCATCTGCGCAGGAGATATTATAGTGCACAAGTGTGTGCGCAAACAAGTGTACTCTCTATTCCCTAACTCTCATGATCCGAAGGCACGGTAATCCGACACGACGGGAGAGAGATCAGGCGCAGGTGCTTTACGTGCTTTTCGGGGCACAGGGGTGTTTAAAACCGCCAATTTTCTAACTCCGGGCTGCTATTGAGATTTCTTAACAGAAAGCCCAATAATTTTTTATTGGTCTGATCCGGGATTCAACGACGTCATGCACAGCAGTTTCATTTACTACCGCTGCGCCACGGAGGCAGTTAATTTGGGCATTACAAAGCTACATAAAGACAAGGCCTTCAAATAGCATAGCATAGAGGGTAAAAGACAATATGCGCGTGGTAGAAAAAAACTCTGTTTCTTGTTTGTATTTTATTGTTTTAGATGCAACTATCGCACTCGGAATATTTTTTGTATCGTGGCGACTTTACAAACATTGAAACAACGAACATAAATAACACCCAGACTCGGTACAATTATTTGTGGTATTGGTACAACTATCACTTAAATATCTTTATATATGTAAATCTTCTGTGCGTGTGTTTGTAATTGAACTCCTCCTAAACGGTTGTATCGATTTTGATGAAATTTTTCGTGTGTGTGTCAATTGGATTCGAGAATGGTTTAGATTTTTTTCTTTATAATTTCTTTTTCGTGTTTTATTGACGTCTGTCGAGACAGCTAGGACACATATAAATAACTAGACTTTGCCCACGAATTCGTTCGCGTAAATATAGGTTGGGTTAGATTATCAACAGTAATTTTCTGAATGACGGGTGCCCTATATACTTTTCTGTTCCCCTGACAACGTGTATGCGAAATTTAACGATGATCGGACGAGAAGATAAGGCTTGAAAGCGTAACAAACAAACTCACATTCGCATATATAATATTAGTAAGGATTAATAATATATGAAACATTTACTAATATCCTTATATATAAATTTAGTCAAGATTTCACCGCCGATTGTAATCACATGATTCACGATAGGCCAATGTTAGTACCTACGTGTGTGTTTCGCAAACAGCTGATTTGAATGTGGCACAATGCACCTGGTTAATTCTGTTTGTGAATACACAATGGAGAACGCAACTACAGTGACCATGAGCCTGCGTTGACCTTGGGAATTGCACTGTTTATTTAGAGAGCTAATAAAATTATTGAAAATAGAGGAACCTGCCACGCACCCTCGGATTAGCCAATCATTTAGCTCATTCGTTGCCGAACGGCCCTGAAGATGCTTCGCGCTGAGGCGAAACACGTGTCAACGCATATTTTGTGTTCGAAGCGTTCGATCCCAGGTCAGGTAAAGTGTAATTGTTTTCCCGTCACTATTTCATCAACAGTATGTAGCATAGATACTCTGGATAGCCCTGGATCCACCTGGTAGGTGGCATCAAGTAGATCGAAAAATTTTGCTGGGAATTGTGGCTGTAATGCACCCCCACCTCTTTCGTCTTCGCGTCTATATATTTTTGAGGAGACGGAATTATTCGTGTCAGAGCATCAATGAAGGAAGAAGTCTTAGTTAGCTCTGAATTGCAGTGTGACATGACCAAATATAACAACACATTTTTATCACAACGCCCTCTGTATGTTTATTACGGTTGCAGTTTAAACATTGAAAAGTACACCTATAACAGATGGCGCTGTGCTAAGAACCTTTATGTTCCATTCATGTTAAAAAATGTTCCACTTTGCCTCAGAATGCGGACTTAGCTCGGGGCGTTCAGTATCTGCATGCAAGCACTAGGTCATGTGGCAATTACACTTCAATGATTGCGTCATTTTAATTAACTATATTACGCTTACGGCTGTATTGCAGCTATAGTTAGGTTTAATTAGGCCCGTTCTTACTTGTGAGCTACATACCTTAGTACGCACTCTCTTTGTGGTTACGAGTTGAAATAACGGTAAATAAAATAAATCCTACTTAATATAATAAATTTGAAATATTGTAAACTCATGTTTATTACTCAATTACACGTAAACTACTCATCGGATATGACTGACAATTGACACACATATAGAGCATACTCTGGATTCATAATTAGGATACTTTTAATCTTAGGAAACTCAGAAACTAGTGTAATGAGAATTTTTAATGTTTAACTCAAAATATGCTAGTTCATAAACAGCAAGCTAAATAATAATACTTTCCGAATTGTTAACAAATATGGAATCAGGTATGTGACAAGCAGATATCGTAGCCTATTGACACTTGAATATAAAGATCTTGGGTTAAATTCCTAGGTCGGAAAATTGCTATTAGTATTTCATGTCACCAGCACGAAGTCTAGTTTCGCGCCCAATACGTTGGTCCTTAAAGCATAGCCGTAAGAATGCGGATACAATCCGCGTAATACATCTCACCTTTTTGGAGATATGAGCGCGAACACATGTTTGTCTGTCTATTGTAAAATATAAAATAAATTTCACCAAGGTCGTTTACGGCGGCATATTATATTATCAATTGAGGCGCAATTTCCATGAGTTTCCACAACCTATATTCATAAACAGTTACTTCTTCCGCAATTCTTCTCACGAAGTACAAAGCTAATGTATATTTAATATCCTAGCCCACGAAACATGGTGGGCGCCCTACAATATAAAGACAATGTGATGTGTTAATTGTTAGTTCTCGTGCGTCCTTCGACGCTCTGGTTCCACCAGATAAGCACCAACTAGCTTTGTTACAAAAGCTCCTGTGAACACAATAGATTACCCATTAGTTGGATAATAAGATAAAAGTTGTAACAACAATTTAGCTCATTTCGAAGAAGTGAAGCACGTGATTTAAGCGAAAATGTGGGTAGTGTGACTTCCATATCATCTGTGTCTAATGAAAGATGGAGTAACAATAGAATATAAAATTAATATTTAATCTATATGCATGACATGACAGTGGCCATGTTCTATGTTTCTTTTTTCATTATTTAATGAGTTTAGGACTAGATGTATGTATAAAGGAAAGTTTTACTACTGTTTTCGGTCATGCAATAAACAAATAACTTACTTAATTCACTGACTTAGCGAAAATTCTTTTCTCATGTTTATGAAAAATGGTCAAAATTTGTGTAGTTATGAAGTAGGAAATAGGGGAATATATGGCTGATATTATATTTAAAATGTTACAAACCTAACCACTTATAAATAAAACAACATGAAAAGTAACAAAATATGGGACTGTAAAATTGGGAATCAGCGATGTAATCAGTCCGAACTACAAGTTTTTCTTTTGCACATTGATTTTTTGTTTTGGAGATTTTGAATTACTTTTTATTAATGTTTTGCTGACCGTAATTTCTCTTAAGCGTAATACTGTAAATTTAATCAAATTAAGTACAAGTTTCAGAAGAAGCACAGCTTAAGCCCATATTACGTTTTAGTACTAGTAAAGTCTTGCTGGTTAACGCTAGGCTCATAAAGTTTCAATAAGAAGTAGCAGTGGGCACTTGTACTGTAGCGTTAGTTTGTTGAGCACTAGAGGCCCAATCACCCTCCAGTCCATCTCCTTCCTTGTTAGCGTTTCTCATAGGCTACAGTAACTGGTTTTCTGTTTATCCTCCTTAAACATATTAGCAAGGATTGTGTCCGAATAGGAATCATATAATTTTCTATAGTTGCTAAACGTACCATGCTTAATCTGTCAAGTCTTAGAATACCGAACATCATTAAAAATCTGTTGAGCGTGGTCACCGGTGTGCCGCTGCGACTCAACACGTTAATAATATTTCTATAATAGTATCCACTAAATATAATATTTGTTGAATCAAATGGCTCTTTCAATAGCCATGGGTCACGTGGATAACTTCTAATGTATTTTATGTGCCGGTGAATTGAATACATACATGAATCCATATTGCATATTGTTCCGTTCTATAGCGTGAATTATAAAAGTGATGTTAAACATATTACACTTACATTGTCTTTTATTCAACTGCGTTAAAAAGAGGGTAGTGTTTTACGAGCGTATGTATATATTGTTATGACTGTACATCTGTTGGTCTGGTGGTAAAAATAGAAGTCATTAGATGCTTAATAATATATGAAGTGATATACATTTTTCTGTTAAATATGATGGCTGCCGTATAAAGATGTTTGCACGGCAATGCCATTCCTTTAACGATTTTATAGTCAAGGTTTGCTTTTAATTACAAATACAAAAATCTTTTACTTTTATGAATAAGCTATTTCTTTTATACATGTCTAAATTTAAAAAAAGGAAATGCATTATTTAGAACTGACAATAAAAACAAAATCAGCTGATTGAACCAGGCTAGAAACTCATGGCATGTTTCACAACATATTATAAAAGGCTATGCGTTTTGTCTTTTCTTTTCTTTTAAATCTTCACAAGTCAAACATTTGTGTGCATGGACATGGATGTTTGTCTTGGTCTGGGTATTCCTATGTGTAATATGTATGTATTTACAAAAAGAAAGTATATATGTTTACATTGTTTACCCATAGTACAAACTCTGCTTATTTTGGGCTAGATGGTGTTGTGTATGTTTTTTTTTTATACATCTAAGTTGGCAAACAAGAATACGGCCCACGTGATGGTAAGTGGTTACCGTAGCCTATGGACGCCTGCAACACCAGAGACATCACTTGCGCGTTGCCGACCTTTTTGGAAAGGAAGTAGGAAGGAGAAGGAGCGGGAAGGGGGAAAGAGGGTGATTGGGCCGCCAGCACTCTCACTCACCGAACGAAACAAAACAGTATGAATACTGTTATTTCACGTCAATATTCTGTGAGAGGATAGTCCTTCCCAGGTCGAGCCGGTCCACTGATGCTGAGATCAGCGAGGCTCTACTACTCATGATATGTGATAGAATATTATTTTTATTTTTCTTTAACTTGTCTATATATAGTAGGTTATATAAATGTACCATAAACTAGTAAAATAGCCAATAGCATTTTATATAAACGTCATTCCATATCGATATAATTTAGGCCTATATTCTTAATATATTCGGTCAAGTCCAGCCTAATAAAAGAATGTAACGTGTTAAACAGTAGGCGTGGGTGAACTGGTTACAATAAAATATGCCGTCTAAAATGCCAGATGAAATCTGTAACGAGTATTAGTTACAAAGTTCAAGGTGAATAATAATCAATAGTGTATTGAGCTTTGTTTAGGCTGACAAAGAAGCCCAAGATAACAATGTAATTTGGGATATAAAACAAAATTGTTTCCACCGACTGTACGGACATGGCAGTGGGCATGCCGTCGTCTCGATGCTGCCGCTATGCACCAGGCACTTATTTGTCTGATCCACCAATATTTGTGTTTATGTGTGTAAAAATATTTGCACTGGTTTTTTGTCTTCTACTTTTTTATTTATTTGCATCTTATATAATATTTTGATCATCACTTTTTATTTATATATAAACAGGTACAGAAAAACCAAATTAGTACTTTTTCAATCGATTCTCTTTCCTTTTTTTGTTGCTGTTGGTAAGCTTTAGTATTATCTATTAAAAAAAAACATGCGAGGCAGTCTTTGGGGACTGCCGATAGAAGTGAAAACTAAGTAACTAGCGTGCGGTGATGATGACGCGAGTTCCATGATTTTTGTTCACCCAAAAAGTGCTCAACGCGCCACTGTTACCAATTTTAAAGTGAAAACTTCTTTAAGTTTTCACTTTAAAATTGGTAACAGTTTTTTACATCTTGATTATGGTCAAATCTCGATCACTGTGGCGAACATTAGTGAACATATTTTTATTTTATTTGCAGATACTTGGATTGGATGAACCTTCTGACGTACGACTACCACTCCGCGTTCGAGCCCGCAGTGAACCACCACGCACCTCTCTACCCACTGGAGGAGCCGAACGAATACAGCGTGGACAATGAACTTAATATCGTAAGTTATTCTTGCTATCGATGAAGCTAGAGTAAGAGGCGTATGGTAAACTAACTGAGACCCTGATATCAAACAAGCATATGTCAACACATCCTACTAAAATATGCACTATTGATAAAACAGAAACTTAACTCGTGATTTGGAAGTACAATTTAAACTCTAACTTGTATACTATTAGAGTTTACATTGCCTATCTTCCAATTTTCGAGTTCGTTTCGAGAACGATATACAAATGGCTTGCATCCATAGTCTCACGCCTAAATGCGCAAACGGTACCCCGTTGTGATGTGGTATACACCCCGGCAGATATGTGTTATACTGTGTGTATACAGCCACATTTTACAAGCTAAGGTTTCACTAGATTTCAGGATATTCCACGTAAAATGAATCGGGATTCGAATCCGAGATATTGGGCACAGTAAACGGATTTACTACGTCTGCATTATTGAGGCAGCGCTATATAATAACACTATTTATTGATAACACGTCATTGATTGCTTCGTGGTTTAAGCAGTCGCCATTGCCGCCATGTCGAGTGTTGTGGGTTCAATCTCAACAAGGGACAAAAATTTGTGTAATCCAAAAATAGTTGTTCCGTGTCTGGGTATTTTTTGTGTTCGATGTTTGAATGTTTGTAAATTCCCACGTGACACAGTAATTATTCCTAATGTGTTGTCATATTAAACAATTTTTAAAATTAAAGAGACAATTTTTATGAATAAGTTTTAAACGGTACTTCAAATGCGAGTTAGGATCCATTCAATAAAATAAAAACCACATCAATGACTAGCTTGAATAAACAATCAATATCTTATTTTCGTGCAGTAATCTCCTTTAAACATTATATTAACTTTTCTTTACAGGACTATACTATCAAATTCTACCTGGAAAGCGGTGCTGACGCAGACAAACTGGTGCTAGGTATACCTACATACGGGCGTTCGTATACTCTTTTCAACCCTGAAGCGGTGGAGATAGGCTCGCCTGCCGACGGACCTGGTGACCAGGGTGACGCGACTAGGGAGAAGGGCTATCTGGCTTATTATGAGGTGAGGATAATAACGTTCAAGGTGTTTTCATGACGCTGTTTCGCTGATATCCTGGGTGGCACGGTATTTACATTTCTACGGAAGTAATGATAAATGGAGAAAGAAAGATGTGATGATGGCTTGTTTACATAGCCGATAAGATTTTTTTTAATTTGCTGGTTCTCTTAACTTGATGCTTACCATTGGTTCGTAGTTGGCTTGCTATCCAAGCCGCCTCTATGAATGACAGAAGTAATCAAACAAATTTATAACAATATTACATCAATGAAAATTAATATAATATTGTTATTTAATAATGATTGTGATTCAAATTACTATTTCTAACTGTTTCTGGAGACACATGAACAACAAAAGAGAAACTTAAGACTACAATCATTATTTTGTATCATAGAGCACTTTAAAATCTCGGGGATGTTTATCGATTTATGTCGCTGACTCTACAAACAATACCAAACCATTCGGAGTCAGCATTGAGTAAGAAATCTCTATTACTGAGGTCTCTTCCATCTGTGATAGTAAAGGAAAATGTGAGTAGGATGCCAAATACCGCGAATCAATTAGAATGATTAGTATCAATGACCGAGAAGACGAGGTCGCATACCTTAGTCACCTGCATTGCAACTTGGCTACTACCAGGATAAACCTCTTTATGAACTTTAGTACTAAAACATTCTATACTTCTCCAGATCTGCGAAGCTCTAAAACCAAAAGAGACGAAAAAGCGGCGACAGACTTCTGAAGAGGACTCTGATGAATACTCTGATGAGGAAGACGAGGAGGAGGAACCATGGACGGTGATGCACCCTAACTCTGACGCTATGGGCCCTGTCGCGCATAAGGGTAACCAGTGGGTCGGCTATGATGACGTGGACATCGTGAAGAAGAAGGCTGAGTACGTCGCTGAGAATGGACTTGGAGGTTAGTTGGTCATACTTATTACATAGTGGTCATACTTACCGCGCAACTTCATCGCTTCACATAATAGAATTTTTCCAGGCCGTGCAACATTTTTCATTAATGTTCGGCTCCTATTAGCTGTAACGTGATGTTATATAGGCCTATAGCCTAGCTGGATAAATGGGCTATCCAACACTAAAAGATTTTTTCAAATCGAACCAGTAGTTCCTGAGATTAGGGCGTTCAACCAAACAGACAAACAAACAAACAAACTCTTAAGCTTTATAATATAAGTATAGATATGTATAGTATTAGTTGTTCTCGCGGTTTTGCCCACGTTTATGATGACTGTTCCACTTCCATTGCTTGTAGCATGATATTATATAGCTTATGATATTTCTGGATGAAGTAGTATCATGAAGTCAATGTCTTTATGTTTCGTATATATTTTTGACGGCTGCTTGGATAGCGTTGTGTCTTAGGTGGTCTCCTCGCCACTTCCGCCGCGTCGAATGTTGTAGTTTCAGCCCACACATGGATCAAAAAATTGTATGGTCCAGAAATTGTTATACCGTGTGTTCGTTTTTCGAATGTTTCTATAGTGTCTCGGGACACAGGTGTTGTTCCTAGAGAGGGAGTTATCTTTAGAGATCAAAAAAACTCTTATCCAACAGCTTTGCCCGTCCATCTGTCTGTTATACAACTTTGAACTCAAGAACCGTAAAGCTAGACTCGCGGTCAACGCCATTCGACTCAGCATAGTCGATATACCCCCGAAATGACTATGAACTTTGACCTCTGACCTCAAGGTCACGTGGTATCACGTGACCTTTGTATATTATTTGAACCATTTTTTCGAACTAAGATTTACGGCAATTCATTGACGTTTCATACTTGTTTTAATGCAATGCAATATTACGTGTTGCTAAAGGCAGTCTGTTTCACAGGTATCATGTTCTGGTCGATCGACAACGATGATTTCCGCGGCGCGTGTCATGGTAAACCCTACCCGCTCATCGAAGCCGCCAAGGAATCATACTTCCAAAGAATTGGGTAAGCGATTTACAACGCTTTTACTAAAATATAACCTTCTCTGTTTCCAGCCACTCACAGTATGACTCTAAAGTGATTAGATTATAGTCACTATTAGTTTAATAAAGCATAATGTAGACGCTTTCGCGTAATCCGTGACAATCTACATCATCGGGTTACATCATGGGGCTATTTGTCAGGTCAAACAACTTATTTTCTTTAAGCGTGTTATACCTGTTATCCGATCCTGAGTACGATGTAATATGAGTACGATAATAACGTCGATTTAAGTTGTAAGTATATTAAAAACTCCATTTGCGAATATTTATTAGTTCAGTGCGTCACACATAAAATCAGAAGAATATCAAAAATGTTTGCTATGTAAGGAACACAGTATAATAAAGTTATACTTACTTGATACCACGACCGTTTAAAAATTGAGTGCCGTCGAAGAATTACCGGAAGGAAAGCCTAAAAACCAACACACTTGACATTCAAAGCTTAATTTCTTAATAAAGGTCCTCTTTTATACCACTAATCATTAAAATACCAATAAGAATGACAACAAAATATTGTGCTTACTATCGACAACACTTACTATAACCTCTATCTTTTACTACCACAGCTCATCTGATAATGCGGTAGCACAGAAGCCTAAGTCATCAGGCCGTCCCAACAGGAGGAAGTCAAAACCGAAGACTACCACCACGACCACCACTCCCAGAACCACTACTAAGTAAGCAGAAAGCCTACTTTATCACTTTTTTATACATACGTAGATACCTACGTCTCACGCGTATATCCCCAGAGAGGTAGGCAGAAGTATATTACACACCAACATTCTCTAGTTACAGTTTTAGGCTTCAGAAAAAAGAGGCCAGCCTATTGACATTTTCTGGACACAGTTCCGAGTTCCGAGCTACTGCTGAGAATTGCTTGCCAAAAAATCCAATATCACTTTGATTCGATCTGGCAATTGAACTCGAGACATCATGTACAACAGTCGTAATCACTATCGCAGCGCTGTTGAGGCAGTAATTTTTATCATTTTACGATAAGCTTTATAAACCCTGTATCTAGCCTTCAAGAATAGTTTCATCCTCATTGCTTATTACGACCTTATGGTCATGTGTTGCATTGAACTTATATTAATGGTCACCATGTTCTTCTGTCTTATAACATCCATTACCTTAAGCCAAAAAGCCCAGCCGAGAGAATAACTCAATATACTTAGAAAGTAAGAGTTAAAAAAGAGTCCATGATGTTATAGACATAATAAATCAGAAAGATTCACAACACATAGACATTCTCACCACTTTTCAATTGCTCCTTATTAACTAACTAGGTTACTAATTGATGTGTTTACTTTAATAGAGCAAACAAACGCACGACCAGCACTACTCCAGCATGGAACATCAACACTCCTGAACCACCAACCACACCAGACCCTGGATCAGGTATAAATAACTTTAAGCTCGTTTAAAACCTTTTTTTTTGTACTCCTAAAGGCCCAATGCATACGCTCCACCTGATGCTTTATATACAACAATGCCGGCAGGAATGCTGGCGGCCTGCTTGATGGTAAACTTGCAATATCAGGCGTGCCGTAATGTTTGACAGCATAGAAGGCGTAGTGTATTGTCTACTCTGAGTGTTGTAGGTTTGAATCCCATTTGCGACAAAAATGTACGTGATACACAAACGATTATTCTGAGTTTGAGTATTCAATATGCCCGTTGTATGAATGTTTATAAAGTCCCCTGCAATATAGGAATTCATTCTAACTACTGTCTCATATAAAATAAATAACAATAAAATATTGACCCTTGAGGTTGCGGGTTCGATTCCCGCACAAGTAAAAAAAATCCGTGTTCATGCACATTTCTGTGCATGGGACATGGATTTTTGTCTTGGTCTGAGTGTTATTACTATTTATTTGTAAATACATACATATTATACATATATGTATGTATGTATTTACAAATAAATAGTATATATGTATGTTTAACCATTGTCTAGTACCCATAGTACAAGCTCTGCTTAGTAAGATAGAATATTATTATTTTATATATATTGATCATATATCACTTTAACTGCCTCCGTGACGCAGTGGTAATGAATGCGACTGCTGTGCATGAGGTCTCGGGTTCGAATCCCGGGTCGGGCCAACAAAAAGTTATTGGGTTTTCCAGTTAAGAAATCTTAATAGCAGCCCGGAGTTAGGAAGTTGGCGGTGTAAGACACCCTCGTGCCTCGGAAAGCACGTAAAGCCATTGGTCCTGCGCCATCTCTCTCCGGTCGTGTCGGATTACCGTCCCATCGGATCATGAGGATTAGGGAACAGCGAGTGCCCTTGTGTTTGCGCACACACTTGTGCACTATAATATCTTGTGTGTACTTGGCCAGTCTCCGTTAAGACTGGCCGCCATGGCCAAAATTCGGTCTGGAGGATATTATTATTATTATTATATATCACTTTCTGTTCTCGCCTGCAATATAGCAATATAGCAGTCATTAGAAAAGTCTACCATAATAAACTTGTACACTATTAGTTTGTAAACAATACTAAACTCTACATATAAGATTTATATAATTTTGCAGATATCATTAATTTTAGTTTTCGTTCTAGACTTCAAGTGCGTTGATGAAGGTTTCTACCCCCACCCTCGCGACTGCAAGAAGTACTTCTGGTGTCTCGACTCTGGACCTTCCAACCTTGGCATCGTGGCTCATCAGTTCACTTGTCCATCTGGTAATTTAAATTGTTATTTGGTTGACTGTATCTAAATATGTTTATAACTTTAGAGTTTTTTAATATTAGAAAGTTAATGATTATTACAAGAGCACTTCTTTTAATAATGTGTGTCATGGGTATCAATCAAATCTATATTTTTATTATCCTTTCTATACAAATAAAAATTTCACATTGCCGTTCGTCTGCAAACCTCGTAATGTAGTAACATGATGGATTTCTGCATAAGAGTCTTTATATACATTAGATCCCAAAATTATCACGAGAACGGGTAATATATAAAGGATAATTTCATTTACCTCCATTATGGTAAATTTCAGGATAAGCCCAATCAAGGTGTGGCTGTGCTTAGCTAGTTTGTTTATAAAAGTCTAACAATTAGCGAATCATTTTCTAGCAGTGATGTATTGTCTTAATCTCAAATGCTGTTCTACACTACAAATATATTTATCTATACATACTTAGTATATGCTTTAGTACCTTTATCTGTAGTACCTACTAGGAAAGCTATATTATTCTAAACCGAAGCCAATATCAATATATACAGCAGAACTTACTTATCGACTTTTATTTTTCAGGCCTCTACTTTAACAAAGCTGCCGACTCCTGCGACTTTGCTCGCAACGTTCCCTGCAAAAAGCCTGCAGCTACTACTAAAGCACCAAGCACTAAAGCACCTACGACCAAGACCACTTCGACCACGACCACCACTACGACCACTACGACCAGGCGACCAATCAGACTCAGCACTAAGAGCTCTTCATTGTTCAGAACTACCAGCAGTACAACTACTACTCCAGCACCAGAGGTGAGATTAAAGACTTACATACACACAAAGACTACACTGACTGCATGGATGATGCAGTGGATTTTTTGGTCACCTAGCCTCGAACAAAAAATTGTGTAATCCATAAATAGTGCCACGGTCTTGTATAGAAGACGACCGTTTTCGTGCCCTCTACGCCACGACTTCAACGTCTAATCGTAACATTTACTGAAAAATTAACACGGATTTTTTTTTTTTATTTTGTTCGTAATTTTACTATTGCCTAAAACTCTACTCTTACATTTTTATTTCAATAGTGGCCTCTGTTTATAATAAAAGCAGCAAAATTGAAGAAGACGAAATTTTACAACTATTATAGTTTTATAGCTTGGCTGGAGGACACATCGAGTTCGGCATAGGTTGGCGCTCAATAGGTTAATACACTTTACAAACATTCAAACAACGAACAAAAAGGACCAGACTCGGAACATTAGGTCGGCAAAATTGATTTTGGATCCCACAGAGTTTTGTCCCAAAATGACATTGCCACTGCGCTGAGTCTTAAGAATCAACTCCACAACACTCGCAAGGCAACCAAGACGCCTTTCGTGCAATCTTTCATGTTCAGATTTGTAACGCCGATTGGCTACAGCCTAGTAATATAAAAATCATTGCTCGTGGCCATCTTTAAGGGTTGGTTCCTATAAAATTCTCGAATGGAGACTAGAAATGATTCCGATATACAGCAATAGGTTATTTCGAGAGATTTCAAACAGCTGGATGACAGCAACAATTTGAATATAATACCTGCCTGCCTTATCAGAGATTACAGGCGTGGGTTTACGCCCGTTTTAACCTTTTGAACGCCAACGTCGGCTATACTCGACAGGCGCAAGCGTGCCCTGTGCGCCAACGTCGTCTATACTCGACAAAAAACAGGGCACAGAAATATACAAAATAAACATATTAAATCATTACTTTTCTGTATTTTATTGATCTAACTTAGAAATTGAATCCCCAATTATTACTTAATTGTACACAGCAAACAAAATTTGCATATTAGTTATTCAAATATTTGATAATAAAAACAATATATTAATATATCGATTTTCGGGCTTGGCGTACAGGACATGGAGCTGGCGTTATGACGTGGCGTTCAAAAGGTTAAATAGTTTCATAGATTTAAATAGCCGTACGTTTCAAATAGTTTAATAGAGTAACAGAAGTAGTTGTATAGCCAATTTCTCAAATAAAATTTATCTTTATTTAATTTTGTAGTCTCAAGAGGAGTACGAGGATGTAGACCCTAGCGATGAAGACGCAGAAGATCCGAGGGTTATCAAGGAACTGATCGATCTGATCAAGAAAGTCGGTGGGTACTCAATATTTACATTTTTATTTAATGTCAATAAAGCCTTATGTTAAGGAGAAACCAAATATGGAGTCACAAAAGACGAAGGGAGCAAAGGCGTCGTATTTATACATCAATATTTTCGATTTGAGTATGTAATGTAATATAAATTACTAGACTTTAGCCGCGGCTTCGCTCGCGTAAATGAACAGAACAGTAGTTTTTCCTGAATAAAACGGTATTCTATCTCCTTTCTGTACCCCTGAGAAAGTGTATGCGATATTTCATGATGATCGGCCGAGTAGTTAAGGCGTGAAAGCGTAACAAACAAACAAACTCACATGCGCATATATAATATTAAGGTACGATTTTGGAAACATATTCATGATTTCTGTTATTTAAATTAAATAATTATAATGTACGTTATACTTATTACACGGAAACATAACGTTGTCTTTTAAAATATGATCAGGCTTTTTGACTCTGTAAACGGTATAAGAGCGGCCTTGCACATATTTGTATCAAATAAATGAAATAATGACGTTGATATCGTTTTCCTTACAGAAAGTATGAAAGCCTTACTATTCTATCGGTTCACAGGTGGTATTGAACAACTAGAGAAACATCTCCGATTTGGAGAGAATCCGGCTAGCACAGATGGCGCAATCACTACTACACCCTCTCCCTTCAGTAAGAAGCTGTACCAGAAAGTGCTCGAGAGAACACGTGGAAGGAACAAGTAAGTCTTTCTTTAACTAAAACTCAACCTATATATCTTTTGGAGAGTCTATTCTGAGTTTTCATAGTTCTCGACAAAGAACCGAATTAAGTACTTCTTGGCGAAAATCAAAAATAATTTCAAACGAAGGCATCCACTATGCAAATTCGGATTGTCATAGAAAGAGGTATATAATACCGAATTTCTTTGATGATGGACAGCATTACGAGATCCGGATGTACTTCTATCTGCATTACTGCGCTTCGAATACAAATTATAGGTCGATAAGTGTACATTGCGCAGAGGCTTACCACGTGTCGGTTTTGTAACTTGTGATTTATAATCAAAAGTTTCGGTAAAAAAAATATTAGAAAACGTAGACTTTTCCGTCATATAAATAAGTAAGTCAATAGCTACGAAAACACTTGGTGGACCCTCTGTTTATAATCTATTGTATGATAAAACCACAAGCGTCATCTATCGTACAATATTTGTAACGAAATTCGTTTTGTTCGGAATATTGTACAATAGATAGCAGGAAGCTAGCACATAAAATCGCTTAAAGTAAAGAGAAGTACGGCATTTGAAAAGGGGCACTGACTAAGGAGAATGGGCAATATTGTATGAAGCGTGGGCTATCCGCGGCCAAGAATAATTCTAGTATGTATTTATATTATGTAGTCCTACCATTACAGTGGAGATGTATCATCGCCCAAATGTACTACAAAAGTGGATAAAATACATTTTCATTTTTGAGGATGATATAAATAATTGAATAATCCTAGTCTATGTTTAGAGCAAAAATGGCAACTGAAGCTGAAATAAGAAATCTTGGATAGTGACAACATGTAATTATTACTTAATAATATAGCATAGCACATATTGCATTATTAATGATTACAACAATAATTATATAAACTTTGTTTTATAAGGAGTTCCAGGGTTTATTATTACCTATTCGTGTTCTATAATAGCACTTAATTCCGCTGCTGGTAGTCGTATCTCTTCGGCTTGATTTCTTGCCCAACCGAGGTACCAGACTATGCACATAATATGTGCGCAGCATCCGACCGTGCCTTCCACTCAAACACGAACAATAATAATGAGCGATCGCTTCTCGTCCATTTCTTTGACGGTCAATGACAATATAAGAATAATAAACCCTGGACCTCACGTGTTTAGACTGAATTCGGACTCGTAGGAACGAAACATCTTGCTCTTCAATATACTTGCTAAGCCCTCTTATTTGTTGCTTTCGGTACACCTCAATATTATACAAACCCTGTACAAGATGCTCTGCATAATAACTACGGGCTAGCTTGATTTGGTATGTACCAAGAGCAAACATAATAAGGTCTTCTTCTGAGAGATTTGGAAAATCTTCAAACATAGTCTGATCACCAGTTATACTTACGAACGTTGCTCTTTGTCTATTTATGTTATTGCGAACAAGAAAATCCGCCAGGTGATTTGGTCGATTCGAGCGGTCATTGTGCTCATTGACAAATGTGGCTGCATGCACACTGTCCCGGATGGGCTCCTGGAAAGCATTAATCAATGATGCTGCTATTTTGAAGTCCTCAAACATATGGTTTAAAGCCCGATTAAAATAATCCTGCCGGAACAACTTAAAATCCCGCTTGAATCTGCCATTTATTACTTCTACCACCCAGCGGCATATGGTGACCAATCTAGATCTATTCGCTTGTTCGGTGGTGAGCTGATCAGCACCGCGGTTTTTAGTTTCGGGCATATAAGCAGAGTAATTGAAACTTGCTAAATCGGGCAACACGTCTCTAAACCCATGATCTAAAATAAAAATATCACCAGATCGAAAGTACCAATGGAATGTACCTTCCTCATCATACACCATTCTTTGTACGATTGAGGCATCGGAGTCGGTAGCCGCGTATGGCCCACAGACATCTAATATATAACCATCACAGCTCACAATTAAAAATGGTTTTAAAAGGTTTGAAAACTTATGGAAACTATATGTTTCTCTTTGGAACGAGTGACTGGAGCTTTTTTGGACATAGATGTATGTTCCGTCCATTATTAAAATTGCTTTTCTATTTTCGATTGATGAGTTTGGGTTTCCAAACAAGGCGTTTTGCACGTACAAGTTACGTTCAATCACCTGTCTTCTGTCTATGTGATCAAAACCTATGTGTCTAGGCACGAAGTCGGCCGATAAACAATCTCTTGCTCTTTTTAAGTGTCTCTCTAGAGTTCTTCTGCTCATTTGAAAAAGCATTGCTAGCCTTTCATTGCTTTCGCCACTACGCAACTTTATCAAATAAATGGTTAGAGCGGTTTTTGAGTTCGAACCTGACAAAGTAGGCGTCTGTACTAAGATCTCAGAGAATTGTTCTCGACTGAGACCCAGCCGAACTTGTATTTCATTCGTCTCCATGATTTCAATGTTTTCAAAGTTCAGAATAGCACTTCTTGACACAGCTGCTTTCATAAGACCCATCATCTCTACGAAATGAGTACTATTGAAGTCGTGCAGTAGATTTGGACTATCGATAATCCCGTCCCAGTCATTGGATAATAAATGTGTTTCACATATTCTGGCTTCTGCTGGTATGTACAAGTTGGAATCCACCAAAAGTGATACCCGAATGTTATCTGGAATGCGATGACGTGTAGTTCTTGTACATCTATCAAACATGCATCTCACTGCGGTATTAGGCACTCGAGAATATTCTTCAATCTGCAGTACACATTCATGAGGGGCAGGGTTTGGATTAGGCTGTACAGCTCGTTGACCTTGTTGCCAGCATGGTCTACAAACGTATTCCAAGGCGTTGTATTGAATCTGGAATGAAGATATTGACTTGTGAATGAAGATAGTAGACTAATAAAATATACATTTGTTAGCATGACACATTATTATCTAAACGCATAATAAAATAAAAATGACCTTATTACGTTAAGCACATATGATGTGATGTGATGCATAACCTAAAGGTTCGAAAAAACTTCTTTACTACATCACTTCTTATTAGAAAGTACTTAATTAAAATAAAAACTTACTGGCTGTGGAGCAATAGCTTCAATAATATATTGAGCGATTGCGGCATTTTCCTCAAAAAGAGCGTCTTCTGTTTACCACTGATCTATTGCACAAAATACAGATTGGTCGATTTTGTGCCATACTCAACAAAGTCCACTTCACAATGAGAATCAAAGTCCAAAAATGAATGCCAGGTTATCAGATTAGGAGTAAACAAAGTCCAGGAAGAAAAAACAGATCAAAGGGAAGCGCACAAGAAACAAACAAATCGCACAGTACTCAACGACGCAAGCGTAATCGAAGGACTGTGCGGCACACAAATAAAAAGAGAGCGACGCACGCGCCGAGCCGTCCGATGTCTTTGTTATCGCTTGGCGCTGATTGGTCGCTCGCTTGAGCAGGTAGTCGAACTCATCAAACTGGTTTTATTGGGTACACAAAATTGCATTAGGTACATACAAATAATAAATTATTATTATGTTATATGCAATTACTTAGCTAAACTAAATGGAATACAATAAAACGTTCAAAGCAAAAGTTGTTCTTAAGTATCAGTACTTTCATTTGACACTAACTTCATCAATGGCCGCCGATAGCCCAAAACGCCCATTCTCCTTTGTGCTTTAAGTGCGATTAGGTTTTAAAATCTGTTCAAGTTTTGCGGCGCAATCCTCATTACAAATTTAATATACAAAGTATTTTAAATTTTAATATGAATATTATAATCATAGGTATACTGGCAACAGCATTTTCGAAAGTTCTGGACAAAATAGTCGCCGAGGACCTCAGAACGCTGGGTTGGAGCCATCAAATGACAGAGACAAGTTATTGAGAAGGGACCGGCCACAGTAAGTATATAAACTAGATTTTTTTTTGCTGGATACTAATTAATTAATATATTATTAAGGAGCAACGTCTTAGTTAATATTAATGGACTACGGATCTGATATTTCGAACTTGAGACGCTTTTTGTCATACCTTTTGTTTGAGCTCCAATATTTCAGTACTCGTAACATTCAGCGCTGACGGCCTACGAACCTGAACCATGAGTTGACCGTGCCTATGAAGTTATAACACTGTCACAATCTATCTGCATATTAAATTTAACTCCCTAGTAGACTCTCTTGAATTCACCAAGTTGAAGATCGACAATGGACGTACAGGACGACTTTACTGAATTCCAATCCAATAATACATTTTTTGCGTATCATCCAGGTACACAACCATCAACCGCCAACGTGCTTCCACGACAGAAGCCTCTCTCGAAAGCGAGGAAGACGAGGAAGAAGTACAAGAGGAAGAGCAGCAAGTCTCTAGAGCCAAGTCCGTGGAGGCTAGGCCCAGTGTAGCTACCACTGCTAAGCCATTGCAATATGTCAACATCCGGAGGGGAAGGCCAACCACCTCGGGTACATCGGACACTGCTGATGATACCGCTTCTAGGTACATATTATAAATATAATGCATACATTGTCTCATGCTTTTAACCCCGAAGGAGTACGTAGAGGTGAATCATGCCCACATTTCGCCAACTATAATTTTAGGTCCCGCATAGTAGGAGGGAGTCTGTTGTCTTACCGGGCACAGTTATCAATTCCATACTTTTACTAATAATTTCCATACAGAAAAAAGACGTATCTGAGTTTGAAATAACAATAATTTTTATTAATTTATATTATTGTAACTCAAACTTTTTGCGGCGAAACCTTCCTAACAAATTTAATATACAAGGTATTTTAATATGAATATTATAATACAGGAAACAGCATTTTTGAATACGTCCATTTTCGTAAAAGACGTACTTATCTGTGTTTGAAATAACGATTCTTTTTATTAATTTATATTATTGTAACTCAAACATTGCAAATTAATTGTACTATGCCCAAGAAGCGTTACAAAGATTTGTAAGCTGTACCAAATTACGTGAAAAGTAAGAAAATTGAGACAAATATATTTAAAACCCTTTCTTTTCAATTAACATACGAATATGACATGTGATTTTTTTTCAAATTTCATCAATTGCATTACTATTTTACAGAAACGCACTTTTTGAACGCGCAGAGCCTTTTGTGACTGTCTCGAACACACCCAACTCCCTGGACATACTTGCCTCAAGACGTGAAAATGTACCAGAATACGTCACTATTAGAAGACAACGACCTACAACTGAGGAAACTACTACTGCACAGTAAGCAAATTTATTTAAAACTAGCTAACTCGACAGATGTTGTTTTACTCTAATTTCATACAGTCCCGTTATTCCTAAAATATTCAATTGATTCGTATCCTAAAAGAAATATAGTTTAGTTTAAAAATTAACTCGACTGTTACGAACATGAAAAAACCACTGTGTCCAGCCAAGTTTCTTAAGCAATACACTTACTAAAAAACGTCACGAATTTTTTATTTATTTAGATTACTATTAATAAAAGTATTAAACCGATGACATAGGTAATGTGATCAGTGAGTGAACAATCTATTGCATGAATGTCAGCTGGCTCACAACGGACTTCAATAAGTTCGCATGTCATTTCATAAATCTTGATTAGTTCATTAATATTTCCAAGTCACGATTTTGAAAAATATATTTATCGTTCAGGCATACATTTCAAGGTTCATCGAGAGCTATATAACTTAATATTAGATTCTCGGAATAACGCCAAAAAGTAAAGTCAGTGGAAAGTCACAAACCTTAAAAGAGTAGCGAGCTTATAAGGCCACCTAAGCCTGATCATTTTACAGATAAAGGCTGACGATAATATCTAGTCATATAACAATTCGTTGAAATTCTTTATGTCGTTACAAAAAGAATATTTCATTTTATGGTTTTCTTAATAACCAAATAAACATTTCTTTTCAGATATCAAAGCTCTGAAGAAGAGGTAGAACTGCAAGAGACAGCGCTAGAAAGAGAGATATCGACACAGCCTCAATACAGTACCATCGTCAGATCTCGATCCACTCTTCCTCCTGAAGAGCCAAGTTCTGAGGCTCCTGAAAAAAGGATACGTCCAACTACCCTCCCTACTGAAACACCTAGCAGTCCTGATCCTACCACTGTCTTGGCTGTCCAAATATCCTCTTTACTGAACTTACCAAGCTCATCTGAGATCGAAAGCCCCGAAACCGAGGCGCCAGCACCTACCACTGAAGCAGTTGAAACTACAACATTGACTTCGACCACAACAACTACCACGACTGTTCGTCCATCTGCGTTACCTCCCAGGCGGACGAATCTCATCAGGCGACGAGGCTCTACTACCACCCCTACACCAGCTTCATCATCAACCACCACCCAGGTGAGTCCCAGGAATTATGCTTTTGTAAGTCGTCGACGACCCTTGCCTAGACCGAATGAAATTTCTTCGGATTCAGACGATAGCAGCGAATTGTCTCGTAAAATCAGGTCTACCACTCCAGATAGTCGTGAAGTAGACAGTGTAACAGAAACCAGGCCCAGAAGATTCAGAAGCCGATTCCTAGCCTCTCAAGCTAGAAGTGATGACTCTATACCTGCTGCAGCGTCACCTATTTCAAGAGGACAGTTTAGGCCTGAAGTTGTAAGCCCAGATGAAGTGATTTCATTGACCCCAATCGATGTGGAACCGCAATTCGTACCTAAGCAAAGCTTTAGCGCTCGAACTGAAAGACGATTCCGTAGGCCTACAACATTAGCTGCTGCTGCTTCTGAATCAGCGCCTGATAGTGAAGCGTCTGCTGCTACTGTAGAAACAAGGAGGCCAAGCCTTTTGCCGCGTGGACGTAACAGGTTTACGTTGACTTCCACCACCGATGCTACAGTTCAGTCTACTACTACAGCTCAAAGACGGCCAACCTTTGCTAGGTTCTCGCCTAGGCCTTTCACGCGACCATCACCATCATCTGATGTTGATGATACAGAAGTGACCGAAGCAGTGGTTACACAAAGGATTGCACCGCGGCTGCCTTTTGGTAGAACTAGACCCACACCGGCTATTGTAGCTAGAAAATTACCATTCCCATCTCGTCAATTTACGACTCAACCAACTTTGGTCCGAGATGATGGCAGTAACGAGGATGAAGATGATGATGATAATGAGCCAGAAACTAGGGCTGACGACATTTTACTTTCTGAGAGTGCCAGAGAAGAAAAAGAACATGATGAATCTGAGGCTGATGAAGAAGAAGAGGTACCTAAGCGAAGAATTGTCATAAAGAAACTGAGGGCACCTAGTGCTACTGATAGTGATATAATTTCCACTGAAACCGTTCCCATAGACGATTCAGGTAAGAAAAGATTCAGAGTTATCAGACGAAGGCCAGCTTCTACCACAACTACTCCAGAACCAGTTATTTCCACTGAAACACCATCTGCACCTGGCCCGCAACGCATTCGCAAAATTATACGCAAGAAACTAAGACCCACTGAAGATGAACCAGAAATAACGGCGAAATCCATTGGTTCCCTGAATAATGTTAGGGGCTCTACAACTGAGGTATTTAACTATGGAGAAAAAACTAGAGCGCCGCCAACAACAACATCGACTGAAGCAGAAACTGAACCATTTATAGAAGAAGTGACAGAATTCTATAAAGAAGAGAAGAAAATTAAATTAGAAACTAAACCAGAAAATGTTGAACTTGAAGTGGAATCACATGCTCAGGATGCAACCGCTGAAGAACCTGCTGAGGAACCAGTGTCAGAAAAAGTATTAGATATAGTTGCGGAAAAACAGGAAGATAAAGTCATCGTACAAACTACAGTTACTCCCCTTAATATCGAAACAGAATTGAATGCTAAATCAGAAAGTCCTGATAATAGTGAAATTAAATCAGAAACAGTGGCAGAAATTATATCTGAGAACGAGCAAAATACACAGAGTGAATCAAAACCTGAAGAAGAAGCTAAAGACAAAACTAGAGGCTCAGATGAAGAAGTAAAGCCCGAATCGGATTCTAATTCAGAATCAGATGCCAAAGTTGAAGTAGCAATTACAACTGAAGAAAAGGCTATAGATGTTTCTGATAACAAACAGACATCTGAATCCGAATCTGCTGTGACTGAAACGGAAAACCCAGAAACAGAAACAACAACTGCTAGCACTACACTATCAACTTCTCCATCAAGTAGAACACGTTTACCATATAGACCTCGTAAAAAATTGTTTACCCCATCAACAGAGCCATCAGTCCCATCAAGTAGTAGAACGTTCAGTAGGAAATTCAACCCAGGAGCTTATACAAGTCCTGCTACTGCAGATAGACCCCAATTTAGACCATCTGGGGCTGTTACAAGAAGACCGTTCTCTTCAAAGATATTTACAAGACGACCATTTACACCGAAAACAACGCAGAGAATAGAAGATGATGAGGAATATAATGACGAAGAAGTGTTAGAGGAAGGAGACGAACCTGAGCAGGATAACCCATTCGTTTTTGTACCGCCTAATCAGTTATTCACAAGAAAACCTGATTCTGTTGAAGAGGACGATGATGCAAATTCTGAAGAATTATTAGAAGACGGTGAAAGTGACGAAAATGATGAAGATGAAGAACAAGAAGACGACGGGCCTTCTAAGTTTGCTCTTACCACTAGGAGACCTGGTTTTAGGCCGCGTGTAGTCAACTCAAATACTTTCAGAACATCTACTACAACAACAGAAATTCCAAAACGATTTGGTAGCTCTCAAAATAGAACAGGTATCATAACTAGATTTGGAGCCAACCGACCAACAGCTGCCGACAAAAAACGAGTACAAAATGTTCCACCAGGTTACAATTCACCTGTAAACGTTCCTAGACCTAAAGTTGCTGTAGTCGCTACTAACAAAAATGAAACCTTACAATCTGGAAAATCTGAAGACGTCACAACAACAGATATATCTGTTACTGAAAATGGAAGCACAACAGAAGATGATGATTATTTATCAGTAACTATGACAACACTCACCGATGGTAAAGAACTCACGACATCTGATGATGCATTTACAACAAATACTATTGAAACAGAAACAGTAACTGTTCAGATGGAAGTAGATAACAGTACAGACGACTACTTGGAGTTCACTGAAGGAACTACGAACTTCCCTACCACTCAAGATCTAACAACATTTTCACAAACAGAGCCTGAAATTAAAACTACATTTGTGCAATATACTGCTACCAATACAGTACCTAATACTGAAGCAACAACTGAACAATTGACTACTACAACAACTACCGTTGCTCCTCCAGTTTCTCCTATAATTAAAACACAATTCAATAAACTATTTTCTATTAGCAGAGTAGTGGAGGTCAACTCTAAACTAGATAAACATCGCTTAAATAAAAATAACGAAACTACTCTTATTGAAGAAGGCCAAATTATGGTAGAAAAGAAACCAGTTGTGGATAAAATTGGTGAAGTTAGTAGGTACAGCCTTATTAAGATAGTTGAAGATGAGATCCCAATTTATTTGACTAAGTTTGGTCATGTATATCCTGTTGAACATCCTCCAGATAATATTATACGTATCGATGAAGCTAGAAATGCCAGAGCTTTGAATGAAAATATTCCTGATATACCAAAAGAAAACCTCGTAGCATCGGAGAGTGTAAATGAAGCTTACAGACATATTAAGCAAATAACTGATTCGCAAGATCAAGACGGTAAAGGTCACATAGAACATCTACCTAGTGACGAGTTTCTAACATACGTTAATGATGAAAAGAAAAATGATAAAGATCAGGACAGCCCTCTATATGCTCAATGGCAATTTGTCCCAGCTGCGTATGAAAATGAAAAAGTAAGGTCGGCTAAAAGTTTTGAGATAGTTACGCCACGTTCTATGCTGACAAATCCATCTACTTTACCATTAGAAGGGTTATTTAAAACTGAGAACCCTTTTATGGCTCGTCAAGTGGGTAATGAGAAAAACCAACCGTTTGTTGTTTACTCGGCATCAGTACCAAGTCAGCAGGAAGATGCTAATATAGTCAAAGTATCAGTGCTGAAACCCGAAACCGGTCGTAGCATAATAACTTTTGCTAAAGGCCAGGAATTCAACGGAGGTTCAGTCGTAGAGGAATCTACAGTTAAATATCCGATTAATGTATCTGTTTTACCGCAAGATGATGTAAGTTCTACATTATCCATTTCGTCAACAACATCTAAAACACTTTCTTCCACTACAACAATTAGCACCACAACAACAGAAAACCCAAGCAGTCCTATCATGGATTTATTATCTACTACTCAGTCAACAACGTTAGTAACTTTACCTGGAACAACAGAAGCACCTACAACCACAGAAACATTGCCAGAAGAAACAACAACAGGTAAAATATCACCATTTGATGCAAAACGTGCCAAGTTCGCATTTCCACGTCGGTCGATTATCAAATCATCTAATTTTACTCGACCAAGTATTGCGCCAAGAACTGTCAAGAAAATAAATGCAACATCAATATCAAATTCGAATCAAAAACAGAACAAAACGACGTTCAGCCCATCGAAATCACGTTTCTCAGCAAACAGAGTGCAAAATGTACCGGTAGACCTGAAAAAGAAAAGTAATACTCCTAAAATAGCGCCTAAAATATTTACTACAACGAAAACTTATACAACAGAAAGCCCAAAGACGACTACAGAGAGAAAACTTTATTTCAAACCAATCAGACCTAACTTCAGACCAGGCTTCATACAGCGAAAAACGACGCCAGCCCCTACCACAGGCGATACCTAAACCGTTTGAACTAGCACAAACTAGACTTAAGCGGTCCTCACTTGTTGGATCTGGTTTCTCTGGCCATAGTTACAATGAACGACTGATATTATTAATTGGTTATACGTTAACGCACGTCTGAATCCGAAAATATTAAAACACGGTCTGCAAAATGCAAAAAATGTCGTTGTCAATTGTGTTTTGATAAAACATCTAAACTTAAAATACTCTTGTGGATTAACTTGTATATATAGGTACACATCATCATTATAGTCATATTTCTTAGAGATTATAGCTTTAATACTATTTTAGGTTCGAAATGAAAGTTTTATTGTACCAAATAATTGTATTTATTAGTTCGTTTTGGTAAAGAAGACTTTCAGTTTACAAAATGTCATAGGTTATGTTTAGAATACATTTATTTAAAGGTTTTATTATATTAATAATAATTAATCGTTACCATTATAATGTACATATGGATGATTAGGATTGGGTTTTTTTTGTATTAATGTGAACGAAATATTGTAATTCAAAGAAAAAGGATTGTAATAAAGTATTAGAATATAATATTATTTACGTTATTTTTGTTGCAACTAATTGATTTCCATACTATGATCTACTTCATAATGATTTTAAGTCGGAAACCCTTTTACTAACCTTGCTAGGTACACAAAGTTGTCACAATATCTTAACAATATCAAAGTTACACACTTTTCTATATTTTGTGGATTTAATTAACGTAAATGTCGTGCATAAGCTGAATTGGATCTAAAGGTAAGTGGCTTTTCTTTTATATATTTTGTGCGGAATCACAATAATGAATTTAATAACAATTAACTGTAAAATCTTAATTTCATCCTTGGAATGGCATCCAGAAATAAATTAGAAGTTTGTACCTAAAGTCAATTAAAATTCTTATAACAGCTGAACTATCCGTTTCTAGTGTCTGCTA
Organism: Catocala nupta; assembly: GCA_963675205.1. NCBI lineage: Eukaryota > Metazoa > Arthropoda > Insecta > Lepidoptera > Erebidae > Catocala > Catocala nupta. Next base: position 29,273,844 of record OY776082.1, read on the forward strand.
TATTAAAGCAATCTAGTTAATTATGAATAATAAGTCAAGACGAATGTTCATACCAGTATTATTAAGAATTCCATCTTTTCTTCAAACCATAAAAGCTTAATTAACTTCTTACTTTTTATTAACTCCTTGTCAACGTCAAAGGCATCTATGTTTTTGTCTATGGCTCGTGTAGCAGCATTGTGCTATTTCTTATTATCTGTGGAACAATGGACGACAATTATTGAAAGACAATACACTCTTGGATCAATCGATTCTTAGTTTTAAAATATTTTCTCAGAAGCATGTAAGTGCCTGTCAAAATTACGCAGTTAGTTGCCGTATAAGAAATTTGTTCATCGAGCAATTACTCATATCGGGTAGCTACTCGAGTAAATAAAAGATTATATGTAGTTAGTAGCATATTTATTTCAAAATTTCAGTGTAGTTTAGTCATGATAGGGTTACAATAATAGACCTTGTTTTTAATTAAACGTAAATAAGCATACTTAACAATTTAAACAGTTTAAAATAAAATGTATTGTAAATAATTAGGCGGTTTCCAGGCACGGACTTTATCATTCACTAAAATTAAACTACTTTATACGAATTTTATAGCGGTTTCCTTTAAAAATACAGTGCTTTTAACATTCGCATAATCATAAGACAACATTATCATTGAATTTAAATCACGTAGAGCGAGCAACGACTACGATGTTTAAGGATAAAGGAATGGGAATTTATAACACTTTTAATGTAAACCCACTCTTAATGCAAGTGTTTAGGTCACATAAAGTAGTTGACACGTTCATATCTTTATTTAATATCTTAGATACCAATACGGTTAGTAATTATAAATATAAAACTGAAATAAACACTTATTCGTTTAAACGCGGGTTTGAAGTTGATAGAGCTACATATATTTATTTATTATCTTTAATATATATGAAGCACACTAGCAGCTTATTAGGCCAATCTTGTGCCTTAGAGACATTTTGTCGAATTTATGTCAAGCTGTATTCAAAGTCTTTTCGGCTTTCAATAGCATTTACCGCTACAAAAGTGATAATAAACTTACACCCGGTTTCCGAAAAGCAGATCAATGTAGGAAAATCCTTAACAGACGGTCAAACACATATATATACTGCGATTGGCTGTATAAATCAGAAACAGCTAATCAAATTACTTATACAGAGAACGGGATTTACAATTTCTTCTTAAAATATATAGTTAATATAAAGTTATATAAGGTATATGAAGAAGATATTGATACCTGGGTTTACATGTTACTGGGTATAGCTGTTAGGAAATAAACGGTAATAGGATCGCTCTCTAATACGTGGAACATGTACTATACCTCTGACTATTTCCTCAGGAATATAGACGTGAGACGATGTATATACAGGTAGAGTTTTAAATTTGTCATTACTTTAATACATAAATTATTGAGGTAATGTAAAGCATTTTAACATAAAACGGTTCGCATAAAATAATTACAGATGCATAAAAATTACATTTTAGCAGTGACCTGTATTCCATTAGAATTTTAATCACACGTGAGATTGTTTGCGCTGTATCCCTTCACTTTACTCTGTTAGGCATTAAATTAAACCGTACCTTGCTTACACACGTTTTGAGACACGGTTAATTAACTTAAAACATATTTTACAAACGCTTTCAACAAGCTGTTGTTACATGTTTAGGACCTAGATGTGTTTTATGCCTACAGTTTTTTAGTTATGTAATAATAAGGGACATATTTTAGACTATGTGATGCTAGTGAGAAGTTCCTAACTGAAAAGCGCAATAATACTGCCTGATCCGAGAATCGAATCCGAGGTTTCACACGCAAATATAAACTCAAACTTATGCCATAGAACTAACAAGATAAGGTTTTTTTAAGAAATGCAATATAAATATTATGAGCAGAGTACAAGAATAACAAGTTATAAAATTTTATATTATAGAACGATAGTTCTCTTGATAAAACAGAGACTTAACTTGAAATCGAAGTAAGGCAATTTGAACTCCAATTAACATTATTAGAGTTCAAATTGCCTTACAACCAAATTTCAAGTTATGTCTGTTTAGAGAACGATATGTACAATTTATCAAGAGTGTAGTAGTTGTTCATTTACTATCAGAAAATCGATCATTGACGTAGTTGAATCTTCGCTATTATTCATAATGTTATATTAATGGCTCTACAAACCAACTTATACAGCTCTATTGCACATATAACGTGATACAGAGATATGTTTTATACATAATTAGGATGAATTTTGCAAGTATATATGGATGGCCAAATCCGTAACTATAAGAAACTAGTTTCTACCTCTGATTTCGCCCAGGGAAAGGAATACCAAGAAAAAGTATCTTATGTGTTTATCCAGAATGTAGTCTATTTATGTGCTGATTTTGTTACAAATTCGTTCAACGGTTTAAGCGAGAATCTTCTTCGCAAACTCTCATATTTATTCTGTATTAGTGACATAGCGAAACATACTCAAAGGTAACTTAAGACTTTTTTTAAATAAAAACTATAAGTAATAGTATGATTAGATTTGTGTCTAAATCAGTTTTCTTAACAATGAAACAAACTCGTTACTTTTCTAAAATGAGAAAATCTGTATCGGTGAAACGTTCAATAGCGTCATTAATAAGGTTTAAATTTTGGCTAGTAAAGAAGTAAGGCAAACTTAAATTGTTACATACTTTTTAATAATTCATATTTTCTAGTGTGCATACATTACCAATACCTATAACCTAATCAAATAGTTCGAAAAGATGCTCTACTTTTTTAACATATACGTATTTAGACTCGACAATTTAATACTATCTAATTTGGTATTATTAAGAAGCGGTTTTTTTTAAAAGGCTGTAGTTCATTCTAATATTTCTGACTAAGCAAAACTCTTTTCAATAAAACGAATGATATTTTTTTAATTTCGTTAACATCGGCACCGAAGTATCCATTAAGTATAATATACACATCTCTATTTCTCATTGTTTCAAATTTGTCCATCCACACACACATGACAAGTTCATTTTGTATACTTATATACATACATAAACTTGGTAACATATCTTTGTATTCTATATATATCCTTGACAAAGCAAAATCGAATGATATTTTTTATTTCATCAACGTCGGTTCCGAGGAATTTATTTAATAAATATATTTTTCTCTATTTCTCATTGTTTCAAATTTGTCCATTCACACACACTTGGCAACTCCATTCTGTATACATAAAGCCGTGTTGCATTGGTAGTAAACCCTATTATATACTTACGTGCGCTTCAATAAACAACGGTCGTGACTCCTGCGCATCTCGACACTAAATCCATTCGTGATTCGAGTATACGAACATGGTATACATTAACGTCTACACTTAGTAGATTGTACTTTGTCTATTCATTCATGGTACTTGTGTAAAGGCTTTGCAAGAATATATTTCATAATGTCAATACTTACATACAGTAGGTGCCTACTAAATGTTAGCCAGGAGCGCGTTCGCGTATAAAAGTTTTGTTATGAAGAGTGATGATAAAAATAGTCAGTGTCGTGCCTTGAGAATGATAGATTTAATAAAATGACTTCGACAACGACAAAATTAGGTGTTAAGATAGGATATTAACATCCAATTTTATTAAAATTGGTTCGGCGGTCTAAATATTAAGATACAACAAACAAAAAGATAGATTGAGATGGAGATACTATTTCAGTAAAATTTTATAATATAAAATGAAATGTAATTTAAAATGTAGATGCTTTATTCAAGTTCTACAATTCTGAAATGTTATACCGATATATTACTGTAACTCCTTACTTGATCAACTTTATCGAGGTTTTACTTATAGATAACGCTTGGCAGCTGTTTATCTTTAGACGACACCAATTTATCGCCTTATCAGAGCTATCAATTAATCAATCAGGCTGTTGCATTAAACTGTTGGATACACACCTCTCCCAATTGAATTATAAAGTCGTTTTGATTCTATTATAGAATTGTATTCTACGCACTGTTTGACAGTATAGTATTTTTTAATGCCTTGATGTCCTAGGAGACTTTGACAGTAGCCCTAGTTTACCATCTCGGTAAAATACATGCACAGGTGGCGTTTTGGTTTACCTGGTCGCCTTGCCATTGTCACTGCCCTGGGTGTTGTGGATTCGATCCCTACATGGGATAAAAAATTGTGTGGTCCACAAATAGTTGTACCAAGTTTGGCTGTTCTTTGTGACGTCTGCCACGACTCAGGAATGATTCCTAATGTGCGTATTATCTTTTGAAAGTTAAATAAAAATCCTTCAAGGTTTCTGAAGGATAATATTAGAAAATTTTAAGCAGGAAGTGACTATCCGACATTGATTTAAACGACTGTCAATCATAAACCGTATTTTGACATGTAATCAATAAACACGTACTTGTCAATATTTTAATTTATCAGTCTATCAATCTGAATGGTCCTCTTTTCATCAGTCAATCAATCTATAAGGTCTGGTAATAAAACACTATTGAACTGTTATGTTTCGGTTGTGTTTTTGGAGCTGCTAGTGTTAGGAACAAATAAAACTGGTCATACTTTAGGTAAATTGGCAGTATAGATGTATTTTCTATCATAACTACAGCAAGTCTGGTTACAAAAGACATATTTCAAGTCATGATATATGTATTTACTTACTATCATGAAACAAGTAAAGATATAAAATTGTTCATGTAAATATTGTATTAAGATGCTCAAAGTGTGGATTCCCTGTCACCAGTCCGCGTCTCCATCGCATTAGGCTCGAGTGACAACACGAATGACTTTTGACAAGGCAGGGAGTATGATCCGTTTTCCCATCATACTTCAATTAACTTATTGAATAATTGAATTGTACCCGCGGCTTTCTCTTGTGTTAATGTAGATATTGCCAGTAATTAAGACGTAAAAGTGAAACAAACAAACTCACATTCGCATATAAAATATTAGCTGGATTTAAAGTCATACTCGTCACATGGAAATCGATTACTCAAAACCTTCCTTCAATACGTCGTTTGTTTCACCAGTCTTGCTATAGATATATAGGTAATAGGTACAGCAAGACTGGTAATATTACCTGTATTATCCCACTGTAGGTCAAAGGTCTCCCTTTCGCTTTTCTACATCTCTCTAACGTGTAGTAAAAAAACACTTCACACACACTATCGGTACTATTCTACTAATATCATGCATGTAAAGTTTATGAACATATTTGGATGTCTGGTAACCAATATGGCGTATTGTTTTTCTATCAAGAAATTCTCCGTCTGATAGCCATAATTACATACACTGTATTGCTACAAAAATAATTTTACATAAAAGTAAATATCGCTCTGTCACAGACGAGAATCGAATCTTACGCGATCAAGAAGCGCTCTCACACTCACCACTGATCCAATGTGATAATACTCAAATAATAAATTTTAAGCCGGTTGTATCATCTCGCGTCCCACTTGTTGGGCCGGTTTAGGTAACTATGAATATCAAACAGCCTGTTCTTGTGTATTATTAAGCGATTTCTCTGAGATGGTAAGCAGAAGAGTCTGTTGTTTCATCATTCACTCGAGACTCGCACATAAATCACCGTAGGTAATAAATTATTTGTGTAAGAATATTATCACAATCTTTACGTTTGCTAAGACGTTTTGGTCTGTCTGTCGGCTTTATAAATTTATCGACGGCCTCTTGGTCTTGTTGAATAAGTTTGTTCTTATTTACAGCCATTAGTAGCTCGTAGTAGTCGTGGCTCAGGCAAAAGTTAAGCTTTCTGATAAAAAATATCGGTAGCAAGAAAGTTAGGAGGAGGATATATGGCCAGAAGAAGATGATTGCTTCGTCCCCTAATCTGTTAGGAAGGACTCAACATTAGTCACCAAAATGTTGACTCATGAAATCAGTTATAATTTAAAATACTAAGTACCTAGATTATAGAAGAAACTTTAATTGAGAGATAGATCTATAAACTCCATTTTATTTAAAGAAAAGTGCTATTTTCTATATCCTTAAGTGTTTAGATATATTGTAAGGTTCAGGGATAATTAAGGAAACGCGCAAATTGACTTTGTTTATTTTACAAAATCTATCATCATTATCTTTTTAACTTTCTTCTTTGTCTGCTGCCAAATCCAGTGTCTCATCTTCTTAGTCTGGATTACTTCTTTTCTGTGTATTGTCGGCCATTTAACCAGGTCGGTAAACCTGGTTTCGGCTATGGTTCATCCGTCTTCCATCTTGAATTCTGTAACAAACATAAGTTAAATATTAGTATTTTAGCTTGCTCTTGTAGCTTGACATAGACAAGTCTATATTTTAAATTATACCTAATGTATCCCGATATCCGTTAAAATATTTTCATAAAATTATTGTCTCTATGATTCAGTAAATGTGCGTTTGTGTAGCTTTAGTTATTATTCTGAGGTTTGTATTACTGCCGAGCACAGAATTCTATATTGCGACAGACAGGTGTTATTTATTTTCTATAAGAAACATCATAGTAAAAGCTTAAAATTTAGAAGTAGTTTTTGTGTATTCGGGATTTAATCTTTTAAAAGTTCATTTTCATTTAGCATTATTACCGATATGTAAATATTCTCAGAGATAACATTCTGACTCTAATATTACATTCAAATTATAATCTGTCAAATATACCACTGCAGACGCTTTATATAAAAATACTTTGGCTTTTTTGCCCAGAAAAGCCTATATAATTGCCTTCATTAAAATCTCACAAAACCCTCTCACTCTCACACTCAACGTCAATTCACACGATCACTCACAAATCTATCTAATTTGCGCGCGCGCATTTCACCTCGTGATATCGGCGCAGACGCAGCATCCGAGTGAAAACCGCTTTCTCTGTCGATGTCGTTACAAATTACATGTTTAGTAGGTGTTATCTAACAGTTATGTCATCGTTGGCTAATGAGAGCCTTTGATTCCAAGCGTAATTGCTGAATGATGATGGCAAATTAATAATGTGGGAATACATGAAGCTTAGTTGGGCTAAGTAGTGACGCAAGGAACCGCTTGCGATTAGGTTAGACTAAGTTATTTAATGGTGAGTAGAGAAAATGTAATAACCTACATAAAACCTGATAGCTTATTGTACTCGATCTGAATATTTACTACTTGATATTAAATATCTATACGATGATAAACTAGGTTTCTGTAAGAATCTGCCTGATTATTCTTTTTAGCTTGATGACCAGATACAATAATTTTGCAGTTATGTCTGAGTTTCTAGCAATTTACGAACGAAGGAAGCTGATGGTGATGATGATGATAATATGACGATTGATTTATTAGTTATATCAATAGTAACCGAAGCTTAGTAGTATTTAATTATTGACCGTCGCGGATAGACTTAATGACCAAGTTAATTAAATATTCTACCTACTGCTCAAATGGCGACGAATACGGATGCGGGGCGTTGCCGTTTCCATCATAGGAAAGAGAAAGATACGTGTCATGTATGTGTACATTAAATAAATATAAAGTAACTTAAAAAGAAAGGTTAATATAATAATTATATCAGCCCTGGTCATAAACTATCTCACTGCTGGGCACGGGCTTCTTAGAATAAGAAAGGTATGCCATAGTCCACCACGCTGCGCTGTCTTAATTCGGGTGTGTAAACTTAGCACATCTACGCGGACATCATAGGGTACTTTTAAACATGCAAGTTACCTAACGATGTTTTCTTTCACCGCTACGTAAGTAGTATATAATATATAAATAAGTAACAATTTAAATATTTACGCTTAACTTCGAAAACTCAAAACCCTCTTCGTGGCAGTCCAAGTGTCTACCAACTAGGTTTTCACAAATGAGTATTGCCCTAAATAGCAAGCTGATAAAAAATTACAACATCAATCCTTTCTATCGGCTCATTCATAACAGTTTCAAAGCAATAAATCTAGCATTTTTCAACTAACCACCTAATTACAAATCGAACTAGTGCCGCTACTTTTTATCTTACCACGTGGGAGTGGTGTTGAGTCACACCACTATACCACAGATTAAATTACACTACAGGCTGCATATTGAGAATAGCGGAGCATAGAGCGACGCGGGTAACTGGCATTTTAATACCTCACTAGCAGACAAAGCGCTTTTGTTAAAAGTAAATTCATATATAGTTCGAAATTCGGAAATACCTTATTAGGTATATGTTTAAAAAATATATCGCCGTGTCTTTCTTGAGCTGCGATAATGAGCTGTAGAATCATAATCTACTCAGGCTAGTACGCTGTGGCACGCTCACACACGTATAATACATTATTTCTCGCTTTTATGGTGAAATATCTTTAGCCAACATGCTCGCTAGTTTTCTATAATGTTCTCGAAGGTGTCTAAGATATGCGTACCAGCACTTAGTCAGCGTGGTGGGCTATGTCGTAATCTATGTTATGCTGAGATAGTAATTGGCTTAATTATAAAATTTTATTGTAATTTAGTAAGTCAATAAACCCAATGACGTGGGTCCTAAAAACATTACTAGCGAAACGCAGGCGTAAAACGCCTCTGCCTACCCTTTCAGAGAAATATAGCCCTGAATCTATATACGAGTATATGTGACCTCGCCCCGCTCCCGGTCCTTCACAACAAACCCACGACCATAGAGTCACTATACTCACAACGAGTACCTCCTTACGCAACAGTGTAGGCGAGAATTTATTCTTCTGCCATTGCATTGTTTGACAAATCAATATTGATGGCGTTTGTAATTTAAATATGTGAGAAGACAGCTTGGAAGAATTATTACGATACTCGTATTTAGTTTATTTATTGTATATTGTATATGTATATTAAATTGTGGTAATTGTAAATGATCCAAATCTTATGATTCGATTTGTCATTGCTTGGATTACTCTCTCTTAAACCTCTCGAATGTTTTTGACTTGATCTAATACTCCGTTATTTAGATACATCGCCAAGATATTTTTTGGGTTACTCTTCGTATCTATTGCTTATTCTTGATAGTAAATATAGACTGTTAGTTCTTAAAGGCAGTCTCTAAGACATAAAAGTGATGCCTGATGTTACATGAATCAAACCAATGCACTTTTTACGCTTTTTCGCTTGCGGCATTGAATTAACCATGCGACGTAGAAATTTTGATTACTGAGTATGATAAGTCATAAAAATATTCATCTTTCACTTATATTTAAATCAGTAGAAAGGAGCTAACGTGTTGAGAAACAAAATCACACATTACAAAAAGTTTCTTACGATAATTTGCAATTACCCGTGCAAAAAAATCATGTGAATATTGCCACAATTTAACATTTCCGCTTCCGTCCCATACAACCGGTAATTTCGCGAACTAACTGGTAATATTCGCTTATTAACTGGTTCACATTCTCGTTACATTAACCGATGCTGTAATGTCTTATGCAATATTCACGGTTGAATCCAAATAGGGCAAGCAGAAAAGGAACTTTGATCTCGTGCCTTTGCCATCTCGTTAATATTAATGTGCGCATTCTCCCGCGCTTAGTCTATGGTCTTCCTTAAATAGATTTGTAAGAAGGTTGCGTACTTGTTTATGGTCAGGTGAAAATATTTGCTTAATGGTCTAAGTTTCCTGCACTTTAAGAGTTATTTGTTCGTGTAGAAACTCTTGGCATGACATGTGGAATGTTGCTGTATCAACTTGAGTGTAATTTCATAACGTTAAGACATATGTATTTCAAATCTACAAAATTGCTTCGTAAATAACGTAACCCCTCGGGGTTAGATAGACACGTATTTAGATTCATATTCTGCTAGCTATTTTATAGACATAAGAGAGCGTATTTTCTTGACTTCATTGTGTTTGTTTTTAAGAAGCTCTTAATGCACTGATACCTGCGTCGTCAATTCGATATTCTTGGAAACCCCAAATACAATTCCAGGTATAAATCTTCTTTTACATAACGGCTACGGTAATTGTTCATACTATTTTATATACCTAACACTATGCTAATTCAAAGTTCAAATCAAGTTTATAGCTATAAATTATCCTAGCTGAATGCACGTGTGCTAAGTTAGGTAGGTACTTATGCTAACAACAGGTGGGATTTCAACCACGACCTTTCAATCGCCAGTCCACGCTATACATACCTAGTTTATATTAGTTATTGGCAATATGTAATGGCGCGCGTTTCACATTCCAGATTCTATTTACATACTATAACACGTACAGAAATTACCTAACAAATAATTAAATAGAAAGCTCATCATAAATACGCAGGCTTTTTTGTCGTCTGTCGTAAGAAGTTATGCAAATCCCTATTCAAGACCAAACATTGTTTGGAGCCACGCCTCTATGTGAACAGCCGGCTTTACGGCCGTGTTTATATTCGTCAGAGAACGTAATCACCTATTTGTTTCGTTCAGAAATAATTGTATATTTTGCGCGGTATTGTAAAAACGAAAGTATAGTGGTCAAGCTAGAGCCGTTGAAAACCGTTTTGAATTAAATTTTATAGCGCTTTCGAATGTTGTTTTATTTTATGAACATTTTTATGCAGACATCCGCATATTTTTATGGTTTTACGAAATGTAATTGCTACGATTTCACTTATACACTAATGTTACAAGATGTGGTTAGTTATTTAATTGATTTAGAAAATTCACAATTGAAACAAAATTCACAAATATAAATACATCATTAGAATATGCAATAAAGGGAACGCCTAAATAAAACAGTGTGTTAAAATTCTAATGATTAATAATCGCTCTCTATAGTCTAACCGGTTAATTGATACAGTTAACACGACTGCCAATCGTAATTGAGTTCAAATTTACCTAGGGAGCCAGCTGCTTATTATTGTATTTACTGCTGAGTTAGTTAGTGCCATTACAAAGCCTAGAACACTTTGCCCGTTATCGACTCATCGCCTGTTACGTGGAATATAAACTTAGCAACGAGAAAGTGCTTTTGGAGAACTGCGGGTGTATTCCTGTCTTACCTAACACATTTTAATTGTTAAGTATAGGATTTACATACGAGTAGCAAAGAGCAGCGATAGCTCAGTGGGGAGACCAACAGACTGCAATGCAGAGGGTCTCGGGTTCGAACCCACGACCGCACCTCTGTCTTTCGGAAGTTATATGACTTTTCGAAATTATGTGCGTATTGATTGACAATTATCGCCTGCTCCGTGCCTCGGTGAGCACGTTAAGCCGTCGGTCCCGGCTGCCATGAACATATATGGCAGTCGTTATTGGGGAAGTAGGCACAAAAGATCCCACTGGGTCGAAGTGTCGCCGGTCTGTACTGACTGGCCCCCACACAAGATAAGATAAGATAAGATACATACGAGACTCGACAGTGGTACGGTAGGCGGTCAAATGTATTACTCCTCAATTTTATTGGTTATGTCTTTAAATCTTACACAGTACAGGCAAGCCTATTATCAACGCTCAGGCATATATACTGTGTATGTGCTGCTTCTAATATTTTTCTAAGGTCTTTGACTGAACCCAGGACTCCTCAATCCTATATAAACATGCGTAATCGTGCCACGTTACCAACTAAATAGTAAAGAGGCAGTAATCACATAATTTTCCATATCCCTTCATGCCATTTCTGAGAAAAGTTTTCATACACGCTACACGTTTTAAATATGCGTCAGATGACTATAAAAGTGTCGTCATTGCACATCTTCGGCATTCAGAACATTCATACATGGCCGGTGACGCGAAATTGAGTAATTTAATCACATGTAAGTGGACCCTCGGTTCCGCTCAACGGTTTATAGTCTGTGACGCGTGATATACAAACTGTTTATAGCATTTTGTAAGCATTAAGTTTGTAACAATATGGTTTAGTCATAACTAATTAATTACTAGAATAACAAAACCAGGATCGAGAATATATGTTTTTTTTTTATGAGCTCTTTGTACAGATAATTAATAAATGTATATTTTCGTATAAGTAAGAATAGCTGCAGCTCTATTTCGTAAGTTATGTTTTATGAGTCACTGAATGGAGGGCAAGCCCTTTGACCTTCAGGCACATTTCCAGAATAGGCGGCCCGGATTTGCCCCTAAGCAAAGATTGGAGAATAAACATTATAATATTATGTCTACACTATAATCCGTCGCATTTAGCTGATGTTTACATAAATATATTATATCTAGACAAACACTACGAAGTTGACGGCCTCACGTGTTATTTAAGATGCAAAGCATGTAACTCAAATATTCACGTAGCTGAAATCAGTGATCGAATCTCAAAATATATTACAATAATATAATCAATAACGACGCCATTTTTAAAAATCTGTTCATTTCTAAAGCAAAAGACAAATCACATACAGCATAAAAAGAAGTTAAAACAAGATCTTAAAAATACTAAAACATCTTTTATGTGCGTAAAAAGGCATAAGACAAAAACCATACAGCCTAGCGGCCGTAGTCAGGTTTATCTACTTGATATGTGTCCATTATGCTAATATAATGCCACAAAGCGAGCCAAGGCCCACGCACGCTATCCTAACTATGTGCTGCCACATGACAAACAAGTTCTCACATGGTTATACTATAATGATATTTTAAATCGATCGAATCGAAACCTAATCGATTTAAAACTAAATAATTTTGTCGGCCGTGGTGTTTAGATTTTAGTCTTAAGCCTGGTATAGAGTAATAGGAGAAATATTGATCTGGATACGCTACTTTTTAACTTTTTAGGTATAATAAATAGGTACGGTTGTGTTGTAATCAAATTATAATATCACAATGATGTTAATAAAGTGACATAAATAACTAACCTACTTAGTAACTACTGCCAAGCCAACTTGCAACGAGTACTTTTATATGATTTTATAAAATAAAACAGAAAATTAAAGTAACCAATTTGACAGGTTACCTACTTGAACCAAACATGGAGTATCGATGCCAATATTATGCAACAACGGTTTAAATGAGTTCAGTTCAGTTAAAAGAGACATAAAGTTGAATATCTAAATTTATTCGATTTACAAAAAGATATATTATTTATGATAATTAAAAAACAAATAAAATATATTCCAAGATGTCAAAATATAGTGCAGCTTTTTTTAAACCAATTGATTCCATTGAAACAAAAGTAGTAAATAAGTAAACGCCACTCAACCAATAAAGTACCTACACTTTATTGGTTGAGTGGCGTTTACGTAAAAACAAGCGCGAACAAGTGACGTTAGGTCAATACCGGAACAAAACAACATTGTTTAATTAATATTAAGCAATCCTTAGTAGCATAACAGATATGAAGCACCTATTACTTCGAACTTATACCCATATACAATGGCTGTCGAAATAAAAGATTTGGCGTATTAGTAGAACAGAGGCACAAATAATATGATATAGGTTTAATCAGTTTTTTATTACTATTAAACAAAAATGATTGTGTTTTTTTTTTGGTCAATCGAAAAATCATGTTCTACTTATTAAATTTCTTGTTTTTATCGCCGATATAACATTTATAGAGGTATCAATATAATATAGATATCAGGCAATAAGTAATCAATTCTGTTATTACCGTATCTTGTTATGCGTAAATGTTTTAGCGTATAAAATACTGCTATATGTCCAAGTTATGTCATTAATGGACCTGTTATTACAAATGCGAGAACAATAAAAAAAACCATAGACATACATATATTTCCTTATATATTACTGTCTATGAAACATTATTTTCGCGCTAAATATAACCCTTAACCCAGTTTCAAATTTATTTATCTAGTGAGGTAAAATAAATTAATACTAAATGGCGCTAATAGTATTGATGGCAAAGAAACTGTTATAAAATTATCGACATACATATAATTAACTTTATTCAAAGTTTTTACCAGCTTATATTTGCCACAATAAAACCTATCATTGCAGAATTAGATATGATGATATAAAGGCTGTTTTATATTTATATCCTGTATAATATGGAATTATGAGTAGTTTCTATATCTCACTAGTATAGTATAAATCTGCATTAGCAAAAGCACGTTGCTTTGTTAAAAGCTAAATATATTAAAAGTATTATGCAAAAATATGAATAAATCACATAAATGTATTTTTTGTAGTATTTGCAATAGGTACACACATGCCATTCGCATGAAGTAAAATACATCTTATTATCTTTTAATTATATACTAATGACGAATTCGTGATAAATCAACATGAGGGCGAGCTAATAAAAACGATTCCTTTAGAGAAACCCGATATTCTTGTAAATCTTTACCTTTCCTTCGAAAAACATTACTGTAAAAACATTAATAAACCTTGAATTATCTTTTTTGTTTAAAGTTACAATAGATTATTGAAAAAGCAAGACTTGTCTATGAAACTTGAATATACGGTTGCATATACCAAAGACGATGCAATGTTTTTCTTCTAGATAACCTCCAATGTTGCCAATATTGCAAGTTCAAAACATCAGCGTGAGCTGCAATTATCAATTTTCAACAGTTTGTAAATTGTTTCACAAAATTCAAGATCCGTTGACCCATTGACGCCGTTACGACACAAGGACGAGTATTTTACATATTTAGAAGTGGAAAAACCACAAAAGGTTTCATGGTCAACCGTTCCATCACGTGCCAACAAATGCGCAATTATAAGTGTTACAATGTGATATTTTACTTATGATGTGTAAAGTGTGAATCTATTGTTGGTTTTAAATATTTTATATAAATCGTTAGTATTGCAAGACTTTAATAATATATTTATGTAAATATAACATTGTCTTACGCTTGTGCGAAAGATAAATATTTAAATGTAACTATTTGGAACGGATTTAAATAAAGCGGTTTATTATGTTTACAATCTTTCTGAATTATTTATATTTACGCTTTCCTCGACGTTACAGTCGAGAGATTAAGATATTGTGGTATTCGTCTCAATCTCTCAAAGTGTAAAATTATTTAAGTACCCAAACGTTGTATAATTAATGAACTTACTGTTTAAATTTTGTAAATGCTTAACTTTCATAAAAATTCATCAAACACTTTTTACGTTTCTTATCACGCTTTAATTCACATATTGACCAGTTTTCCCGTGACTATTGAAGCAGAAAAGCATCTACAGATACAAAAAGTATAGCGAATCCAATCACTGTGAAAGTCGTAAAGAGCAGCTATTTAAAATTTTATTAAAGCTAGTTTGCGCACGAGTTACAAAAAAGGCAGTAGTTAGAAATCTTCTCAGATTGAAACCCAGCCAAAGATGCACCTAAGCGATACCTATAACCAAATTAGGAAAACTTGTTATAAAGTTACATTGATAATCTGATCTGTCCTCGAAGAGTAATGTTCTGCGGAAAATATTCCTGCATTCCTTTACACAACTTCCTTGACGAAAATGGAAGATATTCTCTAACTAATTGAACTGGTATCATAATCAATCTTAGCTTTACACAGAAGGCTCTAGATGAACTGGAATATTTTAATGAGACAAACAAAAGTTGATGTAATGTTGGTTTAAGATTTAAGTGAATTTAATTCATTTATCTTCTAAATATTTATTTAAAACGTGTATTAAATAAATATTTAGAAGATAAATGAATTAAATTAAAAGACTTTATACCTAAATAATATAAACTCATATGAAATTAATTACTAAGCAGAATCAGCGGACCAAAATAGGCAAAAGGCTTAGTATCTATTATTAAAGCCTTAATTCAGGTAGAGATAACACTCGGCTAAGAAGAATGCTTTCTATATCCATAAAAACCCAACGTACAGTATTCAGTGATGGCTCCTCATATAAATTGTAAAGCCCGGTTTACTTTAATTACAAAAATATTTGATTCAGAACATATAATAGTGTTCAATCTAGTACATTACTTTCACAATACATTGGCGACGCTATAAAATGAAGAAGTCACAAGGTAAATTTACTTTGTTTACAGCAACTTTAATAAAACATTTCGGACATACAAGTACCCGTAAAATTCTACTGGGAGGTCTATTCCTGCCAAGAATTCACGTCAAATGAATACAAAGCAACAAAACAAACAATAACCGCATACCGAGATTTACAAACAATCCCAACAATTCAAAAAGGTATTTCATTACCGTATACCAGGAAAAACAAAGGATTCCATTTAAAATTCTCAAGACGACTCTTGAGGCAATATAATTGGTATTCAGAGCTTAAAATGACCTTTAACTCGATTCGCGATTATTCGATTCCAATCACGGTAGGTTTACGCATGCATGGTAGCGTAAAATTGTGTTTACATGTGTTATACATGCCGTATGACATTATACTGTGACGACTTTGCAATTTTGTATTAGGTGGCCAATGTTACTGTACGTACTCGCTTTGTAGTTTAAAATGAGGTATCGTACGATGTTATACTGTAATCGTAGGTACTTGCGTGAGGTCATATCACAGACGATGTCGAAATTCTTGCTGTCTGCAATATCATAAATTTGCGAGTTGTTTTCCTAGTTTACCACAAAAGGTAAAATTGCAGGTTTAAGAAATTGTACACGTATTTAAGCATAATCTTGATGTATGTAGTAAGGATAATATGAAATATCACGTAGGTAACAAGATGCTACAAATGAAAAAACATTTGCGTGCGTATTATACGTAGATTTTAACTTAGTCTACATAGTTAAAAAAGTAAGTCTTAAAAAACGACTGTACCTTTAGTTAGACTATAAATAAAAGTCAAAACTATCTAGCTCTTACTCGGATTACTACATACTTAGATACAGATAGGAAATACAGACAACTTTTCATTGAATACCTCTCTGGACGAGGATTATTTGAAATATTATGAGAAAATATAAATAGAACTTAGTTTGGATTTACAATCTGGACGTGTAAAAGTGTCATACTGAGATTTTCCAAAGCTTTTAGAATCCAAATGGCGGTAATATAAAGTAAAAAATTACGTCTGCGGAAAGGTGTACATGCCTACAAACTTCTCAGTTATTTCACAAGCCTATATCCGACATCTTTATATATGAAGCTGGCTTGCCATGATCCACACAATCTTCACGCCTGTTATGGCAACACAAGGGCGACCAGGACATAAATACTTGGAACTTACATCGCAATATCAGGTCAAGCGAACAATCACGATATAATCAAAATGGCTTCCGTCGTTTTTTCGTATTGTCATTATCTTGATGGAGTCTTTAATTTGGATGGCAGTTTGAATATTTTAATGATTGGTTGATAGCACACCTGATATTTTAATATTGGTATCTATTATATTAAAATAATACGGCTCATCTTGTATTGCGAGGGATTTAGGTATGACGATCTAAACTAGCGAAATGTAGCAATGATATGATGTCTATGAATAAGTACGTGTTGAAGATTATATAGATTTCATAATTAAAATACAACTTACCATCATTATTTGCCAATATAATGCGGCATTTTGGATTTAAGGTAGAATGGAATTTTTTACATAAATCGTAGAACGTGGATGTCAAATATCGAATTAATGTTCATATGTTTCCAAAGTTAAATCAGTCAAAAATCAAAATAAGAACACCATAAGTTCAGACTAGGTTGGCTTTGTATACATATAAAAGTATATATATAATGATTTATTATTCTCCGAAACTCCCAAAAGCATATTTTATTACCGACACCGATTTATTATTGTTGTCACTCTGCTATTTATAATTCACGGGACTTAAAATAATCTGTTATGCAGATGTCCTTACATTGTAGAATATTTTAACAGCTGCCTAAAGAAGTAGGCAACTATGCAGTTGTAATAACGCCCATGAAATACTGGTTAACATAACCAGATCTGGTATACAACGCTAAGAATGCAACATAAACAATAATTTAAAATCACATTTTTATTGTTTTTATTTCTTCATCATGTGCCATTGCCTGTACTTGTTTACGCGGAAAAAGAATGCGTGGTTTTTTTTCCGAGATGTCACTTTATCCTGCCAAGTTCTCAAGTGTTGCCACAGTTCAAACTTATTTTTAAACCTATCTGACGTTGCAAACCATATCTTTTAAAGACTCCATAGTGTAATTTAACTAGCTACTTATTACTATAGCGAATGTTATATGATAAACAGAAACCACAAAGCCTTGTACCAAGTCCGTAGGTGTAACAAGTGGGATGTTCTGTAATCCGTGTTCGTAATAATCGCCTACACATTCAAGGTGATCGACTAATGATCATCATACTACAGATTATAAAATAGTTGTTGTAATTGCGTTCAGTAGTGGTCGCCATTGGAATATTTTATCATGAAGATTCGTTTAATATTCATTTGAGGGGCCTTTGTAGGCTATATGAATGAAGGCTTGCTGCGTAATTTAATCCATATTTATAAAATGTTAGCTACGATTTGTGTAGTTTTAACTCGTTGTTTCAATAAGAAAACGCTGTAGAGTAACCTTTTATTGTATACGACTTTAGAAAAATCCAGACTCGGAAAATTTGTAAATGGATATATTATTATTTTATAGTTTTTGTGCGTAAGTATGCAGTCGAAAGCTGCATACATCGGTTACCCCTGAGTTAGCCCTATAGTTTAACGAATATTATAACTTACAAGCTTAGTAGAAGCTGAACAAAGATGTAACTGCAACCGGCTTTGTTATTTGGTTGGCGTAAGCCAACCAAACTGGCGTTAGAATTTAGGAAAATTATCTATAGTTTGTAAATCGGTTGAGCTCCCGCCAAATTGAAATTATGTCTCATGTAAGGTTTGTTAGTTATATAAACTTATATAAATATTGATTGTAAAAAGAAAAGAGAAAATTTCTCCTTAAAAACGTAAAAAGTTTATGTTATATTAATTTAAATGTATAATAATAATAGGTATAATATTAAAATACGAAAGCAACATCGTAATCTCAGCTTATTATAATAAAATACTATGCCATAACCAGATTTTAAAAATCCTGTTCCTTTATAACTCGTCAATATATTTACTATATAGTACCTATTTATTTATTTTAACTATGGAATGTAAAATCGCTTATATTATGTTGATAGAGTGATATGACTAAATTGCTTTGTCGTGACTACGAGATTTAGTCATATAGTCAACAGTTGGGATATACATATCACACAATAATATGAGTTGAAATGTACATATGTATACTTACATACACATCTATATACCTTAAATGACGTGCATGAAGGAACATGAGAAACATGATTAGAGGTTATAGTAATTTTTCAGGCCGAGTTCCAGGTAGCATTTTTCTAATAAATGTTACAAAGAAGAATAAAAGGTTACCTGATTCAAGAATAGATCATCTTGTGTTTACATGGACACAAGATTTAACAGCTTAGTTATATTTCGTATATATTTAATTATCAAGAGAAAAAGAGTGAAGTAAAACACTGTAATAGAATTATATACACCTCTATAGATTGTTTGCTACAAAGAAAAGTATACATACAAACCTATCAAATTAAATAATTTACATCAAAAGTGCTAAAGATCAGGTCCTTTTTTTTTTAACCTGAGATTGTGCTTAAACTGCAGCAATATATATTGAAAAGTACCTCCAGCTCTTACAAAAGATCGCAGCTAACATCTTACATCGTGTTTGTGCATTTGATAGCTTCACAGGTGCGTTAAGAAAGCCCTGTGCTGGCGCAAGAAACCAGTAATCTTCGCACCTTGCTCCGATAACAGAGGGATTCCCTTTCTGAATTCATATGGTAACATCTTGATGTACTCAGATCTAGCAAATAAACATTTTATTTAAGCGTCTACGCTTTATTATTTTTTTTTTTATAGTATGCTTGATCGCCATTTCGATTGTAAAAATATGTATACCACATGAATCAATTTTTATTTAAAAACGTCTTAATTCCATGCAAATGTAAAGCTCTTATCATTTTATTGCGTACTTATATGAAATACAAGTATCTCAAGGATGAACCAAATTAATTTATAGTAAACATTATGCATCCATATTGCATTGATATTTGTAATGTGACTCATTACAAATATGATAATGAACTAAGGTGTGCCATACTATAACGAGTTCTCAGTAAGACAATTAATAATATGTGCAATGTTTATACGTAGAATTATAATAGGCTGTATACCATGACAATTAAGAACTACACACTCTTTTAAAAATAAAATAACTGACAAATATAAATAAAAATGGAAATATTCTATGAAATGTTTCTTAATAAATACTTGCAATAAACACGCATAAAAATTTTTCATATAATTGTTTTTCTATTGGTATCAAAACTAAAATGGTTGAATAAATAGGTAAATAATATTTAAAGCGCAATCGTTCGAATGATAGCTATCTCTTTTACGTATTAATAAAAAGCAAAATAAGGAAAATAATATTGGGAAGCTACAATTTGCAGGCAACCGAAATCGTCTCAAAACCCACACCACATTCAGAGAATTACGTATTAACCACAAAATTTGCAATGGCTATATCGTGTAGGTAATAATCTCAACGTCTCTATACATAGAGTGATACATAGCTGGCAAAATGTAAGTATCCATCTATCCCATCGTAGATGAATAAGCTTAAGGCTAAATTTATGAAATAGACATTAAAAGTCATCACAGGCGACTACCAAACATACGCTCAGCTTAACATTCAGTTTATATGCTAAAGGAAATAATTAAACTAAACGACCGTATCCTTTGACAGAACATTCCTTTGTACGGTCATACTGAGCGTTACTCAATGACAAATGAAGCGATTCTACGTTCTCTACGTCTTTGAGTTGTAGACGATATTCTAACGATACAATTCGAAGTAATAAAAATAAACGAAATTATTCAGACATTTTTATTTAGTGCTTGCATTTGAATTTCGGATGCTTTTATGTCATTTAAATTTAAACAGATACATTTATAATTTGTTTGCAATAACTTTTTAATTTTAGACCATTGCTCAGAGGAATTTGCTTTAAATTGATAAAATAAATACATAACCAATAAAACTGGGAAAAATAATGCTAACAAAGACTCACGATGATATACCTACGTGCAAATTTATTTTACATTTTTGGCAGGGCATGTAACTTAAGAAATATTTTCTTCCTAATATATAAACCTATCTTTCAAGATTACTAAAAATATTGATTATTAAATTAAAAATTAAAAACTCTTTGCCGAACCGCATATAGCGATGCGTAGACAGGCATAGATAGACTCGCGTCACGTCACGCACAGTTTGCGCGCCAACCGGCCATGTCACTCAATCACACACGAACCTACTACAACAATTATCTATTCTGTATCTGTTAATACAACTAATTAATATCTGATTTCACCTAATGACTTAAACATTTAGCAGTACTGAAACGCCGTCGTATGAATGAATGCCAATGCCAATGACAACATGAATGACAATATAATAATTCTGATGGTTTGACGCGTACAAGTTATCTTTGCTTGCTATTTATTAATCTGTAAATATGCATGCAGTTTTGTTACTAATTCTAGTTTTATAAACTAATGTATGTTCTAATTTCATCATTTCCATTTCTAAATAACAGTTTGGAAACCAGTACGATGTCTGAATTTAATGCTAAATAATATTTTACCTACTAATTAATAGGCGGCGTTAAGTAGATAATAGAATTTTTTTATTAAATTGCAGATCTTTTACTTCTTATTTCATATGTAAGCGATAAAAATAGCAACCTCCTTTAAGTCTATAAATAACAACGTAATATTATTATAATTTATAGCTTCATAAGGTTTACGTTAAAGTTACTATTCGTATGACAACTTTTGTTTTGCTTATCTGTGATTCTATTGTATATCGATTAATAAATACCTACATCGGTAGCCATTTTAATAGACCATAAACGTACTTAATAAAACTAATAACTTTCCAACGAAGTTAATAAGATATATTTACATTGCAAACTTAAAAAAGAACATTTTGTTATCACTTATCATGTATGTTAATATAAAAGAACCCAAGTAGAAAATACGGCGTATTTTAAAATGTAAATAAGTTAGAAATGCTTTACGCAACCAACAAAATGAGCAAAAACTTGTTAATAATTTTTCTATAATTAACGAGAGACTAGTTCTTAACTCGTTCTACCTAAATTACATTCCAGTTATGTAAAAAATACTTAATAGTTACGACGATTCAGTCCCGGTTTGTTAGCCTAATAGCTTTTAAAAACATTTAATAAGTAATTTAGTTGGTAACAGGTGCCCAATCGTGTTTAGGAGTTTCGTGACAGTCTATTTACGATAATAATTGAATAAACTGCTGATTAACCTTTATTAATTTAAAATGTGTTAATTTAATCTGCCGAGCTATTAGTAATTACTTTGCATTATTTAGAAGGAATGTGCCGTGGCAAGATTTTGACCTTGTAAATCAATAATATACCATATATAAAATCAAATAAATGCTCAATTTTGGAACGTGGAATATTACTTGGCTGATATCAATACCATAAACTATAAGACCTTTTTCATCTATTCAAATGTTCCGAACGTTTTATTTAATAACACATCAAAACTACTCAGTATATTAAATGGCCACTTAAGCAGTCCTACGATATGATACGCATTACTTAATGATATTAGAATTACAAATGATGCTCAATAGATCGTTATTTAAAATACGAATTTTGAAGGTTCCAATATGATTTGAATTAATGACATGAATACCACGTTTAGTCAAACGTTTCATTTAATTTTCTTTATAAAGCTTATTTTGGAACACAAGATGCTAATCAAAACATTAATAAAACATTTTATTGTAAACTAATAATATATTAGATCAAATATACGAAACAGTTGTTCTTATTACATAATAAGTCTGGCTACTTTACGCCAATAATGAAGAAATAAATATCTTCATTCGCACGTATCTGAATACATAATTCCAAAGAACTTATTTCACATGAAAACCTGTATTACATATTTGTTTAGTATGAGATAATTCTCACGTACAGAGCTATATCATTCAACTTGTATATTTTCCACTTCAGTAATTTTGACCACAACCCAAACCACAATAGTCATATTACGCTTAGAATAAGCTGGAAACCGCAAACAATCGTTGCCTTCGCCGTAATTCGAGTAGTTAAATGTAAATAACACAATTTAGATATTTATAGAGAAACCATGACGAATTTTCGAATAAAAAGAACGTAAAAGCTACGGCTAAATATACCTATTACTTCTATAAAACGCAAGCGTTTGTTTACTTGTTTCATTTCTTAGAAGGCTTGATCGACTTAAGATGTAACCAATCAATTTACACTTAACAACGTGATTTTTATTTTGGA
The DNA here is from genome assembly GCA_963675205.1 of Catocala nupta. Lineage (NCBI taxonomy): Eukaryota > Metazoa > Arthropoda > Insecta > Lepidoptera > Erebidae > Catocala > Catocala nupta. The sequence continues at coordinate 29,297,071 of OY776082.1, forward strand.
TATTATAACTTTCTAAATATTTTGACTGCTTGTGAATTTCTAATAATACTATTTTGTTTATTTTGAAAGGTACATTCACCTGTAGGATATTGCGCAATTCAATGTTCACGACAAACATTATGCATCAAACGATAACTTTGATAAATTAAGATATTGTGACGACTTAAGACTAGCTACATTATGCGTTAGTATTGTTAATAAACGACATTCCTTTAAGATGAAATCACAGAGGAACTTAATACAAGAAACATTTAATAATACATTTTCGTTTTACTAACCGTAATTTTTGTCCACAGGCTGCAAAGCGTAATTTCCTTCGTCGCACAAAAGCGACAGCGCCTCCAGAGACAACAGAGGTAGCACCCACAGATAACACAGAAACCACCACAAACAGATTCACTAGACGCGGGAATTCGAAGTTTAAAACACGGAAAGAACTCGAGAAGACTGTTGAGAAAAACGAGATTGAAAATAGTTCGCGGCGGCCATCGTTGAATGGCGGCGCGCGGCGGAATGAACGCCCGCCGATTCGTAAGACGTTTGTCTCTCGGCGACGACCTGGAGGGGCTAACGGTGAGTCCGGTTTTGCTCTAAGCTATTTGTGTTTATTTTCTGTGACTCTATAACAGTTTCCATGGAAAGCTGAGGGAAAATCTATGCTATTAAATATGACATTGGTATTCGTGGTGTACTTTCTAGAACTTAAAGCTTCGATCACGACGAGTTAATAGCGAACAAGTTTTCTGTAAGCACGTGCAAATTAAAACGCAATTTCCCGCCGATTTCTATTTTTACGTGTTTTTTTATCTTTAAGTTGTTATTGTATCTGTGACTTAATTTTATTAGTTGTACTTTTCTGGTCGTGTGGTAAATAAAGCTAATCTCAATGTTTTGAAACCAGTGGAAGTCATCAATACTTACTTATCAGAATATCCTTTAGATCAATTGAGTTGAGAGGCAGAAGGTATCTATAACTGCAAATTATATTCTATTCAGCGTAATTATTTTTATCGTCGGGTCGCGGTCCAAAATATTATTGAGATTTACTATCAAGAAATTCTTTGAAGCAGCGCGTATCCTAAAACTGTACCCGGTACAAGTAACAAGGCTGATCTCCTACAAATACGGCCAGAAATATATTTTGAGAACAGCATGCAGTTCTAACTGAATTTTGGGTATATACATCAGTTTCTCAACATCTGGCTTGGGCATCGAACCTGGTACCACACATAACACTTACGTCATTCTTTTAATGACACAGGTTATTACATCATACTTAAATATTTTACAAGAAAGTTCGGTTTTCACGGAAAACTGACATAGATTTTACGTAAGGTTTAAAACTTGAATCTATTGGAATTTTTCCGTGAACGATAAGGCTCAGCTTGTAGGTATTTATACATAGACCTTTACGCACATATTCCAAGGGAATAGGCAGATGTGTATTAATATGCCTGAGGAAATATATGTCGTATATCCTCAAACATGCTTTGAGTCCTACGTAATAGAGGACTACCGTTAACCAGGCAGTTTGCCAGACTAGTTTCTTCATGGTATCTCCCATAAGTCCATCACTTTGCCTGAACAGCAATTAACACAATCAAAAATTCTGTAAATTCGTTAACCAGACTAACCACGAAACGTTATTCATAAGCGTTCTTTGTGAACAAAATAACAAAATATGATTTTTCAATTCGATTTGGATTTTTTGTTGATAAAAGTCAAAAGTCAAAAGTCAAAAATAATTTATTCACTTAGGTCACAAAGTAACACTTATGAACGTCAAAGGGGTTAGTGAGTTTATTATATTTACTGAATTTACATTTATGTTAGTTGCAAGGTTCAGGCAAAAGGTTGAGCCTATGAGAAGATACCTGCAAGAAACTCAAGGCCACTCTTTTAAATCGCCATCAACTTATAATTTCAGTATTTTACAACTCATTTATGTACCAGGTGTTGCAGTCATTATGCCATATGTCACTGTCCATATAAAACTAAATTCTAAAATAAAGAAAAGTTGGTAATATTACGTAAAAAGCATTTGAGATTTGAAATAATATTTATCAGTAGGTAGCCATTTGTAATAGACAGTAGTATGGCATGAGGACGCATACACTTACACTTTGTGACATGAAAATGATACGAAAGACATTCTAATAAAAAACCTTAAATAGCAAACATTATGTCCGTTTATCGAACTTGGCTGCTTACGATCGGTTCTAAACGTAACCACAAACTTAAACTACAGGATCAAAGAGGCAATCTCTTGTAGGTATAGGGTAGGTACGATCGAAGGTCGGCCGCGATTTGCTATCGTCACGACGGCATGGTGTAATCACAGCTCTAAGTACTAAGTAGCCATGTTTTAGAAGGTACTGTGCGTAAGCAAGGCGATTGTAGAAAGAGATTGCGGATTCGATTGTCGCTCGAGGCAAATTCAAGTGTGGGAATTGAATATATATTTGGTTCGTCCGCACGTTTAGATTAAATTATTGTTTTATTGAATATAAGATATTTGAGTTTCGTAATCTAAAAATGGTTAGTCACGACGTGGGATGTGGTTTATGATGTTAAACCTAATAGAAATTCATCTAAAATAAGATTTAATGAGCATCCAGCTGTAACAAATTACGCCGAATGGTGCTTAACGTCCTTCTATTTAATAACTGTTATATAAACCTGCAACAATTAATAATTTTACGTTTATTAATATAAGGTATTGGTTGTTATTAATATAAGGCTACTTACACCTCATAAGCAGCCTAGAATTTTTTTACGATTAGTCCTAAACAGGAGCCTGCAAACGGTTGCTAACTGACTATATTTATTTATTATTATGGTTTATCAACAGCAAATGTTTACAAATTGACATCAAATAAATAACAAAGAACTTTAGTCTATCATTTTGTCTTTACTTGATGGCTTCTAAACAGGAATTCTTTTAGTGCAACATACTGGGTGGTAATAACAGACGTATTTTGTTTATGGCTATAAAAATAAAGTCTTTAGAATGATCTATGTATATAAAAGTCTATGGACTGGTCAGGGTATTGCTGAAGCCACATATTGCGGTCAAAATATTGTCCGTTTAGGAGCCTTTTATTAGCAATAGGCTTAAATTGTATGAAGCTTAGGTAAAATTGCCATTTATGGTGTGGAGAACAATACATAGGTCGATATTAATAGTTATTGGCAACTGCATTTAGCTGCAAACCACACGGAAATAAAAAGCCCATAATGTTCTGGTCCACCTTTCGCTTTATTGCCAGTCGAAATATTCAAACAGCATTGCGTGTTTCTAATATGATTTTATTTTAGATGACTCTCACTGCGACCTTTGACCATGTTATTAATGCCCTGACATCCGACATTTAAACAGGTGAAATCAATCACTCTCACTGTTTAAAAGGAAAGCGATCTTCTCTGCCCGGTTAAAGAGTTTTGAACAAATAGGGTAGTGCAATCACTGTAAAGAAGTATCGCAAGTTAATATTGTAGTACCCATTGACGTTTATAAAAAGAGGGACAGGTGGACCAGTGACAACTCTACAATTGTCTGGTCGTCCGCGTAAGGTTTGAGCTCAATATTCTAGAATTTTGAGCTTAAACTTAACAGGGTTATAGGTATGTAAGCCATCGAACTTCAGCGGATTGCGCCAATGACAGTACCTGGTAGTGACTATATGGGGTACAATAAATATACGGTTTAAAGAAATGCTTATAAAGAAATTTCTAATCCATAATTACTCGTGGTCTTTCTATGTGAGATTGTCACTCTTATGTTGGTGTTTATAAAGACTACCGTGACTGGCACTCAGTGAAACGTGTTCCATCTATCCAAAATTAAAGTATGAGTGTAGTAATTTCCATTTTTCTCGATCCACTGCTAAACTTTTTAAATCTTAAAAAGACGGATTTCGAAAGAAAAATACCTAAATTTAAAAATAATAAGCAGAAATATAAAAATATCTGCTTATCATAAAAGTCCGGGAGAAAGTTTGGTTTAAGTAAAACACATAATAAATGTGATGAGATGTAAAAGTATCAAAAGAGCGAAGTCATCTCATGGCCAGTGGCGATCCATGATCTCTACTCACCCAACTATTACTTATTTATGTATGAAGATATTATAGTACGTAGGCATCAGTGCGCAAGCTTTCTAGCCGGTTGTAAGTTATTTGCAGAGACGACCATTAAACCACTCTATAGAGATTTTATTCTATGATAGCAACCTCTCATAAGCTTCTATATTATAGAAAGGGCTTAGCGAGTCAAGTATCAAAGATCTGAACAGAACAGCCTATAAGAATAACTATAAGGCAGCGAAATTGTAGTAATGATATATAGCATGAATTGAATTACTCGAAACGCTCATGCTTATTTTTGTATTTCTATTATTGTATTAAAAATCTCAATATGCTTAACTTAAATGCTTTAAAAAAACAATTAATTAACTCAATGTACGGAAAGAAAGCGTAATCAGTTTATTCATCGGGATTTTACCGAAACCAAGACTATGTTTTCGGGTTCGAATACTTGACTGTATGCAAACGGTTACAATCAGAATAACAAACAATGAAAAAATAACTTTTATGGATATAACCTAGTTGGGTAAGCGTTGGACAGCCATGTAAAAGTCTTGATTTTGTTTCAAACTGTCGCAGTTATGTGCGTTGTAAAGCTTAGGTACTATCGCTCGCGTCAACGGTGATGAAAAGCATCGTGAGGAAACCAGCATATCGGAGAATTTTCTACGATTTTCTCGAAGCTGTGTGCATTTTATTGCACTGAGCGTGGTGGACTATGTTCTTCTCATACTGAGAAGCGGCTTCTATCCAGCAGCGAGATAGCATATAAATAGGGTTGTTATTATTATTACTCATCATGAATACATGGTTCTTAGTTCGTTACGCCTGTATTTACAATTGTACTCTTCACGATGGCCAGTTTGTTATTCTTACATAACAATGAGTTGCTATTGTTATTAAAAATAGCATAATGTTATTGTTTCTCATGACGTTACTTAAGGATGCTGTCATGACATAGAATAAGTACTAGAGACAGAGTACTAAGAGATTAAATGCCTTATTTATATACAGAATGTCTTAGAAGTCGACATCAAGCCGGTATCAGGTAATAGTTAATTTATAATAGCTACCAGGAGTGAAAAGACCGTCAAAGGGTGTAAATTTTTTGAAGATTTTCAAAAGCCAAAACGATGATTTTTAATTTTTAAAATAATGTTACCTTGTTTTTTTTTATTTTTCTAATAGCTATTATAACTTAGCCTGTTACCTGATTCCGGCTTGACGTGACTTTTCAGACACCCTGTATAGTCTCACACAATATTGCCGAATGGATAGGCAAATATTAGACCTACATTTCGCCAGCTGTGGTTTTTAGGACCCACGTGACATAGTGCGAACCTATTGTCGTCTATGGAGGCTCCAGACTCCACGCTCCTACTAAAAAGAGATCAAATTGGCACATTTACTACCAACATGCGCAACCACAAATTTATAAACAAAATTGGAGAATTGATGAATACCGGCATTCATATAATTTATACGAAATACATAACGTATTTTGTACAAATTATAAGAATTTACAGGGACTTCCAAAATTTAAAAAATTCTTTTTTGTTTCGATAAAAATCAACGCAAATAATTTGTTTTACATTATCTTTTAAAACTAAAATTGAATAAAGAGACATATTACATGACAAACTTTAATTATTATTTATGTATTTGAAGAAACAAGCTTGCATTAATATGTGAATACACATATTTTTTACAATGTGCAGATTCTGCGTAATAGCGAATATATGCCACATTTGCTATAACGCGGAATCTGCACATAACCACCGATATGTTGTAAAGCAAAAAAAACCCCTACCAAAGAAATACAAACTTATGATGCAATTACTAAGAGGTTTAATACCAAACATATATTCTTCACCTTGTTTTAAGTGTCAAAGTCAAAAATCTTTATATCCATAAAAATGTGCAAACAATTCTTGGACACGTCAATTCACTATTATATTTATAAAAAAATAATAATAAAAATAAATAGGAAATAAAAATTTTGCATTGAAAAATCCTGTTCGCGAAGTAGAGCTTTCATGTGAAGAAGCAGGCAAGAAACTCATGGCCACTCTTTTCAATCGCCAAATGTTTACATCAATACAATTCAATGTTATATTATTTTCCATAAATGAGCTGCCGTGTGTAGTTGTGTGCCGGTGTGCTTAATAAACACATAATTCTCAAGAACTTCCTCAATTTCAATAAAAATAAACCAACTGATTATATTAATAATATATTTAAAATCCAAAATGAATAAATCATTGTTTGCCTTGACCGTGCGATTTCGGTTGTCACAACATAAAACTAAAAAAGACATTTGTTTATGTATAAAGTCGACGCAATATAATACTGCCATGCAAAATAAACGATAAGATATAAAAATAACACATTTATTTATCCAAGAAGGCCAAAGTTTAGAATGAAGTTATACGACAAAGAACTACAGTTGGTTTCTTTGAATAAATGTTGAATAATTCATGAACCGCAAGGATCTTTACAAACATAAACGACGGACTCAAAAAGCACTTAGGCCCGGAACATCTATTTGTGGATCAGACAAATATTAAAACGGGGTGGATGTGGTAATCGACTTCACAACACTCGGTGCGGGTCAGCAACGTGAACACTGAAACTATTGCCCGCAACAGAAATTTACCAACATAGCTCGCAGAATAAGCACGCTAAAGTGGCAATGTGCCGGTCTGCCAAAGGACCAATAGTCGCTGTAAAGTATAGTGGGTTTCGTTTTATGTGACAGTTTTGCAATAACCTGTTTTCGCACATACATTATTATTAAAATTACGCTTATTTATGGGTTAATCAAAGCTGTAATATACCTAGATTTCGCTAACTTCAGCTCCCACTTTCTAAGAACAAATCCTTTTATAAACTCCTGTTGCTAATAACTGTCGCGGTAGAAACCCAATAACAATTTGCCAAACCTATGCAGCTCAACTCACAAACTCGAGAACTCACTATGGACGAAGACCGTAAACCCAAACATGCCAAAATTCGAATCCTAGCACATATCTAACTCATAACTCATCCATCAAACAAACCAGCTACATACGCAAGTGCATAGGTAAGCACAGGCAGAAACTTCAGTCCATCCACATTAATTGCAAGATTTCGAATCCCTTTATCTTAGTACTAGTTAAAAGATAGTTAATTTAATCACAGTTCAGAAATACAGGATTTTTATTTATAAAATACTTCAAATTTTTTTTTACTTTCCAGCTGCTTATATTGCTGACTATATTTAAGTATGTAGATAAATAAATCTATAGCTATGGACATACGTATACAGCCTAGCTACGACCTAGACATTCCGGGGACGTTGTCCTCTCGCGGTCGGACCTCCGCAGAGGTCAGACCACTTTTATAAACAACATGCAAATGCATCGCACTGTGGAAACTGGAACTCTGATGTCAGCAGCCATATTTATTTACATATTCATTCGCAAATTCGATAGAATTAAGGTGACTGCTGTGTTGGTTCAGCGGTTTAGTACGTCCGTCGTTCCGTCAGTAGAGTTCCCCCAAAACCGAGATTCGATTGTTGTACTTGTTAAATGTGTTTTTACTGTTCTGAAATCGATACGGCTACTAGCAAAAGATAGAATTATGATTTAAAAGCTGTGCTGTCAACATAGAGTATTTTTATTTTTATCTTTTTTGCTTACAATAATGTTTTGCACAGCGCATACTTTTTGTGAAAGTTGAGCTATCCAAATTATTTGATTACCATGCGAGAAAAGATTACGACATGATAAACAGCTTTTAAAACTTTAGTAGTTTTAAATTATATAATCAAATCGATGATCTGAGCTAAAATATGTTAATTCATAGAAATTCGATAAAATATTCATAAAAAGCAGTTTACATAATATATAAATTAGATAATAGACAGGGTGTCCGGTAATTAATGGATAACCTTGAAATGTCTTATAGTAAAACTAAAGGCCGTTCAGAAAAAAGAAAAAAAAGTGCAAGCTATATAAGCATAGCATACTTTTGACTGTCTATCTATTAGCATAATTAGTGTTTAATAATAAAACAACAAAAAACCGATGAATTTCATTCATTCATGGTCATAGTATACAAGAAAGTGATACATGGTAATTAAAAAAAAAACATATCTCAGGTAGTAGTTAGGACAGATTTTCTTCATATTTTTTTCTGAACGGCCATCAGTTCCACTATGAGACATTTCCAAGTTATCCATTAATTACCGGACACCCTGTATATATTAAAGTAACCTTGTGGTTTTAATCTAAGATGGGTAATGGTAAAATTATACAATACATTAATAAACAAGAAAATATACGTAAAACGAAATGATATAGGTAGCTACATACAAAATACGCACTTGTACTTTTTAGTCTGTGTTCTTTTATTCTCACAAGACTGTCTCTTTTAAAGTCTGCGGAATCTTCTACTTCAACTGCGTATGAACAAATCAATTGTCTTCAGTCATGTTATAAAAACTAACTCTTAATGAATTAAATCGCCAAACTGTTTTAGATAATACTCTCATTTTTAAAAAGTACAATTCTATTTACTCTTGAGAACGGTATTATATATCCCTGCGATCTCTTATATTTTTAAGGCACGTTAATCCAATGGCTTAAGATTTTGCATACACTTATTAGGTATCACGTGGCCATAGGTGTGATTCCGGGGGCAAGCAAACTGCTAGTTATTGGATTTCTGGTCGCATTTTCTTAGCATTGTTAGAAAACTCTATGCGCTCACATGATCTGAAATTGTCGAGAAAGGGCTTGCTTTTTATGCACAGCCTAAACTAAACAGTTTGCTAATCGTAAATGTCGCTTGCAACTCTGTCTCTCCTTGGGTATTACGTGGTTTAAAACATCTTATGGACAAAATTGAATCATAAATCTATAAAATCGATCAAGGTAACACGTAACCTCATAACTGCAAACTCAATTAAAAGCAAATCGATATAATAAAGTCATAAATATTTAAATCTGTTTAATAGTTTACTGAGTACATACATAACTGGAACACCGGTAGTGCGTCGTAACTAAATTATTTACTGCACTAGAGCAAGATCATGCCAAGTTTACTATAAGAAACCTTGCGTTTACTATGGACAACTCGATGTGCTAAAATTATAGTATAACGTTAAATGCTTTTTTGCGTGACTGACTTGAGAAAATGTACCGTTTCTTACTGTGTAATGTGCTAAAACACATTTCTAGAGGTACTTACTGGCTTGATTGCCTGCCCAGTGCAAGAGCTTGCGTGGATGTGTAACTCCCGTCGTGAGGTAATGAGCCTAATTCTACAGGTTGGGCAAAGTGGTATTTGGGTATTCTTGTGAAGTTTCTAAATAATAGTACGGAGTGAAAACTACGCCTGGTGGATAACAAAAGGCAGTGATTACATTATAAGTGGCATCTAAAATTGCCATCTAAATGCAATTAGTATAAGATAAAGATCCGTTGTACCCTTGAGACACACAAAGATTACATAAGGGTAATAGTATGGTATCTATGTTACAGTTATCAGTTACCAGTATCATGTGCTTATGTATGGACGTATATCAATATCAACACTTCAAAGATTGATTTGCATCTTTAGACTTGAAGCAATTATCAATATTATGTGTAGTAAATGATAAGTAGAGCATAATATTGTCTTATGTTTACGCGAATGTTATACATTGAAATTAAACACTTTATACGGATTTTATCGCGTTGTTTATTTTACTTTAAACACTGTTATTACATAATTTTGAAAACTCTAACACTACTATTATTGAATTTTACTACTATTTAAGCTATATATTTTTTCTAATTAAAACTATTTGTATTTAAGTTTACACTTTGCCCCGACGTTTCGGTTGCTTTACAGCAGCCATGTTCACGGGGAGACTAAGATAAGTGTAAACTTAAATACAAATAGTTTTAATTAGAAAAAATATATAGCTTAAATAGTAGTAAAATTCAATAATAGTAGTGTTAGAGTTTTCAAAATTATGTAATAACAGTGTTTAAAGTAAAATAAACAACGCGATAAAATCCGTATAAAGTGTTTAATTTCAAGATAAGTAGAGCAGTTTAACTTGGACTGTTTTGCTTATTTCTGCACTAATATAACCCGACTGAATTATAAATGAGTAAATAAGTATTGGCAGAAATAGACTTAGTTATATTTCAATTCATTTATTTCTGCAAAGACAGTCAAATACGTCAAAACAAATCGCCTTACCCAAACAAAACTTACACAATTGTGAAACACAATCGCTAAGGATCAAATTCATCCAACTACGTACCTGCAGATAAAATTCCTTGCAAAACAAAAAGCTTGAAGCAAAAAAATCTCTTCATATTTAAGTGAGTGATGTAAATAAGAACGTATGTAAATACATAACAGCTTTGTGGATTCCCATCAGGCTATGTTACTTTCCAAGTGAACAATGGATCTCACGTTGCGTCACCTTAGGCACCTAACGATGAAGCTGGTGGCACTGCGCGTTGACCCAGAACTTTCTCCTGTAAATAAGCAACAAATACATATGTATGTTGTACATAAAATACCAGTTTCGGATGTCTACTTGTGTGATGGTTAATAAAAATATGAAGCATTAGAAACTCGATAGTATTTTGATTGCCAGCAGGGATAAGATTTTTATTTCGTTATTTGTGCGTTTTATCCGACAATATGTAGATAATGGGTGGATGTTAAATAGCTTTTAAAATGTTACCTTATATTGTAGAAGTAAATGTAAATTATTGACGAGGCAAGACAATACATTAAGTAGGACTATACTACATATACATGTGTGTATACTTGGTTAACGCATAGTAACTATGTGATGCTTATACAGAACCAACAAATAATACCTTAGTTGGTAAAGCCACAACACATCTTGTTGAGAGGAGACAAGCGTCACGAAATGCTTACAATAATTATCTTATCAAATATTGTCTTCTGTTTACGCGAATGTTATTCATTGAAATTAAACTACTATATACGGATTTTATCGCGTTGTTTATTTAACACTCTATTACATAATTTAGAAACTGTTACACTACTATACTATACTATTAAACTGCTGCTTTTCAGCAGCTATGGTCACGGGGAGATGTCTCCCCGTGACCATGGCTGCTGAAAAGCAACCGAAACGTCGGGGAAAGTGTAAACTTAAAAACAAATAGATTTGATAGTTTTAATAATTTAATTAGCTTAAAATTAGTAAAGTTTAATAGTATAGTATAGTAGTGTAACAGTTTCTAAATTATGTAATAGAGTGTTAAATAAACAACGCGATAAAATCCGTATATAGTAGTTTAATTTCAATGAATTATCTTATCAAATTAAATATGTAAGTACATACGTAAAATATTGCGATTTCTTAACGATCCTATTCTACCAGAGTAGTTCAATATTGACAAAGTATTTTCTAATGGTATGGTATCGGTTTCAAATCGAGCCAGAGCCTATCATTAAACACAAGAAGTCTACAATTACATGTAAAACTGCAACGGCTTCAGGTTTGCTCCCACAGTAAAAGTCGTTCAAAGTAGAGATTTAGAGTCATTGACTTAAAATTCCTCAGAAAATTAATATCAGCTTTCTTTTTATCAAGAATATAGTTTCTCCGCTGTTTAAATTTGAGACAGTATTATAATTTGAAGAAATGCCGTAGTGCGATTACCGTGACAAAACAATTATGAAAGGCTTTCTCTCGAAATAATTTGCGATTAGCTCAAGTTAATATATGTATGTTATAGAAATTAATATATATAGTTTTATTAATGCTGAAGCCTTATAAAAAACTACATTATTCCCATGGAAAATGGAATGTTTTAAATTCATGTGGCCTCATTTTGTAATTTGTGAAAATGTTTTAAAATTATTACTTTGCGGACAGGACGTTTTAACGTGGATTTTCTACAACTTTAGGCATGTTCCCTTTCTTCGTTCGATATTATATCTCTATTCAATTTCATAGTATGCACGTAGACAAGTGCCATCAACGACACTGCCAAATCAAGTTATTTGTAGTCATGAACATACTGAGGCAACAGACTACTTAAATGAAATTGTATTCAATAATAATCGTTATGTAGACAATCTCATATTAAATCAATTACAATTTAAGTCGTAATGGAAAGTCTTTGAAAGTCAAAGTCAAAATTTGAGTTACATTGTAAGTTCCCAGGCAAAGTAAAATGCTAACAATATACCTGGCATTCATAAGAAACATAAATATTTGTATAAATACATATTTTTAAAACCATTTATATCTGATTTACTGACGTCAGTATAAATAAATCATTTGCCTGAGACATTTTTACTGCATTTTTCATTATTTTAATTATGCACATTAAGAACCGTAAAATGCATAATTAATCAATTTATTTTTGTAACATATTTTTATTATTGTGTTGCCAATAATATGTGTGTGGTTCTCATCCGCTCCGAAAAACAAGAATCAATTGAGATAAACAATATCTTCTACGACATATATTTTTGCCAATAGCAATAGATATTTTTACCTACATTACAAAATAGAACTGTTAGAATCTGCATACGCTAAAAGCCGGCAATGATAAACCTCTGACGAAACGATCAGTTGCGTGTTATTGCCCAACAAGTCATGACCGTGACCATATTACCGTGTTCTCGCTAATTTGACCCCAGTGATGCGATTCGTTCGACTTTACAATGCTTAGCGAAAAATCTGCATTTTATTGTTTCTATCTGCAATATTCTCCCACTCTATTAGGTGGGTTCGGCACCCATAGCTGGCTAAATGTGGTTCTTTTGCCCACCTGAGATCACTTTTTAAAATCTAGTATATGCTTAAAGGGCCTAAAGGATTTAAAAGATCTCTTGCTGTACAAGACCATCTGAAACCTTTGGGATACATTGAATTTCGGCTAGCTTCTTAGTCGGTTCGATATAAAGTATTGTATTTATGCAGCTAAATAAAATCTTTTTTATTAGAAGGATAAGGCAAGATCGAATATGACTGTGGATCGGCGCTGCACACTTTTGTGGATTGCCCTGCCTGGGTATCGCAGCGCCATGAGTTGATCGCGGCAGTCGGTATGGTTGCTCTCTCGCTCCCGGCCGTGGTTCAAACTATGGTCCGAAGCGAGAGGTCGTGGAACACCGTCACCTCCTTCTGTGAAGAAGTCATATCCATTACGGAGGCGGCGGAGCGGGAGAGAGAGCTCTTAAACCCTCTCCCCAACCGCAGAACCGGGCGCCGGAGGGAGTGAGATGATCTCCAGCCACCCTGAGGTTTGACCTGGGGGTGGTGGGCTGCGTGGGCCTGCTCTCTAACCGATCAGCACCAGGTCCTAGAGGCGGCGTGCGTGTTCCCACGCGCGCCTTAAGTCGTGTTTTTGTCCCAGCACAAGGGGACAGTAGAGGAAGTGTTTTATGTAGTGGCCTGCTGTTTCACACGGTGGGCCGAGACCTCGGCGGGGTCACGATTGCATGTGAAAGCGATTCGCGGGGCTCCGCCGTCTATGGTTATGTCGAGGAACACCGTGGTAGGTTTAGTCGGTATTACCAGGGTATCTTTCCCCCAGTAAGCTCCACATAACCTCTTCCGTCGCCCCGCGGAGAGGTATGCGTCAAAGCATTCCCCCATGTAAAAAAAATAATAAAAGCGAATATGACAGATGAAAGAAAAAGATCACAGGGAACGACTATCTCTGACCAAAGTGAGACGTGAGTGATAGGTAATATTGAATTTCAGGCCACGTGGTATTCGATTTTCTAAATGGTAATTATCAGTACCAGCTTGGATTATTGAAATGTGCTCTGCAGGCGATAATATACTTATTCCCTATACCGTGACATTAAAATACAGCTTGCAAAATGTAGGTGTATTAGATCTCTGTATACTCCTTACGTGATATACAGACGTGACTCTATATGTGTATGTATGAAACCTCGCGTACATTGATTGGTCCACTGACCACAAAATTATGATTGCATCTTGAGCTCTCCTCATGTCAACATACATATATTATCATTAGATCATTTCCATACGAAGTACTCTGGTCAAGGTTCTATCAACGCCGTGACCTGATTCCGTCGTATTTGTCGGTAACACTATCATGTGTTCATGTCACTCATGGTACATTTTGTTGAGTGTAATTGTGAGTATGTGATATTGCATTCGTGTTCTACCTCTTGAATGGTGTGTCCTGTAAGGAGTATGGATCCTAGAGCTAAAGGAGACGATTTGCTATCAAGTAGTTGAGCAGGAATTTTAGAATCTAGTTGTTGCAATGATGGCAGATCAGCGCGGTCAAGTGTTATTTAAATTTAAATTTTTAATTAAATCATTATTTATTCATAGAAGAAAACAGATGTGGTGTATGAGTGTAATGTGTAGCACTTGCCTAGTAAAATACTTTAACAAAATTGTTTGATGCTCTGTTACTTATGTTGCTGACCGTACATAGGGCTTAATATTGGTTGGACCATAAGCCATTCTTATTATACAAATATAGATTTTATAAGGTATCATTTTATAAGGTACTAAAGTACACAGCATGCCTAATCGTCACGTATTACTAAAAGTAGAAGTTGCCAAGGACAAAAATTACTGCTGATATCACAGCATCTCATTTTAAAAGGCCTGGAACGGTATTATATAGCAGGAACATAGTAAAATATATTTGGCTGCGATCTTCTGTAGCATGCAGTATCTTACCTTACTTCTGAGCCCGGGCTGCTTTATATTGGGTGATATTTTATCTGATTTAAGCGAGGAACTCACTGTACCTTGTCACTTTGCTATTCAAAAACACATACTGATATTTGTTTCGAGGTTAACTGATAAGATTCATAAGTACTAGACCTCTGCCTTACCTCTCAATGATATAAGATATACATCAACTTATATGGCTATATGTATATTCAGTATCCGATTCTTCGAAGAGCTAAAAGACCATCGCCGGCAATATGGCATTTTTTCCGTTGCTCAATGCCTATGCCGTTTCCGCAGTAGATATTTCATGTCGCAATGCAATAAAAACATCGTAGATACATCATAATCGCTGCAGTTCGCGTGTGGCTAATCTGAATAATTATCATTTCATCTGGCCGTTTCCTATCTCTCGCTTTGTTCACGGATATTAAACTGCGTATTACGTAAGAACGTTAAATTAATCGAGTTTTTGACTTACATACCTATTTTTATGAAGATATATTCTGACATGATGTGTTGAGGCCGTAACTGTAAACATGAAAGGAACAGTTCTTCCTAATGTTGTAACATACAACTATAAATTAGTCTTGTGCAAGTACTTCATAATGTCTGAAAGAAACAATATGCATAACAATTTGAAGCAGTAAGCTGTGGCACTCCACATCACATGACATAGAGCATGTTTAAGGATGTTTTGTGATCAGTGGTCTTATGGTCAATCTTTGCGTCCTTTTAAGGAGAGCAAATGGCCAGACCAGGAGAGGCGCTGGGTAGATGAAGACTCTGTGTTCATAGAGTCGGTAACGCACGAGTGATACTTCTAATGTAGCAAGCTGCCATAGGCTAAGGTTATTGGTCAGGCTATATGTAACAGCTATGAGAATTCTCTAGTGTTACAATAATATTAGAAATAATTAAATTAAATAATCTCGTATTTATTAAAAGAACAAGATTCGAATAGTTATTGATTAGCACTAAATCTTTTGCGAATTCCGCTTGTCCAAGTTTAGAGTTTAGAAAGGCTGTATCATCCACAAATAAACCACCTAGTAGTCAGACAGTCATCTGCAATTCGACATGCTTTTATAACTATTTAAATAGCTATCAAATTTTAGTGAAACGGAACGCTCCATTCGTTTAATAGTTTGTTACGGATATACCTATAGAGTTTCGTAACTTGGTACCTTCATAATGAAGTTTGTCACAACTCATCAGTGTGTAAATGTCATAAATGTAACGTAGTCGTAATATTATTACGACTGTATGTGACAAGGATTGGCAGAAAATTGTTACGACTGGATATCAAGTCAAAAAACAATATTTCAGATTTAATAGCGAGGCGAGGCAATTGCAGCTTAGCCATTTTAGGCTTCACATCGGTAGTGCAAAGGTTGGGATTTGAACTCACGACCTATCGATCGAAAGTCCCGTAATGCCTTGTGCCATTATGACCACATTAGATACGTGGTCCACAAGAGGAATGACTTACACGAGACACTGCATAGCTGCAGAGAGCTATATACTTTTATCTTGTAAAAAACCTTCAATTGCCTGAACACATATATATATATCCAACAAATTATTCAACATAATTTAAACTAAAATAATTATCGTGAAAGGTCCGTATAGAACCGGGTCACTTGTGAGAATTATTAAGAATAATTCCTAATAGACAAACCGAAGTGCCTTAATAGGGTCGTTCTATTAGCCATCTTAGCTCGATAATAAATTTAAAAATAAGAATACGGACAAACCCAACAATACTTTTGCCGATTCAAGAAGCGAACAGGGACTTCATTGATTGGCCGTAAACCTTACCGAAAACGAACCAACGAACAGAACAACTATTCAAAAATCTGTTGAACTAATACAAAGAATGATAAGCTATGCTATTCATATTACAAATGGTCCATAAACACGTATTGAGAAAACAACTGACAATAGCGATTTCCATCACAACAGTAAGAGATGAGTGAAAGCGGCCGGTCAAGTGTAACAGCTGGCGATGGCCACTCGCTTTCAATGTGTACACGTAATAACGCTTACGTCATCAATGTGTGACAAATGAAAGAAAGTGATTTAGTTCGGTTTTCTTCTTTTGATATTTTTATATTAAGTCGCAGGTTTCTGATTTAACTCAGCAGGTGAGGGCAGATTCTTAGTTAAATCGCTTTATGATTTGGTTTTCTTCTATCTATTGAAACTTACTTAACCGGAAGTTGGAGTTTTCCAAACAAGCCGCATCCAGCTTACTTGTCTTGGTTAGTCAATAAAGAGGCACATTCTTAAAAAATGTGTTTAAATGATAATGTCTTGTAGAGATTTTCATATCACTTATATACTTATATGTTGATATACAAGCCTGCCTAACTAATTCAGACTAGTTATCAATGTTACAGATTCTCGAAAAATATGTGCAATTAATTCGACATTTTTGCCGAGATG
The DNA here is from genome assembly GCA_963675205.1 of Catocala nupta. Classification (NCBI taxonomy): domain Eukaryota; kingdom Metazoa; phylum Arthropoda; class Insecta; order Lepidoptera; family Erebidae; genus Catocala; species Catocala nupta. The sequence goes on from OY776082.1 coordinate 29,314,309, forward strand.
TTAAAGTTTTGAGGCTCCTGCCATCCATCTGCTTTATTGTCCAATTACTAAAGTGGTATACAAGCTAAGACATAGCCTAATGGTAAGCGGCTTTCTTTCCTATATATACCTATATATATGTTACATCAACAGCAGCTAGATTTGTTTTATCTACGACTATATTCATGACAGTCAAATTGACTCTTCTTCGTCTCTAAGACACAACGTTAATGCTAGTCTTGCTTCTAAACTCCGATTACTCGATCAAAATTCAATTCAATCTAACTCAATGAATATGAACGCAGGTACTCACGTTGGACAACTGCGGAAGCATACTCACTACTGGACCAAAACGGTAGTCAGTTCGATTGTGACCCAGTGAGCTCTATCATCACCTGTTTGTAATTATCTCCACAGTAATTTTTCTGAGTGATTATCACACACTTATGTCATACTTACGTAAGCACTGAATCTGTCATATGTTTACAATTGGCACCCACGATAGGCATTAAATAAAGTCACTTTTACACGTTCCATCTGGTTTCATAACAGGTAATTTATTTCTTCTCGATATAGGAAAGGTTTACATTTATAATTTTAACTATATTTTACCGGTGGCATTATTTGCATTAATGAAGATTTTGTCAACAAATTTCTATTCATCGGGAACAATACTTTTTTCTGGCTGGAAAGTACCTCCTTTTCTGTACCCCTGACAACATGCATGCGAAATTTTATGATGTTCGGTCGAGTAGTTTAGGCGTGGAATCGTCACAAACAAACTCACATTCGCATTTATATTATAAATAAGGATAATTAATTAGTAAGGTGAACAATCGCTATGTTTCAGTTTCAGGTAATACATTAATATGTGTTGTGCATTTCTGCTAAATGTTACGAAATAATGTCAATTTTCTCAATACCAAACTCACTTCTGAGCAACTGTTTTAATTTGATGTTTTCTACAGTAACCATCGCTATAACAGTAACTAGTTACTATGGTTACTGGCGAAGCAAAAATAGAGTTCGGGCTGAGTTTTTTAGCAGAATAGCAGGGCTGATGTGAGAAGAAGGCTGCTAGGTTAGTGAGTTTGAGGTGCCTTTTAAATATAGAACTTTAGTTAGGTAGATAGAAAAGAGTCTTCAAGACTGGCTGGTAGCAAATAGTTCGCAATTTACTGATAGTGAAAATATAAATGGCAGCATAACTCATATTCGGCAATATGTCTATTTGTGAGATCTCCTCAATATTAATGCTCTCAAAGGTGCGTAAAGTATACTAACCCACGCACAACTTGCGTAGTGGACTATTGGCAAATCAGTCTTACTCTAAAGAGAGACTAGTGGGCAGTTTAAAAACAGGGCGTGTATTATTGTCATATCGTAAGTCAAGTCGGAAATGGGCGCAATAGCTTCGGATAAATGCGGTAACTATTATTATAATTGGAACTCAATACCCTTAGTAATCAGATCGGCGAACATGATAATACTGTTTATGATATCAAAATCATTAGATTACTAAACGACAATACGGTACGGGAAATTCCGTACGCTCTACACGTTAATAACGATGGATGATAAGGAATGGCAGTACGATATTCTTTTTTATACTTGTAATATTAAAACTCTTGCGCTAGGAACGCTTCCCGTGTCGCTGTGGACTTTACAAAGATTAAAACAACGGACCCGGCACAAATATTTATGATTCACAAAAAAAATTGTCCCTTGTGAGGATCGAACCCACAATACCCAGCGCAATGGCAGTGGCGAGGCGTACAATTAAACCACTACACTATCACAGACAAATGTTTCCTCGAATAACTGTCAAATAGATATAAAAACTATATAAGTAGAATATTAACGCCCAGTCCTACACCTTACAAGAAAAAGTTATAAGAAAGATAAATCGCATGCTGTCTCACTCACTGAGACTTTTATCTTATAGATAAATGCTATCTGGAGGTGGTATGACAAGCTGTAAAGCTTCTTTTTTTTAAAGTTGGTAGTAACTAACCGATAGCCGCAAACCTGATATTATGTTTAAAACAAACACATTATTCTGTAAAAGTCTTTCCTTAGAGGTGCAGTAATATCTGTATCTTTCATTAGAATCCGTTTAATGATTTTGTCGCGGAAATGTAACAAAAGTTTGTTCTGAGGCTGGGTGTTCTTTGTGTCAGTTGTTTGAATGTCTGTAAACCCCCGCGACACGGAATTCATTCCTAGAGCAGGCAGTTGTGAATTGACTTCTATACTAATATTATAAAGAGGAAAGATATATTTCGTAATAAATTACCTCAAAAACGGATAGATCGATTTTAAAATTATTTCACCATTGGGAAGATACTTTATTTAGAAGTAGCATAGGCTGTATAACATCACGCTACGATCCACAGGAGCGTGGCAGAAGTCATAAACGTAGGTGAAACTACAGGGAACTACGTTCTGCCTTACAACTTATCTCATGATTCGGAAGATCAGCTAGCATTAAGCACATAATCCAGCGGGCCATCAAAATAGTTTACGTGACAGCTAACCTATAATTTATAAACAAAATCTTAAACATCTCGTCAGCTTCTAAACATAAAAAATGGCGGTACTGTCGCAATGTATTACAGAACAGACATCGTTATCTCAAGGTCTGCTTACACATAAATGGCTAATGCAATCGTCCCATACATAAGTCTATATGCGTGAGAAACTAGACCGCTGCACTCAACCCTAATACGTGTGCTCATAGTATCGTTGGTAAGCTCACATGCTTAAACTATTGAGTAAGAGAGTGACATAATTATTTCAGGAAAAGGAATATAATCATATGCATCTCGTAATAATGGCAGAAGAATAATATATATAAAGCTATTGTCAGCAGATTGTCGTCTTCATGACTCACGGTAACTTCTTCAAAAAATTACTAGCGGCCCGATTTCGTCTAGATTGAACATTATTATATTGGACCCAGGCGAAATCGGTCCGCTAATCCTAACTTCCTAATTAATATTATAAATGCGAGTGTGAGTTTGTTTGTTACGCTTTCAAGCCTTCATTACTCGACTAATCATGATGAAATTACGCATACACGTTGTCAGCGGAACAAAAATGGGCATGGGATACCTTTCATCCAGAAAAAAGTTCTGTTACTAACTTAACCTAACCTACATTTACGCGGGCATAATCCAGTTGTTTCATATATTACGACTCGTCGCCATGTTACTTAATACACCTCCCTTCGAGGACATATAGATGTCAGTTCATGAGATCTCGAGTTCGATTGGCTGTTCGAGTAAAGCGTTATTATACTATACTGAGAAGAAAATTTCAGCAACTAGCAATACATGTTTTGGCGTTTTGTCGACTATCGGACATAGTACCCGATGGCCGGCAATAGGCGCGTCCAACAGGTCCTACGTAGTGGCAACGTAGGAATTAAAATCATAGCGGGCAAAACGTGGAGCTAACACGACTATCTTGGAGATATATTTAAGAGTAGTAGAGCCTCGCTGATTTCAGCATGAATGGGCCGGCTCGACCGGGGAAGGACTACCCTCTCACAGAATATCGACGTGAAATAGCAGTATTCCTACTGTTGTGTTTCGTTCGGTGAGTGAGAATGCCAGAGGCCCAATCACCCTCTTTCCACCTTCCCGCTCCTTCTCGCTTCCTTTCCTAAAGGGTCGCCAACGCGCAAGTGATGCCTCTGGTCTTGCAGGCGTACATAGGCTACGGTGACCACTTACCATCAGGTGGGCCGTATGCTTGTTTGCTACCTTCGATGTAAAAAAAATCGCACGAGGCTGTAAAAGCGTACTATTTCTGCGAAGTGCTACACGCAATGTTGTCGGACCACAAAAATGCCTACAATTATTCGCATGGCAACATAACTTGACGAGTAACAAGAAAATTAACAAGTACAAGCATTAGTATGAACCCTTAGTATTCTCACGCTCCACTTGAGACACTCTATGGGTGTTAAGCAATCAGCACTAAAATGTTGCTTTCAATTAACTCTCTTAACTGGCAGCAATGCTCGGCTTGACGATCGATTAATATGATGATGTTACGACTCGATTTTGAAACTAATAATTGGATTCGAAGGCTCTAGTTTTAGGTGTGTCTTGGATCACTACTGTTAAAATTAATAAGCAATTTAGTTGTTAATCTAATTTGTAGATATTATGTTTGTGTAATTGCTGTCTGTCAGAATATTTTGATGAAGATCTATGATTAAAATTATTTAAGTTCGCACAAGCGATTTGATTGGTTACCAATAATAATTAGTTATTTGCAAGTGCACTTAGCCCCACAGTTGAGCCATTGTGCGTAAGTGACCGACGCGAAAAGTTCGGTTACTCATACCACTTCAGCTGCGTCCAGAAAGATAATAGGAGACTGGTGTTGCGCAGTACTTACGTCATCGTTTCTGGACTGTGGCCTTTACTAACAATTTATAAATATAAGACACAGATATAAGGCAAATCAGCCTTCGATTAGTGTTATATCCAATATTTCCATTAAATATTTCATTTGCCACATATTTTGCATGTTATGCCTTAACATAGTTATTTTTTATAATATTGTTGAAAATTACTTACATTTCAAATTGAGCTCTAACTAGGTATTAGGCAGTCAGGCTCATTTATAGAATAAATAATGATATCAATAGGTCTGACTGCCTGATTCGTCCCGTAGCACTCGAGGCTTGGTACACCGCTGTTTGCTCTTAGGTTAGCAGGTAATACAGAGCATGCTTCTGAAAAAACTTGGGTTTCCATACAATCAAGGTCACACATAAACGTAAACTTAAGCTAAAGGACTGAGGACGCGATCAGACAATAAATTTCTTGTATCATTCTTAGTATTTACGTAGCATGCGACATTTTAGTACCTTTTTGAATATGTTAATGCATGCTATGGCATTGCTTCTCGTGGTTTTGATTGTCTATAATTAATCACGTTGCTAATTAATAATTAACGTCTGTGAACTGCTTTCTATAGCGTGTAGTCTATTTAAATAATGGCTTGTTGCTTTAAGCTGTGTTTAGTAGATCGGGATGATAATGAGATAAATTATGAGATGGACTGCGTCGGTGGCGTAGCGATAGTTCAGGTAACTGTTGTGAATAAGGTTTCGGGTTTGATACCCGGGTTGGGTAGTGGGTTATACTGAAATGAAACTCTCAGTTGCAACATGGCGACTAACACTCTGCCCGTAGACGATAATAGTGTAAAAATATTCAAGACTAGATGTGCCCGCGGTTTCACCTGCGTTTATGATTACTGCGCTACCCCCGTGTGTCGTAGCGTGATGTTATGTAGCCTATAACCTTCCTCGGTAAATAGGCTATCCAACACTAAAATAATTTTTCAAATATAACCAGTAGTTCCTGAGATTAGCGCGTTCAAGCAAACAAACTCTTCAGCTTTATAATATTAGTATAAATAAAACTTATCGATATTCGACATTTAATTTTAGTTATAATAGACAAAAATGTCTGCTTTTTAAAAATTCTCGCCTCGCTATTGCCCTTGCGCCGAGTGTTGTGGTTTCGATCCCCACGCGGGACAAACATTTATGTGATTTAACAAACAGGTGTGTGTGTGGGAGACTTTGTGTTCTTTTTCAATGGGTAGTATTTAACTGCACAGCAAAAAAAATACTAATTGCACAGCAAAATATATTTAAAGAGATCAAACTAAGTCGACGGACGGCTCCTATTTTTGGGTGGGTTTAAGAAGCAACCTAACATAACCTAACCCTTCCGAGACGGAATGCAGTGATTTGAGGCGTGTAGGCGCTCGTTATGCTGTGCAATATTTGTTGTGCAATTAGTATTTTTGATGGTCATTATATTTAATCCCTTTTTCAATGTTTGTAAAGTCCCCTGTGACACACAGAGTTTATTCGTAGTACGGCAGTTATCTTTAAAAAAATATATTTAAACAGCTGGTTCCTTCTAATAAAATTATCTTCTTAACTAGCAAAGATAACCAACTCCGCCTTTTTAGTGAGATACAAATAATTAGATAACACTCACGACCTTGTCTTTCTTCCAATTAAACCATTATTTAACCATTCACATACAATATTTTTAAACCAATAATCGTTACGTAAACTGGTACATTGCCACCATGACTAGACCCCGTTCCAGTAGCATGACAGTAATTGCCACCTGACGGTAGACTTAATTGGATAGTCATGCTCGTTTAACGATTGCTACTCATTCATCGATTACAGAATCGTGTGTCAACAGATAACGATCTGGTAATCGATATGCTCTATTATACAATGAAAGCATACATTTGTGTTTGCAGTTGCATTTGAATAGATATAGGGAAGTTATACGTATTTCATTCATTCCATTCAATTCCATCCATTTGATTATGTTTTTTATTGTATTTAATTTATCCTTTTAATCTGTTACGTCATGGAATAACACACATAATTAAAAACCTATTGTGTCTGAATAGCGGTGTGCCGCTGCGTCTCAATAGGTTAAGCAAACATGTCTAATTAATGAAATGCTCGCAAAAATGTTAGGCTTTAGGATGTACTAGTATGCATGACCACAGCATAGATACACAAAGAAAAAAATATTTTTTTTATGTTTTTGTTCAGTATGGGATTTGAACCCATAACACTCGACGGAGAGGTAGTGACTAGGGGACCACTTTAACACACCCGTGTATAATTTATTATGTATCACACACAACGTTCTCTTTGTGAACATCACTCACTGTGATATGTTTGACTACGAGTGACTATGAGTAGTAGAGTCTCGCTGATTTCAGCATGAATGGGCGGCTCGACCAGGGAAGTACTACCCTCTCACAGAATATCCTACTGTTGTGTTTCGTTTGATGAGTGAGAGTGCCGGAGGCCCAATCATCCTCTTTCTCCCTTCCCGCTCCTTCTCCATCCCACTTCCTTTTTTTTCTTAAAGAGTCGGCAACGCGCAAGTGATGCCTCTGGTATTGCAGGCGTCCATAGGCTACGGTGACCACTTACCATCAGTTGGGCTCTATGCTAGATTGCCAACATATAAAAAAAAATGTTGCGGATGAATGGAAGAAGATACCTTCAGTGTGCGAGAAATATTGTGAAAAGGTAGTATGATAGTTGCGTTCTTAATTAGTATAAGCGGCCGTTCTAATTAAGTTAATAAATAAATAAAAAAATACCAAGGATAAATCTTATTATTTTCTGGACACTAATTTTAGTCACTTTCAGTCACCACAATAACATTACATTTATTAGCTCACTCTCGCATATCTCCGAAACTGTAGTCAGAGGGATACTACATCCACATTTCCTCAGCAACAACTTTTAGTTCCACGCCATAAGAAGAAACGAGCCTATCGTCGTCTACCAGGCGCATTTTCACAGTCCATGCTGCTGTCTACTCGTATACTTCTATACTAATGTTATAAAACTGCAGAGTTTGTTTGGCTGAACGCACTAATACAGCAATACGCAGGAGCTACTGGTTCGATTAAAAAAAATATTTTAATGTTGGAAGGCTATAGGCTATGTAATATCATATTTCGACCAATAGGAGCGGAGACTCATTGAAAATGTTGCATAAACAGGGAAATCCTCTTATGTGAAGCAGACGAAGTTGTCGGGTAGTTAACGATAAAATGGTTAGAATAAAAACGAACTTATAACCTTTGCTTGCTCAATCATAAACTCTTTCATGACAAAATAAGAAGACATTCATTACAATCATGATTAATGTCATTTGAAACTAATAAAGCTTAATCATTCGTGAAGTCGCGCAATCAACAGGCGAATGAGAAATACTCGTCAAATAATTCGAATTATGATTATGTATCTATGGCTATTTGAAGCAATTTAGCAGGAAGTTTATATTTACATATTAAAATTTAGCCTACTAATATAATAATATAGTCAACATCAATTATATACTATATTAGTTGACCCGCGCAGCTTTGTCTGCGTCGTCTTCGTCACTTAAGAGAATTTTCTCCGTTTTTGCAACATTTTCCATTAATGCTCCGCTTCTATTAGTCATAGCGTGATGTTATATAGCCCATAGCCTTCTTAGATAAATGGGCTTTCCAACAACAATTTTATTTTTTAATCGAACCATTCATCCTTATATTAGCGCGTTCAACCAAACAAACAAACAAACTCTTCAGCTTTATAATATTAGTATAGATGGATGACTATTTTAAGCCTATTTGTAAAACGGAATAACAGTTCCGTTATCTAAAAATAACAATATGAAACAAAATGGAGACATTTACACGTCTTAAACATATATGTAGCTTTGACATCTTAATTCCTTCACAAAAAACTGTATTTAAACTACCAACAATAGAAAATAAATGGCCAACTATATGAGCCTTATGTATTTAACAATAGCTCTTGTATTATATCTTTAGACTTATGACCTTGTGCACTTGCGAAGCGCTGCAATCATCCTCACTTATTATTCTGATAGTATTATATCGTCTGGTGATCATCCTAACAACGCATCATTATACACCATCAAATATAAAGATGTGTCGGTTTATACGTAAATTTGGTGCGTTTTTATGGCTGCTGATGGCATGTGAGTCTTCTGATGGCAAGCGGTAGCTGCTCACAATTACTTACAGTAAAGGGAGGAGAACTAAAATAGCTTGTACCTTTCAATTATGAATAAAATAAATAATAATATAACCTTTCCATTTAGCGTCAATATTACGTAAAATTCCTTATTATTCTGCCACCTGTGCTAGAATAGGATAGTGAGGGTGTCATTCATAGCTCGAAAAGCTAGGGTCACTTATACAGTCAGCCGGACAGGTGATCATAATAACCCTTTGACTAAAAACTGTTTTAAGTGATCACGTTGGCTCCGGGCATAAGGTTTCGCTTGTTTACAGCAGACCATGATGTTTTTCTTAAGGAAGGTATGGTACAATTAAAGCGTGAGATTAATTCAGAGTAGCCAAGCTTAGGAACTATTTCTACTCTACAGAAGATCCTAGGCAAACAACCTGTGTTGTGGTCCTGTGGTAGGTATGGTTAGGCTCAATAAGGACGTGCTGTATTGTCACCCCTGCTGCCAACATGCTTTGTCTGTTGCGCTGATAGCCCCGTTGCAACTTTTTTAAAGGGTTAGCAACGTACGAATTAGTCTTCTGTTACATAAGCTCACTTTCATATATCCCCATAGGTGTAGGCAGAAGTATATTTCACACATCAAAACAAACATAAGCTCATTCTCGCATATCCCTGAAGCTGTACGCAGAGGTATATTTAATGCAGGCAAACCCACAGGTGGCAACTAGCTCAGTAAATCGTATTCGGCATTAATTCTAACGATACATTGTTGTACCGGACAATGTCCAGTCATTTCACGGTCCGGACGAAGAACAATGGCGCATCGCATGTTTGTATTCGAGATGTGCTGACATATGGACCTTGAGATGTGCATGCATATTTTGTATGCGTATCTGTATATCATGTGTATTTGTCTGAGTAAACACACAGGCCGACCATATCCTGGATTAATACATAGGATACTTTTCATTAAGCGTATCCAAAACCGTGAACAAAATATTGTTACCTAATAATAAATTATAAATACTATTTGCCTTGTAAGCTTTACGATTATTTTTCACGTCTCTCGTTTAATTTGAAGTCCTTTTTGACTTATGTCTAAAGTTTAGCAAGGGAATGTATTAACGGGCAACCCGGCGCCACACGTTTTAAATGATTAATTCGTCACGATAAGAACCAGTAGGTTCGATATTTAGGGATTGCGATCGAGAATACTAACTAACAATTTGTAAATCTTCGATCTAATTAAAAAAGGATTTAGCTTGTGATATTGATCTAAATTCAATATCTCGAGGGTTTAGACAGCTATTACGATAATTTGGTTTAGCAAAGGCTGCTGTGACAAATAAATATATTTTGTTTCTTTCTTTGCATTCAGCAGCTTCTTTCCTCTTTGATTATGTTGTCTATCAATCTAATGGAGAAAATCTCCCGATATATTGCCACCAATTACTACTTAAATTTATTTAAACATACACGTAGACCACAGTATAACAATTCTGAACTCTCCAGCGACCACAGCTGCACCCGTAACATCGACGACCGCCGCGTCAACACTGTCGTCGACGACTCGCCGCGGGTTCCGCATCGCCAGCCGCCGCCGACCAGCGCTCTCGTCAACAACCATAGCACCAACGACTACGACCACACAGCAACCAACGACAAGCTCGTATGAAGATGAAGAGTCGTTGCAGGAAATCGGCGACACTGGTAAGATATCTCTCTATACAACACATAAATCAATTTTGGTTAAACGTATGGTGTATTGGCTTAAGTGGTTGCCTCGCCATTGCCACTGCGTCGAGTGTTGTGGTTCGATTCCCACACGGGACAGACATTTGTGTTATCGACAAATAGTTGTTCTGAGTCTGGATGTTCTTTGTGACCGTTGTTTAAATGTTTGAAAAGATCCCCGCGACACAGGATATATACCTAGAGCGTGAGTTAAAGAGAGTATTCAAAAATAAAAAATAAAATTAAAGAATGCTTTCAGACCTGTAGAACTCTCAAGTACAATTTATTCACACTGGCATACGTTAAGATTAATCTTTTAAAACTCGTGTAGTATTTCCGTTATGTGTAAATTAGCCTATGTTACTGTTTCTTCAGTCTTCTTATGCTGTGTTGTTGTATGCAACTTAGATATGATCAAGAAATAACATCGAAAAATCAAACAAGCTGAGAATTAGTTTCTTTTTTAATTTCTGTCTTTTACTTTGGATTCTCAAACACTTTTCAGTTGTTTTTAAAAGCCACCAAATTTCAATTCATTTTCGTACATCTTTTTACCTTTTCTTAATAGCATATGAAACGATGATGCAAAACAAAAAATATAAAAGAGGTCAAAGCATTCATAGCTTTATTGACTGTTAAATGGTGTACCACTAGAACAATATATATATAATATTCTTAATTTACAAGTACCTATATATGAATTAATCTTTAACAGATGCTATCGAAGACCCAACTTTGGAGCCAAGACCACCCAAGAAATCTTACAAGATCCAACGCAGACCCTTAACTTCTTTAAAGGATGTTGGAACTGATCAGAACCCTTCAGCGACTAACGAAGAGGAAAACAAGAGACAGAGCAAGAAGTACAGTGCTAGCATCAAGCAGAACCAGCTGGATGATCTGGTAAAGAAGAGTCAAGAAGAGTCCAGCACAGAGAGGAAGACAACTGTAGAAGGTAGGTTTAACAGAAGAATTAAATAGAAGATGTAATGTGAACGCTCCCATCAATGTTAATTTTCGATTACGTATTCATTAAAGCATGCGGTATGTTGCATGTATAGAACATTTTTCTTACTGGTCTTGTTTCGCAAACAAATAATTAATTATAAATCATTACGTTACAGACTTTATCCGTTCTCTAATTAAAATAGAGGCCAAAAATTACAACTCTATGTATTATCTCTAGTTACAGTACGCTATATTTATTTACTAAATAAGACACTAAAGAAATATTGGTCTATATGTATTCTGGCATATCTGCTAATACACAATTAAAAAACGTCATTGCATGTAACAACATATAATATACCGGCCGTATCAAGTAGGCAAACAATATATATTATACACATTTTACCAGGCTAATAGTATTGAAATTTATTTAATGTAATATTTGGTCATTTTGCTTTGACTTTGCATTATATAGAATAGTATTTGGTTCGTTATGCAATCATTCCCAACAACATAATAAATGTGGCAATTTTCATAAAAAAATCCCGTTATCAGTACAATTACGAGTCAATTTGATCAATGAATATAATTTGGTAATATTTGGTGATTACCTAATTACGTACTCCACTATAATTTTAGAAAAGGACTTTTCATTAAATACTTTAGTCAGACAATTTCATGAAAGGCCTGCAAATAGCGCCTGATATATATAATTTCGCATGTTGCACGATGCACAATATTGACTAACTCAATCCTAAACCTACTAATTGTCTTCCAGATTTTAGCCCAGAAACTGCAGTCGCGATAGCAGCTCATCAACTCATTACAGCACCGATACCAATCGTAACAGATTTTGAAGAAGACAATGTGAAACCAACGAGGAAGTCACAAACCACAGTAGAATACAAATTCACGAGTCGAGAATACAATGAATATAGCGACAGTCGAACGCCAACCTACGACAGTTACCAAAGCACACCAATATACAAAATTAGTACTATAGAAAATGACGAAACCACTGCCTACAAAACACAATCCAACTTCGAATCAACCAAAGATTCCGACTTTGATTCTACTAAAACTGCCGATTTCGATGTTCCCAAAACCACTTTCAACAAATACCCTAGTACCCCAGAATATAAAACAATAGATTATACAGATTTAGATGGTCCTAAAATTTCCACTTATGATGTGCCAAAATCTACTATTTTCCCTAACACTGCCAACACAGCGACGAACAATTACATTCGAACAACTGTCAACGACTACACCGCATCTGAATACGAGTCTCCTAAAATCACTCCAACCGCTTTCGGACCAAATTCTCCTACAACAAATGTTCCTACAAACACGGCTACAAATCCGGAATACACCAGAACTACTTTCGGAGAAGTGTACACTAACGGGCGAGATGATTTCGAAGCAAAATTATTGGCCTACCTACCAAAATCAACGGCTACTAACACTCCAACGAATACAATAACTCAAGAGTACATCAGTACTGGTAATACATATCCTGAGACTTCAACCGAATATGTCGCCAGAAATTCACCATCCTATGTGCCTAAATTCACTACTACCACTTACCCTAATACGGTAAACCAGGACTACGGCAGAACGACAGACACCAATACATTTGATGCTACTTTGACAGAGGTCAATTTATCCAAGATCTCAACTACCTTGTCTCCTCTACCAACTCAAAACTTCGAGAGAACGACAGCTACTTTAACAGCTAATTCTCCAAGAACTGCTGGCAGCTTCAGCCCAAGATCTACTGAAGCATCCCGGTTTAGAGGAAAAGGGTTTAGATCCGATGTGACTGCGAATGTGGTGACTGCTGGGTACACTGGCATCCAAAGAGGGTCAAGTAGATTCAGGACAGAGAAGCCTATACCAGTGCCAGTGGAAGACAGTGGGTATTCCACCGTAGGGTATACAGGATCCAGTCAAGAGCCGTCTTATTTCACCAGGGAGTACTTACTGGAGTCACCTGTTACTAAGACTTATGACGGTAAGTGGTTTATAAAGTAAAAAACTAAGCTAATTATTATTGTTTGAATGCTAGCATCATTTAATTTTATTTGACGATAACTAAATTGTGGTACTAAACAATTAGGTCATTTAAATAATCAATTCATCAACCATAATATGGGGTTTACACATTTTGTGGGGAATTTTGTGATCTAATATGATATGTATTACAAAAAATAGCATAATAATATGTCGGTAATACATGCCTGGTCGTTGTCTAACCCTTATGAAACACCCTTCAAATAACATTAATTTATGTATATTTTTAAAACCCCAATTATCGCAAGATTATTTTACCAACATAACGTAAATAATATCATACTCATAACTCATTCTTTCACAGAGGAATACCAATATCTATCTCCAATTACGACTCCACAAACGCCTACACCACCCATCACAAGGAAGGTCATCAGAAAGAAGATTCACCGTAAGATCTCAACCACACAGAGTCCTACAACATCTGCCCCGCCACCGTTACCAAGTTCGAGCACCACGATCAAACCACGCAGAGGGCCAGCTAAGCCTTTCGAGAAAGTTACGAAAGTACCGAAGAAGACGTATAGGCCGATAGCCAGTTATGACTATTATGATGACAGTGACGAGAAGGTGGCTGTAAAATACGTTGATGCCAAGGTCGTGATGCACGAAAATGGTGAGTTTGATTCTTGAGTTTTATAGAAGACCAGTGTATCTACTGGTGTCCTCTAGCTATTATTCGAGGAAAGAAATAATGCTATACTTATTATAAGTTTTTCCGTTCTCTCGTAATATAGGATTACCATAGTAGTTCTTTAAATATATAATAATAGTCATATGGCCTCCACTGGTTGCAAGTATAGCAGTGATATACAAGTAGAATATAGTTGGGCTATCAATTCAAAAATCCAAAGGTTGTGCTTGCCTATTCTTTACGTAAAAACTCTACTTTTTGCTTCTTAGTGCCTTAGCATATAATGGTTTCTCATGTCTATGATAATAAAGATTTTCTAATGATTCATCTACAATTTTTCGGCCTCGATGGCGTAGTGGTTAATGTAACCGACTGCAACGCCTGAGGTCGCGGGTTCGATTCCCGCACAAGACAAATATTTGTGTGCATGAACATGGATGTTTGTCTTGGTCTGGGTGTTTCTATGTATAATATGTATGTATTTACAAAAAAAAAAAGTATATATGTATGTTTATCCATTGTCTAGTACCCATAGTACAAGCTCTGCTTAGTTTGGGCTAGATAGTGTTGTGTGTATGTGGTAGAATATTATATTCTTATATTCTTAATTAGTACTCTGGTGATACAAGCATCCATAAGCTACGGTAATTACTTTCTTAATTTGCCATTGTATAAAAAAAACCTTACCATTTTCAAAAAGATCATGACCGTTATGTATGTAAATTGAGATACTATGAAGTGTTACAAGACTTAATTTTTTTTCTCACAGGTAACATCGAATGCTTGGACATAGGCAACTTCCCTCACCCGACGTCCTGCAAGAAGTTCATTTCGTGCGCGCGCATCGAGAACGGCAGTCTCCTAGGATGGGAGTACATCTGTCCGAAAGGTCTCAGCTTCGATCCCGTTGGAGGAATCTGTAACTGGTCTGCTGGACTAGGGTGCAATGAGAAGGATGCTTAAAAGGATGGGATATCACTTTAGAAAATGAAATCAAAATTAGTGAAATTTGTTTTAAAGTCCGTGGTTGGATAAATATTAGCCTTAATTACTATTGTGTTGTATCCCTCAAGGTATCTATTTATTTCAAGAAAACTTTATAATTATTGTAAAAATGTGATGTAAATTTGTTCTAATTTTAGTTTATTGAAATAAGTAGTAATACTTAACAAGCATCAGACATGTAAATAAAATCATTATTTTAGTTATAATCAGTAATCACCCAACCATTTATATTTTTTACCATTATTTCTTTTTTTGTATTTTTAAGTGTATCTATCAAAATTTCATATTTTAGTATGTGATATTTTCGTCCTGTATATCGACTGAACAAAATTTATTATTATAAAAACTATAATAAATAAAATATTGATGTAATAAAGGAGAACGCAGAAATGATGGCAACACTTGGGTTAAGTGTTGCCAGTATGACAACACTTTGTCATAGTTGTGGGAATATTTATTGACAAATGTAATGTTAGCATCATACTTTTTTACTTCTCCTGTGTTATACATACTCCTTATAATTAATAATTCTAAGTCAAAATATGATACTATTGTATCTTGATACGAACACTGCCAATTTTATACTCGTAGCTTTAGTTCGTATTCGAGTATAAAGGCGATACGAGATCCGAAATGTGTCCAATGTTTTGGTTTACAAACATTTCTGAATGTGCCTTAATTATTTTACAATTAGCTTTAAGTTTATTGTGACAATAAATAATTATAATAAATAACTGAGTTTATTTGTTGTTTTCTCTCTAGGATTTTAGGACACTTATTTATTTTATTTGGATCTCTATCAAGAAATCCATTGAATAAATAAAGTAAGAAATTGTTCCAAACCATAGGCTAAAAGAGACAACCGCATACAAAATTAAAATTAGGTAAGTACAGAGTTACAAAAAAAATTAATATTGTGTCAAAATTGAATTAATACAAATTATAAAAAAAAATTGATATAAAATTAATATAGTTTCTATAATTATAGGTAAGTAACAAGACAAAAAAACTAAAATGAGATTATTAAAATTAATCAATATGATTTAAATGCAAATATTAACAATTCCAACAATAAAAATGAAAATAATTGTATATAATTGTAGATATTTATAGAAGTATATAACTGAATATGGATGTCTACGAACTGACCGTTAATTTAGACATGATAAAACATGTGATGGTACTGGACTAGATTGGTGACGCAGCGCTAGTGAATGCGACTGCTGTGCAACAGTTCTTGGGTTTGATTCCTGGATCGGATAGGAACGTGTTCCATTATCAGGCAATTCTCATTAGCAACACAAAGTCTTCTGTACCCGGTAGTTGGCAACAGACTCTCCCTCTGTTGTATAGGACCTAATGGAGAGTGTTCTGCAAGGTCAACTAAAATTACCACTATCGTATTTATATGTAGATGACCAGTCTGACGCCATTTGACTTTTTGTGGGGCACAAAGAGTCTGTGGATCGAAACTCGGTCTGAAAGGTTGTTTTTAATAATAAGTAATATTATATATACAGTTATATATAAAACTGTCATACGTTTACCGAAATGTTATACATTGAAATTAAAATTGTTTATACGAATGGTAAAATTTAAGATATATGTCTCGCTACAAGTTGTAGCTTTAATCAAAACATAAATCAAGTCGCCCACGAAGATATCTAAGTCAATTTTACGTCAAGTGCCACATTCATTGCAAGATGCGGGGTCCTTAAAAATTGATTGTGACTGCGGTCAAACTAAGAGAAGTATAGGTACCCATATAAAAGAACACATAGCTGATGTAAAACACCAACGCTCGATGAAGCCGAGCCAACACCGATTCCTACCAACGATGCTTCACGATGCTATTGAAATCAAGAAACAGTCTAATTTCAATAGAGAAGATGCTCGGAATCTACCACCAGCTTGGTATCCAGTGATTCAGTTATTCAAACACAAGAAGAAGCAAAACACACCTTGGCTTTATGATACTTTAAGCTCATTCTGCGTAAATGAGTACACCCACAATTAATTAAATAATTGTCGGGTACTTTAAAATAACTACACTTCGAGGCAATAAGACATCGGCTTAGTCTACACGAGACCTGCTGAAAAGCAAATGTCAAGGAAAATAAATTCTAAAGTTTCAAAATTTAAATAGGATATTAGTAGTGAGGTTATTTTATTATTTAAAATTACCAAAATGTAGTTTATTTAAATAAATCGCGATAAAATCCGTATGCAGTAGTTTAATTTCGATTGTAATAAATAATTAAGACAAGGTCTAATCGTGTTAATCTGTCAAATCTTAGAATACCAAACATAATTTAAAATCTATTGTGTCCAGCCATCAGTGTGCAACTCAGTAGGTTAAAATAGTGATCTGTATTCATAACTCGCAATCTAATGTATATATTTTAGGTCTTCTAAAAGTTCTAGCTTTTGCCCGCGGTCTCGCTCGCGTAAAAGTAGGCTAAGTAAGGTTATGTTAGTAAAAGTACTTTTAAAGAAATAAATATCGCCTTTGTTATTCGGTGATAAATAATGATAATACAGCTTTCTAATGGTGAAAGAATTTTTAACATCAGTTGAGCAGTTTTTGAGGTAAATCCTTACAAACAAACAAAAATTCAAATCTTTCCTATTTATAATATTAAGTAGTATAAATTAAGATATGATCTATTGTGTTAAAAGTGTGATCAGTATATATAACTCGCAATCTAAAGTATCAATTTTAGATTTTATATGGATATAAATTCTGCTGATTCCTCGGTGAAGCCTCCTTTGTCATAATATATGACTGAAGAGATGACTAAAATATAGGACAAATGCGACATCATAATGAGTAACCTCATTATGATGTCGCATTTGTGCTATATTTTAGCGTACCTGCGTAAGCATTCGCCCTAACAGTAAATAGATCATGTTTTCCTTGTACATGTAATAATTTATAACCGTTTGAGGTAGAAATCATTATAAATTGTTTTGTTCAGTAATAAAGTCTGGATGATCAGATCTTTTCTGTTAGAATTATATTAATTGATGTTCATTTTCGTGATGTTTCGTATGTTTTTCTTATTTATATTGTGTTGTTGTTTTTGGATTGCCGATGCCGGAGGCGACGGTAAGTGCTTATTTGTTTCTACCATTTAGATTTCGAAGGTTTTCATGAACAACTACTATATGAAAATAGAATCACCGTATGAACCCTTTGTTATATTGTCGTGCAAGCTAAATGTAGTGGATTTTTATCACAATTTCATGCAATTGTTGTTATAATTGAACTTGTGGATTCTTAGTCAAAAAGTTGACCAGAGACTTTATCGAAATTATCGTATACGCGCTAACAGGGTTACAGAAAAGGACATAGGTTACCATTTATCCATAAATAGGTACTAGCCCTGAGCGACAAAACGAACAAAAGATAGTAAAATATAAAACACTCAATAAATGATTTGTATGAGCATGACTGGTGGTGAGCTCTCAGTATAAGAACAAGTCTAGTTTCATTGAAATTAAACTACTATAATATACGGATTTTATCGCGTTGTTTATTTACCACTGTATTACAAAATTTTGAAAATATTACACTACTACTACTATTGATTTTATTTGACTGTTTGACGTTTCGGTTGCTTTTCAGCAGCCATGGTCACGTGACCACGGATATTAAATGAAAACTATTCCGCGTCTATCAGTAAACAGCATTTTATCCATTGTGAGAGGAACATGATATGCGTCAATTTAATCGATGTACAGAGCATAACATGCTCTTCTTCATTGTTCTAATATACCCATGACTTCGTCCTCATGGATTACAGTTCTTGTTGATTTTACATCAACCGATCACAAAATACTTACAACACTGCCATCCGATAACTAAAAAGACGTTCGTTCCATATAACTAAACATCTTTTTAGTTAGTGGACAGCAGAACATTTCTACGGTTCTACAAAACGGAATTATGATTACATGAAACGTGGTTTAGATTATAAATGAAGTTCCAAGTTATAAAACTGTTTAAACTGCATCTACATTGCGTGCTTGCGTAAAGCTGAGAGATACATACAGACATGAAAATAAATAGGTATCTTTATTTGCATCAAAACGCGTAACATTTTTTTGAATTATATAATTACTAATCGCCAGCTAAGCTAGAATGCAAGTGTTAGGAGTGGGCCCAAGTCGGAAATGCAATGGATAGAATTTGAACCTGCGACTTCTCGGAGTCTGAAACGATTTACCAACAGTCGATTGGTCCATGAACTGTTCGTCAACATTATCTTTAAACCATTATAACTTTTCATCCACGAACGTTTCGCCAACATGTTTTTACGTCAGTGAATGTTTAACCAACAGAATAAAACATTCATTCAGACCAATAACTTTTCACCCAAAAAACATTTGGCCCATGGACTGTTCATACGACTCTTTCACAAAAAGATTCGTTTATTTTTTATTTGTAGTTATTTATATATCACTAAGGACCGGTTTTTCAATCGTCAGATAACTTTTATCTGAAGAATAAATATGGCGGTATGACATATTTTCTATACAAAAGCTGTCAAAACGTCAAACATATTCCCCAGATAAAAGTTATCTGACGATTGAAAAATCGACCCTAAATAAATCGAAAATGAGTCGAATGACATAAAATTACATTGTACATTTAGTTCTATAATAATAATAACTTAACGCATGTAATTGAATGTGAAAAGTATGTAAGGGGTTTTATCTTATTTGTGAGGTCAACTATAATACCAAAAGAAATTATTCATTAATTTAAGGCATGAGAGCTTCTGAGATATGTTATAGCAAAGCAATGTCTAGCGATATTTTATAAATAAGGCTGATAATGTTCTTGCCGTGCGTAGAGCTCACAGATGCCTTAAGGAGGCCTATCCTGTCAGCAGGGGTTCAATGCGTTATAGCTGTTTGCATAATAACTCTTTATTTCAAAGACCATTATTTCGCACAAGATTCCACCGGTGTTATAAGAATTCATAGAGTACGATAGCCACCTATCGTCATTCATGCTGTACGCTTGTTTGACACCAAAGTAATATAATACTCATTGACCTAAATTATAGGAAGGAAAATAATAAAATGGGAAAACATTCCTATGCTAAAATATATGTAACTTTTCTGTCCTACAAATATTTTTAACAATAACCACACAAAGGAAAACAACTAATTTTATTAAATAGTCAACTAATTCATATTAACATATTTTCAGAGAATTCAAGACTGATTCATCGATGGCCGGAAAAAAGAGTTTTAATAAAATCGCACGCGTATGGTCATCTGATGTTTCAAATGTTTGAATACAAACACGGTGACAGTTTGACTCTCCGTTGTTTGATGACACCTATATACATAGCACGCAAATACCGATACTATATCAATTTCACTAGCTATGGTAACTAACATTTGATAATATTAGACTATAAAAATTATAACTATGTTTCTTAAGTTCGAAGTTCGCAGCGTAAACGCAACGGTACTACGTGTCAAGTTAGCACTTGTCTTGTCTAAGCTGCGTTAGCTTCCTTAGCTACTTTTGTTATTTGATTCCAACGAGGAAGAAAATGAGATCAATGGATGCAGTTACGGTACATGTCACTACGCTGCTTATACGTTCATAGAACGCCTAGATTAGAGAAACGCTATTAGGTATATAATGTTCTTTAAAATAAGGACGCATGTTTAGGTATACAGCGTGGAAAAGACGGCGAACCATAAAATTTTGCACCACGCTTTTTTCTTTAGATACCTACTCCCACGCAAACTTCAATCTATACTTATATTATAATGATGAAAAGTTTGTTGTTTGTTTGGTTGAACGCGCTAATATCAGGAACTACTGGTTCGAATTGAAAAATTATTTTAGTGTTAGATAGCCTATTTATCGAGGCAGGCTATAGGCTATATAACATCACGTCACGACCCACGGAGGCGGTGTAGTAACGATAAACGCGGGTAAAACCGCGGGCACATCTAGTCCACTATAAAAACGCAAGATTAAGACTGCATGGGGAAAGATCTCTACGCAACGCGCTAGTGTACAACGGTTTACGTATGATTGCATTTTTGTTTCGCAGGGATTTTGATTTTATTAATAAACTGGGCCATTGATGTTATGTTATAAGTGTTATAAAATAAAAACAGAATTTTACCTAAAATATACGAGATTCCTTTCTAAACAAAATTACAAAAATTTTTACTCAGAATAATTTAATAGCCTAAATCTATTATTTCAGTTTCCGGTACACTGTGACACCCAGTTTTATGTATATAGTACACACGCAAACTAAATAGACCTACGTAAAGTTACACTAATCGCATAATATAGCACATTAATAAAAACGAATCTTCATTTCCAGAAAAAATAAATCAGAACATCGTTCTTAGAAAATTACTTCTTATATCTGCAAATAAATCTAGAATATTGAAATGCTTATTATATCAATGGCTGACCAGGCTAGAGTATGTTAAACGAAACCACGATGAAAGTAAAAATGGCTACCGGTCGATGACAGTTGCTTATGCCAACAAACCGGCATTAACTTCAAATAATCGAAGGGGAAGAGTTTTGAATACAAGTTACAAGAAATCAACAAACCCTGGTTATATCGTTAGACCGACAACTTGGTCCCACAATAAATACACCAAGCCATCGTATAAAAAAGTCTATAAGCCGACTACTTCTAAGCCGAAACTGTTTACTGTTAGTAAGACTAAACCAGCAACGTCAGTGAAAGTCCGTCAACAAGCGACAACGCTTAGACCTAAACAGCCAACGACCCCGAAAAGCCACAGAGTAGCGACATCTAGTATTGCCAATAAGAAATCGCCGGCCCCTAACAAAGCTTTAGCGACGAAGACTCCTGTCAATGCGCCGATACCAGCTTCTACGGTCCTTAGGCTAATTATAGAATACCAGAGCTCTAAGCCAACAAATGCTAAAGTTGTCAATAGGCCAATAATGGCCGCTAAAGTTGAAAAGCACACGATGAAGACTAAAAGCGGTGAGTCTATTACAATAAAACATATTAAAAGTTATGGAAAAACATATAACAAAAAGCACAGAACTCGTGGCAGCAATATTTATTTTTCGCGACAGTAATAAACTACCTACGAACTCTTAAAATGAAACATCAACCTGAGTAGAGACCCTTGCCCAGTACTGGGATGGTTTAGATATTTCAAGAAATAAACAGATACACATTAAGAATTATCGTAATTTTACTGTAATGCCTACTAGAATGGAAATTGTGAGAATATTTTAGGTTGTTTGAACCCAAAACGGTTTATGGAATTTTTATTTGAATGTCTATTTGCCGGAGCACGCAGGAATCACTGAACGGATTTTGGATAGTTGTCCCAGTTTGGTAACTTGAGGTTCATTTTTAACATATAAGTCACGTTTCATCTTATTCCGTTTAGTACAACCAGATATATAATAGATGAGTACCGCACATAAAATAACATCAAGGAGGAGTGAAAAAGCTAATAATCACTTCAGATTAATTTATATTTGTTGATACACCAGCAATGCATGTGTTTCGAATAGCATAGAGATTTTTACTTTGTCAAGTCGGCTCTTGAAGCAGTTCTGTGAGATCATGACAAAATGGTTTAGCAGGAAATACTTCGTAGGATATTTCTTGCAAGAATTTTGCCATATTTTGTCAACTGTTGTCCTATTGCAGATTGGGAGAAGCATAAAACTGTATGGATCGCAATGTCAGCTGTGGGTGTATGCATCTTCCTATTATGCCTAATTGTTGTCATATGCAAGATTAAGAAAAGGAACCGCAACGTGCAGGTAAATTAGGAGCACTTTTAAAACAAATATTGACATATACCTAAATATCTATCTACTTACTCTGGCCATAAATACTATTACAATAAAAAACAACATAATATTACATTTGAATTTGGAATCTGTCATTTTTATATGAATATTCATTGTGTTTTCTCATTTACGCGGCAATCAGTGTTAAATATTTTTGTGATATTAAAATAGAGTGGGGTGATAAAGAGAACCGAATTGCTGTGATAACATTACACAAAGAAGTTATGGCGCCAAATGCAATTTTTGAAACACTCCATCCGCTTGGTATTAGTCGAATGTTTGTGTACCAGGCTATTGATAGGTAGGTACAATGAAACCTCCTCTATTTGTGACATAAAAATATTTGGCCGTCCACGTAGTCGTAGCAGTGAAGGAGAGAATTCTAAGAAATTCTGTCCGAAAGCAAAAGATTTTATCTCGGGAAATGAATAAGTAAAATACGACTTAGAACTTGCAGCCTATGAAAGACGCACTGCTCATTATTTAAATGAAAATTTGAAAAATGAATTGTGATAAAATCAAAACAACTTCATAAGCGGTACGCAAAGGACGGTCACAGAAAATTTTTATTTACCGACGAGATTTTTTCTATTATAGCGCAATGTTCAAGCTGAATGATCGAGTTTATGCTCAAAGCTCTCTAGACGTTTAAGAAAATTTCATTTTAGAAAATTAGTTGCCCACTCAATCAACACAAATAAAAGATAATCCCGCTCAGGAGTGTTAAGTTAATTATATTTCCGAATTAGGTTGCAGATATCCTATATTATATTTTGTTATTCCAGACAAACGCTTCAAGCTGTGACCTTAAAATGGAGTGCCACTACTCAGCCTCAAAAGACCAAACTACAATCTACAGCGTACCGTTCGGTCCTGGACTCCCAACACGCAGAAATGATGGCCCAATCAACACAGGACCGAGACCAGAAAATAACGGTGAAATTCATTATGCAAGTCTTGATATCTTGCCCTCCAGCAGATTACCAAAAAAGAATGTGTCTGAAGATTCGCCTTACGCTGAGGTGTTTGCCGACGTTAGTGGACGTATCTATCCAGTCCGTGACTGAAAATGTATTCTAGCAATACAGGGAAACTATCGACACACAAGGATCTAATTCGGAAAGAGCAAAACTCATAAAGATCATGTTGTTATGACGTCTACTGCCATAATTCAGCACTGTAATGCAGCCAGCCCTTTGGCGCATGTTAAATAGTAAGGACAGCCCAGACAATAATCTAACACGGCCAAGAAACTTTAGGTGTAGGATCAACGGCTTTTCGAGGCAGGTGCACGAGCAACACCGCCAATTTTGTAACTGCGGGATGCTATTGAGAATTTTCTGACGGACAAATCAAAAAAGATTTTGTTCTAACCGGGGCCAACCATTGAGTTGAAGTGTGCTGGTTATCAAGCATCAGATAGATAATTATAATCACTTACTAAAAAAATTCCCATCCTAAGATATTCTTCTCTTAGTTAAATCAGTGCCATATATTCGGTATTGTTCTTAGGATGTATCTTTTTCTTTGTTCATTGGTCTACCGACCATTACTGAAATATATTTGTAAATATCTGCGAAAACTTGTACATAAATGGCCTTTCTTATTTTGTAAAATTGTTATTTACCATTGTCAAGCTAGCTGTAAATTTCCGAAAAGTGTAAAATAAAGTAAAATAATATAAATGTATTTACATTTTTGATCGCCTATGTCCATATATATATTTATATGGGCATAGCCGATTAAACCTTTCAAAGTTATGGAAATTGCTTTTAAACTATGTATCCACATCTTATCTACTATAGAAAAATAAACTAGAAGGATATGTGTAAGTGTGAATGTGTGAGTTTTGTTTTCGAATAATATTCGAATATAATAGAGCACAATGTGATACTTTAAATAATGAAGGAAGCATTTCACGTACTTATGTAGGTATAGCGTTGTCAACACATTCGAATACAAATACCTACGCATTACTATTGCGTAAAGATTAATACTGATCATTATAAAAATAGAACAACCAAATATAATTTATATTTATAATTAAGTTTTAAAACCTTGTTTGTTAGTTGTAGTATAGTTATTGTATAAGTAGGTTACTATGTTCAAAGAAAGCCTGTCGTATTTACCTACAATTATTTATTTGTTACCTACACTTAGTTTAAATGGTTTAAATTATATTTTATTTTTATGTTACCGTGTAAACAAGAGTTGGTAATTTATGTATTCTTTTATAAGACCATTATGTCCCACAGCTGAGCAAACGCTGCGCCACTCTCCTTCCATCTCTCTCTATTCAAAGCCGCTAGGGATCAATCTTTTTTAAAGGAGTCTATAGAGTTCATGGCTACACGGATGTCGTAGTAGTTTAAGCGGTCGCCTCGCATCGGCCGCTTTGTTTTGTGGGTTCGAATTCCACACGGGACAAAACCTTGAGTGATCCACAAATTGTTGTTCCGAGTCTAACGACCACTCCTACCACAAGTAAAAACTATCTGAAAGATAAATCGTATGCTGTCTCACTCATGTTAAGTTAAAGAAGGTAGATGGCGAGACTTTTATCTTATAGATAAATTTTGTCTTATGTTTACGCGAATGTTATAGGTACATTAAATTTAACACTTTATACGGATTTTGTCGCGTTGTTTTATTTATAGATAAATTCTATCTGGAGGTGTTAGTACAAGCACTGTGTCTTTTTTGTGTCCGTTATTTAAATTTTTGTGAAGTCGTCCGCGACATAGGAATTGTTCATAGCGCGGGAGTTGTCTTAACATGATAAACAGATCTCGCCATCGTCTTTCCTGTGTTGATAATACCAACAAGACTGCAATAAAACTAGTTTAATTATCCTAATTGTTTTATTTATAATGTTCTCTTACTAATGTTAACATAACCTATACCGATACACGTCATTTTGATTTTATTCGCGGGTGACACTCCTTCGTCGTCAGAATCTTCAGCATCATCGTTTCTTAACACCTCCAGTTTGAACATCACGCCGAAGAACTCTTTGAGGTGTTGCAGGAAGGATATCGTGTAGTCGGAGAGAGGACCCACCTGAAAATATTAAATATGAATACATTTAATAAATTTAAATAGCTTAAATTCAGTAAAGTTCAATAATAGTAGTTTTAGAGTATCAAAATTATGTAATAAAAGTTTTTTAAAATAAACGTGACAAAATCCGTATGAAGTGGTTTAATTTCAATGTATAACATTCGCGTAAACATAAGACAATATTATAAAAGAACAATCGTCAATGAAGAAAATGAATAAATAATTTGAGAAGTTATTAAAAAAATTGCAGCAGCGAATCCTTGGATGGGTAGATGCTTCGCCGACACTGTGGCAAAAACATACCGTTAACATCATATATTGTATTAATTATTCCCAAAATAATGTACAACATGACACACACATTTTAACATCAATCATACTGTATAGACTATACATACTGTCCGGTAATTAATGGATAACCTTGAAATGTCTTATAGTAGAATTGAAGGCCGTTCAGAAAAAAAAAAATGTATATATACAGGGTGATTTTGAAATCGTGTAATTCCTGTTAACCACGCATTCTACTGGTGATATAGAATAACC
Organism: Catocala nupta; assembly: GCA_963675205.1. Taxonomy (NCBI): domain Eukaryota; kingdom Metazoa; phylum Arthropoda; class Insecta; order Lepidoptera; family Erebidae; genus Catocala; species Catocala nupta. Next base: position 29,340,700 of record OY776082.1, read on the forward strand.
CTGACCATATTTTTATTTAATTAGATTTATTTTTTGAAAAATTATTATTCCGTTTTTTTCGTGTGTGCGTGAGTGTGAAATGGTGTCAGATAGTCATATGTTAACCAACCGAGGCAATTTTAATTTTTTACTAATTAAAATAAAAAAAACATATTAATAATTAATGTCGTAAATAATAACGGGCGGTCCTTTTTATTGCCCCTTATTATTTACGACATCAGTTATTGTTATGTTATTATTTTTAAATTAGTAAAATATTAAGATTGTGTCAGGTGGTTAAAATATGACTATTTGAAATCATTTCATGAAAAAAATCTGTACTCTAATTTTGCCGAAACCATTATTCTAATTAAGAAAAAATATGGTCAGGGTCAGCTATATCACCAGTAGAATGCGTGGTTAAAAGGAATTACACGATTTCAAAATCACCCTGTATATATTAAAAAGTGCAAGCTTACTTTTGACTGTCTATCTATTAGCATAATTAGTGTTTAATAATAAAACAACAAAAAACCGATAGATTTTATTCATTTATGGTCGTAGTATACAAGAAAGTTATACATGGTAATTTAAAAAAAAATCTCATGAAGTAGTTAGGATAGATTTTCTTTCATTTTTTTTCTGAACGGCCATCAGTTCCACTATAAGACATTTCCAGGTTATCCATTAATTAACGGACATTCTGTATAATAGTTTAAGTATATATGTACATATCATCCTCCTATGATGTCATTTAAAAAGAAAATCGTTACATATAAATTGCAATAATGTTGAGAAAATAAAATTATTTACGCTATCAAAAAACTAAACATGTAGTAAGTTAATGTAAATGGTTTTTTAATTGCTAGACATTTTAGGCGGATGTTTAGGTTACTAGGAATTAGTAAGTTAAGTAATCTCTAAAAAATAAACTTTCTGAAAAATCCCACTTGAAATTATTAAATAATATAAAAATAAAACTACTTACAATACATTCGCTGACATCCTTTTGTCCTAGCGCCATCCACAGCGCAAGCAGCCACTGGAAGGAGGAGTCAAGCGCACCTCCGCGGTAGATCTCGTCTAAAAGCCGCTGTGCGCACTCCCGCCCGATGTCCTCCGGTAAACTGATCTCACCTGCTCCCGGCTCTGCGGATTTCTAAACAACAGAAACACAAAATTCACATAATGTGTCTATATGTCACTGAACTCTGTCTGGCTGTACCGATCGTAATATATATTTTTGTGTGTTTGGGTGGTACTCTGGATGGTTTAGATTTACAATTAGACCACATACCCATGATCGGGTTCTAGAAATATTTTTTCTGTCGTCAGTCGGCTCCACTAGTACTTTTTATTTTTTTATTTTGCTCGTCATAATGACCACACTCCGCCTGATGGTAAGCAGTCGTGTGGTCTAAGAGCAGTGGCCTCCACATCGTCCTCATAGCAGCCGAGGCTATGTTGAGGTCTCTATTGTGACGGCCTGAGGTGCTTTTTCACTCCCCGCTTAAAGGACCCAGGATTGAAGGAAGAAGAAAACACGTGTCTTGGCAGAATCCATTCATCAATTCCATGCCTTGATCGTTCGGCAGAGGTATGAGGACCCAAACTTGTTGGTACGCACTCTAGTCGTAAGTGTAAGGATGGCATCTGAGCCCAGCACGTGTTGTTCTGGATAGGAAAGGGGTGGGCGGGATAAGGTGGAATAACTCTTCAGAGCACTCCCCATAGTATATTCTGTAGAAATTCCAATGCCATGCCAATGAGGCAATGTCCCTACGGAGTTGTAGAGGTTCCAGTGAACTCGTGACCTATGGATCTACGATGATACAGCGGCGGCGGGCTATCCGCCGCCGCTGTAACCTGTCAAGAGCGTCTAGCAACTACTGCGCGGAGCCATCCCAAAGATGAGAACAGTACTCCACGCAAGGGCGCACTTGTGCCTTATACAATAGGCACAGCTGCTCAGGCGCGAAGAACCGCCTCACCCTGTTCAGAACTCCGAGTTTCGCGAAGCTTGTTTAATGACGTTCTCGATGTAGGTTTTTGGAGTAAGGGAGCGGCAAAGATCCATACCTAAGATGAAGAGGCTGTCACGTATCACCAGTGGAGTGTTCTTCAAAGAAAGGAGGGGAAGGAACGGAGACTCTTTTGTTGAGAACGCGCATGCCTGAGTCTTCTTGGCGTTGAACTGGACCAAGTTCTTGGCACCCAATTCAGAGATGCGGTCCAAGGTCTGGTCAAGTTCAACGACAAGATCTTGCCTTTTCCCCTCAACCTCAGCCTGTTTGATCCCAGGACGTCCGAGATATCGCCCATGCACGGTACTGTCATCTGCATAACAATGTATGTTGCCGAGATTCAACATATCATTGATATGCAGAAGAAAGAGCGTAGGGGATAAGACGGACCCCTGAGGCACTCCTGCATTGACCTGCATAAATTTGGAAGCGCGACCGTCGCAAAGGACCCGAATACGACGCTTCTGCAGGAAACTTGCAATCAGCTTGGAAAGAAGAGACCGGTGCCAGAATCTATCGAAAGCTTTGGCTATGTCTAGGCTGACAGCCAAAGACTCGCCGTGCTTGTCCATAGCCTCACTCCAGAGGTGCGTGACGAACGCTAGAAGATCACCCGTTGATCGTTTAGCCCGAAAGCCGTATTGGTGATCATTGATAAACGAGTGATCCTCCAGGTAGCGGACAATTTGGGTGTTTATAATCCGCTCGAACACCTTGGAGAGCACCGAGGTGATAGCTATGGGTCGATAGTTGCCTGGCTCGGAACTGTCCCCCTTTTTGGGAATCGGTTGAACGTTCGCCTCCTTCCAAGCCTCAGGCACAGTGCCTGCGGCGTAAGACGTCCGGTATAGGCGCGTAAGTGTGGGAGACAATTCCACTGCACTTTTTTTGAGGATCCCAGCTGGGATACCGTCAAGTCCACTGGCTTTCCAAACATCGAAAGACTGCAGTATCGCACGAAAGTCACGTTGCCTGATATGTATTATAGTTGTATTGAATATATATAAATATACCCGTAGTAATATTTGGTCACAGTCAAAAATGATTTATTTATTTAAATAACACTTATGAATGGCAAAGTTATATTTAAAAGTAAAATCCAAATTAGTAGTTAGTGAGTTTACTTATAATAATCCGAAAGTAAAACTGCCATTGTGTGATGTTTACACTGAATCTATTTTGTTAATTCTCGATATATAGAAATAATTTAATCTTGAAAGCTTGTAAAATTAACTAATGTCCATTGGGACGCAATCCGATAGACCCGCAGAGATGAGAGCTAGCGCATAATTGCGAACTCTACGAGGCATTACTCTAACTTTCTAATGAATAAGATGAGAATTTTTTTGACTTGACGTGTAATAACTTTGTCGGTTTGACATAGGATTCGGATTCGATAATCGATAGGGCTGCGGTTTACGAGATCCCGAGCCATATGAACCGTAGCCATTAAATCAACGATACAAGGTAGGTATGTTATATAATAATTTATTTCTTATTCAATGTTGTAAACAAATAACATTAACTATAGTTTGACCGAAAGCGCGGTGAGATAGAGGCCGAGGAAAAAAGTTCTGACATAGATTCTGCTTCAACTTCATTTTTCGTTTCGCCATCGGAACTTGAATCAGAGTCGTTCTGCAAATTTATTATTAATGGTTCGATAATATTATCAAATCTACTATCGCGATCCCAGTATTGTAAAGTTTTAATTTTTTTGGACATGGTCATCACATTTCTGCCATTTGTCCGCCGTGAACTCCGAAAACAATTTATTCAATAAGTTTATGTTTTCATCTAGACAAGAGTCAATATGGTTTTGAGCTATGTTGTTTTTAATATCAGCCCAGACTAACTCTATGGGATTCAAATCTGGATGGAACGGCGGTAAACGTAGAACAGTGTGTCCATGGGCTTTCAGGTGTTCATCAATTCTGTACACGGGCTCTTTTTGTGTATTATCGATAAGAGGTTGCAGTTGCAGAGCTTTTGTCATAGCTTCTGAAAATTCAACACTATGGAGCCGTAACCCGTTCTACATTGCAGTTTTGAGGCTTGCTATGGTTGGCTTCTTGTCAACCTGAACGCTATGATAGGACGCGTTGATTATAGAATTCGGCAGCAACTTATCTTTTAACTTTTCATCTACCCACTTATAAAAAGTATAGTAAGGCCCGTTAGCCCATGACTCCATGACAGTCGCCGGTCTTAGCATCTGATTTGAATATCGTCAATGCACTATCAACCAAACCATTTCGACATCCAGCGTGAAGAATTACCAAACGCCGTTCATTTTCGATATCAGCGTGAATTCCAGGTTCGGGCGATGATTGCCAAAATTTGCTGACATGGTGAGTGGCGTTAATGTATGTTTCATTGAAGAAATACATGTTGCGGTTTTGCGTTCTGTAAATTTTTCCGCCACACTGTAATATTAGGCTGCTCTATAAGATGTCTCCTCGATTTGCATTTTTGGAATCGGTCCCCATTGTGTGTAAAAGGTTTCTTAAAAATTCTCATCCATAAATTAATATGCCATCTTGTTTCAAACTTGATAGTAGCTTACGGACACTTGGCACTCTTTTTTCAAATTCGTAAAACTGATTTATTTATTTTTATTATTTTTTCTTCTGATAACTCCTAAATCAAAATCATCAACATGTTTTTCTTTATAACTTTTGGTTTCTAGGCAAATTAAATTAAAATCGGGTCAAATTTTCAGTTGATGAATAGCCCGCTTTTATCACATTTCTTACGGTTTTTTCGCAGTACCCCATAGCCTCCGCCACGATTTTGGCAATACTCGCATCACTTTTATATTCAAAGCTTTCTCTGACTACTTTTCTTTTCTTAAAATATTCGGCCACTTTAAAAATGACGGTCTTGACATCACGATGTAACGCACGACCCATCTTTGTATATTTATCTCATGTGCGTCTGACATAGACAGTCCGGTACAAACAACTACCGCCGTGGGCGTTGACGGCAGACTGATGCAATATTTAGAGTCTTATCTATGGACTGATGGAACGGAGCAGCTGATACTCGCCCCCGTCTCGCCGCGCGCATACTTAAGGCGCGGTTCAGTGGTTACGGTCAAATTATAACTAATAAGATGTCTAACTTTGCTTGGCCTGGTAGTCCTTACATCTGCCTAACTAACCCAAGATGCCGTGAGGATATCCTCGTTCGTACCTACAATGATAGGCATATGTCTATGATTGTAGGTACGTGCATACTTGCAGATTACTTTATAACCACAAGAATATATAAAAATCTCGTGTCACGGTGTTTGTGGTCGCACTTCTCCGAAACGACATGACCGATTTTTAGGAAAATTTTAATGTATATTTGGAAGGTATGAAATAGGTTTTAAAGTATATTTCATACCGCTAGGTGATTAGGGTGTCCCTTTCGAATGAATTTATATAGCAGAACAACGTCTGCCAGCTCAGTTAGTTAGTTTATATAATAAATGTGTACGAACCGCCTCAGTGCAGTAGAAAGTTTTGTCGTTAGTCTCAGCAACGAGACTGATGCCGAACCCAGGACTCTTGCCTGCGTTGGAGCCTCGGCACTGATCTGTGTTTATGTACACGTCCGGCAGAAACTTTAACATCACCTGTGAATAGTAATGTATAATATCAACTAAGTATGGAAAGCCAACCATATAGATATATGTCATAGGTGCATAGAAAAACAATCTGAATTCAATGCTGCAAATATTTGTGATTATTGCAAATGTAATGAACGAAGAAATCATGTGGAAACTTGCTTGTTTAAGAGTGCTCCACAATATTTTCAAAAATGTGTGAAGTCTGCCAATCTTTTTGGGCTGTGTGGTGGACTATATAACAGCTTAACCCATAGTAAGCAGATGCCATGTCCAGCAGTGGATCAGCATATAAACAGGACTGATATGTAACCATTAATTGGTAGGCTGATTTTATAAATTAATTCAGCAATGAGCATAACTACTAAGCAGTAATCATACTCATTAGGGGTAAGCACCCCTAAGAGATCTACAGCACTGGCTATACCATAAGGCGACCGAAACAGCCGCCCCAGGCGCAAAGATCCAGATAGCACTTTCTGCGACTTGACGATAACAAAAATAAATAAGAAGCAAGCAAGCCAAGCGCCCTAATTGGATCTCACTCGTTCCTAAAACCTGCCTCCATCCGGCGCTGAATATACAAACGCCATATGTATCAAAGCAACTAATATCTAAGGCATCAACTCACTCCTTTAGCTGCATCAACAACTCTATTCGCCATTGTGGGCGATACACGTAAAGCATAGACAATCCCTCGTATTCTTTTGACTAAACCCCATGTAGTCCATTGCAGGGGCCGCAGGTGTCTTTTGACGGGACATTTGAATACTACCTCACCACCGCCTAGAGGCGGAGCACCTAAATAAAACAATATAGAAAATGATTAAAACTGATTATAAACATTTTTGTATTGCATGAATTGCATGGTTAAAATGGTCGCCGGCGTGAGTTGTCTTTATATAAAGCAACTTGTCAATACTTGTAAGGAATGAATTCATACAAATAATAGGTTTATCAGGTATACCTTGCTAACACAGATTAGATTAAATGAAACTAGATAGAACATAATTCTACTAGAAATAACCTACACCATCAAAATGGCAGAATTAGAGGCTACAGTTCAATCAAAAACATGTACACTGTATTGAGCCTAAACACTGGCTCATGTTTTGTGCTCACTAAAAAGATGTTAAGTGATATGGAATGCATATGGCTTAACTTATTTTTAGTTAGCAGATGGCAGATAGGTTATCCAATATGGGCTATTAGTTTAATCACTTTAGAAACAGAAGATTTGCAAAAATAGTATCTCTCACCTCTCCTGACAACTTTGAGTTCTAATCCATCATCCACTAATATAAACTTGAGCAACACTGGCAGAGCTGCCGTCTTGATCTTGTCCACTGAGACATCTAGATCACTATGTGTGACACCCTGGAGCACTGCGTTCATCGGCTCCTTGCAGAACGGTCCCAGGGCTAGCAGGACTTCTAGGTAGTACCCTGGGCATGTTAACATAAATAATGATAACCAGCATTTGTGTAATGAATTACTTTAATATCATAATATATTATTAGTTCTGTATTAAACTGTTCCACTACAGTACTGGGCACTCGTCTCAATGTAAGGAGGGTAAGGTTACTTTATATTATATTTATAAAACATAATAACTATGAAATCCTGCCATGCCTTTGTATAAGTTCAAAAGTTTTTCGAATAACAATATTGTTCATACAATATTGTTATTAAAAATAGAATATACACCATATTTATATTACTACATATTTAAGTTAAAAATTAAAAGCAGTTATGAAGAAATCATAAATATTTTAGTTTATAAAAATACAAGATGTATAAATACAAAATTTAAAATGCATCATACCAAAATAATAATTAATGGGACCACATTTTTTTTGGACATTTATTCCATCTTAATATTTGTAGTACTTATAGACAACCGTTATTTCAGATGGTACTCAGTATTCAAGCAAGCATTATTTAGAACAACATATCAAACTAAGTCAAAATAAATAGATTAATAGGGGCAAATGAAAAACACATTTAAGTCCTATAATCCATGTTGTAATTAGTATAAAAAGTATTATTTAAAATGTAGTACTAACCTATGCCTCTCTGGGTACTACAACTGTGTGAAACCTGTCCACCGACCAGAATCCCAGGTTGGAAAAACACCGATGTGCCCGTTTGACTTAATTCCACCCTCGTGCCATTTGTTACCTTGTCCAGAAGACGTATCAAACTGACTTCGTACTCTCGAAGACCCGGGTCGTCTTGCGTACTTCGGATCTCCTCTATCTTTATAGAACGGCCACTGAGCGTGGATAGCAGCAGTCTCTGGCGAAAGAAGTTACTGCCTTTGTATTTGAGGACGTCATTTTGCACTGTGGCTGGCATATTTAACTAGAGTTTTAAAAAGTAGTAATGTAAACATGAGCCTAAATAAAAACACGTGTGTGAAGTGTCATGGCAAGAACAGATAATAGACATTAGATCTGTCAGATTCTGTCACAATAAACCAACGTTTCGTTCGATATATTTTGTTTAAATTATTGTAAAAATATTTTATGCTTGAGGTTGGTGGTAGATCTTGACGCTTTGGACAGGACTAATAATATATATATATGTCTTTAATAATAAACATTTGTTTTACTATATATGTGTATAAAATTAAAATATTAATTAATTAATTGAATTAACGTTTTTCCAATCTAGATTACCGAAACGTCGCGACGGAACATTTATTCAAATTGTAACATTGTGGTTTGTCGTTTGTTAAATGTCAATTGTCATAACAAAGCTAAACGTGGTAAGATAGATCGTTTTCAGAATCTTCAATGGAACCAACTGCATATCAGGTGAATGAGAAAGCAAGACATTAAAAATGAAGGTAGCCGTTGGAGACGTTGTTCTACCGGGAGACCAGTGTGAGGAAATCGCTATAGTTGGTGAAAAAAGTAAAGTTATACTTGGTCCAGGACTACGCAAAGAAGTCGATGGCATTTTTATCACTAAAGCTGGAACATTAAAAAAGCGATCTCCAAATACATACTGGGTAGATAACTATCAGAAGCGGTATATTCCATCGCGAGGCGAGAACGTTATAGGTGTGGTAATACAAAAGGCTGGAGACATATTCCGTGTCGATGTCGGTAGCACTTGCTCGGCTTCACTGTCGTATCTCTCTTTCGAAAGTGCTACGAAGAAAAACAGACCAAAGGTGAATATCGGTGACGTAGTTTACGCAAAAATGCTGATAGCCAGCAAAGATATGGAACCTGAAATTGTATGTGTCGATTCCCACGGCAAGAAGGGACGTCTAGGAGTACTGGAAGACGGATTTGTTTTCAAATGTTCACTAAACCTTATTAGAAAGATTTTGAATCCGGGATGTCCATTACTAAATTCTTTGAAAAATGAGTGGCCTTTCGAGCTAGCTGCAGGCATGAATGGGAGAATTTGGATAAAAGCAAAAACCATGAAAGAGACAATTGCATTAGGAAATGCAATATTAGCTTCGGAGTATCTAAATTGTGATGAAATTAAAAGTATGTGCAGCAACATTGCTAGTATACTAGCTGGCCATGTTTCCTAGCACTAATGTGCACAATTGTAATCAAATGATATTTAAATGTGTTGACAACACTAAATATACAGTTTACATAATTTGCACTGTATTATTGACCATGCAAAGTAGGTATTACGTTGTACAGTACTGTATATGAATATCATTTGAATGCAAATATGTGCATCACTATTTTACAACCATTGTATTATATTTGATAAATATATTGTATAAGTTTGAATACAGCTCATTTATTTTTGTCTCCTTGAGTAAAATGTGTTTAGTAAAATAATATCAAGCATATACATAGGTATGTTCTATATGTCAAAATAAAGGGAAAAATATGTTGTTTACAGTAGAGAGACATTCCAAATCAGTAATTTTAAAAAATGGCCATCTTTTACTTACTGTCCTCTCGATTACCACACCAGTATGACACGGTTATGTTATCTATATATACAGGCACAGTCTATGACCAGCACTGGACTGCAATGGTCTGATAGATTGATTATATACAGAGGTGTATATAAATACACATGACTTAGGTTGTTCAATTTTAGCACAAAGGAAATCAAACTTATTGAGTGAGCAAAATATCTATCTATCGCTAGCCATACAGATTTACCCATAGTGAGCAAGCAATATTTTAGGTCTAAAGTAAATGAATTATAAGAAGCAAGTAATTTGGAGGGTAGATACAAAACATTTTATTATCTATCCTTAACTGGTGTTCTTTATATTAGAAAGTTATTTGTAAATTAATAAAAACAGAATCTTGAAATTATAATATATGAATGTTTATTATTCATTTTCATAAACTGCTATTACATAATTGGGACATTTAATAATTATTCAAGGAGTATTATGGTTTCATGGATGCTCGGTAAATCAAAATTGTCAAGTGTCACGGTTGCTGCAACAATTTATAGGATTGTGTAGGTATTATAGAAAGTTTACCTATACCCAGTTTACAATAATTGCGGGCCTTTATCTGATCGTACGAAAAATAATGTCGTTGGAATGTAATAATGTTCAATCACTGCACTGATGGTATAGTGGTTTAAGATGTAACCATAACTGCCACTGTGCCGAGTTATGTGGGTTCGATCCTCACACAGGACAAAAAATTGTGTGGTCTACTAATAGTTGTCTCGAGTCTATATTCCACTTGGTTAGGTACTTAACTAAGTTGAGTTAGTTAGTTAAGTAGGTACCTAACCAAATGGAGTATAGGTGTTCTTTGTGTTTCAAATAGTGTTGAAGGCAGTATTTGTGGCATATCTGTAAGGAAATTCTTATTAACAATATAGTTTAAAACTGCACACAGTAATAAACCTCCTATGATTTATGCAAAACTTAAAACTGATGGAACGTTCGAAACGTTCTGTCGATTACGTAGACACTAAAAACACTACTATTTCGATGGCGTAGCGTTAGTGAATGCGACTGCTATGCAGGAGGTGGGCTTCGATTCTAGAGTCCAGCAGTGTTTTGGAGTTATGCTGTTAAGAAATTGTCATATACAGCACGGGGTTTGTGTATGACAAAACATCTAGCGAAATTTGTTTACTAAGTAGACACTAAAAACACTACTATTTCGATGGCGTAGCGTTAGTGAATGCGACTGCTGTGCAGGAGGTGGGCTTCGATTCTAGAGTCCAGCAGTGTTTTGGAGTTATGCTGTTAAGAAATTGTCATATGCAGCACGGGGTTTGTGTATGACAAAACATCTAGCGAAATTTGTTTAAGTTAGTAGAAGTAGCTGTTCAGAATATAACGTTGCTGCGAGTTACTACACTATAGGTACTCCATTTGGTTAGGTACATAACTAACTAAACTAAAGGTATACAATCTTGATGTGACATTACACTAACACATATTAAACAAATAAACTAACGGTTCATTACGGGCCGTAAGGCGCGAGCGCTCATCGAACATTCGAGAGAATAACCGACGCCATTGTGAACGCACGTCCAAATGTTACAGTTTATCAAATTCAGATATTTCATCGTTCATGTCAATTGTAAATGCGGACGGTCAGGGTGGCGGCGGCAATGAAGACACAAGTTGTACGGAAAAGAACTTATATTATCTTTTTAATGCACGTTTCAGCGGTTAGAATATGAATGCCCTAAAATAAAATATTCTAACCGCCGGTATTTATACAAACATTTGACCTAATTTAATACTAAATTCACAAACTCAATTGATAATATTAAACAATTATATATACATACATATACAATACAATTATATATAATTACATACAATTATTACGTAGTGGTTAGTGTAACCGACTGCCAAGCCTGAGGTCGCGGGTTCGATTCCCGCACAAGACAAATATTTATGTGCATGAACATGGATGTTTGTCTTGGTCTGGGTGTTTCTATGTATAATATGTATGTATTTACAAAAAAAAAAGTATATATGTATGTTTATCCATTGTCTAGTACCCATAGTACAAGCTCTGCTTAGTTTGGGCTAGATGTGAGAAGCTTGTGTATGTGGTAGAATATTATATTATAATATTATTATTATAATTATGTAACATTATGGATTTATTACACCGGAAGCAGAGGCTGTGACAAAATTATGCCTAACCCAAAATCAGTAAGAATCTAATAGCTTCATCATTATATTATACCTACATAGTAAACAAAATGATTATAGGATTTATTATTCGACATAGTGTAAGAAAAAGTACAGAGATCAGTAACAATACGTACTATTTATTAATCGCGCCGTAAGCTTACAAGCGGAAGGCGCCAAGCAAATAAATATAATTAAGTATAAAGAAATATGAGATAACTATTTAGATAGGTACTTGATTATAAAATTATAAAACGATAATAGGTTTTAATGTACATATATCATATATATAGACATAATTCCACGCGTTGATTAATCTGTAATAGAAAGAAAATTTTCTGATCTAAGAAAATAGGTAATTATTTAATCTGTAAGAATTTTAATTAAATAAAATCTTTAATAAAGAATCTTTAATAAGTGTTACGCAATAAAATAGCTCTATAAGTAGTCATAGTAATCACTTAGTTTATAATGTAATTCGTAAGTTTTTATATACAAATAATAATATTTTAGTATTGTTTTAGAATTTATATCTATATTATACAGAATGTGCCCTTAATGCCTGTGGCACAGGTTTACCCTAGTACCCTCCTTATACAGTGTGAGTCTTTATAAAGTGCACATATTAAAAAGGGTGAAAATATAAACAATTTTATCGACGGAAAAAATGTTAAAAAAAATCTAAAGAAATTTTTAATATTTTTATGGGCCTTTTATTTTTTTTACTCTTGTCTTGGTACCCCATGTAAACAAACTGTTACTACTTTTAAACTAAATGTGATATTAAAACAAAACAAAATTAATAATGATCTCTAATAATAGACCAAACTAATAAAGCCATAATTTATTGAAAAATAAACCTCATAAATTAGTTATCAATGATTTTTTGAAGAAAATTTTGTCTACCAATTTTTGCAATAAATGTAAAATTTATCAAAAAAATGTCCCCTTTACCCTACTTTTTTCTTATTTTATGTTATTCTACATCGTATTAGCTAGTTTTTGGTAAAAATCCCATGGTTGTAGCTAAAACACAACATTTGCTATCAGAGGCTAAAAAAGAGGCTCACTGGGTGTGTTATTATTATTAATTCGAAAGGATAAATAAATTACTTTCTTATAGAGGCTATGTGATTCATAAAACAAAGAAGCGTAGGTTAGGTTAACCAAATCATTTATTATTTCACATGAAACTTAAAACTAATGCATTAACTGCTCAAAATGTCCGCCACGCTGTTGTAAACACAAAAACATACATTTATTGCAAAAATTTCTTCAAAAAAATCATTAATAACTAATTTCTGAGGCTTATTTTTCAAAAAATTATGGCTTTATTAGCTCGGCCTATTATTCGAGATTATTATTAATTTTGTTTTGTTTTAATATCACATTTAGTTTAAAAGTAGTAACACTTTGTTTGCATGGGGTACCAAGACGAGAGTAAAAAAAAATTAAAAGTAGATATTTTTTTTTTAGATTTTTTAAACATTTTTTCTGTCGTTAAAATTGTTTATATTTTCACCCTTTTTAATATGTGCACTTTATAAAGACTCACACTGTATATATTACCTTTACGATGTAACCTAAGCTCTGTATCTTTTTGTACCAATTTAAGTTGAATATATGATTATTTTGATTTGCTTTTATTTTCACAGCTAATCGGAGAGAAAACTGATGGCACGGGCCTAAGCCTAGTGTACATTAATAATAGGTTGTGATTGAGTTGTGAACAGAGTGGCTATGTGTGTTACAGGGTGTGAGTAGTCTGATTCTCATTGTAAAAAAATGTCCTTACTATTCTGCAAGTGTTTAGTATGACTGCTTTTTGTAGCAGGCAGTAGGTCTTAGGTGGTAGTTTTAAAGTTTTGAGTGATTGGTGTAGTTGTTTGGATATGACTCCAGTAAGTAGTAGAAAGAACAATAGGGACGATAGTTACTTTTTGTAGATGCCAGAGTCGAGTTATTTCATCTTTTAATTCTGTATATTTGCTAAGTTTTTCTGCTATTGTAGTTATGTTGTATGTGTTTGGTACGACAATGTCTATTAAATATCCTGTTATAGTTATCTTGTTTGTCAAGGTTATGTCTGGTATATTATAATGGATGATTCGATCAGTAAGAATGGCTCGGTCATAATATAGTTTTGTTGTGTAATTCTCTAAAACAGTTTGCGGGCTATATTTATAATATGCTGTAGAGGTTTCTATGAGCTTATATTGATGTGCAAGATTTTGGTGTATAATATTGGGTACTTGTTCATGTCTATACTTATAGTCAGTTTGGACAATTGATTTGCAGGCTCCTGTGATGTGTTGGATTGTTTCTGGAGAACTATTGCATTTGCGGCAGGTGTCAGTTGTTAAATTCATGAATAAATGCTTTCTGTAGTTTTTGGTTTCGATTATCTGGTCTTGTATAGCGATCATGAATCCTTCAGTTTCTGGGAAAAGTTCTCCTCGGCTCAGCCACGCGTTCGTTGCTATGTCTGTACTTATTTACTTTATTTCTTCCATGCAGAGATTTTTGGATCCATTCTGATAGCTTGGTTTTTCGTCAGCATTTCGTTATTCTGTTTAGCGGGGTCCTTTAGGTTAACTTCTGATCCATTTGTACTATTGACTTGTGGAGTGTAGATAATTGAGATTTGCTTAAGAAATATTGCCTAAGGGTCGTTATTTGCTTATTATGTAAGTTTAGAATGTCTATGAGGCCTCTGCCTCCTTCTTTTCTGTGCAATATAAATCTTTGTAAACAAGATCTTGGGTGATGTTTTCGAAATTTGGTCATTGTAGTGTTCAATTTTCTCTGTACATCCTTGAGTTCGGTTTCTTCCAATTTATTACTCCAAAAGAGTAAGTGAGTAGAGAAATGACGAAAGTGTTGATGGTTTTTATTGTGTTTCTAGAGTGAAGTTGCGTTTGCAGTATCGTATTAAGTCTGTGTTGAAATTGTAATGTCAATTTTTGTTTGGTGTCTTTGTGATGTATTTGTAGTGATTGTTTATATCCGAGATATTTGTAAGTGTCATGCTCGTCTAGCGATTCAATATCTTCGCCTGTATTTAGCGTGTATTGATGATGATTAGTCTGACCTGCTTTAACTGAGTTTATTTTACATTTATCTATCTCAAATTGCATCTTAATGTCATTTGTAAATTTCTCTACTAGGTTAGCTAGATTAAATAATCGTCCATATAAAGCAAATGATTTATTATATTTTTCTCTGTAGTAGTGTGTCTGGGTGTTTTTGTGTCTCTTAAACGGTATCCTACTGTAGTTGAGTTTAATATGTTAGAGAGAGGATTTAAAGCAATGCAAAACCACAGTGGGCTTAGCGCGTCTCCTTGAAAAATACCTCTCTGTATCCGGATCGGGTTTGTTTCTATTGTGTCCGTTGGGGTAGTGAGTGTAAATACAGTTGACCATATAGACATGATGTTTTTAAAAATGCAGTTATTGTGGGATGTATTTTGTAGATATCCAAAACTTTTAATAGCCACGAATGAGGTACTGAATCATAATTATGCTTTTTTTGTAATCTATGTACATGCTAAAAATATCTGATTGTGTTTTCTAAACTTGTTTAAGGATAACTGAATCTATAATTCATTGTTCCTTGCATCCTTGACTAAATTTACGGCATCCTTTCTGTTGTTCAGCCAGGATATTATTGACATCAATATGTTCATATATCAATTCTGACAGGCAGGATGTGGTTATCTTGTATAAGGTCTGTAGGTAAGTGATAGGTCTATATTTGGCAGGATCAGAGGGATCATTGCGGTCTTTAGAAATCATATATGTTTTACCTAATGTTAGATATGGTGGTATAGTGTTGGGGTTCTGGATGAAAATATTAATGTAGTTGTGTAAGTAGCTGTAAATGTAAGTAAATTTCTTATACCAATAACTATGAATGAAGTATGACCCTGGTGATTTCCAGTTGTGTAAATTTCTTAGTACTTTTAAAAAGATTTGAGGGGATATATGCTCAAACGTCATTGGTTAAATGTTATAATTTGTAATTACTTCAAATTACAAATAATAACATATTTTAGTGTTAGTGTTATGTTGAATAGGGTCTGTCCATATCCTTGCCCAAAAATATTCTATAATCTCTGGTGTGGGGTAATTCGGCATATCATTTGTGACGTTTTCTGGGCTATTAGTAGTTTCGTATCGGATGTTGCGATAGAAAAGCTTTTCGTTGTAAATGAATTGAGTGTTTTGTTTCTTTCTACGTGTAAAGTTCGCATACCACACAAATTCAAATATTGAAGGCATAGGCTTAAAGTTCGCATACCTCACAATGACTGTTGGCATAGGCACAAAGTTTGCATTCCACACAAATTCAACACCAAATCATCATTCCGATGACCACGTGGCGGCTGTCGGTTGTCATTGACCCATTAATTTTGGTCTGCTCAATTCATGTGTAACCATTCGGCCGTTTTCTATCTTCTCTTCGAACCACAAGACGACATAAAACTAGCTTGAATAAAAAAAATTAAGATGATTATTTACAGACCTTAAGATTGTATCGCTCTTACCACCTCAGTCAATACTTCAGTACTCATAGCATCTGGTGTCACTATTAACGAATGGTCCTGTGAAGGGTCCTCCAACACTTTCAACCGTCAGTCAATATTCTCAAACGATTGACGGACGGTAGCCAAAAAAAAGACTCGCATATTTGAATGGCTTTACAGATCGCGGAACGCTCGCGATCTTGGACGTAAAACGCGTTCTTCTGCCACAATTGTGCCAATTATGTGACAGCGTCATGTAGGTAGACCTAACCTTTAAAGAAAATTTTATTTGCAAACGCCAGAACCTAGTTCTATTATTTGTGAGCAAAGGAATCTTTATTCCACTTCTGATGCCAGTAATCAGGAGTCAAATAGCCTAAAAAAATTACAAACGTACTTTCATTGTTAAACAAATAATTATTCAACTTTGCAGGATACTGTTATTGTAACCGTTAATTAAAGAAATACATGCACATATAAAGTTAAACATAATAATTGAAATAACCCAACAACTATCACACCGTACGTCCGTTCCGTCCGCCGCTCGATGTCAGTGACTCGTTGCGCGCTGAACACGCTTTTATAACCCGCTCGATCGGATGATTCGTCACTTGTTTACGACTTCCATAACCAACCATATTATTAGAGTATTAGTAACAGATGAATAAACGATTACAAATCAGTATTTATAAACAAATGAATCGAAAACATGTACTGCCATTTCCCATTAACACGTTCCCCTAACTTCCTTTCTCCAAACTTCACGATTATTTATCAGTTTAATATAGATAATACAAAATGATAATACTGATTTTATAAACGTGTTTAGCTCCATCTATCAGATTTTGGAGTAAATTATTTTTATTTAGTACATTAAACATCACAAATCGATATCGCGTTTCAGCGCCATCTATCGAGTTATTATAATACTAAACGTTAAAGGTAAATATATTTTTATTTGATATCAACACTATATATACCAAACTTCTTACGACAATTTTGTCAATTACCTTAAGTAAGTGAACAGACATAGCTTAATTAGCTGAATGTTATTATTTTGAGATAGATGTGTGTAACCTAACCTAACTTGGGAACAGATTTTTATTTGGGATATCTGATTTCTACCGGGATACAGTAGATCCCTTTTTCTGTACTCCAGGCATCATGTTGTAATTCATTCATATTAGTACGCCGAGTTGTTATAGCGGACCAACGTTTATAAGTTATTTTTGTATCCTTCGGGAACAGTACTTATTTTCTGGATGAAACCCTATGTATATGAAACTATATGTCCTTTTCTGTACTCCTGACAACGTGTGTGCGAAATTTGATGATGATCGGTCCAGTAGTTAAGGCGTAAAAGCGTAACAAACAAACTCACTTTCGCATTTATAATATTAGTTAGGATTAGGATTAGGATATGTATCTAATACCATATATCAAAATTAAAAAAATCGCTGCGCTATATTTTTTTATTATACATACATATATAGTTTTCAGCTCTAGCACCGCTAGTACTTAGGGGGTTTAAATTTTTATTTCCCATCTGTCACCGCTGGTGGCAATTGGGAACAAAAAGAGTGGTTACTCCCAATTACCCATTTGATTGCCAGCAGTGGTGGCAAATGGGTAATTTTATGGGTGGAATAACCCCAACGCGTGTTGTTTTATGATGATCGGTTGACTAATTAAGGCGAGAAAACAAAACATACAGACTCACATTCGCGTTAAAGATCAATTAACTTTAAAAAATAAAGTCGTCGCATAACACACACAAGCAGCGATAGCCTAGTGGGAGACAGATGGACTGCTGCTCAGAGATCCCGAGTTCGATCCTAAGGCGCGCATCTCTGACTTTTCGAAATTATGTGCGTATTAAATACTTAGTTAATAATCGCTTGCTAACGGTGAAGGAAAATACTGTGAGGAAATCTGCATATCTAAAAGTTCTCTATAATGTTCTCAAGGATATGTGAAGTCTGCCAACCCGCACTGAGCCAGCGTGGTGGACGATGGTCTAATCCTACTCACACTGAGAACAGGCCCGCGCCCAGCAATTACAGGGCTGATAGTATTATAATTGTCACACAAGAACTTTAGAGACATTCAAACAACTTGATACAAAAACAGCCAGACATGGAATAACTATTTGTGGATCACACAATTGCTTTTTGTCTCAACTGGGACTAAAGCCGGCGTAATAGCAGTGGCGAGGAGATCTCTTATACCAATTGATGGATTTACATAGTTTTCACTGATTTATTAGTTTTAGTCTATATTTTAATTTTATTATTAATAAAACAACATCATGAAATAGCAATGGAGAATTGCTGAGATTCGTAATGTGATTTTTGAACGAATAATGACTGTCAAAATTAAGAAACTGACATTGGCGTTACGCTGTTGCATCGTTTAGCATTATTATGTTCTGTCTTGCTCTGCCTTATGATAAAAATATTATGTTATCCTGTTGTCATGGTCCCGTATTCCGGACCGACCTGAAACATCGGTTGGATGAATTGTTTTCATTTGGCCAAAACTTTCCAAGTTATAAACAATAGTAAAATAATCTAAGAAAGTAAATAAGTTACAACGTTATAATACGATATTACGTTGAACATCATATTGTACAGTCAACTTTAACATGGAATTTCCAACCCTCGGGGAACACTGCCAGTATGAAGACTGTAACCAGACAGATTTCTTACCACTACAATGCAAATGCGGGAAGGTATTCTGTCGTGAGCACTTCAATCAGCACTGTCTCTCTGGGGACTGCGAGTTGGCGCCGAAACCGAAGGAAGTTAACCTTCAAAATGATGACCAAATATTCAGATGCTCTGAGAAAGGCTGCAGGAAAGGAAATCTACATGAAATGTTATGTGCAAAATGCGGTAAACATTATTGTATTGAACATAGATTCCATCCGTGAGTATACAATATAATTTATTATTGTTAAAAGTCATCTCTTGCACAAAGGGCAAGTCTTTGTGATTGAGACACTAATATAAGCAGTATCTTATTTTATAACATCTATTATAAAAATACGCGACATTCATACTGTTTATGGGTTGTATTAACACAGATAAAGTAGTGGGGTAAAATCACTACACAATACTCTGCTGTCACACCCCTACAAATGATTTACCTCTGGGCTTTGTTTATCAGTATTTTTTAAACAGAATAATGGCATACATTTATGGTTTTGTGCCAATAACTCCGTAACAAAATAACCCTATAACAATTACATCAACAGACTGCAATGCAGAGGGTCTCGGGTTCGAACCCACGTCACGCACCTCAGACTTTCAGAAGTTATATGACTTTTCGAAATTATGTGCATATTGATTCACAATTATCGCTTGCTCCGTGCCCCGGAGAGCACGTTAAGCCGTTGGTCCCGGCTGCCATGAACATCTATGGCAGTCGTTATTGGGAAGTCAGTGCCCTATAATATCCTGACACTGGTCTAGCCTTAGAGTATCGTTAGCCTTCGGGTTGCGGAGGACAGGTAGCAGCCGCTCCGTGTAAAAACTGATATCCAGTCAAATCCGGTTAGACCAGAAAAGCCGACCCCAAGTGACTTGGGAATAATAAAGGCTAGAGAAATAAAAATAATTTTAATAAGCATAGAATATAATAAGCATAATAGTATGACTCAACATACTTATTTATTTATTTTACCATATACCAACTATCTTTACTAACTTAGAGAAAATAATAAATACAATTACCCAAAATTAAATAAATCTAAATTCATAATTCACACAAAACTTAAAATTCTTCAAAACCAACAATACCAACCTTAACAAATAACAATAGGCTATCATTAGGTATATGAGGTAATAAATAATATATACCTTGCAAGCTCACTCTTTCATGCACCAAATACATCCAATTTCTTGTGTACATTATTTAGAGTAGGTACTTATAGCACGTGTTAAGGGGGTTTTAGCCAGCCAATTGGTTCTGGCTCTTGGCACTGCGAGCATTGGTGGGCGCCGTCGTCGTCCGGTACAGCTAAGTATAGTCCCTCTAGCACTCCCGGATTCGTCTCTTTACCTCGAAGTAGCCTTATTAAATAAAATACTAATGCGAACTCCCGTCGTACTCGTAATTCATTGTATCCTACCATACCCAAGACAAATAAAGTAGGGTACATTAGAGGATAGAGCGGGTATACGCCGTACAGTGTGTGATAAAGGTGACGCGCAAATTTATTCTGCACCCGTTCCAACATCACCTTATATTTCGCCTCATGTGGAGCCCATATAATTGCACTGTATTCTATGTGAGTTGACTAGAGCATCATATAGTACTTTAACTTCTATGATGTTGGTAAACCCTCGTGACTGTCTTAGTACAAAGGCTAAATTTTTGTACGCCCTTTTACATATATTCGTTACTTTTCGCGAAATGTCAGTTCCGGTACTTGTGTGGCTCGTTGTATAGGCTTCGTGACCATCTTATACTCGTATTGCATTGATGTTCTAGCCCGTGTAAAACTCATTAAGTCATTACTGAACACTTGGTGGGACACATTGAAATATAGTTTATTTACCTTACTCCACTCAACTATCCTGTCGATATCGTCTTGCATGCGTTTACAATCTGACTCATCTTTAATATTGAGCAGCAATTTAAGGTCATCTGCAAATAATAGACATGTTCCATTCCTGATGACTTCCGGTAAATTGTTTATTATTTTAATGAAATTCAGAGGCCCCAAATTGCTGCCTTGATTCACGCCAGACCTGATGTAGTACGGGTCTGATTCACAGCCATTATAGTCCACGTATTGTTGCCTATCTCTCAGATAATCTACAAAAAAAAAAAATATAGATGAGGAGTATTCAATAACACATAATTGTTGACGGTGTCGAACGCTTTTTTAATATCAAAGTACGCTGTATCAACCTTTATTCCTGCATCCACCGTGAGTATTAGGTACTTGTCCCATAAAATGAAGTAGATTGGTAGCAGTGCTGCGGCCCGGTCGGAACCCGTGCTGCGCGTCCGAGATCTGTGAAGTCACTTGCACTAACACGCTCCGTTGAATAGCAGATTCAAACACCTTCGCCGGTGTTGACAGCATTGCCACTGGTCTATAATTACTGACATCTTGCCCTGTTTTCGCTTTAGGTATTGGAATGACGAGTGTAATTTTCACCGAGTTGGGTACGTCGCAGTTCGCAAACACGCATTGTGCAATTTTGTTACAATCTCTGAAGAGGAATGCAGGTATTCCGTTTGGTCCGGCTGAAAGCTTAGGTTTTAAGGATGCAAACGCTTCTGTTACGTCTTTATACTCAAAGTGTCAAGTTGTACGCGTGCACTACTTGTACTAGCGCCTGTGACAGCAGCTGCTTGTGCATCTAACTTCGGTGATTCGCTATTATAAACAGATTTAAAATAAACTGCGAAGTGCCTAGAGCATTCTTCGTCTGTTAGTTGCATACCATTCTTTGTCATATTTTGTTTACTTGTAGCACTTCTCTGCATTCTAATATACTGCCAAAATGACTTAGGGTCTTTAGTTCGTTTATACCTCTTATGGAGTCTGGCCTTAATTTTTTTGTCTCTAATTATGTTACTCGTATACCACTCTGGGTATGAATAACGTCTATTCTCTATTATAGACCCTTTTTCCTTGGTAAACATGCATCTCTAATGTAGTTGATAGTGGTATAAAAGAAACTTAAGATCTCTAAATCGTCAATTTCATACAGTGGACCCCAATATGTGGAGGCTAACATTGAATACAGAGACTGATAATCCGCCTTATAAAAGTTCCACTGTGGCCATATGTGACGTGCCTTATTACCAGCAGTAGGCAGTCACCGCAAAAGGCGGATGATGTGAATCCACGGGCACTAGTGGTTCTTCTGCCATTATTACTGTATACATATATGTGCATAGAAACAAAAGATTAACAATGTTGTACATATTTAGTTCACTAGTTTCTCTATCAAATCTAACTTGTTAGTTCTAAAGCCTGGACTTAACCAAAATCGCTAATTCAGTTTATAATTAGTGAGACAAATCTGAACATAACAAGTATAACTTATTAATACCATTGTTTGTACTTTAAAGCCATTTCTTTACAGCTCTTGCCCAGAAATAGATGACGAGACAATGGCAGCAAAGATAGAACAGTTTGAAGCACCCAGGAGACAGTTTAGAGAGGCCAACAAACATTTGCAAGAGAAGGTGAGCCAATGATCTCAATCAGATCATAAAGCTTCTAGTTATACATTTAATCAAGTTATAACATGATTATTAAATTTCTTTGAAATTAAACACTTTATATTAACATAAAATTATGTTCGGGTACTTTGAAATAACTAGCTACACTTCAGAACGTTGGGACAACTACCATCTTAGTCTCCCCGTGAACATGGCTGCTGTAAAGCAACCGAAACGTCGGGGCAAAGTGTAAACTCAAATATAAATTGTTTTAATTAGAAAATATATAGATTAAATAGTAGTAAAATTTCAATAATAGTAGTGTTAGAGTTTTCAAAATTATGTAATACCAGTGTTTAAAGTAAAATAAACAACGCGATAAAATCCGTATAAAGTGTTTAATTTCAATGTATAACATTCGCGTAAACATAAGACAATATTATATTAAATTTCTTCTTTCCTTCCCAATTTCAATTATTTCGTTTTATGTATCATTTAACATTGTGCCATAAACTAAAAAAGCTGTAAAGCATGTGGTGGTTGTGGTACAATTGTTAATGTGATATTTCCATAATTTGGGTTTAAATTTCACCTTAATGTATTTAGTTTAATTGGAGTAGATAGAAGTACTTCCACTTGCAACCCAAGTTGGTTGCTAGCATTCCTAATTATAAAAAAATCTCTTGTTGTGCGGCAAGTGACTTGGTCTTTCCACTCTTTTGTTTCCCTCTGCCCAACATACCCTCAATTTAATAAATATTGTCACTAACTACCTTATTTTGCAGATAACAGAAAACATCCGTAAAGCACTACGGTCATCAGCTAAAGTTAAAACAGCCGCAAAAATTCACCTCATGAGAATTAAACAGAAAGCCATCGGACCAAAGACTGTCCCATCATCAGACAGAATATACTTTGCTATTAAGAAACCACAAAATATGGACCCAAAACCGATCAAAATCTTCCAGGAAGAAGATAATTTAGTCAAATTTGATTCTGTGACTTTAGACCCAGACTTAAAAGATACAGTGCCAGTATTTATAAGTTCAAAATGGAGTTTAGGCAGAGCCATAGACAGTATTTGTGACTCTTGCAATATTAAAAATGATAATAACAAAATCAGTGATGTGAAACTGAGGCTTTTTAGGCAGTTGGACAATTACTGCATTAGTCCTTTGAAAATGGATGTAGAAGTTTCAGAATTGGTAAAAAATGAGATTTTGCTTGAAGGTGATAGATTACTTGTAGAGTATATTGATAGCAAGGTTTTAAGTGATCTAGAAGAACACGCCCAGTTGTTCCTCAGCTGATGAACAGGTTAATAAAATACATATATAATGAAAATTATAGTCTTTTATTTATTTTTCTTTGTTCTGTTCCTTATATACTAGACTAGCTTACTTACTTATTATGATTTGAATTTTAATCAGACAATGAATTGAACATTAGATTGAGGGATTTTTAATATTTCAAGTTGTGTTGTTTCAATCGTTAATTTTTCAACAGGATCCTTTAGGAATTTAGAATGCTGGGCAGCTGAAGATTCAAACGTGTTTGATATATTTGCTTTTGCACCCAAATTCATACTACAGCAGGATAAGAATAGTAATAACTAGCAGTCCAGACTCCAGATCATCCTATGGATACAGTATTTCAGAATTAAGATTTTACTTACCTACTTTTAGAGTATGAGAGTTGTAGAAGGGATAAATAATTCACAATAGGTATAAATAAATAATCGTATAATAATGTCAATATAACCTAAAACTACACAATTAAAGCGTCACTTCACTGTCCTTGCCCACTTGCGACTGACTTCTTTGGTAATCTACCAACGGCAGCAGATGCGCCGGCGCAGACTGGTTAGTGTGCGCCGTTGGTGGAGGAGTCGCCGCTAATTTATATTTCTCTACTAACCAATTACATTTACCTGTTCTTGCTATCAAAGTCAAAAAATCTCTTCGGTACTGTTTCGTCAGAATCGCGTATAAGAACGGATTAGCACAAGCGTTTAACGGATAGAAGAATACAAGCAGGACTTTGCCATGGCTTACGTCTACTAAAGGCACTCCAGCTAATGCCGTCACGCCGAAGAACGCTACTGGTGCCCAACACAGCAGATCTGTTCCAATGAGAAGCGCCATTTTGTTCGCAATCCTCCGTTCAGCAGCAGCGGCAGCTCCTCTCCCTCCATAACTCTCTCCTCCACCTAAAGACCTGTATATTTGCACGTAGCATACTACTATTGTGACCCAAGCCAAAGCATTCGTCATGAATATCGAGCCTTGGTACACAGCGTCGCCCACATCCTTACTCTCAACTGGCAAACATATAGAAGTAGATGAGTAATCTGAGACGCCGACCAGCGGCAGTCCAGCCATCAAAAAAGAGAACAGCCATCCACATATCATGATCTTCGCTGCTGCAGACAACGAGATCCTCCTCTCCAAATAAATAGCATACGTTATGGCGAACCAGCGCTCCAACGTAACAATAGTTAAAGTTATAACTGATAGTTGGCCTGAAAATACAGATAGGAAACCGGCTATCTTGCATCCAACTCCGTATTGCCAATCGTAGGCGTAGTTGAAGAATTCTCCATAAGACCTTAGATCTACGACTGCTAGCATGAATAAATATAGTCCAGTGCAAAGGTCAGAGAAGGCGAGATGACACATGAGGAACCTGGGCACGGTCATTTCTGTGTGGTTAGTGAGTAAGACCAGAAGTACGGCGACGTTGCCGACGACTGCGGCTGCTATGACAAACCACACGCTGGCTCGTAACCACGACCAGCCCATGACATCCTCGCAAGGGTTTAGCGCGTCTGGTAGGGGCGTGCAATCCACTTGTCGTTTGCTGAAACTAAGAAAACAATACCGTTGATTAGATAGATATAGACAAGAAAACCACTCCCGAAGGACCAGGTAGACCAAAGAGAATATTTCAGAAATTCTGTTTCATCCTTCTTACACATGCATTCATATCGAGGCAAACACTTCTAGTGCTTTTCTTAGGTTTTAGGTGCTTTTGTTGATACTATAGCGTAGCGTGGGTGTCAGCTGCCCGGGGGGAAGACATTTTGTCGCCTTCTCATTTAGGCTTTTCAATATAAAAGAACATAGGTAATAAACAGTAATCCTTAGGAATAGATAATCCTCCAAGAACAGTTATCATTATTGTGTATTGTACATTTGCCCATTCCTCTTGTTCGTCATGAAATGGTTCAAATATTTACAAGATATTATTATTTATTGTGAAAAACTTTAGAGGGTCTAAAAGTGCCGCCTCTGCCGCCCTCACTACGCTACGCCAATGTCTTGTGGCTCTATATTGCTCATTGTGAAGTCTTGGATTACGTAGAAGTAGGTACCTACCAATATTAGGCTTTTCTGAATATAAATTTTCAGGAGCAGCTTGGAGTACTCGAGAGTATCGTGAGTACAGGACAAAAGCCTTAGGGATTACTAAATTAGCGTCACACACCCACATTCCGAAAGCTATGTACATAAACATAGCTTTCGGAATGTATGTAGGTGTAAGGCCTCTCTTCCTGTCCCTTCTTGGATGTAGGTACTTATAAGCCTGATTCTTTAAGCTATGTAAATAAAATTTTAAACTGCCTCACCTTACACTAAAGTTGCCACATTCGGCAGACATCGTGAACCCAATGCCCAGAGTATTGTTGATGGGCTCATGGAACTCGCCCTGGTCGTCCTCCCAGCTACCGGAGTCTGCAAAGTATTCATTGTCCATATTGTTGTCATATTCCTCACTCGTTGTGGCCGTAGATAAATCCTCTTCTATTGAATCACTGCAAATAATGTGTTATGGAAAACCATAAACTGGGTTAGGTGCAGGTTTTTTAGATGTGATGTAAGCGATAATCGCTTCTCTGTTGGAGCTGTCCATCTGGGGGAATACCTCGACCTTCAAGAATGTAGCCTAGTATTCCTACATTGTGTTTCTATGGTGAGTAGGGTTGTTTTAGCTCCTGAGCGTAGTAGCATTGTTAGCAGGCTATCAGTGACCTTTATGCCTGGTGATTATGGTTCAACAATTACTTTATTGGTATTAGTCAGTCATGAGTGATACTTATTCTGATTTTGCAAACGTCGCAGTAACTACTTGTACCATCAAGCAAATTGAATGTTCTAAGCATTTATAACACGTGTAATGGAGGATATCTTGATATAATTATATAATAATATTATTAATTAATTAATGGTAAAATCTTTTTGTAAAATATGTTTACTTTAAATTGATATATCAAGATTATATTACTGTCATTAAAATAAAATTAAAGTGATCTAAAATCCATGGAAGGCGCTGGCACCTGTGATACAATGCTCGCATTAGTACAGGTGTCAACGACACAAAATACTTGTCATGTTCTTTTAAAAATTAAGAAATTATCATTGTAAACATGTTTGTGAAGAAATTCAGTTAAATAAATTATTATTATTATTATTATAATTAAGGTAACTAAAAGCAAACACTTACATTGTAAAGTTGTCTGTGTTCTTGTAATACTGTTCTGGAATCGCCATGATTGGCTCCAACGATCGCCGTTTTCGAGCTGCCGCTGCAGCCTTTTGCTGTTCGCATTTCTGTAAATAGAAATACCTAAATTATAAGTTACCTGTTAAGTACCTTTAGGTGTTGTACAGTCGTTACGGATAATCTATATCTTTTCTATACTAATATTTATAGAAAATATTCCTATTTTTGTTTGTAATGAACTGACTCGGAAACTTCTGTGCCTATTTTAATAGTCCATCAATAGAAAGCTACATTATCCAGGAGTAACATAGGCTAATATCATGCTATGAAATGAAATGAAAGTTTATTCGCATGAGACATGGTGACAGAGGATGTTACGAAGTTAAGGTACCTACATCATATCTCGCCTTTAGTTGGCGTACGAATGTTGTTACATAGTCCAAAAATTTTGTTATTAAACATCATATTCATTATTATCAACAAATGTCAATTATCAATACTTAGTAAAAACAATTGTAAAAATGCGAAAGGAATAGATAATATCGTAACTGTATAAAAAATATTATAAACAATGTCAATTTCCAGTTTAATAATTACATAATAGATGTCAAGATAAATTAAATTAAATTACCTACATTTTAAAACTTTATACAGTACCTATTTATTATTTGTATTGTAAATAGGCACTTTGCTTTAAAGAATGTGTGCTACAGACAACGGGATCGGAGTTTTAATTATAAAAGCGGATTCAAGCTGGTAACTAATAAAAAATATCAGTTTAGTCTCTTACCGCTTGCATGAGTGCGATCTGCGTCTCATACACCTTATGTCTCCTGGGGTTGTGTCGCTCCGGGAAGCGGAACGCGCAACAATGGAAGTGATGCGTCAGGTACGCTTTCTGAAGATTCTGTAAAAAATATTTTAATGGTGTAATTAATTTTCTATTCTCTTCTATAGATATTCTATTCAATAATATAATAACAATAATATTCTATCACATACACGCAACACCATCTAGCCCAAACTAAGCAGAGCTTGTACTGTGGGTACTAGACAATGGATAAACATACATATATACTTAATTTTTTTTTGTAAATACATATATATTATACATAGAAACACCCAGACCAAGACAAACATCCATGTTCATGCACACAAATGTTTGACTTGTGCGGGAATCGAACCCGCGACTTCTCTATATATACATATAGGTACCTCTTTATTTATAGGTACCCCGCATTGATGTAGTGATGCAACTTCAATTCTATGGTGCATCCACACCGCAGTTACTTTTTGTGGAGAAGCATCATGCAACACGATAATATTAGGTAACATTATTTAACATTTGCGACTGTTTGTTGCTTTATGTTAAATATTTCTTTCGCATCCATAGCACACAACAAACACGATTTAACAAAGAGTAATATTTAGTTACAAGCGCGTTGCACGGCACATGTTTACAATCTTCTGCAGACAACGGACGTGTACCTCCGACTTATAGAAAAGTAACGCATCTATAACATGGCAGATCAAGAAGTGATTATTGCAACAGCATGTTTTCTCATAATAAATTCATAAATCATAATTATTCATCATAATTGCCATGTTAACAGTAAGAAATATACTAATAAGAAATAACTTTTTGTTATCGGATGTTGACCACTAACATCTGGAAACGTTGCTCCACAAAAAGTAACTGCGGTGTGGATGCACCTTTACATACAGATGTAAATCTTATTTTACATAATGTGTGAAATACATCACTATCTACCTCTTCAGAGATCTAAATCCCCGTAGGAGTAGGCATACTAAATCACATACTTATTTCCACTTAACCTGAGACTATATTCTTACTAATATTATAAACGCGAAAGTTTGTAAGGATGTATAGATGTTTGTTACACTTTCACGCAAAAACTGCTGAATCGATTGTGATGAAACTTGGTATGTAAATAACTAGAAACCTGGATTCACACATAGGCTATTTTTTATCCCGGTATTCTCACGGGAACGGGACTTACGCGGGTGAAACCGCGGAGAAAACTAGTTTGTTCATAAAAATATTTGATTAGTTTCATAGCTTACCTGAAATTCGTAAATCGATGGGATGTACTTCAGTGAGGGAGTTTTTTCTATCCTAAGTATTTCTAACTGCTGCAGTCCTGCCGTCGGCAGAGAGGTAATAGCGGTGTTACTTAAATCTCTACAACAAACCAATTACATTATGTACCACTGCCTTTATGAAAATAACTGCTACCCTAAGCTAGTTCTTTGTGTAACGGGCTATTTACTTTACCAACATAAAATAATAGACATAAAGAACACCTTAATGAGTATTTGCGTGTCCGTTGCATAGAACTAACAATAAGGTACTCCAGACCGTATTTCGGTCACAGCGGCTAATCTTAACGGAGACTAGCCATCTGCGCATTATAGGCGATATTATAGCGCACAAGCGTGTGCGCAAATACAAGTGCTCTCGCTGTTACCTAACTCTCATAATCCAATAGGCTAGCAATCCGACTGTAACGGAGATAGATAAGGCGCAGGACCATCGGCTTTACGTACTTTCCGCGGCACGGGGGTGTCTAACACAGCCGAATTCCTATATCGGGCTGCTATTGAGATTTCTTGCAGAAAACCCAATTACTTTTTGTAGGCCCAATTCGGGCTTCGAACCCGAGACCTCATGAACAGTAGTCGCATTTTCATTGCATGCTGCATGCTCATTTTTATAGCAGTAGGTATTAGAAGATAATGCGTTAGATAACTTCTTCAGTGTTCTACTACTTATAATGGTTGGGTTTAACAATTGCCGTAAAATAAAAAATCATTAACTTACAATTGTCGAAGGAGCAGATTTGATGCAAAGGCATTTTCATCTAAGTGTTTCAGCTTTGAGTTGCCTCTGAAGCTTCTGCAAAGTAAAATAAATAAATAACGATACCTATTATAAAAGCATAACGACAGTTTTAAATAATTGCGACTTTTGCCAGCGATAGAACCTGCATCGGAACAATACTAGGCGTTTGTATCGATTTATCCACACGATTGTATCGATGCAGTCGCGCTTTTAAATAAATACGAACACTAGGAGGTATCGCGACCGTAAATGATCTGCATAAAGCTGCGCGTGTTTGTGTAAAGGATTATAAATGATATCGTTATTGTATCGTGGTAAAATTGCTTCAAAAGCCGCTATGTGTAACCGGTCTAAGTAAATAAGGAGAAACGGGAAAACTTACAATTTAGATATCTGTGCATTCTTAAACGCAAGCGCGGGCACCTCTTCCAACAAATTGTAGTTTAGAGATCTGAAAAGAAAAACAAACGTTTAGTCGAATTCTCATTTTACACCCAAAAAAGATATAAGTACTTAGTAGCATAAAAACCTAAATAAATCACTATGAAGCAAGGCATGCTCTAGGCATGCCGATTAAGTACATGTGAAAAATACATAATTTTTCATTCGATTCTTATTGCTGGCAAAGTTATTGATTCGCGATATAATCAAATAGTGCCAGATCCATTTACAATCGATCAAATCGGATCGAAAATCGATGCGTGCTAAAATGCGAGCTATAAAATGAGTTTGCCATTTTGTCCCTATTGTTGCTCACCAAAATTTAAGGTCGATACGAACTTATTATCTTAATTCTGGTTTTTACGTGATAACATGCGTTGATCGACTTTTATAACTGAATAATTGTTATTTCGATTAATGAGTCTCAGATCGACATGCCTACTCAAAAAAGTCAGTGTTTGAAAAATGGCTGCTGAAAAGAGCATGATCGATGAGTTAACTAGTTTTCAAACAGTGTAGTGTATACAAAATAGACCGTGATGAAAGACTGACAAGATAATTTATGTTTACAATAAATAATCTAGGAGCAGCGGGTGCAATATGCCTGGTGTGTTCTTGCGAATATTATAAGAGTAAAGGAGCAAAATAATTGCGTTCACCCACAGTCAGCGTAAACTTCTAAAGGCTATCTAAGGCCAACAACAAACACAAAAAATTTAACACAATATAGACAGTGGAAAAAGCATTGCGGCTGGATGTCCGCATGCAAGCGTCACCTAAGGAAGTATACAGGTTGTCCGGTAATTAATGGATAACCGTGAAATGTCTTATAGTAGAACTGAAGGCCGTTCAGAAAAAATGAAAAAATTAATATATATATGTATATTAAAAAGTGCAAGCTATATTAGCATAGCATACTTTTGACTGTCTATTTATTAGCATAATTAGTGTTTAATAATAAAACAACAAAAAACCGATGGATTTCATGCATTTATGGTTGTAGTATACAAGAAAGTTATACATGGTAATTAAAAAAGAAACATATATCCCAGGTAGTAGTTAGGATATCTTTTTTTTCATATTTTTTTCTGGACGGCCATCAGTTCCACTATAAGACATTTCCAGGTTATCCATTAATTACCAGACACCCTGTATACAAATAAATAAAATTGAAGTGTGTTTGTAATGTAAAAATGACAGATTTTTACCAAATGCATAATATGAAAGATATCCTATATATCAAAAATCAATTGACGCTATCCGTTCGGCGTAGTAGCTTAAGCGGTCGGCTCGCCGCTGCCACTGCGCCGAGTGTTGTGGGTTCGAATCCCACACGGGACAAAAATTTGTGTAATCCACATCCACACGCTAGTGTGAATAGAACAGTCGCAAGGGGAAGACCTAGGAGAACGTTCAGATCGGAGACGTTCTGGATAAAGGCCAGGTTAAAAGCACCTTAAACCGGCGAGCGTGTATGACGAATGTTATGAAAGTGAATCAAGCCAGAGAAGTGTGTCAAGATCGTAGCAAATGGAAATCCGTAGTCTCTGTGTACCCCTCTGGGAAACAGGCGTGAATCTATGAATACATCCACACACAATGGTTGTCCCAAGTCTGGGTGTTCTTTGTGTCCGTTGTTTGAATGCTTGTAAAGTCCCCCGCTACACAGGAATTAATCCTAGTGCGGGCTGTCGGGGTGTATTATAAAACAAAATAAAATATTATTGTCTATCTGTCTGTTTGTGCCGGCTAATCGCTAAAAAGGCTGGATGGAACGATTTTATCGCGACTTTTATAGGCGACTTTTATTTTAAAGTTTTCCTGTTTAATTCTACGTGGACGAAGTCGCGGGTACAAGCTAGTTATTTATAAAATTTTGAGATTCAAAGTATGAAAATAAATACGCATTGATGAATGTAAACGAACGTTATGAAAATTAAATGATACGTATTTTGAATATAAAATCATATGTTCCCGTTACGTTTTATACCATAGATATAGAAAATATGTACATATTTAGCTAACTATTTTTGCAATTCGTATTAAGAGGTTAGTGGGTTGAATATACCAGAATAACCGCTATATGATATAAATTTAAAAAAGATATCTTAAATCATACCTAATTTGTAAATAGGTTCAAACACCATTTCATTTCGTTCATACACCATTTTGGAATTGGAATTTTTGGCTTACTAAATAAATAGTACCTACCTCTAAAATGCCTGAGTTTAGCCTATTAGCAAAAACCGACAACGATATTATTGATACCAGATCGATACATTCAAATATTATTCGATTGTGTTTTTCTGCATTACTAAAATAAAGTTTAGGTATTTAAGAAAATAGTAATGCCTACTTTTGGGCACGTCATCAATGTTTCGTTTTTCGTCCCCATTCCTACTAATATAACAAGAACAACTAGGTCAATCCAAATATCTACAGAATATTTAAACGAAATCAGTCGTAGTGTAGATCCGTATATCGTTTAAGATAAATATTTAGTTATGTTATTAGAAAATCACTCGGCAAATACACATCATAGAACAAACAGTTTACATCAGGACAGTGGCTCACGTTTTATTTATATATTAATACGTGAAGCAAAAACTTTGAACCCCTTTTCATGAAAATTGCGCGGACGGTGGAGTATGAAATTTGGCACAATTGAAGTTTATATGAAGTAGGAGGGACGAATCCTAATATTTATATAAAATATACACTAGAAATACATTAAATTAATGAAAAAGCACTACATACACACAACCATGCATTTGACACACGCAGTCAAATCGCGTTCGTAGTATTTCGGCATTGTTCGGCTGATGTAGTAATATTCTTCGTAACTATGGTTATATACGAGCCCCAATGCAAAAATGTTCGTCTAGTCACACATTATGAAGAACACATTTTTCTTTTTAACTTTCTTCGTTCCTAGAAAGACACTAGCAGTAAACAATTTATTTAATAAAATACTCCATATAAATAACGTTATTTTGGTACTATTGAAAAAAATAATCCTTTTTTAAAATTATGTATCTTAGTTAAATTACTGTTTAAATGGTCACGCAAAATAATTCGTCTAGTGCTTAATTGATGCAAAATAGTTCGTCTATGCCTAATGTTAATATACTTTTTTAATTGTTACACCAAAATTTAAAAATAAATTATCTTAAAAATAGAATTCAATTGTTTTTAAGATGTCAAAGGCTATAAAAAGGCGTGTTCCAAGTATTTTTTCATTATTTTCGCTAATAATTTTGAGCAATATGGGTCGTGGAAATCCTATCGCGGTAGAAGTTCGAAAAATTATTATTTCAAGCAGTGATAATGGGAAATCTGCATACCAAATCGCCAAAGACTTATTATTGCCAAGATCAACTGTCCAGTCAATAATCCAGCATAGCAAAAATAACGGCACAGTTTCGTGTTTGAAGAGATCAGGCCGCCCTCGTATTACGAGTGAAGCTGAAAACCGTGTTTTAAAGAAAATTATAAAGAAAAACCGTCGTGCTCGTGCAGGAGAGCTTACCGTACAATAGCGTGATATGATTAAAAAAGATGTCTCGGTCGATACTTGTAAAAGAGTCCTGAAGAGAATGGGTTACGGCTTTTACACGGCTAAAGAGAAACCCTTACTCACATTACTTCAGAAAAAGAAAAGGTTAAAATTCGCTCGTGATCACTTAAACTGGACTGCTGACCAGTGGCGTCAAATAATATGGAGTGACGAGTCCAAATTCGAGGTGACTGTCGGTGATGTACGAAAAAAAGTTACCCGAAATAAAGATGAAGAATTTCACCAAGACTGTATCAAGAGAAAAGTGAAGTTCCCTGCGTCTGTAATGATATGGGGCTGCATGTCAGCACAAGGTGTGGGTCGCCTGCAATTTGTAGACGAGACTGTTAATGCAGTAAAATACCAAAACATTTTAGAAACGAGTTTATTGCCGTCCATTCCTATTTTGAAACATCAAAATGCCTATGTTTTTCAACAAGATGGTGCTTCCTGTCATACTGCAAGGACAACAAAGGCTTGGTTCACCTCTAAACAAATACCTACAATGGAGTGGCCGTCAAACAGTCCAGATTTGTCTCCTATTGAGACAATGTGGTGAAAATGAAGATGTTGCGAAAAAATCCATCAAGGTCAAAAAAAGATTTAAAGGAGAAAATTAAGACTGTTTGGGATTCAACAACCCCAGAAGAATGTGAACAGTTAGTAGCGACGATGCCACTTAGGATTAAATCCGTTATTGATAGTTAAGGAGATACAACCAAGTGGTAGACGAACTGTTTTGCGTGTTCAACTGCGATAGCCGAACTGTTATGAGTTATAATTGATGGAAGAATTCATTTTTTTTTTGTAACGACAAAATATTGTATTTGAGTACTTCACAGTAAATAAACTTAATTTAATTTACTAATCTCATTTTTATTTGTTAGACTCATTAAACCGACATTACTTATCTATATTACACTTACAATACATGGTTACATTCAATTTTCTTAGTAGACGAACATTTTTGCATTGGGGCTCGTATATCAATATATAATGACATATATCAGCAGTATCTTACAGGCAAACTTTGGGCGGATTGGAATGATTTATATACTATTTATATTATAATATATTTACGTGTCGATATGAAAAATAGAAAACAAAGTAGCTAGTTAAGCAAGCTTAGGAATATCGTCAAAAAGTATAGTTAAGTAAATAATAATTTGTTCGAAAAATAAAGATAAAATAACCTGTAGAGATCAAAATCTAAATTAAATGTGATTATAAGGTTATAGTTCTAGACAATAAAACCTTAATAACTATCAAACTTAAAATTTAAATCAATTATGGCCGAATGTCGACCACTAGGCGACGGCTAGTTTATGAATTATAATTAGTACGTCAATAAACAGAACAGCCATAACTACTATTTTGGCAATCCAACCCAATGCTAAGGTTCAAGGAGCACGTTGACATCGGCACATCGACTTTTGGCCATGAACCAATAGGCCTTTGAGGAGACTCGAAGCTTAAAATCTCTAATGTACTTCTTCAGAATGAATATCAGTTATGGCAGCCAGTCTTAATGGTGTCTGGCCATCTGCGCAGGTGATATTACAGTGCATAAGTGTGTGTAAACACAAGTGTATGCAAACACAAGTGCACATTCCCTAACTCACACAGTCCGATTGGACAGCAATCCGACACGACCAGACAGAGATGAGGCGCGATACATAGTAATAATGTTAGCGACTTATCAACCAGTGCCGACTCTACCATAGGTCGAACGGACCAGCCGCCCGAAGGGCCAAGTCCCAGGCAATCCTCCCGTCCCCCGGTGGACATAAAATAGAATCAAGCAAGGCGGACGCCATAATTAGACCTCACTCCATACCAAACCCTGCCACAATCCTGCACTGGTATTAAACTATCAATTATTGGAATGCCAGACAATAATGAAAACCAATGGCCCGGCTGTCGGTGTGCTGTTGCGGCTCAATACGAATTTTCAAATAGTTTACGTTAGATAACGGAGATCTTTATAAAGGTAGGTAGATGTAGGTGCGCATTATTTAGAATACCTAGCTCATACAAGCTCTATAGCAACACTCCGATATCTAAGTTAAATAAGTAATACTGTTGTATCTAAGAGACCAATGCTAGCTGCAATAAAGATAACTTTAATTTATAGGTGTAAACGTAAACCGCCTGATAATAAAATGTGGATTATGTATACTGCTGAGAGATTAGCTGAGAGCTGTTTGTGAACTAATTATGTGGTGAGCGTAATATAATAAAGTTTTGTAAAAATACATTTACTATATTAAAAATTACATTTTATAATATTATAAAAGATTTATATGAGATAATAATAAATATTATAAAAGCAGCGATAGCTCAGTGGGGAGACCAACAGACTGCAATGCAGAGGGTCTCGAGTTCGAACCCACGTCGAGCACCTCTGACTTTCGGAAGTTATATGACTTTTCGAAATTATGTGCGTATTGATTGACAATTATCGCCTGCTCCGTGCCTCGGAGAGCACGTTAAGCCGTCGGTCCCGGCTGCCATGAACATCTATGGCAGTCGTTATTGGGAAGTCAGTGCCCTATAATATCCTGACACTGGTCTAGCCTTAGGGTATCGTTAGCCTTCGGATTATGGAGGTCAGGTGGCAGCCGCTCCGTGTAAAAACTGATATCCAGTCAAATCCGGTTAGACTAGAAAAAGCCGACCCCAAGTTACTTGGCAATAATAAAGGCTAGGGAGAAGATAAAAGATATATTAGAATCCATACGTAGCAATAGTCCAACGCCTGGTGCGGCTAGTGCCGCAGTAAGTATTCTATCATACCTTTGATTAAAACTCTCGAAGGGCCTCTTCCCGTTGGACCCATGTCTCCGTGTAAGCCTCCCAAAGGGCCAGGTATTTTCTAATATAATATGTTGAAAAATACCTATGATAAGCGAAAAAATAATAATATTTAATCTTTTATCACTACATATGTATTATAAAACAAACTCCCCTGTCGCGTCTGTCTGTTTGGGATAAAGTAAAAACTACTAAACGGATTTTCATGCGTTTTTCACCAATAGGCAGTGAGGCAGTGAGGCAGAGTGAGCAGTGAGGCATTCATGAGTAAGGTTTAGGTGTATACTTTGTTAAGGTTTTGTACAACACGTGCGAAACTAGGGCGGGTCGCTAAGTAAGGTATAAATAATTCACGGGTAAAAGGTTGTTTGTTATACTTAACAACCTTTATTTCACCAATTTTCATTATTATAATTTTTTTCTAAAACATAAATATTGAAATAGGTGGCTCTAATTAATTATTAATTAATTAAGATTACACGCGGCTGCTAAAGAAAACAGCAGTATTACTAAACTATACTCAGCGGGGTGGAAGGCGTTTTGCCTAAAGCCGAGCTCATTACATTTTTGACTTGTAATACAGGTTGTCCGGTAATTAATGGATAACCTTAAAATGTCTTTTAGTAGAACTGAAGGCCGTTCAGAATGAAATGAAAGACAAATAATATATATTAAAAAGTGCAAGCTATAATAGCATAGCATACTTTTGACTGTCTATCTATTAGCATAATTAGTGTTTAATAATAAAACAACATTCATTTATGGTCGTAGTATACAAGAAAGTTATAAATGGTAATTAAAAATAATACATATCTTAGGTAGTAGTTAGGATAGATTTTTTTTCATATTTTTTTCTGAACGGCCATCAGTTCCACTATAAGACTTTTCCAGGTTATCCATTAATTACCGGAGAGACCAGAAAATTGAAGAAAAGATCATATACAGGATATGATCTTTTCTTCAATTTTCTAAAATATCGTAATAGTTCAAAAGTTCTTATGTAGACAAGTAAACAAGGCTGAAAGATTATTAGTGTTTTTCATTTAATCCTACTTATTCGGTATTACTGATTTCTATGTTTTCGTTCTAGATATACTTTCTAGATTGACTGCTTGGATGGTCTAGTGGTTTAAGTAGTCGCCTAGCGGCTGCCATTGCGGCGAGTGTTATGGGTTCGAATCCCAGACGAGACAAAAATTTGTGTGATCCACAAATGGTTGTTCCGAGTCTAGATGTTCTTTGTGTACGTTGTTTGAATGTTTGAAAAAAAAAAGAACTGTTTGATCAAGATTTGGATCATAACCGAATAATACAAATACTATTTGACGATGATCGAATGAAAGTGACGACCATTTTTTTAATTACCATTCCTAAGTTTTTGATATCTAATCAAATAATCAATGTATATCATCGAGTAATGAATTCGTATAGTTTTAGTATCTCTGTTTCCGATCATATCCTAGAAAATTCGAATGATTCAAATGTTTGATCGATAACCGTACATTATGCTAATCTAATCTGTTATAATGATGTAAACAATAAATATCTAATATGTGTATATATAAAATATATATGTTTCTTACAATTATACAATCTTGTATTGTCTTACTTCAAAACGAATAGGTATACATTGAAATTGGACTACTTTATACGTATTTAACCACGATAAAATCTGTTTTAATAAGTTTTATTTTAATACAATAAATAATGTATGAACAATAATTTATAGATTGTTTTTAGTTCGAACCTAAAACAATCAGTACAGCGGCAGCAAGGATGCGAGAGCCTGCCCACTGAGATTAACGTAATCAGATGTAATTCGTGATTAGCAAAAATAAATTAATTGCGTATATGCAGCATTGAGGAATGACAGGCAGGCTCTTTATAGTCTAGTGAGAAAATCGCCGAACCACCATCAAGACAAGAGTTCAGGGCACGTACTTTAAAATTGCTGAAGTGATTTGTAAGAGAGTAAAAGTTATTTTAGAAACCTATATGTTAAGTGTACAATGTGTGAATAGGTCAAAAACACTTTTGATTTAGTCTGAAATGACGCTTCTATAGTGCAAAGAATTAAAAGAGATTAGACCTTACATGGGCCTTTCTGTACGAGTTACATCGTCCAGCAAAGGTGCCGCGTCAGCAATTTACGCCAAGCACGATTTTATGCGATATAGTTCGATCAGTGTTCATGTAAACCGCGTCGTGTTCACTCATATCATTTAGCAATAATTAAGTGATATCATTGTATCAATTACGTTGAATTCAATACATCAGTTTTCTATCATAACTTGCGGTATTATTTATTATAACCCTTATGTTCTGAGTGAACAGCTCAAACATAATTTTGGTCCTTCGAGCCGGATTCCATTCGGTAACGTTCAATCACTGTCAAACCTTGAAACACCAGCCAAAATTGGAAACTTATTGTGCCTGGCCGCTTGTAATCAATAGCTTAAAAAGCAACAAAAAAAATGGTACCTAATATGAAGTAACTACTATTATAGTGGCACTATAAGCATTAAATAAATAAAATAGCACATGTGGGTATGTACCTAGGGACTTACACTTGATCGGCGCGGACCCGTAGCGCGTGTGGTGACAGGTGCTTTATGTGGTTGCCCTCCAGGTCGCTGAAACAACCAGAAATTAACTATGGCGCAGAAATAACCAGAAATTAACAATGGCGCAAAAATAACTAGGAATTAACTATGGCGCAGAAATAACCAGAAATTAACTATGGGGCAGAAATAACCAGGAATTAACTGTCTGAAATGTTACCAGAAATTAGCTAGGTTTTTTGTATTACTGAGTTGGTCTATAAATCCTATGATCATTTGCAATGCTAGCTGTGCAATCTATATATTAATACGTGAAGCAAAAACTTTGTACCCCTTTTACGAAAATTGCGCTGACGGAGGAATATGAAATTTGGCACAGTTAAAGTTTATATGGAGAAGGAGGGGCGAATCCGAATATTATTTTTATAAAATATGCATTAGAAATACATTAAATTAATGAAAAAACACTACACGCACACACATACATTTGACACACGCAGTCGAATTGCGTTCGTAGTATTTCGACATTGTTCGTCTGAAGTCGTACAATTCTTTGTAACTATGGTTACCTATACCTTATTTATATGTAATAGAGAAAAACGGAAAACAAAGTAGCAAGCTTAGGAATTTTGGTCGAATTTTGACCACTAGCCGACCACTAGTTTCATTAAATCTTACAACCAAACTCACATCAGATTTTCCTACAGTAACCATGGTAATAACAGTTGGTTACTATCGTTACGAGCAAGGTGATATTCGAACTCGAAATAAGTTTTTTTGTAGAATATCACGGCAGCACAATTCACTCGTTTTGCAATCACTAATTAAGTGGTCGTCAGAACTTTGTGTTGTTGCTTGTTTATTTAGTTTAATCTGCATTTAGGAATTGTTTTCTTTTAATTGTATTTATCACATATATTATTACCTAAGCAATAATATGTACTGCACCTAACCACAGCTTAAATAATGCTAATCCTTACAGGATCGATTTCGATTATATGTGCTCCTGTTGTCGAACTGACGATGATGGCTGCGCTGGGCACCGCCGCCGTCTGTCACTATCACTTGTCACGATTATATTTATCACTATCATCTCTATAATAGTACGAGTAGAAGCGCGACGCGTTGTATTCTGTTCTCTGCATCTACTTACAATTTTCCGGCATAGCCACTAGCGCTGACTCCATAGAGCCTAGGGCCAGAGTGCTTGAACTATCTACTGGTATTAACAATAGAGCCACGCCCTCCCCAAAAATAATTTAGTGCCACCTGCTAATATTGTCAATAACTCTATGAGCACTAACAAAAGTTAATTTTCGTTTACTAAGCCATATAAAATAATGATTATAATATGTTATAATAAGCCTCCCCAATATTTTTATCGTCTATGGTAAATTTATGTGTTACTTACATAGCTTGTAAGTACGTGAGTGTACTTCTGCTGTCATGCACATGACTCAAGATGGGCACCTCCAGTAGTCCTGACGTTGTCACCATGCTGTAGAAATAAGGCGCTTGAATAACTCATAATTATTTCTACAATATATTATCAATAAAACGGTTAAAAAAATTCATGTAACAGGGTACCGGTTAGTCAACTGCAATACTTAATGTGGTCTAGGTTTTTATATAATAAATATGTAAATAATATCAACTGGGTATATAAACTATCCCAGTTTTTAAGAAGGGCTACCCGCAGTAGTCCTCCGCGCTCGCACTGGCTTATTGCGGGTAGGTAGACTTTACACATGTTCAAGAACATTATGGAGAGCTCTCAAAGGTTGACGTTTCCTTACGTCATTTGCCCTTTACCGTTATAGCGATAATTAACTATTCAAAACATTTATTGTGTCGCTAAAGAACACGAGATAATGAAATTAGTATACATCCTAAACGAACGCAGATAAGATTTATTTACTGATATCTATATCTGTTATCGTCGTCTGATTCATCTTTCAGTATTGCAGGTTATTAAATCGGTGCCCGGTAGTTGCTATATTTGCAGTCAATATTTCAAAAGTTAGATCGGTTAAAATATTGACTAAAATATAGCGCACTTTGATTGCCACAAGACAATGTGTGATCTAGGAATGGTTGTTCTAAGTTATAATCATTGGCCAAAGAAATAAAAATAATAATCAGAAGAAAATTGTAAAAGAATTCATAGAATATTTAAAGTATTTATACTGTTATATTAGCCCCACGAATAGTTCGTAATAATGTTTGTAGTTTTAAGTTTTTGTATAATAAGTACTCAGGATATAACAATATTGGTATTATATGGTGCACGAGTTGTCAGGGGCAGGTACATAATAGCCTGTTACCGTCTATGGGCTATAACTCCAAACTC
Organism: Catocala nupta; assembly: GCA_963675205.1. Lineage (NCBI taxonomy): Eukaryota > Metazoa > Arthropoda > Insecta > Lepidoptera > Erebidae > Catocala > Catocala nupta. Next base: position 29,382,233 of record OY776082.1, read on the forward strand.
CGGGCGTTAAAAATTTGTAAAATCTCTATAAAAATTACAATGTTTTATTTAGAGATTTCAAACTATTTTTAGATATAAATTTCAGTTTAATTGAGCCTACACAGTATTTTAACTTTAGACACATGATAAATATTCTTGAAAGTATATTAAAATATGATAAAACCAAAATAAACACAAAATAAAATACATACTTACAATGTGCGGAGCTCCGGCAGTGGCGGCAGGCGACCGATCTTGTGCAGCCGCGGCGCTTGCGTTATGAAACTGCGGACATATTACATCAATGTAAATATATACATAATTATGTACAAATATACATAACAACAGCATACGCCAATACGTTGGATAGTTATATAATTGATGCCATCGAATTAAAGATTTTTTTGGTATGCAACTAAGAAAATCTTTACTACGATTTTCAAATTTATATTTTATTGGCAATCTAGCTAGGTTTTATCTGTTATTTAAGTGCATTGCTCGACTGTTGACAGATCGCTTCCATTAAGAAAAAATATATTATAATATAAATAATTACAGCATACTGTTTCGTGAAAGAAAATTATTATTTAATATTATAATTTTAACCATTGAGCAGGTATATTTTTGGCAATTTCACAATGAATATTAAGAAATAATATTAGGTACCCAGAAATGATTATTTATATATTGCCATAGCATCTTATCTCCTCGTATCGTATAATTCTGCATTAAGTCACCGAGCCCGAACGACTATTTGTGATTTTCAGATTGTTTGCCCCATTACATGTTTCAAATTGCAACCGGTACTTATTAACAAATTCGGAGCTATTCCAAAGTCAAAGTCAAAAATCATTTATTCATTTAGGTCACAAGGTAACACTTATGAACGTCAAAATATACAGGGTGATTTTGAAATCGTGTAATTCCTTTTAACCACGCATTCTACTGGTGATATAGAATAACCCTGACCATAATTTTATTTAATTAGAATTATTTTTTTTGAAAAATTATTGTTCCGTTTTTTTCGTGAAATGGTGTCAGATAGTCATATGTTAACCAACCGAGGCAATTTTAATTTTTTACTAATTAAAATAAAAAAGCATTTTAATAATTAATGTCATAAATAATAACGGGCGGTCCTTTTTATTGCCCCTTATTATTTACGACATCAGTTATTGTTATGTTATTATTTTTAAATTAGTAAAATATTAAGATTGTGTCAGGTGGTTAAAATATGACTATTTGAAATCATTTCATGAAAAAAATCTGTACTCTAATTTTGCCGAAACCATTATTCTAATTAAGAAAAAATATGGTCAGGGTTATTCTATATCACCAATAGAATGCCTGGTTAAAAGGAATTACACGATTTCAAAATCACCCTGTATAGGTAAATGAGTGTAAGCAAAAGGTTGAGCCTATGAGAAGAAACCTGCAAGAAACTCACAGCCACTGTTTTAAATCGTCAATTAAATATAATTTTAGTATTTTACAACTCAGATTAACAAGGTGTTGCAGCCATTATGCCATATACCTACAACTGACTATAAAAAACTAAAGATAGTAACAATAATAACTTAATTATATTATAGAGATGAAATAATTTGGGCAAAGATTTATAATAAAACATATCTATACATATAATAAATCTGTAGAAGTGTAAATTCTGTACATTGAAAATATAAAAAAAAAAATAGCACGGTGTGTTACTAGATCGAAACCGAAAACAAAAATGTGAATAAAAAGGTTTTTGTCTGTCTGTCTGTTTGTTCAAGCATCACGCAAAAACTACCAGTTCGATTACGATGAAACTTCGTATTATTATACTTTAATATTCTGGGCACCACACTGGGTACTTTTTATCCCGGAAAAGTATATACAATAAAATACAAACTTAATTTTGCGGTTCAATCCTTAGACACGGTTATTGTTTCAACCGCAAGTAATAAGTTTGTCGCTCTTTATGTCACCCGCAGTTCACTAACGTTGCGCTGTAAATGTCTTATAAGTAATACAGATCTTTGAATCCTGTATGCAACAAGCAACTAGTTCCATGAGATTCTGTCATTTAAGTAGTCGTTGACTGAATAATAACCCTTCCGAATAAGTTGTATTTTAACGACGCTTTTAAATTTAAGCAATGGTTAATTAATTACATTAATAGGTAGTTTATTAAAAAAACGTATACCGAGTCCCGCAAATGTATTGTGAACTTTATGTAAACGATGATATGGGCCTATTAACTAATGCTTATTTCTAGTGTTTACGTTATGGATATCACTATTTTTATTATATATGTGAATATTATGTTTAATAAACATAATGTTAGCAAATATATATTGCGACGCAACAGTAAGTATGCCTATTTCTTTAAATCGATCTTTCAGAGAAACTCGTGCTCTTAAATTATAAATTCCGATCTGATCTCCAAATTGGATCCACTGCTAATTGTTATTACAACTTTTGTCCTAACTAATCCACTTTGTATATTCCGAACGGATCCCAAAGTTTAAAGAAAGGTACAGATGGAAAAATAATAAAACATTCGTCATTATAGGACACATTTTTGGTTTTATTTCTTTTACTTGTCGGTATTGCCTATGCCTGTATGAAGGCAAACTATTAAAACAAAACAATTTTATTGCTAACTGTACCAAAATATGTTTGTGGTGTAACTTATGTATGCAATCTTAGTTAAATATTTAAGTTTATTCCTGATCCCTTATGCAGGGATCCGATCGGAATAAAAAATAATAAGTATAAAACAAATCTGATCCATCAGTAGATCAGACTCCAGGGGATAGGAAATGAATAACGCCAAATTCGTCTTTTAATACAGTACTTAGACATAGTGGACTAAATATAGTTGTGATACACCTTAGGCAGTTCCTCAGCAGACTTATAGCCGTGATTGCATGTAGGTATATTAAATAGCACTTACAACGATTTGAGTTTAGGCATCTTGGTCAGATCTTCGACGGCAATGTGTTCCAACTTTGGCGCATCCATGATTGATCTGTAACAAAAATAGCGCACATGTACGTTGTGTATCGTGATGTTGGTCCAATCGGAGATAAAAGATCTTTGATTCAAAGGGAACTGATATAACAACAAAATTACTGTTCCGTGGCTCAAAATAGCATTAGTACATTCCTTGTTTCGTAACTAGATTTTTAATGCTGCTTTTATAGTGGCAAACAGACGTATGGTTCGCCTAATAGTAAACAGATATACGCCTCGTCAGCAAAATAACCTAGGCTGCCTGCATTCCTCAATATACAAGTCGTGGAACCCATGTGCATAGATTTGAGTTTCCCCGCGGCGTCGCTCGCGTAAAAGTAGGTAAGGTTAGGTTAGTAACAGTAGGTTTTCTGGATGAAAGGTATATGTCCTTCTCTGTTCCTCTGGCAACGTGTATGCGAAATTTTATGATGATCAGTCGAGTAGAGACGTGAAAACGTAACAAACAAACTAACATTCGTTTACATTTATAATATTAAGTTAGGATTAGGATACCGATTGGTGTGTCTCGCTGCTCAGCCTTTGTTCAGCAGTAAGACACTAATAATAAGCCAAGGAACAAGTAAAGCCTTGGATTTTATGCTAGCCGTCCCCTACGAGCCCCAAATGCATCCAAAAAGACACATGAAAAGAGACAATCACTCCTAAACTTAATGGTTCAATACTATTGTTGATAGACTAGCTATCCCTTGCGGTTTCACCCACATATATGATTACTGCTGCGCTCCTGTGGCTCGTAGCGAGATGTGATATAAGTAGTCTATGTTACTTCTGATTAAAGTAGCTTACTAATAGTAAAAGTATTATTAAAATCAGTCAAGTAGTTTTTGAGTGTATTAATGACAATCAAAAATACAAACATACAAAAATACAAATGTTTCCTCTTTATAATATGAGTGTAGACTGTAGACCAACGACAGACAATTTTGCTCGCGTTTCTGAGATTAGGGGATCAGGCGATTGGTTTTTAGTTTATACACTGGAATGATATTATTATTGTAAGTACTTACAGATGTTCCACCTTGTGCAGGTGGTAGCCGGCCAGGTGGATGGCCCTGGCTGTGAGCCTGGTGATGTTGGTCTGATGCAGCACCACTGACGCTCCCTCGTTCATCACCTGGCATGCCGTCCGAGCTGCAAACACATACAACATTTATTCATATATTTCTCGAAAAAGTTGATGCATCGATAGATTTATGGGTGGGGGACGGAAATATCGTGAGAAAGCCTGCGTGTCTAAGGGTTTTACATATATTCTCGATGTGTGAAGTCTGCCAAGTCGCAACGGGCCAGTGTGGTGGGCTATGGCCCAACTCTTTTTAGTTTGAACTGAGACGAGGGTTGATATTATTATTAATATTTACATACAGTATTGCGGGTAATGCAATAATACACATACAACTAATTACAAAATAGTGTCCTTGAAAACACGATATAATGAAATTAGTATTCATCTCAAAAGGACGAAGATATGATGTGCACCTAATTGTACAATGTATCGCACCTGTCCCGCTTATGCGCAGGCGACTTATGACACTATGATCGACTGCGTATTAGAAAATGAATGGATACTTTGATAAACTATTAAACCAAGTTTAATATCTTTAACAGTTTTCGCTTAATTTATTAACAAAAAAACAAACAATCAAATTTTAAACTGTTTGGTATATTATCCAAATACATTTTTCCCGACCGTATCGAATCTCATGCACATTTGCGATCACTATCGCTACTAAGGTAGTCCTAAATTATAAAGATATAGATGCCTGCATACGTCTTCTCATAATTAATGAGGATTGAGAGTTATGTGGGAATAGGGCTGATGAATTATGTCGTTGAGATATATGATGCAGATAAGCACAGAACTGGGTTGTGGGCTCTCTTCCAAGATAAACTTATTCCCGCTGGAGTCATCACTCATAATATTTGGCTTCATCTCTTAGAAATTAAGACTTAAATAATATTGCAGCAAAGCAGCGGTGTTTGGTTGTCAAAGAACCGGTGAAGAAATTTGTATGATGTTCGGCTTTTGGATGCGAGATCACAATGTCTTACGGACGGAATTTTGGTCATGGTAGCCAATCTTAATGGAAGCTGGCCATGTGTGCAGCAGATATATTAGTTTAGTACTTAGTTAGTATTATATTTAGTGCACAAGTGTATGTACAAACACAACTGCACTCTTAAATCCTGCGCTCTCATAATAAAGTTGTACATTAAGTGTTAATATTAGTATATTTCGTTAAAATAAGAATTAATGTAACAAATACTGGATGTCGAAGTTAATAAATAAGTACTTAATATAATGTTAGACAACGGGTCTTACTCGCGATAAAGTATTTAAAAGGATGCAAGTCGGTCGAAACGTCGGGCAATTAATAGGTATTTATTACCTTTTAAATACTTTATCGCGAGTAAGACCCGTTGTCTAACATTATATTAAGTATGTGTACAAATTGCGATAGTCTAAAAACTTTTAATAAATAAGTAATTCGATAGGACGGCAAACCGACACGACCAGAGAGATCGGAAGCAGGACCTTTAAGTGCGTATTTAAGCAAGAGGGTGAGAATTACAACTATGGCTCTAGATAGACGTCGTCTTTGTTCCCGTAGTATAGGTCTACGTTTGTGTTTCATACTTTCATTCAAGGGGATTGTAAATCACACTAAAGATTGTTGGTCGGGCAGTGTTATTATTCATTAGGATTTTCTGCAGAAACTTACTGTAGCAGCACGAAGTCTAAAATGTATGGCCCTAAAATCATCCTAATTAATATCAAAATGCAAAAGTGAGTTTGTTTGTTTATTAAGCTTTCAAGCCATAAATAGTTACTAGGCAGATTATCTTGAAATTTCGCATGCATGTTGCCAGTGGTACTAAAGAGGTAAGCAAGGTATCTTTAATCCAGGAAAAGTTCTGTTTCCGAGCGAAGCGCGGGCAAAAGCTAATTATTTATGGTCTATTGCACCATATCCTTGTGAGTCTATCTACGTAGTATCTTTTCAGACTATATCTTTTTACACTAATACAAATAGAATCTGCAGTTCTGGCATCCGCCATGTTTACGCTATAACAGTAATAATAATTAAACAATCACTTTGTTCTCTCGTTATTACAATAAACGTTTGAAGATGCCAAGGTCTGCACCCCATCTCCACAGTATATCTAGAAAGAATGCCGCCATATTGTTAATATTTACATAAACTTTTAAATAAATAACGATATGTACCATAAACCAGATGAATTAAAAATATATACCTACACTTTGTAGGTAATTAAAGCAATGCTACTTTGTTTAAAACCATTTTAGCTTTTGCTAAGTGAATATAACTCCTTTATACAACCGATTATGAACCTAATGTATACGAATAGTTCTGTCTTGCAGTAATATTCTAGATTTTCATAACATTTACAATATCATAATGACTTTCGTGTGGTAATCCAGGACATGGTTAGTCCGAACACTTTTACTATATCTAACATTTTTTTTTAAAGGTTAGGAGGCAAACGAGCATGCTTATCGCCTGATGGTAAGCGATTACCGCCTCCCATGGACACCCGCAACACCAGAGGAATCACATGTGCGTTGCCGGCCTTTTAAAAAGGAGTACGCTCTTTTCTTGAAGGCTTGACGGTCGTATTGGCCCGGAAATACCGCAGGCGACAGCTCATTCCACAGTTTTGTTGTGCGAGGTGAGGTTTATCCTTTGTTTCCGTTGTTTCAATATTTGTATAGTCTCCTGCGATGGCCGCGACACAAAACCAATTCGTAGCGCAGAAGTTGTCTTAAATAAATAATAGTTCAAAAAACTAAAATATACGCGTCATAAAAAAACCGTGGGGTGGGGTTAACAAAATATCTTAGAAAGCACCAAGTTTTAATTAAAATTTTAGTTTTTCTTAACTATTATTCATTTTTATTTTATAAACTATAATTTTTATCCTTTGTTTATTTATTTTTTCTAAATTTTTGTATTGTCATCGGTCCTCGATAAGTGTGCAAATTTTCAAATCGTTATTTTAGAACCCCTTTTTTACGTGGCCGTGTGATAGTTTTTTAAAATTTTGTGATATTGTTTCAGACTACGTACCTACCGATTATGTGTATTCAGATGCATCTCGAAAAGAAAAGAAATATCTGAAATCGATTAAAAAATTAAGTAACTTATTATTTTTTTATTTGTTGCTTTTATTTTTGTAAATTTAATATTATCTACTTTGTTACTTACTTGCACACTATACCAGCCCGCCACTGTCACTGTCTCTTTAAAAGTGTTTGTAGTATGTAAGCAGAATGTAGTCTGTAGGGCTTTTTGAAGAAACACTTTATCTTACTTAAGTTTTAGTTTTTGCATGTTGTCTACCTGCCAGTGCTGTGCATATTTGTAATTGGGGTAGCACATGCACTTTGATAATTATTGTTAATTATAAGTGAATGTTTATCCTGTAAATATGCCTAATTAAATAAACATTTTTCAAAACAAATAAGGTAAAAATACCTTAAGTTTCTTTACCCTACAACTATTTCTTGTTGTTACGGTTTCGAGGTGGGGTATCAAAATGAAACGTGCACCTAATTTTAAGTTAGACTTTTATCAATACAACTGTAAAAACGGCATTAATTTTGTGTAGTTGTTGCGTAATGCGCGTACAAATAGACAAAGGAGAATGCCCATATTACAATGGCGCCGAACTATCGCTAACTGTCCTGGAATGGATGCGATTGTAAGAACGAAAATTAGACACTCAATAGACACTCAATCTATTTAAGTACTTTAGATCTAGGGTAAAATCATCAATTTATTTTGTGGAGTTTTTGTAGTAATAATATCTTTATTTTAGTTTTTGAGGTTATATCAAACGTCAAAATATTTTAAGCTTTCATTCCCCCGTAGGTTTATAACGAGAAATAAATAAATAGCAGAAAATGCCACAAAATAATAGGATTTTATTAAGCATAAACACATTAAATTGTAATATAAATTAGGCATATTTTCTCGTGTTTATACTCATCAAAAAGCGAAACAAAGAGTGGGCATTCTCCTTTCTCAAAATAATAATTATGCCTTCCATAACTTTAAAAATCTAAAATAATTTTACATTCTTTTACTTAAATATCACCAGACTGTGTGCAGATTTTGGTTAAAATATTATTGTGTGTTTCGGTTTGTAGATATTGAAAGTATTTAGGTACACAATAGGTATATTTTAAGTAACTCATTCCTAATACATTTGTCCCAAAATATAAATAGTTACGTAGAGTAGTTGATTAACCTTTTTAACATTAGTAGTATTAGGCATCACATCCTCCTCTGGCAAAACTATAGAGAATCTCATTTCAGTTGTGTCGCACATTAGTTAAACTCACATTTATTTGATTATCACACAAATATAACACTCACTAAGACACGAAACACACTATATTATTAACTAAGTTTGTTGTTGATCGATCTTTCTATATTTACATTTTTAATCTTATCCCAAGATATACGAACATGACTAAGCGGTTTATTCTCTGATACAGAAGACATGGCTCATCACAGTGAACTCAAATTAACGTAACATGTTCAAAATAAACATGTACCTATTTGATTCACGCTTATTCGTACAGCACGAATATGTGTGTAACACATCGAGGATTTATATATGATCTGATGTATGCCAGACGGTGAGCAGCTTCGGTAAGTACTCCTAGTAAACACAGGTTTAATATTGTGTAGTTTTGCGAGAGTTTTACTATTTAATGATTTAAACACACGTCAAATTGACTGTGTTTAATCTTTGTTTATTATTGATTGGACGTTAAATGCGTTTTCTGTGCACACAGAAAGAATGCGATTCATGTTTCGAAGAATCGCAAGAGTTGATGAGTTATGTGTAGGGCTGTCAAGTTTGAAAATAAATCAGAGACGTTTGTGAAGAAATTAAAGCTAATACAGTCAATACAATAATACAGTCTATTGCTAATTCTGCCACCCATTTCTAGTCTTCCACGTTGCTGTTGCCATAAAGAAGCTTTGTAACCATATTTATTATACTATATACTACGTCTATACTATGCCTGTGTATCTACTGTAATAATAATTAAGAGTTTAATGTAATAAATTATTAATTTTAGAATTTTAATTAATTTATCCTGATTCCTAATTTCGACAAGTACCTGCTGAAATATGTACCTACTTATTAAAAATATTGACAAGTAGTAAGTATTGTAATTTCTTCAGTCATGTCTGTGAATTGACATGTTCTCATTCACACTATGTATTATAAAAAAAAATATTATAATGAATTAACAACAAAACCGCTTTTCATGCCATGGGCTAGCTAGAAGGCTAGGCAATGGCACTTTTTTTTACGTGGTTGAATTCTTTGACGCATATCTCTCCGCGGGGCGACGGAGAGGTTATGTCGGGCTAACTGTGGAAAAGATACCCCGGTAATACCGACTGAACCTACCACGGTGTTTCTCGACTTAACCAAAGGCGGCGAGGCCGAGCGAATCGCTTTCACATGCAACCGCGACCTCGCCGTGGTTTTGACCCGCCCGTGTGAAACGGCCACTACACAAAAATACTTCCTCCACAGTCCCCTTGGGGAGGACAAAGACACAACACAGAGGCGCACGTGGGAACACGTATGCCGCCTCTCGGACCTGGTGCTGTTCGGGTGGCGAGCATGCCCACGCAGTCCACCACCCCAGGTCAAACCTCAGTGTGGCTGGAGGTAATCTCGCGCCCTCCGGCGTCCGGTTCTGCGTTTGGGGAGAGGGTTTAAGCGCTCCTTTGCCCGCTCCGCCGATTATACATTGGCACTAACTAAACCATACGCAACCCTAGGAGTGCCTACCTGCTGTTTTTATGAAAGAATGAGTGTTGTACTGTAAATATACCACATGTAAATATTTTTGGTTAATTTTTTAATAAAATTTCAAGTCAAATTTAATCCACCGATTGAAACATCATCTCCATCAGTTACACCAGAATACATAATACCCTTTATAAAGTTTATGCTGTAGCCTAGTACTTGGTTTTTTAATAGTAGTGTCTCTTTTCAGAGGGATCAAGTTATATCCATAGATATCAAAGTTCAGCGGTTTAGACTACTTTCGCATTTGGAGAATAAAGTGAATATTTTACACCACCTCGTAATGTTGTAAACTAAACCTGCATGATAATTAGTTAACGAGACAATAAATAATATGAAAATATAAAATAAAATAAAATATCTTTATTTCGGACATTAATAGCACATGAACAGTCCATACATTATTTAGTAATGGGTTAGTAATAGAATGTACTTATAATCTATATAAGCCTTCGATCCGTTTCAAATACCATTATTTGTCTGAACACAATCTATCCATATTAATAAAATTTTAGCATGGCTGTGTCTGTTCTTGTAATTATCATCGACACCATCTATTTAAGGGTGTCTGAATCTAAAACAATAACTTATAGATTTTTTGTTAGTGTATTGTTCATGTCAATAGTTTAATACATGCACTGTTTAGGGGTGTCTGAATCTAAAGCAATTATATTGACAATTTTGATAGTCTGTTTGTTCATGTCGATAGTTTAATACGTGTATAGAAACCCTCACGACCGTCAGTCTGACACCGCAATCATGGAGATACGAACCGACAAGGATGGCATTCGTTTACCCATCAATCAGCCCAGATACATAATAACCAACAAACTTCACGCAGCATTAATGCACAAAGTGTGCACTGCAATACGATATTCAATGTTAATGGCGCACGCTGATTCTTTCAAAATTATTTTGAGAATGACCCATTTACGTCGCTTTGATGCTAACGTAATGGAATTTTCGAGTGCATTCGATATACTTGTAAAATTTGCACTAAAATATCACCAATGATCTTTTGACTCAAACTGGAACGATCTTACTAGTTTTCATTAACCAACACACTACAGAAAATAAAAAGCAGTGTCTTTAGAACATAAATAGTTATTACGTAGTTCGCAGCCTTTTTAAGCTGTATGTTGGTGGCGCAGCGGTTATGATTGCTATGCATGGTGGAGCTATTAGTTTTTTATAAGGAATTCTTGATTGCAGCCCAGAGTTAACATGTTAGTGGTATAGCAATCTCTAGCCTCGCTAAGCACATGAAGTGTTTGGCTCTGTACCTGTCTCCGATCGTGTCGGATTGCTGAGGTATGCCATGCTGTGCACCAGTTTGAAGCGCACTCGTTTGAAGCTTCACACACGCTTTGTGCGCAAACATGAAATAATAATTAATAATAATTTATTTATCCGAAATAAATAATAATAATTATTATAATATATATTAAAACAATATACGTAAAAGTTACGGTATACATAAGCAAACTAGTCCGCGCATATTGAAGTAAAAACTGTAAAGCGAATTAGCACACGTATGAAAATTGTTAACGCTGAATATATCCAAATATAGTCCTAGAACTTATATATTTCTACTTTCGTTTAACAATCAAGCATTAAAATCAGTAGTATAAGTATATCAAAATGATATTTTGGTATTAAAATTAACAGAAAAATTACGCTCCATTTGGTGCATGAAGCTGTTTACTCAGCAATTTCCGAGGCAAGTGCCGTGCATATAGGTGGACTAAGAGCACAGGCAATGTCAGTAATCTTTTGTATGAAGGCATTTTCCAGTTGGTTTGTTCCAGCTATCACAATAGTCTACCTCTCCGAATTTTAGTAATGCAACTATTAACCGTTCACATAAATCAGAATGACTGACTAGTATAAATGCATGCGCACTTAACACGCACAAACATCGCAATAAGTATCTTATCCAGTCGGAACGTTTAATACGTAATATGTTTACCGTAAAAAAAAATACGTAACGTCAAATATTTGATGGTAATAAAATCTTTTCAAAACAACTGTATTTGACTTATAGTGGACTAGATTTTGCCTGCGAATCTGCTTGCATTTATGTAAGTTTATGTTAAGATAGATTTTTAGTAGCCTATATGTTATTCTGAGGATCTGTTTAGTAGTAATTGCGTGAAAGAGTAACAAACATTCATCAATCCTCATAACTTTCACATTTATAATAATGATATAATATATAATAATATCAGGCCTGTATTAAACTGTTCCACTGCTGGGCACGGGCCTGTTCTCAGTGTGAGAAGGGTTAGGCCGTAGTCCACCACGCTGACTCAGTGCGGGTTGGGAAACTTCACATATACTTACAGAACATTTTGGAGAACTCTCAGACATGTAGGTTTCCTGACAATGTTTACCTTCATCGTAAAAGCAAGCGATAATTAACTATTTAATACGCACATAACTTCGAAAAGTCAGAGAAAAAAGCCTTGGAATCGACCTCGAAACCTCTGCGTGACAGTGCTATAGTCTCCCACTTGGCTATCGCTGCTCATTACACACATTTATAATATTAGTAGGATATTTTAAATACGTCTTTAAAGTTAAAAAATACTGGGGTTTTTAGACTTACTTTTGTTAAAAGAATTTTCTATAACATGGTAACGCTACTTTTGCCTTGGATTCCCTACTTCTCTCTGCCTTTAAGTATCTTATGTCTCTTTGCGTATTGGGCACTTCACAGTCCTAAATGCTCCACAAATTTAGTCGTCTTAATCTTGTCTTTATTGCCTGGAAACCCAAGATTGCTAGTAAGACCAGTAGTTGGGTCCCTGTTCCCAAAATAAAAAACAATTCAAAACATAAAAACGTATGCCATCACGTTTTTATGTTTTGAATGGTTTTTTATAATTATATATTGAAAATATAAAAAAATATTATTAAGATTAAGTAATAAAGGGAATACTGATTATGAATGATGTTTTATTGTGCCAATGATTGTAATTGTTGATGTCATTGTTAGAACACTAGCTCCCGCACTCGGTTCTCTCTGTCCTGGAGGCTATTTATTTCATTAGATCAGATTTAAAGTAAGTTTGAAAGGAGTTAGTCGGCGAGATCTATCAAATAGAGGCGCCGAGGCCGTGTTATCATTATCATCTAACTGATAACAATGTTTTTAATTGACACCGACCATGTTTAAACAACTAACACACTGCGGTAGAGCATCCACTAATAGTGTACATTTCCATGTTTTTGAAATCTATGGACGGTGGTTACCACATACTAGGATGGAGGCCCCCGGCTCATCTTCTATTACTCGCTATATAATGTATAAGAAAAGAAAAGAGGGAGACGCCATAAAATAAGTTAAAGAGCGTAGTTTTAGTTATAAACATTACAGTAAGTCACGATCCTTGTAAGAAATGAAACCGATGTATCGATGGAAAAATAGAAACAAATTTTAATTATAATTTATCGTTAGATACATACATACATATATTCACGCCTGTGTCCCAGAGGGGTAGGCAGAGACTACAGATTTCCATTTGTTACGATCCTGACACACTTCTTTGACTTCATTCACTTTCATAACATTCCTCATACACACTCCTCGGTTTAAGGTGCTCTGAACCTGGCCTTTATCCAGAACGTCTCCGATCTGATCAAGAAACGTTCGCCTAGGTCTTCCCCTTTCGACTGTTCCATTCACACTAGCCTTATAAACTTTCTTAGTCAGTCTTTTCTCGTCCATTCTTTCTACATGCCCAAACCAGCTTAACAGATTTGATAGTATATACCTACCTACATTCGTTAGATTTGACAGTAAAGGTAAGACAGAAAGCAATGCAACCATTCCTTTCTTTAGAATTTACCAACATTGAAACACAAAAAGACGCCCTGACTCAGAACAGCTATTTGTGGATAACACAGATTTTTGTTTTGAGTAGGAATGAAATCCACAATACTCGACGAAGTGACAGTGGTGAGGAAACCACCAAGGCCCGTTTCTTATATTCAGAAACGCATCATTAAAAAGCATCCTTATTTCAATTGAGAAGATGGTTGGAACGTACCACCAGCTTGGGATCCAGTAAAACAAATAGTCAAAACCAAGAAGAAGCAAAGCACAGCTAGACTTCATGATACTTTGAGCTCATACTGCGTAAATAGAAACACCAATAATTAAATGATGTTCGGGTATTTTGAAATAACTAGACTTCAGAACATTGAGACAAGTACCATCTTAGTCGCCCCGTGTTCAGACAATATTAATATTATACAATATAAGTCAAAAAGTAGCTGTCCATAAGTAAAACGACTTCTTTCTTAAACCACAACGCCATTTCTGCAATCTATCGTAGTAAAAAGTAAAAAGCGGTTTATAAACAACTTTTAAGTCATTCAGAAATGACGAAGGTTGGTTATCGCAGCGTGTACACGTTATCATTCCTCTAATCTAAAACACACATAGTGTTTGTGTGGTCTGTCTTTGTTTTAAACTGTTTTTTAATCTCACTTACGAAACTATTATGACAACACGCTAAAATTAATAAATAAAATAAATCGCTAATGTATTTAAGCGGCAATATTTCTTATTTTTTCAAATATAGCCCGGCCAGCTCAAACCATTTTAACGCATCAACTATTCCAAATATAAATCTTTGGATATGGCCGTTATTGGCTCCCATTGCAGCCATACATTACAGATAAAATAACCCCTGTTTAGAGATCCTCTTCCTTTGTAATTTTTAAGCTGTCGTGTATTTAGCGTATTTTCCTTTAATATTTTTCAAAGGCATATAAGCAACGTGCTTACTAACTCGCCTCTATTGCAATACCTAAGTATGGCTGAGGCATATATAACTATGTAAAGTAACAAAATGTCTTTGCATTACGTGTGAATTGTATAAAAGGGATACGCAATTCCATTATAATTTAGACAGATCGTTACCCTTGGGCACTATGCAGAGATGTTTATACTGTAATTCATATATTTACTATCACGTTCTCCAAAAAAGGATAGACAAATACTAACGTATCTTCTCCTTTCCCTAGCCTTTATTATTCCCAAGTCACTTGGTGTCGGCTTTTCTAGTCTAACCGGATTTGACTGGATATCAGTTTTTACACGGAGCGGCTGCCACCTGACCTTCGTAACCCGAAGGCTAACGATACAAAATACCACATATTTGGCGCGTATTTTCGTCGTAGTGTCCCAAGTACATGTGCACTGCAAGTGAACGATATTGAAACTTTAATAGATCTGTCACGGCGCACTAAATACGCGAGTCAACATTCAGTCACGATGTTCACAGGCATCTTGTTCTAATATGATGCATTACATGATGTTAAAACATATATATTCTTGCTCATCCACGAAAATGAAGACACAGGTATGTGCCATGCACATACACCAGCTATATCATAAGTTCTACGTAATAGAGCCTATTGCTGTTTCCAAATTACATTTCCAGATTCCATTCTGTTACTGACTATACTAAAGAATCCAATAACAAGTTGCTCGGGAATTAAACACGAGACTTTATGCATAGCAATCGCTCTCACTACTGCTCCGCCACTAAGGCAGTAATTTATCTTAGGTATACTTAAATAGTCATAGTGAGCAGCGATAGCACTATGCTGAGATGCTAGTTGAGGTCTCGAGTTCAGTCCTAAGGCACGCATCTCTGACTTTACGAAGTTACCTATAATATACGTAAAAAAAAATAATCTAAATTAATATAAAATATTAATTATATGATAAATAAAATTAAAATATGAAATAACAAATACAAAAACTTGGCAGAGGATTATATTTTTGAGCCGTTTGGGGTCGAAACGCTATGGTCATGGGGTCTCAGTGCTCGTGGTCTCTATAGAGACATAGCGAAAAGGTTAATCGACGCTTCCCGTGACCAGAGGGCTGGCCTTTATTTCGCGGAAAGAATAAGCATTGCCATTCAACGTGGCAATGCTGCCAGTCTTCTGGGCACACTACCAGTCGAATGTGATGCGGAGAAATTCTATGACGCCTATTAGAGGGTTTTAGTTTTCTTTTTCTTATTTATTTCTGTTGTATAATATTTTAAGTATTATATTCATAAATAAATATTAAGTAAAATTATGAAAAAAGAAATATATAATATAAATTTAATATAAATAGCTAATCTAAAAAGATTTCATTAATAAATTTCTAACAATGTGTTTCTACACATATCTATTAAATACATACATCACTCTTATAAACGCCAGTAGCTCTTATAGCTACCAATAACCCATAAGCTTTATCTACGATCACATTGTCATGTTCGTAGCCAAGAACTTCATTCTTTTATTAATTCAATTAAAATTACAATCCATCACGTGTTTCAATTCTCTTAATTGTTTGTGTATTGACGACTTGGATGCACGCTTTATATATCAATATTGATTTTCTGTGCGTTGACGTAATCTTTATAAGGTGTTGCCTTAGGTTGACACTTACATAATTAGGTTGCTAAGTAATCAGCTATTCGGCTGTAGCTCTGCGGATAAGGTATTGGATTTGTGATAGGTACGACGCGGGTTTGAATCTCGTATATTGTATTAGCAATGTAAACCTACTTCTAAAAAGTATATGCTTCCTTTTTCCTTAGAAAATCCAGAAAAATAAGACATTTCATATACGTCTGGTAGTTCCAACAAAACAACAAATAAAGCTTTAGAATATTAGTACAGATAATCGCAGAATACGGGCACGTCGGCTAGCAAACGTAATAAGGATACCTTGAGTGTAGTGTGTGACGGTACATGGACAAATAATTAAACATGTCAAAAGTGAGGGTGGATCAAGATTCTTCTGCCTCACAAACGGAGACATGACATCGCAGCATCAGTCAGCTTGTGACCACGATCGGAGTAACCTGGTCGAAACGTCAAGTTTTAATAAATAGGTAAACATGCATGATCGCGTTTATACCCGATGCATATTATAATCTACATATATTAATATTATAAGCCTGAAGAGTTTGTTTGTTTGTTTGTTTGGTTGAACGCGCTAATCTCAGGAACTACTAGTTCGAATTAGAAAATTATTTTAGTGTTGGATAGCCTATTTATCGAGGAAGGCTATAGGCTTTATAACATCACATTACGAACAATAGGAGCGGAGCATCAATGAAAAATATTGCAAAAATGGGGACAATTCTCTTATGAAAAGCAGACGAAGTTGCGCGGATTAACTAGTATTATAATATACACCTTCCTAACGACAATCATAAATATTTAACAACAATATATAATAAATATGTAATACACTTACCTAAGTAAATTCAAATGAATGGTTTGTTTTTCTGTTTGTTTGCGCATTCATCATAATTCATAATCAATCATCCGATCCGAAAGAGCCGCCATTTTCAATTATTTGGCGACGATATAAATAAGTCGGCTTGCCCTGGACGTACCACGCACTTACAGAAAAACGAAACATAACCACCACTCTAATTCCTTTCCATTTATCCTATCTTTATGAGGAAATTCGTCTATTAAAACATTTATAGAAAAGGTTTTAATAGATATAATGCTGTGGCGTGGAGTTCGAAGGAAATATTAATGTAAGAAAGAGATAACTACCGTTCGAACTATGCAAAATAACAATACCATCTTTTCGCATTCCCTGTTTTTAATATTTGTTTTTAATATATTTTTAATGATTCCTAGAGGTAATTTATCAATGTCTCTATATTTTTTATTAGTTTCGTTAAATTTGTTTGGGAATGTCTGAAAACAACAGTATGCACTAGAGATTGATGTGTTTTAAAAACGATCCTGATCCCTCTGTTTTGTTTTTAAGAGCCTTTATTTCCTACTGCAGGGCAAAGACCTACCACCAACTCTCCTTCCATATCTCTATCCAAAGCCGCTTAGGTAACCTTTTCTAAAAGTATCTAGTTATCTCGCCCTTTTCATCTGGGTCTGCTGCAATGAGGCTTGTCGGTTCCCGGGTCCATATTGTTGTCAGATTGACCCATTTGTTGTTTGACATGAGACATAATTTGCCCAGCCCAGTTCTATAATAATTATACTATAAAAAATGGAAAACATATACAGATAATATATTCATTTGTTTTTAATCTACTGTTACTAAGTATTTAATTAACAATCAGTGGAATACAAACGCATGGCCAAGATGCTGCTCACTCTTCTTATAATTCGTTTTCCACTGCATCAGTCTACGGTAACTGTTTACCATCAAACAGGATATATGAGTAATATGGCGACCGATTTAATAAAACGGTGTATTATTTATCCACTGTCCTGTGGATTTAACTGGACGCGATAACAACGTTGAGAGGGTAAATAACCAGTGGAATCATTATTGCGGCGCGCATTGACCTAATTCTTTTAGATCGCTGTACAAATGATGATTGGCTTGCATTCAGTTTGTTTTGCGGTTGATTATATACCTTTGTCTGTCTTTCTTTTTTACTATATACATTTAATTCGAAAGTGAATTGTGTAAGTAGTCACGTCCGCAACTATCTAAGAAAATTCTGTCCACTGTTTTGCACGCGAATTTGCATACCCTATGTGCAAGTCCAGGTTATGGCCTATGTAATCAAGTTTAATCCAACTGTACGCAGGAGTAAGTAATAAACATACAAACACCTTTATGAATATTACTTTCATATATATAATGTTAGTAGCATAGCGAAAAATAATTATACAATAAGACCAAAGCCGATTTTGTGGCCAACTAAAACGTTTTATTAGACTTTAAAAATCGATATTTCCAGCTAGGTATCGAATAATTAATTAATTTTGTGAAAATACATATGTAGGTATACATACATTGTATTACCTATTGCATCATATAATTGTGGCTTATAAAAAACAATATTGGGAAGTAATTAAATACGCCAAAAAAGAAAGAAAGAAAGTGAAAGTGCTGATTCATTATAAGCTGACAATATTTAGTATGCATGGCATATCTTTTTTATTTGTTTTGGTATTGGTAACGTAGGTATAGTTCATGACATATACGCTGTTAGCCTGCACCGTAGTCAGCCTAATTATAATCAAAGCATAATATAATGCGAATAGATAACTCGTTTTATGTAATGTTATGCAGGAATTTTATGTCAAGTAGGTACACAGCTCAATCGATGCGTGGATGGACACTGTTATTGAAACTGTAAGGTACAACATTATCACGGATTGATAATTAAAACTATATGCATAGGCTCGCGCCTGCGATGCTTCTACGAGCATCATGACGTCATTGCATCATGTCTCCATGCTAGCTTGTCGGTTTTAGGAATTCTTACGTTGGCCTTCCTCCAAAGTATGAAATAGTAAATATATTTAAATAGAATAAGTCGAGGAAGGCTTTTGAATATATTGCGCGGGCTTGCATCCTCAGGAAAGAGCGCTACACTTCACACACACTTTATCTAAGAAAAGTCAACTTATTAAAACCTTACACTTAATAACAAAGATTATCCGCAGCCAAAATGTGCAAATGACAGAGCTCAATTTAAGCTCAATTAAAGCTCAATTGAACACTTTAAAAATATAAAAGCGTAATGCTATGCTACATATTATGTAAAAAAGAAATAAATATATTTATAGGATTTAATTGTCAACATCATCATCTCAAATGTTTTGTTTCAATGAATATTAGTTTTCCTAGGAGCGATTACTAGTCGGCTGCCGCGACTTAAAGGCATAACTAGTAACAGAGTTTAATAATAGTACAAAGTAAAGTTACAAAAATGAATAATAGTGTATCAAAAAATAAATAATGCCATAAAATCCGTATAGAGTAGTTTAATTTAAAATAATTTTATTCTAGGTTATGCGAGTGTATTGTGTAAGTTCGGGCACGCCACGATCGTGGCGGTAAGTCCCGTGTTTGAGGAGTGGCTGGAGAGGCGGCATGGCGCACTCACCTCCCGGCTGACACAGGTAATGACTGGCCACGGTTGTTTTGGCCAGTTCCTGAGTCGTATAGGCCGGCAAGAGACACCCGGTTGTCACCACTGCGGCGACGTTGTTGAGGACGCGGCGCTGCACACTTTGGCGGTTTGCCCCGCCTGGGCATCGCAGCGCCGTGAGTTGATCGCGGCAGTCGGATCGGTTGCCCTCTCGCTCCCGGCTGTAGTTCAGTCTATGGTCCGGAGTGAGAGGTCGTGGAAGGCCGTCGCCTCCTTCTGCGAGGAAGTGATTTTTATCAAGAAGGCGGCGGAGCGGGAGAGTGAGCGCCTAAACCCTCTCCCCAACCGCAGAGCCGGGCGCCAGAGGGCGCGAGATGACCTCCAGCCACCCTGAGGTTTGACCTGGGGGTGGTGGACTTTGTGGGCCTGCTCGCCATCCGTTCAGCACCAGGTCCGAGAGGCGGCGTGCGTGTTCCCACGCGCGCCTTTGTTTCGAGTCCGTCTCCCCTCTTTTTTTAGGGAGGGGACTGTAGGGTTTATATGTGAAGTGAGTGCCTTTGGGTAGGTTTCTTTGTGTAGTGGCCTGCCGTTTCACACGGCGGGCCGTAACCTCAGCGGGGTCGCTACCGCATGCGAAAGCGATTCGCGCGGCCCCATCGGTAGTGGTTTTGTCGAGGAACACCGTGGTAGGTTTAGTCGGTATTCCGGGAGGTACATCATCTTTTCAACATCTTTCTTTTACTCCGGTGAGTCAAACATAATTCTTCCGCCCGCCCCCGCGGAGATAAGCGGATAAGCATCATTGCAATACCCAACGTAAAAAAAAAATTAAAAAAGAAATGTATTGTGTAAGTTACTGTAATAACTTTAACATCAATAATAATGACTCACCAATATCATAATAACAACCGGACTGACACCCTAGAATAAACTTTAATAAGTATTTAATAAATAATAGCTTTATCTAACAATATTACTTAAGAACGCAAAGTATTCATTAAAGACAACAAATTAATATCATCAATAAATTAACGCGCCAAAAACAAAACGTCAAAATATTTTGCAAATGCAAAGGTAATAAAATAAAAATCCAATAATAAAATGATTGTCCGATGAATAGGATTATCGATATGTCATTGACATTCTAGAAAGACAATCGATTGATATAAATCAATGATAAACACTTAGTATCCACTTAGCGCAAGATAATAAATAGCAAATCTGCTTATGTTGCAATGGAAAATTCCTAAGTATAGGTATAATGAATTTTGTACGATAGCAGAGCCTATATAATTATTATTATACCGTGATAACAGGATTCTGTTTATAGCGACATTTTATCGTTTTACAAATTGAATATGGTTAGTCGAATTGATGACTCAATAAAAATTGAATTTTGCTCAAGTTGGGGCAGCTCGACGTAAAAGTGGACCAGACGTTCTTGTAATGTTTAAACCACGAATAAAGGAATCCTTACAAATAGTCTTTAACGTTTGACGTGTATATATGTATACCCAAATTGGTTGTGGGCAGACGAAGAAATTGTAATCAAGTACCGAATCTGTCCGCCAGCCACCAATCTTTGAACTCTATGTAGGTTAGTGGTCAAAATAATTGTCTACTAATCAAATATACCTATTCTTGTAATAAATAAGAAAATACTTGATTATGATTGCTAAATTTGTGTTTATATAGAGTGTTTCTATATCCGTATGGGTAGATAGAGGTATATTACCCTAACTACGTTTTGCCAACAATGGATTTATTTCTTTCGTGGTAGGGAAATAAGTTTATTTCTGTATACGTAACACATTTTGAGATTTTCTAGCAAAATAACCTAATAACGAATCAAAGCTAGAATCTTATGCTTGTGATCCACATTTCTTTAGGAATTGTTAGTTTCTAGATTGTTCTATAGATAGGTATGTGAACACAGCCAACTAACCTATTCTAATTTTGAATGTAAGCCTTTGCCTAGTATAGAAGGCAGGTTTTGAAAGGGGAATATTATTACGTACTTCTGGCTACGGCTTCGCTCGCGCACATCCCACGGGTATGCTCACCGGGATGAAAGCATACTGTCTGTTATAATCCAGGATAAGATCTTCTTTCATCCAAATTCGTTTAACGTTGCATTAAGAATGTACCTATAAATACGAATGCAACTATAAAGCAAGAGAGATAAGCCCGGAGCAAACAAGCAAATCCTTAGTTTATGATGACTTGAACTAAACACGTGTAAGTCTATGTATGCATTACAAACTGTTTCCGCAATATGGTAGTTTCCTTTGTATATTAATTTACACATAAGAGTAAATAGCAATCAATAGAAATCTTTTGATGCCAACGATATAAAAATTGGTTGAAAATAAGGAAGTGATTAATATTCTATATTTGGATATAAGAATGGTAGTAGTTAAGGTTGCCAACCATACTTTATAATAAAGTATTGTACGTTATTTCGGGTAAACGTACTTTATACTTTATTAGGAAAATAAAGTAGGTACGTAAAAATACTTTATTTTATCTATGGCCACTTTTACAGGTTTTATTTAATGTTTACTTAAAGCAACGCTATAGAGATTGCCAAAAGTAATTGTTTATCTATCTTAATATAGACATATATTGTAAAGATCCGGTTTCATTCCTTACGCGGAACTAACGTGGCAGATATGGCTCGCAATAATATCAGCGCTGCGTTTGGAGAGGAGACTGCTAATGAACGCACCGTGCGTTTTTGGTTTAAACGCTTTCGTAATGGTATGGTATATGGTACATCTACTTGAAGAACGAACCACGTGGAAGACCGCCCACACATGTGAATAACGCTGAATTGAAGGAAATGATGGAAGCCGATCCGAGTCAAACTACCCAAGAATTAGCGGCATGGTTTAACGTACCCTACCTACAATATTGGCTTATTTGCATCAAATCAATAAGATAAAAAATATTAAAAATGGGTGCCTTATGATTTGACTGATCTGCAGAAAGGAATGCGAGTTGAAACTTGTGTTGCCTTGTTGAATCGGTACAGAAATCAAGGAATATTAAATCAAATTGTGACATGTGACGAAAAGTGGATTCTTTACAATAACTGTAAGCGAAAAATGCAATGGCTGACCCCAGGTCAAACGCCGCAACAGTACCATAAAGCAAAGCTTACCAATAAAAAGTTAATGATAACTGTTTGGTGGTCTCTTCATGGTGTTATTCATTATAGCTTTTTCAAGCCTGGTCAAGCAATAACAGCAGATGTTTACTGTGCCGAACTTCGAACAATGATGGCGAAACTGGTAGTGAAACAGCACCGACTCGTGAATCGATCTTCACCATTATTGCTCCATGATAACGCATGACCTCACACTGCACGAGAAACCGTTGTAACTCTACAGGAGCTGCAGTTAGAAACCATACGTCATCCTCCGTACTCGCCAGACCTTGCTCCAACGGACTACCATTTTTTTCGTGATTTGGACAATTTTATACGTGATAAAAATTTTTTTCACTGGAGGCAGTACAAAATGCTTTCACACAGTTTGTCAAATCTAGATCCCTGGAGTTCTATCATAAAGGCATAAATGAACTTCCGTTTAGATGGCAGCAATGTATAGATAATGAGGGTAAATATTTCGATTAAATAAATAAGGCACATCTTAGAAAAAACGAATTCAGTACAAATCGTCAATTTCATAATTTAACCCCTAATATTACATATTATACCTACTCTAATCGATCAAAATAAAGGTGGCAACCCTGGGTGTAGTGGAGATATCTCGCTATCTCCCTCGGAGCAGCGTTTAAATAGCAGTTACGTCATAGTTTGATCATGGATCCTTTATCTGTCATTTGACATTCACCCCTGCTACCAGATTTGAAACGCTTATATTTTATTTTCTTATGAATAAATTGCAAAAATTATTTATTTAAATGTAATTTAGAATGTAGGTAACGTAACTATTTGACTTAAACAAGTAAATAACGTCTACGTGCACTAGTTGTAACACACACATTGTTATATTGATTTATTTGAAAACGAAGTATAAAGAAACAAACACTTCTTTTCGTAAACACTTTAAAATAGATTAAATTATTTTGGTGATTAGCATTCACAAACGTACAAACAGACAGTCTGTATAGGATACGTCTTTAATGACTAAGTTCAATATTACTTATATTTGAACTTTACTACTGAATAAGTAATGTTACATTCGTATAAGGAAAATAAACACCGATTACACAAAACCAAAAAGTTTGTCTATAAAATCATAAAAATCCACTCAGCACTTGTCTACTCACGGCGTATACGGTCATAAACATTCATCCTAGCGCTAAAAAGAGTTTATTCGATTGCAAACATTACCTTTTTCGTTGAAAACTGTTACGTAATATTATTGGACAATTATTTGCTTTAGCTATTAACGATTAGAAGTATTATATGTAGCTAAATTCGGGTGATTTTTGTAGCATAGACACGTAGGCGGTATATTAGTCAGCTATGTTTATGTAACTCGTAATAGGACGCGAGCCACAATTTTGAGGACCTTACCATCCTTACTTAATTAACTGTGCGCGAATGAGACAACGTAATGCAGCTATGTCTTGTTCAACAACTTGTTGTCTTGTGCTAAGGCCCCAGACTATAATGAATTCTATAAGCTATTTAGATTTTAGACTTTACTAACAGAATAACTTGTTTATGTTCTTGTTAATAAGACCTTTACCAAAATAAGAATAATTTCCATGTCGCGGGGCACTTTACAAAATATGTAAAAATAACTACCACAAAGATACCTAGACTCGTAACTATTATTTTTGTATCACATATCTTTGTCCCAGCCGGCTATCGAACCCTCAACACTGCGTGGTGTAGTTGCCAGGTGAGCGTTTAAATCACCGCGCTATCCGTAAAGTCCTTTCATCTCTCTGTACTTACTTGTATTAGTAGTCGATGTAACACTTGCGGGTTGTCGCCCAACCAACGCCTTCCTCTTTGGCTGGTCGGCAACCCGCAAGTATTACGCTTAGTGTGCAACGCCTTCATGGTTAAGTTAATCGCTTATCAGTTATCACCATGCGTGGAGCGCAAGCTAGCAACCTTTGTTTTAAAAATAAATAATCATGTAATTAGTCATATTACAAGTTTATAACATTATTTTTGTATTCCTTATCAAGGCAATAAATCATGCAATTACATTTTATTTTTATATCTTTATCTAGCTTTGCGATAAAAGGTATTGATTGTTATATTTATTCGTTTTGTTAAGGTTTTTGGTATGGTGGAATATTGCCAAATGGCAAGGCCTTGCTGCCGGTCTAGGCAAATGTGACTAGGATGGTAAGAATCGAAAGAAATGAGAGAACGTTTACTGAGACCAGAGACTTTCTGGGCAAAAGGCTTATTATGATTGCACGTATGGCATAGTGACTTAATTGTCACCTGGTAACTACGCTTAGTGTCGTTGGTTTGCTCTCCATATACGGTACAAAAAGTTGTGCAATCCACAAATAATCGTACCGGCACACTGTGGGCTGAAAATCGACCTCCATAGACATAGAAATGAAAGTTGCTAGATGTTCGTTTTGTTGACAGATATGGCTTCTATTAGCTATTATACACATAACAATGTCGTCTGAGCTAACTCCGCACAGAAATGAATTTATTATAAGGTTTTTTCGAAAAAAATGTATGGAGCTAGCATGAAAAATCTGAATATCTCTGAACTTGCAAGGAAAACCGTAATATCCTCAGAGATGGTTATAGGACTAATTATTTGTGATTTTTTGACATACTTCATATAACGGTACCTGCTGCAGAATTTTTTTTAAAAATCATCTAATTTTTAATTATTTTTTTTTAACATTAAACGATTTGTTTAATTGTAAAAGTAAAGAAACAACACGTTATATGCATATAATACTAAATCTTCGCCAGTTATTTGTTAAAATATCAAGAAAATTATTTTTGCCTTACATAGTATATATGTTTTAAAACAGGTAATTGGATACCATTACTAAACTTTGCATACAGGTAAACCACTGAATATTAAATTAGCCTTCTAATGTGTTCTGAAGATAAGATAAGATAAGATAAGATAAGATAATATTTATTTGCATAAACATGTGTATACATACAATTTCAGGCATGTAGGATGTTACAAGATAGGTACTTATTGTTCTTACATGTTTGCCACACCGTGGCGTACAAATGTTGTTTAATTTTATAGTAATTAATCATTGACAGAATTAATATAATAATAAAGTAAATATAGTTAAACATGTCTTAAAATCTTAATAAGGACATTAATCGAATTACAAATATGTCAAAAAATAATCATTACAATGTCAAAATAATATAAAGTTTAAAAAAGAAAAAAAAGAAAAATGAAATGTGTTGTTTAAATTAAGTAAGTCTTAAAAATGTTAACTAACTACTCAAATGCTATTCTTTTTTATTATTTGAATTAAAATATATATAATTATTATACATAATGAAAATATCTTGTCATATTTTATAAAGTAGACTAGTTATAAAGAATCCTGTAGAAAATCGGTGACATTATAATACGCTTTCTCAGCCAAGAATAATTTTATTTTTTTCTTAAATGTATCGACAGGTAACTCATGCCAGCTTTCAGGTATTTTATTATAAATTACCGGGGCCATACAAAAAACGCTTTTGCGCATAAGTGCAGTTCTTACAGTGTGTAAGCATAGCTTACATTTATTACGCCTGTTTCTTGGTACTACGTCTGCCATGCGAGGAAACAGATTAGTATTAGTCTTGATGAATATTAAGGTTTCTAGAATGTAGAGAGAAGGTAAAGTTAATATACCATATTTTTTAAAATGGGGCACGCAACTGTCGGTAGTTTGTAAGTTTAACATACTTCTTAAGCATCTTTTTTGAGCTTTAAATACGATGTCTTTATTAGTTGAGTTTCCCCAAAAGATTATTCCGTATCGGAGGTTGGACTCAACTAGTCCATAATATGCTGTAAGAAGTGCGTCTAAACTAAGTATTCGCGACAGGGAGTACAAAGCGTATGCACTACTACAAATTTTTTGATTTAGAGCTTGTATATGTGTTTTCCAATTGAGATTTCTATCAATAATTAGCCCTAGAAATTTTGTTGAGTTAACTGCGTCAATATGATTACTATTATAATTAATGTCAATATCAAATGTCAATGGCCGTTGGCTAAAATGCATAATATTTGTTTTAGATAAGTTTATTTTTAAATTATTATTGTCTAACCATTCTATAATTTTCATGTGTCTCAGTGACATCATTTTTATATATCTCCTTACTTTTGCAAGGAATGACAACTGTGCTGTCGTCTGCAAACAGTGTCATAGGGTGTTCATTGGATCTAGGCAAGTCGTTTATATATATCGTAAAGAGAAGAGGTCCTAGTACACTCCCTTGTGGGACACCGAACTTCACTACCCGTTCAGTAGATGTAAATATTTCTTCTAATTTTGATTTAGGGTTTATTCTATTTATTTGCGTTATTTGTTTCCTATTTTCGAGATATGAACGAAAAATGTTTAAGACATTCCCTCTAACACCATATTTTTCCAGCTTTTGCAGTATTATGTCATGTTGGACATAATCAAAAGCCTGTGTCATGTCGCAAAAAATAGCGCAGACTGGCGTATTTTTATCCATATTTGTTATGACGCTGTGTAAAAATTCATATATGGCCATGTTAATGGTCTTATTTTGTCTAAAGCCTTTCTGTTCATTGCATAAAATATTTTTCTTTTCTAAATACGTATTGAGCTCTATATATAAATTTTTCAAAAATTTTTGAAAATACTGGTATTAAGGAAATTGGCCTATAGAATTCCATTAAGTTCCGATCTAGCTTTTTAAAAAGAGGCTTCACTATTGAGACTTTAAGAGCATCTGGAAATACACCTTCATTAATATTTAAGTTAATTATGTGACTTAATGGCCCGCTAATTTCAGAAGCTACTGCTTTGACTACCCTCGTGGAGATGCCATCATACCCTACGCTATGTGTATTTTTTAGTGATAAAATAATTCTCAGTATATCCTGTGGCAAATTTGGCGGCATAAACATAGATTCCTTTCTGCTAGATATGTGTTTTGTAACTCTATCGCCGGAACATAATATAGGATTAATCTTATCAACAAAGTAGTTATTGAATGCATTTGCAATTCTTTTAGGGTCAGTTATAATTTCATCGTTTATTTTAAGTTTATTTATATGATTCACTGGTATATTTAATTGGTTACGGTTTATTATTTGCCAGGTAGTTTTTGATTTATTATTTGCTGTTTTTATTTTATGATTATTCTGAGCCTTTTGTGTTAACTTAATAATTTTTCGATAAAGCTTAGAATAATTTGTAAACAGATTTTTGTTGTGTATAGTAGGTTGCCGTCTATACTGCCATAATAAACTACGTTTCATTTTGCTGCAAGTTTTTATACCACGCGACACCGATTTTGTTGTTTTTTTAAGATTGACCGTAATATGTAGCTCAGGAAAGCACTGTTGATATAATAGTGAGAACAAATCCATGAAATTATTATAAGCTAATGTGGGGTCTGTTGTTTCATATATTTCTGAAAACGATAAGCTACCAATATAATTTTTGAATTTGTTAATATTTTCGGTTGTATACTCTCGTCCTATCTTTCTCCATCGACTGATACTACTTACTGTGTTTATTGGACATTTGATTATCTGAGCTGTATGGTCAGACAAGGCGAGTTCCAATACGGTAACCTTACAAGATTTACTGAAATTATGCGCAAAATTGTCGATGCACGTCCCACTCTTAAGTCGGGTAGGTTGGTGTACTGCCAGTTTCAAGTTAAAGCTTAATAATAGACATTCAAATTCCACTGATTGCTTAGTTTTTTTCATAATATCTATATTAAAGTCACCCGTTAAAACTATGTTTTTATAACATTTTTTAATTAATTCACGCATCATTATTTCTAATATTTCAATACATTCTGCAAAGTTATTAACATTTGGCACTCTGTAAATACATACCAAAGCAGTCCTATACTTAGTCAGCTCAATTGCACAGCACTCAAAAACACCGGCTTTTGACATTTTAGCAATTTTAGGGAGTTCTCTCCATTGTTGTCCGTTCTTAAGGAGTATACATGCTCCACCTCGCTTACTTTCTTTCCCGCTGAAACATGCGGCTAAGCAGTAGTTGGGTAGATTGAGATATTTTTCATAGCCTTCTGCCATGAAGTGTTCCGTGACACATAATACATCTACGTGGATATTTTTTTCTGAGAGCTCTTGTAGGTTAACTGTAAGACAGTCACATTTCGACAATAAGCCTGCAATGTTTTGGTGCATAATACATAGTTGTCTAGTTACGAAAAAAAGTATCATTATTGGATTTGTTGTTTGTATCATTATCTATTTCGCCGTGTTCAAAGTCAATGTTTTGTGTGATGTTAATAATTAATTCTCGTAAATCTTTAAATATAGTCCGTAGTCCAGTATTGTTAATAATTCCAGAGTATCTGCTAAACATACTGTAGTCGCATTTAAGGTTTAAGTTGCTGTCTAATAGGTATGCATGTCCATGGGTTAAGATATCCAGATATAATAAATTATTAAATGTTTCCACTGTAGTATTGTATAGGCTTGTATAGTTTGCATACTTGTAAGTCGGCAGACAAATTATGACATTAGTGTGTTTCATGTCCTGTAATATTTCTTTTAAGTGAGAAATAATGTCATAGTAATTATTTGTAAACTTAAAATCCTCTTCTCCGAGAAATATGATGCAGAAGTCATTGATAGTAAAATTGTTTACTTTCGTTTCTATTCCGCATAACAGTTCTTTTGTGTTGCCGTTTGTTTTTAGATAGTGGCATATATCATATTTGTGGTGGAATGTATCTTCGGCTATAGAGAGCAAGTCATTTTTCTTATTAGTGCTTAGTATTGTTAATTTATGTTTTATGGTGTTATCTTTCTCCTTTGATCTAATAAAGCTTTTTTTGTTCTTATATTTATCAACTGGCTCTGCTCGATCTTGATTTTGGTTATCATGTGTTACACTCTGTACTGTTTGAGTTTGTTTATTTGCATTCAAACATTTATTTATTTTTTTTGGTGTGCATTTCTTGGATTTCACTGGGCTATCCGTAACGTTTTTATAAAACTCATTTTTTTTATACAATTCATTATTTGTTTTTCTAAGATTGCAAACTTCTAAGGAAAGTGTTTCTATCTCAGCATGTGCACTATTTAGCTCTATGGTCAGTTTTTTTACTTGTTCCTGTAGTTTGATGACCTTTTCGTCTTCGTCATCAGATATGTCCGGCAGGCTTGTATTGTTATATTTAGTGCATTCGTCTGTCTCCGTACTTATATTATTGTCTTCTATCGGCGGGTCAGATGCCGTTCGTCGCCGACGAAATGTAATGTTGTCTAGAAAACTATTCATAGTTATTTTTTGGTATTTATATAAATAACATATGGTAATTTCTACAGTAATCTATGATATTATTCACTTTAGTTAGCGAATAAATCAACAATGTAATTCACAAAAACTCTTCGCGGCAACTGTGGCTCGAACTCGATGCAATTGCAGTGGGCGCCCAATCGGTAACACTACCGACGGGACCAGCTGGTCAGTTAGTTACTTATATAAATTAATGCTCATTGAGTAATGTTTATTCGGTTTTTAACTCGATTATAGATGTCACGTCACTATGTGTTATTAACACAATATTATCTGTCTGCATGCTAGTAACGTCGTCTTATAGTAGTCTAGCGAGTTCTTCAATATTTAAATAGATGGCGCTGTGTTTCTATGGATTAAGTGATTTGATAGTACCATTTGAATAAAAAACGGACATAGTGTTTATCACTTTCGGGATTTCTCACAGTTCACTTATTATTTGCACTATTATACTTGATATTATTCTGAATAGTCATTAAGTAGATGCGTAGGTTATAGAAAGTTCCTCAATTTGTATTTGTGTACGAGTTTAACACGAAATTAACACTAATTCACACCAAGAGTTTAGATCACAATTTGTTACATTTATATTGAGTACTTTCTTAAGATAACATTATCACTAGTCACTGGTATACTTATGTTCAATTTAAGTTCGAAATTAACGTCCACTTTGAGTATTTAGTATTTTTAAGAAATTTTAATACACGGAGTCGATTGTTTACGTGACGACTAGCGTATAAGTCGTAGCCCTGTGAATAAGAGATTAAGTGATTTGCAATATCGCACAATGGTAACTACGGAGTACACTAATTAAATTCTTACAGGTAAGTACATAAGTAAACTAATTAGTTAATTAGACATGTTACGAGTTCTAAGAAATATTTTCGACAACTGTCTAATTATTTTATTATTATGTCTAAATGAAGGTATTTTTTTAAATCATTAAATTCTACTAATGTCAAAGTAAAGATCAATCGATAAGTTAGTTATTTTATTAACGCTAATAATAGGCATTAAATAAAAAGAAAAATAAATTAAAAAGGTATTTTTTAATAGTTGATAAAATTTATATAAAACAAAACATAGGTACAAAAGTATGCAAAAATATAAATAGGTACAAGAATAGTAATATAAAATATTTAAAAATAAATCAATTGCAAAACATAGTTACGTACCAAAGCTAAATAACGAAAGATCATGAAAAAATTACATTGAATAGAATTATAATTAAAAGCACAAAAAGTTTCTAGTTTTCCTTATCACTCTCGTCGATTTCTGAATCAGAATCTAGATTGCCTAGAAACTCAAAGTCAGTTTCTTGAAACTGAATTAAATTGAGGGTTTCAGGTAATAAATCCTCCTTTTTCTTGGCATCTAACTTGGGCCTTTGTACATTTATAAAAGGATCCGAAGAAACAACTAACATATTAAGGATATCATGATTCGAATCTTGCCTGCTCTTTTTCTG
Organism: Catocala nupta; assembly: GCA_963675205.1. NCBI lineage: Eukaryota > Metazoa > Arthropoda > Insecta > Lepidoptera > Erebidae > Catocala > Catocala nupta. Next base: position 29,413,934 of record OY776082.1, read on the forward strand.
CGAATGATGTTCCCGAAACCTCCTAAAATCTTTATTGCGAGACTCGGATGCTTCTTCCGAGAGACTTCCTATGGGTACAACATCATTCTTCTCGATTATGTCTGCCCCGTGTATAAGTAATTTGTGGACGGTTGATGACATATAGTACCAGTCATATAATTCCACGTACCTCTCTGCTGTTTTGAAGGCATAATCTTTAAATTTAATTATATCTACTTTTTCCCCGGAAGTTATTGCCTGTAAAATCACAGCAAATCTTCTTATTAGTTCTTCGTCCAACCCAGTAATGGCTGCAGTTTTATGGGGAAATTTGAAAAACTTTCTTGCAGTGTTGCCGTCATTAGTAGTTCCGGAACCTTGTTTAACAATGTCAATCAATAGATTTAATTCGTCTTTAAATTTGTCTTGAATAATCTTTTTTCTCTTACTTAGCATTTCTTTGTGCTCGTTACCTCTCGCAGCCCACTCTTTAAAATCTAGTCTATACGAAATATGTAGTAAACATTCCATACAATTTATACGGGCGTGTAGAGATGACAATCCAAACTCGTATATATCAGAAGATACGGTCTTTGCTGTTACTACACTCAAACAGTTCATTTCTGTCGGTTTTGCCAGACACAAATAGCATGATGAACTTGATCTGGCTTGAGACAAATACGTGCATACTTTACCATCGATCATTGTCATCATTAGGTGATGATTCACCCTGTTTCTATTATTGCACTCTGTAGGAATGAGAGCCTTAATTTCTTCATCCATTCGTCGTTTGTGTTCGATGACTACTGCTTCGCTTTCCTTCACAAAAGTAAATTGAACTGGACGACAATACATTGCTGAGCATGGTTTTGGGTTCATCCACAAAGTATTGTCTCCATCAGTCAGTTTTAGTGGCACCAAGGAAGTCATGAAAATACTGGAATCGTCTTGATCGCTATCCATTTTCTGCTTGTATCGGCTTTGGTTTGACGCACCATCGAAACCCCATTTAGATATCAATTTTAAATCCTTATTTTGCACATCATCGTTAGGAAAACTTTGGAGGATTCTTTTGACCGTAATGTCGAGTAAAGCTTGAAGGGTTATTCTTGCCGATGAATCGGTCACTAACACTGATTGTTTCGGAGGATAGCATGCCAGCTTGGTTTGTTGCACTTTATAGTAGGATGGATAAATATCCTTTCTACCTTCCCGAATAGCTGACTCTCGTAAAGTGATGTATTGCCACTTTGATAATTTTAATGAAAGGAGTAATCCAAGTGCTTTTTCTGGTGTAAATAAGATAGTTTTCACCGGTTGCTTAAGCGTTTCCTTTATTTTAGAGGCTGCTTCAGGATGTTTCAGCATATATTCGATTACAGATGCGATATCCTCACAACCTTCTTCCTTAAAACGCGCTGCTGCTGTATATGCCAATTCACTGGGATTGTCAGTTTTATGCTCATCAGATCTTCTCTTCTTCTGTTTGCTTTCCAGATCTTCGAATGGTTTTCGTGACCTCTTTGTCATTGTACCAACAGAGTATGATGTTGAGGGTTCTGGAGAGATTGATCTTGATCCCTCAGCAACAGTTGGTTCTTGAGCGACTAAAGGACGAAGGAATCACTCCATATATATCTGGGCCCAGTTGTTATCATAATCAAAGTAGCCTTATTTGAAAGAGCATATAATAACAAGTCGTCACCAAAAATTTTGTGATATTTCGCTTCCCAGAAATTAAGTTATATAAAAAAAAGTAAAAGTGAGGTTATATGACATTAATCGTTTGCAAAATGTTATATATGTTTATACGGAGGTACTTTATCGAAGGTTTATCTATTTATTTACCAGTGGCGGTCTATGGGGGAGGCCCATGTTCAGCAGTGGACGTCTGTGGCTGATAGATAGATAGAAGTAGGCACCTCAGAAAACAAACATTAATATTGCTTTGATTTTTATGTACCAATAAATAAAACGTCCTTGTTTGTAACATGCAGATGCGGACCACTAAAAGACAAAGCAAAGATCCACTAGATTACTTAGATTGCTGCATTATCCTCTATAAGTATACAACTGCACGCATTTTTTCACTTGCTATACCTACATACTTGCTATACCTATACCTATGCATGCCATTGACGTATAACTGATAAAATCGCTTCATCCTCCAAAACTCTTCTGCCAATAGAGTTATTGCGACCTATCGCAATGGTATAGTTCACACAGCGATCCATGTCATCAATTTTCAATTCAGAAGCGGAATCAGTTGTCTAATATGAAGTGCCAGGTAATTCTAAGTCACAAGATCCGTCGAACAGTCCTTTAGCAAGCCAAAGTCGTGGGGTAAAGCAAACAACATAACAAAACAAGAAAAATACGTGCGCACTCCTAAGGAACAAACCACAGAGTACATTTGGAACAAACCGAACGAGTGTTGAACTTGATTTTGACATTAGCCGTTAAACTTGTCAGTCGGTGACCACAGGTAATTAGTAACCAAAACACGATTTTCAATCGATTGAGTTTTTATTATCATCATTCGATTATAGAACACATTTTGAGATTATACCGATTTAATAATACTCGATAGTATATAATTAGAGATGCATATTAATCGATTATTGGTTAACTTAATTTAATATAAGTTTCTCGCTTTCTATGAAGAAATAATCAAACGTATTTTGGTGGTAAGTACCTAAAAATATAACGAATTTTTTGGTATCAATTACAATGTGATAACTGGTGGGCCCAGGGGTTCTCACCCTCCTTTATACAACTTGGCCAATCGATAGTTGCTTGCAGCCAAATTTCGTATTGTTTTCTAAAAGTATCAAGAATTCGGTGAGATTTTTGCCACCTTTGTGATGCAGCTCGTACAAATCTCCGACAAAATTCTTTTAGAGTCACTTGATCTTCAACGGAAAGACAAACGTCTAGGCGGGATATAACTTCACTAAACAATACCTCATGATCAAATGAAGTACTCTTACATTTTAGAAGAACGAATAGGTCTAAATTGGTATTTAAACTTTCCATTATAAAATTTCACAGTGTACATATGTTAGGGGTAACAAAGCTTAGAATAAACTAAATTATGATGCAAAATGTTAACCATTTTATATTTCAGTCCAACATTAGTTAACGACCTCATTAGACAGTTGTCGAAAATATTTCTTAGAACTCGTAACATATCTAATTAACTATTTAAGTTACTTATGTACTTACCTGTAAGATTTTAATTAGTGTAATCCGTAGTTACCATTGTGCGACATTGCAAATCACTTAATCTCTTATTCAGAACTCATTAGAAGGCTAATTTATTATTCAGTAGTTTACCTGTATGCAAAGTTCAGTAATGGTATCCAATTAACTGTTTTAAAACATATATACTATGTTAGGCAAAAATAATTTTCTTGATATTTTAACAAATAACTGGCGAAGATTTAGTATTATATGCATATAACGTGTTGTTTCTTTACTTATACACCAAAACAAATCGTTTAATGTTAAAAAAAATTAATTAAAAATAAGACGATTTGAAAAAAAAATTCTGCAGCAGGTACCGTTATATGAAGTATGTCAAAAAATCACAAATAATTAGTCCTATAACCATCTCTGAGGATATTACGGTTTTCCTTGCAAGTTCAGAGATATTCAGATTTTTCATGCTAGCTCCATACATTTTTTTCGAAAAAACCTTATAATAAATTCATTTTTGTGCGGAGTTAGCTCAGATGACATTGTTATGTGTATAATAGCTAATAGAAGCCATATCCGTCAACAAAATGAACATCTAGCAACTTTCATTTTTATGTCTATGGAGGTCGATTTTCAGCCCACAGTGCGGCACTGCGTGTTCTTTGTGTACGTTGTTTAAATGTTTGTAAAGTCACCGCGACAAGGGATTTCTTTCAAGAGTTTTATTAAAAAAATAATACTTAAAAAAACTAAAAATCACACTTTATTAAAAAATAAGAATATAATTTTAATGTACAAAATTATTAAAAAATAAGAATATAATTTTAATGTACAAAATGCGTGAGGTGGGGGTTATCAAAATATCTTAGGAAGCACCCCACGCGTTTTTACATTTTTTTAGTTTTTTTAACTATTATTTATTTTTAAACTATTATTTTTTGTTATTTTTTAATTATTGGATTGTCATCGTTCTCAATATGTGTGCAAAATTTCAAATTAATCTGTCCGTTTGAAAGGGGTGAAAATCACGTTCAAAGATTCCGTTACATGATTCATAGATACATGCCAAGCTACTAAAAGCGTGTTAAAAAGAAGCCTAGACTTTGCATGTAGAATGTCATGAGAGAAGAGAAATTAAGTATCAAATGTGTTTATCAGAGTCGTAGTCAGCTGGACTATATAGTCTCTGCTTACTCCCCTAGGAAACAGATGTAAAAATTTATATCTTCGCAAATGTTTAAAGAAATCTATTTAAAGGAACAATGTCCTCGTTTTAATGTACTTTAAAGAACAAAAGGCAATGAAGTCGGTGAAATAAAACGGATTATTTCCTGCTGTTAATTTCGCCATTACATCAAAAACAGATTAAAACATTCATTTATATCTGCCTGTTAGTATTCTTGTGAAACAGAGAGTAGTTACTGAATAACCATTTTGGGTGATGAATTTCGTGAATGGTATTTATAATTAACCTGATAATTTTTGCCAGACATAATTGAAAACATATTGCGTCTGGCCGCCGGTGCCACTCTCTCTATGGGTTAATAGTGCAGTATGATTTATAAAAATGTCATGGTATTTAGTTTATTAATAACGAGCTTTTGTCCGCGGCTTGGTAACAGTCCTTTTAAATAAAATATAACCCTATGTTACTCGATGATAATATAGCCTTCAAATGATGAGATTTTTAAAATCGGTTTTTAGTTTATTCCATACTAACAAACAAAGAAAATTAAAAACTTTTCTCTTTATAATATTGTATAGACAAAAAAATATATCCGAAATCACGCCAGCACTTCATATTTAGCATCGTTTCTTTATAGCTTAAAGTAAATGGCATTCTTTGATAGTCATATAACATGGCTGTAAAATAAAAATGGCTACTGAACAATATTATTCTTTAGCCGGTAACTCGTAGGTGACTCTGTCTACGGCTGAATTTCAACGTGCGTCATTGTGGCATGCCACAATTATAATATTAGAGTTTGACTTATATTCAACTTTATTTGAAATGTTAAGAGGCTGCGCTACGCCATGAATCCAAGATTCATATGAATAACAATACTCTGCTTCGAAAACAAAGATAAGTAATACTCGTAACAGACTTCTTTTAATAAACCTTATCGTAATTTCATAAATAAATCAGCTGTTTATGACCTCGGAGGCCGATATTAAAATATGTATTACTTCTTTTGATCACAAAGCCGCTGAACGAGCTTTGGCCTGTCTGGTATAACCTCCGCCATATAGTCTACCCACACGCACCGTGGTTTGCAATGGAAGAACTTAACAGTTTGACAAAGTCGTTAACTTATCCCAACGTAAGATAACTAAAATACAGCGAAATTCTTGGTTAAACCTGAACTAACAGTCTGGCAGAAATAGCACGTTCAACGTACAGAAGATTGTAGTAAAACAACCTTGTGTTGTGGTCCTGTGAAGAAAAGTATTCAGGTTCCTTAAAAGAAGCTGTGCTGTTAGCAGACCTTTGTCCCTTGCTTTCAGTATTAGTAACGTAATATGTTCATACCTTCCACGTGCTATATATTAATCGTAGTTTTAATTATAATGTCACAAATTACGTAATTACAGATGATCAGCTCAAGAAGCACATTACAATAACACATAGACACGTGCGTATAGTGATTTCGTATTAACTCAGACAGTAAATGACATGCGGTCGACTAAATCCTATATAGTGGTACTCAAAATTTCATTTGAATTATATTCGGATACCATTGTGTTTAATGCATGTAGTTACATACTTTTTTGGCAATGATGCAGCTCAATGACTTACTTACGTACAGAGTTGTGATTTAATTTTAATATTATTTCGCAATTAATTACGTTTCATAAATATTGAAAACATCAGACACAAAATACACCCAGATCCAGATCACCTTTTTGTGATGTGTGGGGATCAGATGCACAACACTCAACAAAATGAAATCTCTCGGCCATTCGTGCAGTCATTTTGTGTTTTTCAATGTATCTCATTGCTAATCCGAAATAGTCATCGCGCGCACTAAGACGCACAATATACACTCACACAGAAATCCGTGAGTGCATATTTTAAATTTTCACGCAACGTATCGAATCCGTCTTCGATATCGGTCTGTTCTATGACTATGGTCAATGGTAGGCCATTCATGTTTATTGTTACATACGTCACACAAACATAGAAAGCAGTGGGCGCAATTTTTAATTTTTCTTGCGGTGAATTGAATCGGTCTTATATATGGACCTGTTCTATGACAGTACGGTCATCGGCATGCAATTATTAAAACTGTTTATTGCACATCATAAAATAGCAATAACTACTTTGACAGAACAATACAGCATGTACAATCAATCGTATTTTTAATAACAAATCATACCTTATGCTTTACTTAGTTATGATGAAAACAAGGTTGTTGTTGTTGTTTTGATGTCACAAACGTAATGCGCGTTTGGTCGCAGTGTACTTTCATAACGTGTAAACAACACTGAGTCAATATGAGAAATGACGCATGTAAGTCCCATATTTTTCTAAAACATACTAGGTTCTTGCCTGTATATCTCAGAAAAGTATGCAGAGCCGTGGTGTATTAAACTGGCATTTGCAACTAGTACCGCTTATGTACCTAATAGAATGCATCAATCGCGCAGCAACAGTGAATGAGACTGCGGTGCATGAAATTCCGAGTACGATCTTGCAAAATGTTTTAAGTTTCTTTCTAGATTTTCTCAGTAGTATGTAACTGAGACCAGTATACGTCAATGATCTCGCATCCTATTAAGTGAGGCTTTTATTGTTAGCAGGTGAACTAAGGGTGTTATGCACCTCCACCAACTGTTTTAAGAATATATGCGTGAGACTTACGCGCCAATAACAGCCTATACATATAGGCTGTTATTGGCGTGGTAGGCTATTGAAGTCATTATTATACAATACGAGCTTTTGCTCGCGGCTTCGCTCGCGTAAAATTAGGTTAGTTTATGTGAGCAGCAGAACCTTCTTAAAAAATAAAATAAAGCTTCTTTTACTCAGTGATAATATAGCTTTCTAATGGTGAAAGAATTTTTAGAATCGGTTGAGCAGTTTTGAGTTAAATCCTTACAAAACAAACAAAAAATTAAATCTTTTCTCTTTATAAAGACTAGCTGTCCGCACGGCTTCACCCACATTTATGATTACTGCTCGGCTCCCGTGGCTCGTAGCGTGGTGTTATGATATAGCCTATGTTACTTATGGACAAAGAAGCTATCTAATGGCGAAATAATTTTTTTAATCGGTCAGGTAGATTTTGAACTCATGTACAAACAGAAATATAATCTTTATTTTATTAGTCAGTAAACAGTCGGACGCACTTTTGAGATGAGCATTTAATACAAACAGACCTAATAATATACATATACTACTCATAGAATAAAACCTAGTAATCTTGTTGTTACATAAAATCGTTCAGTCGGTGCGGTGTGTATATGTATGTTAATGCGTTGAATTGAATGCGCATAATATTATTACATTTGATTTAACGTGGCTTTGCTTGCGTATAGATTTTATCAATATAGTTCTATCCCTTGGGAACAGTACTATTTTCTGGGTGAAAGGTGATAACATGTATGCAAAATTTCATGATCATCGGTCGAGTAGTTGAAGCGTGAAATCGTGACAAACAAACTTACATTCGCATTTATACACTAAGTATAGTACCTAGTATAGTACCTAGTATAGTACCTAGTATAGTACCTAGTATAGTACCTAGTATGGTACCTAGTATGGTACCTAGTATGGTACCTAGTATGGTACCTAGTATAGTACCTAGTATAGTACCTAGTATAGTACCTAGTATAAATGCTGTAATATAAACATAGGTACCTAGTAGGTACCTTTTAGTTAAAATTATATTAATTATTTGAACGTAGGTGGATGATTGGTGTACATAAAATATTTGTTTTCTCATACATAAAGATTGAGGCTCGGTTTATGTGTGATTAGTTTAAGTTGTTCTTGAATATCACCGGCTGGTAATTTTAGTTTTTCCTAAAGATAATAGGTATTGGAGAGAATGTTTCAAGAATATTTATTCACGAAGTTATTAACAATAAATATAAAATAGTATAGTTTTCTATGGTCTTGTAATTTTGATCGTGGTTAAATATTATATGTAAAAAAATATTATGATAAGGTAATATTTATATTATCATATGTTTTGTTTCTACGTAGGAACTAATACCTAGAACTTGTGAACTTGAATGTTTGTCTTGGTCTGGGTGTTTCTATGTATAATATGTATGTATTTACAAAAAAAAAAAGTATATATGTATGTTTATCCATTGTCTAGTATCCATAGTACAAGCTCTGCTTAGTTTGGGCTAGATGGTGTTGTGTGTATGTGGTAGAATATTATCATTATTATTATAACTTTAGAAACGATTCGAAAATTCTTCTACTTACAGAAACTTTCACAATCAAGTAAGTATATATTATAAATATTATTATATACGAATACACCACGGCATTAATGAGTGTTAGTTTGTAAATGAATCAAATCAAATTTATTATTGCTTAACATGGATACATTGCCAGGAGTAAGTTATTTTAGCATGAATGGGCTGGCTCGACCGGGGAAGTACTACCCTCTCACAGAATATCGACGTGAAATAGCAGTGTTCCTACTGTTGTGTTTCGTTTGGTGAGTGAGAGTGCCGGAGGCTCAATCACCCTCTTTCCCCCTGTCCACTCCTTCTCCTTCCCACTTCCTTTTTTTTTCCTAAAGAGTCGGCAACGCGCAAGTGCTGCCTTTGGTATTGCAGGTGTCTATAGGCTACGGTGACCGCTTACCATCAGGTGGTCCGTAAGCGTGTCTGCCAAATCGGTTGTAAAAAAAATATCCAATACATGGATAATAATGATTAGTCTAAGAAAACATTAAATATACATCTAAGTACTTATAAATACACATTACCATATTACAATGGATGCCTCAGTTATATATAACCTAAACTGTTTTATTAAGCCGAATTACTTTATGTAAAGGTATTGTCATCAAAGTATTTTTGAATTGAGTAGGTAATAATATTTAGTATAAGTAGTCTACAAAGTTCCTTTTTTAAAAATTAATTGTTTGATTATGTCCCTTATTTCTATTAGTAAATGATGAAATGAAATGAAATGAAAAGATTTTTATTTTTGCACCATCATGACATGTATCATCAATTATTATTAAAACGTGGGTACAACAAAAAGTTATTAAGTAAATCAAATTATAAATAATAATAATAATAATAAATTTCTTATATTGCCAATAAGAACATAACTAGGTATATATCTTATCAAAAATTTAATATTGTTGTAGAAGAACCTGTTATCTACTATCTACTAAAGAAACTTTAAAAACAATTAAAATTTTGTTTATGTACAGATACTCGTCTCATCTGACGGCACAAAAACAACGGTGATGCGCTCAGCATAATGCTGTGGCACTTGCATTGCTGCAAGCACTACACAGCGCTGATTTTCAGCGAACACCACAATTATTGACGTTTGGTCCGCCAATAATGCACTCAAAATAAAGAAAGAAATGATACATAAGCATTAAATAAATAAATAGCCATGAAAGACTAATTTTTATTAAAAAAACAGAACCTTACAGAACATGCTCCTATGTACATCATTTTGTCCTTCGTTTACTCGAATGTTATACATTGAAATTAACTTTATACGAATTTTAGCGCGTTGTTTAGTTGTTTTGCTTGGCCCAACATTACCATAGTCATATAAAGAAGCTTATAATTTTATGTACATACCACATATAATATAGCTACCTACTTCATATTCTTACTTACAAGCATTTTCCAGAACATTCTGGTTTGTTTAACGACGTAGATCCCGGGCGACCGACGGGTGTCTACCCTCGTGTCCAAATTTGTTTTACTGCCTCATTAGCAGGCAACAAGCTGTCAACTAGCGTAATGACTACACAGCCGATCCATTTTCATAATTATTGTTTGTGAACGCGTCACATGCGAGCGATGGATTTATTTACATAATACCATCGAGATATTGCGCTTGATTTTATAATTTAGGTAAGGTAAGGAAGTTGATATAACAAAAGAGACTAGGACAATTTTTAATATTAGATTAAATTATTAAGTTCATATTTCTAAAGGATGATATAAATAGCAAATAAAAAGAGAGATAGGTAGTCTTTCTAAAAAAATCTGGGTATGGCGTGGTCTTAGGATCTACTGCAAAAGGACTTGCAGTAATGGCTGTTAGTGAGCAATAAAATTCTGATAGCAACCATTTACTTAATTTACGTAGCAGTCTAGTCGAGCTGTCTTTTCAAGACACAACTCAACTAGATTGTTTGTAATACACTTTAAAGTGTATGATGTATCTAACTCACTGCCATCCAATTTTAAAAGGCTAATCGACGACATGTAAATATCAAGTGATTTTGATTAGCTGTTACAAATTCATTTAACCAATCACAAACCTTGATATGCGTTTGATTGTCTGTTAACAATTTCTTGTGTAGATCTGTCTTTAAGAAACCGATAGTTTCTCTGAGTCATTCGCTTACTGCAACAATAAATTTGAGTGCAATAATAATATCTAAAGCAGTACCGCAATACACTTCATACCATATTTTTAACGCTCAAACATGTTAACCGGTGTAGTTAGAAGCAGACATAATTACGTTGTCCTAAAAAAAAAAATACGCCCTACGTCGCTCTCTCTATTAAGACGAATCTAATTACATACCATTTAGAATCCATTACGTCGTCTAAGCTACCGAGCATGCCAAATAAATATACATACATGCAGACATCAATCGAAAAACATTATTACGAGTATAATACCCGCCTTCTGAGGCATTTTTATAAACCTTGTTTTTCAATAATGACATTCATGTGGGGGTTGTAAGGAGTCGTATTTTGTAGATACGTAAATACACACATCAAAGGTGTCTAGGGATCAAGTACATTTTTAAGTATAAAAGCTATCAAATGAATATTTGTCAAACCTAGTCTTCCAGAGTGGTTTTTTCTTTAATTCAGTCCTATGTTTAAGTTATTAAATTATCCCTATATTTTTGTAAAAATTAAGGAAATTTGAAATGTTTGCAATTAGTTGAAAATTAACCCAAGTTAATGTCGTCAAGTAAATGAGTAAAATAGGCAAAAATGAGAATCTTTTATCATTTTTATTTTAAGAATTATCAAGTTAATAGTCTTTGTTTCCACCATTGACACGAATAACACAATCACAGTGATTTGGCATGCTTAAAATCAGTTCATCAAAATCACTTTGAAGAATGGCCGCCCACGTTCTTTCTAACAAGTCAAAAAGTTGTTGTCGGGTATGTACGGCATCCATACTCGCCAGATCTCTTTGGAGCATATCCCATGCGTATTCAATTGGGTTCAGGTCTGGCGATTGAGCAGAGCACGGCAGGATTTTGATACGAGCATCGGTAAGAGTACCTACGTGTTACGACTTTAGCCGTGTGTGGACGTGCATTGTCATGCATTAGTCGAAATGAATCATCCAACCAGTTTTGCAAAGGGATGATCACGCCTGAAACAATCCTCTCCGCATAAATCTGAGCATTGAGGTTGCCCCTGATCCAAGTGAGATCGGTTCGTCCACCGATCCAAATACCAGCCCAAACCATTATTGTTCCACCTCCATATGTCCGTCCCCCATATCGCTCGGCCACGCTACCCGTGATACGATAGCGTGTCCAGAGACGATTTATAACGCTCTATGTAGTGCCAAGAGCGACAGCCACAGTACGTTGCCTGGAACCAGCTTGCAACATTCCGACGGCTCTCATCATCTCTTCTTGTGTTAAATAATGTCTTCGCTCCATATTGATGCAGATTTCCAGTTCCGATGCAGAAATTGTAATGGTTTTATAAAAACGCTATTACACACTTTTATAGAAATCCTGATTGACAGTTGATTTTCTATTTATTATCGAAATTTAAAGACAATTGATTTGAAAAATATTGAAAATCACTAAAAAGAACCAATTACAATAAAAAAAAGTTAAAATAATAATCCTCAATTGCGTTGAGCCTCTAAAACGTATTTGATCCCTAGACAATTTTAATGTGTGTAGTTATGCAACATGGCTTATTACAGTTATTATTTATTAATATTTTTGAAATTGGCATGTCATGCGGAAATATAAAAAAATAAAGATATTTTAAATTTATAACTTTTTATTCTAGAAACCTTTTTTTTATCCGCACACCTTTCTTAATCACATCCTTTTACAAATTCTGCAGGCCTGTAATTTCGCTGTGGTTATTTTTTGTAATAAAACCTTATTTGAATTGGCCATGCATTGTTAATTCAAAGAAGGTTTTATGTTGAGTATATTGCTAAAATGTATAGATTAGGACTTTTTATAATATTTGTACCTACATTTTTAGGTTATCATAGGTTCAATGACAAAACACCACAGCTAAAATAAAAGAAATCGGATTTTAATGATTGGTTTATAAGAAAAAACAGAATTGAAAAAATATTATAATATATTTTTAATTACCAAAGGATCCAGTGGTCTGAAGCCTGTTCTGTGGGTGCCTACGTTTACCGAAATAATTACAAAGTACGTAATATATAAAGTAAATACGTAAATATATAATATACCATTTCGGTAAATTGCTACGTTTGAACTAGGTAGAACCTTGTCTTTAGAACATGACGAACTGAAAATCCAGTATATACCAACTATGTTTCATTTCTGTAGGAACAGATGTCGTTAAATAAATATAATCTAAATAAATAATTCACATATAGTGATTTCAGAACGGATTTGGAACTCGAAACGTAAATATTTTCGCTTCCTCTGTGTAACGGTCATTCAAATTTTTTATTCATACTTTATGCTCCTGTTTCTAACGATTACACTGCATGTTATGATTCTTGCTGCTAGTATACCTACATTTACTAATATGAACTTTTATACGAGAACATTATGCTGACTCGTGGTTGTATAGTAACGAAAAAGGTAGGCAGAGTTGTTTCACACACACATGTTGCCAATATTTTTTGGTTCTATGTAGTAGAAAGTAAGCCAAATACCCGTTTGTTTCCAACGAGTCACACTATAACCAGTCATAGTGTGACTCGTTGGGAATAATAATAAAAATAATCCCAACCAGTTACACTATTACTCGATAGGACAATTTTTATCGATTATTCCCAATTAGTCACAATCATCACTAGATGGGAATAAAAATAAACAGTTATCATATCGAGTAACAGTGTTTTTGCTTGGGATTGTTATTTGCATTTTTAGTGTTACTCGTTACACTATATTGTACGAGTCACACTGTGATAGGTCAGTGTGACTCGTTGGGAATAACCGCTATGGTCGTGTACTGCACACATTTTTAAATCCCGTGCTTCTACATATTGCAACAACGAGTTATAGAATAATGAAAGTTACTACACGAATGACGCTTTATATGGTCATCTGTTTGCCACAACCTCTTTTATGCATACATAGTCTCACGCCTGTAGCCCTGAAATGGTCGGCAGGGGCTTATTAACCTCTGAGATCTAACCTCTCTCTAAAACACTATGTGGGTTTGTGTGTCTGTCTGTTAGTGACAGTTTGTTAGTGACAGGCATAACTCCGGAACCACTGGACCGACTGACTTGTAACTTGATGTGCAGACAACTTGGGGTCATAACTCGGTCGAGTTTGAATATGGGCCCTGAGGGTCAAAAGACCCCCGAGATATCATATATAGTCATTTCTTTTCATTACTTTTACATTTAAGACGAAGAGGTTGAATCCTGGATTTTTACACCCATCTCGTTATATCCACATTTCGCCAATTTCATTGCCGTCTACTGGGCACATACTTACGATTCGCCATAGATTGCGGGCCTATTTCAGTATATTTGAGTGCACAAATGGCGAAGTGGTTTAAGTGGTCGCCTCGTCGCTGCCACTGCGCTAAAGTGTGTTGTGGGTTCGAATCCCAAACGGGTCAAAAATTATGTGATCCACAAATGGTTGTACCGAGTACAACGAGGCCCACGTGACACAGGAATTATTTCTAGCGAGGGCGAGATCTATTAAAAAAAAATGATGAAGTTCCAGGCTTTGTGTTGCTATTGAGGACTTTTTGACCGGAAGACCTAGTGGAACTTAGTCTAACCCAGGAAAAGATCTTATGTACAGCAATCTCATTTGCCGCTGCGTCAACGAGGCAGTTGCTTTACAAATACTGATAACAGATCATAATCCGCGTACAGTCACCCATTGAAGACTAGGCCGCGTCAACATACCTTCACTAGCGTCACGTCCACGTGCAAGATAGCTAATACCTATATATCTAAATATAACCGCTTATTAATGCAGATTGTGTTTTCGGCAACGCCACGACATCAGTGGCAGATAGTTCAGTGTTCACTATTAAGTACTCTTATCAGATATGGTAGTTCCTAAGTACCTACACACGCAATAGAACTAAATATATCGTTACTCTTAGAATATTATATTTGAGAAAATATTACCATGATATTTCCCAAGTCTTGATGCATGTCGCTACCCTTGACCGTCGACATAATATGTTTCTACAGTCACAGTCTTACGCCATATCCCTGAGGGGGTAGGACAAAATGTTTCTTTTTATTTACGTCTAATAGTTACATTACCCAATATTTAAAATACAAAGATTCTTGAAATCTACTCTAAAATATGTAAGTTTCAATCATTGCGTTTTGGTAATAGTGGTAATAGTAAAATGACAGAAAATAATGCACGATACAAACTATGACGTAACCGCACGCAGCTGTCCGAGGGAGATAATGTAATATCCCCTTTATAAATCCACTTTTCTTGTATTTAAAGTTAAAATGTTAAATGTTTCCTTATTTTGCATCAAATTTATTATTGTATATTTTAAAATAAAATATATTTAATTCCACAAATAGTTTTATTTAATTGCTATTTGCTCTTTTTTGTAAGTTAAAATTTAACCCTATTATTAGAAGCTCCTCCCGAATACTATTTTACAAAACAGTTTTTATTGTACATATATATATAACTAGCTGACCCGTGCAACTTCGTCTGCTTCACATAAGAGATTTTGCCCTGTTTTTGCAACATTTTACATTAATGCTCCGCTCCTATTGGTCGTAGCGTAATGTTATATAGCCTACAGCCTTCCTCGATAAATGGGCTATCCAACACTAAAATAATTTTTCAAATCGAACCCGTAGTATCTGTGATTAGCGCGTTCAACCAAACAAACAAACTCTTCAGTCTTATAATATTAGTATATGGATATGTATCGGGTATTAACGCGATCATGCATGTTTACCTTTTTAAAACTTGACGTTTCGACCAGGTTACACCGGCCGTGATCACAAGCTGACTGATGCGGCGATGTCATGTCTCCGTTTGTGAGGCAGAAGAGTCTTGATCCACCCTCACTTTTGACATGTTTTTATATGTCCATGTACCGTCACACACAACACACACGGTATCCCTATTAAGTATGCTAACCGAAGTGCCCGTATTTTGCGATTTACCCGACTGTGCAAACAAGCAAAATTGCGTATTATTAATCACGGGATTCCACGTCGCGGATAATTTAAAACCATCTTCCCTATTGAAATTTTTATGTTTTTTTGATTTCAATAGGTTCACGCACTAATTGAAAAAGTGGCGATCGGTGGAGAGGACTTCCGTACGATGAAATTCTACCACCATGCTAGGTACTTTGGCCTCCTGTGCATAGATAAGTAGTGTTTATCAAATATTTCTTTAACACCGTTCCGATCTTATCAGTAATTCCTTTTACGTAGGGCATATATGCGGGTTGTCTACTCACCTCAGGATGCTGGCCTCTTTTAGTCGGCTGCCTCTGTCGTCTATTCACTACATATTCGTTATTCTTTAGTACCCCGCATACAATTGAGTTCCGACTCTATGATGCTCGGGGTCACAAAGATCGTGGGCTCTGTTCTTCAATGAAGTTATAACGAATTGTAAGCGAGTAGGGTGATGGTTAGACGTTGCGTGCAGGTATATATCCGTGTGTGTAGGTTTACGGTACACACAGTGTGACAAGGACTCATTTGTTCTCTATTGGTGATTTTGACATCTAAAAATGACAACGATCTGTCGGTCTCCATTTTCTTTCTTTAAACGAGGTTTAAAGAGAGTTCTTCTTTTACGGTAGGCAACTTTGCTGTGTCTTGACATTGCTGAAGTCCAAGTCGGTGAGTAGCGGTTACCACTTTCCATCAGATGGGCCACGTGCTCGTTTGCCAATAAAGGCAATAAAAAAAAAAAACAATTTTGGGTGAATGGAGTTAAGGTTACGTATTATTCAACGTCCTGCTTACTTCCCTTAACAATGCTGAAGATATCAATAACATATCTTTTCCACAGTCATGTTCTTTGGGCCGAGGCTCAAAGCCTTCTCTTCAAAATGTTCCATTCAAAAATTTGCAAGTACAGGGGTTACTGGACTTCCCATCGCGTCGCCATATATCTAGAGGTAGTATTGACCTTGGAAAAGGAATTAATTACCGTCTAAGCAGTGCCGCAGTAAATCAATATAATTAAACGACATTTCATTGCCACTGAGTCTGTCTCTCATAACGGCCCAACATTCGTTTATTGGAACATTGATAAACAATGATTCAAATTCAAAGCTCACCATTATGTCGTCCAGTTCGATAGGTATAGGATTAGTTTTTACTGTAATCCTTTCTTTCTGCAATTTGTATCTACTACTGGCAAGAAAATGAAATTCAGAAAAAGGGCACAAAATTGATTTACTTCTTTTTACATATATATACACAATATGTTTAATAAAATTGGTAACAAAGGCAAGATACCTAAAATGTTAATTTCTTTTCAAGAACAAGAACATTTATTTGCAAGAAACATGGTTACATGAAAGTTGTTAATAGCAGTTTCATTTATTGATAGCACAGCATGTATCACCGTATAACGGCATGCAAATTTATTTTTGTGGTTTTTTACGGCCACAGATATTTTAAATTTATATAATAACA
Source organism: Catocala nupta (assembly GCA_963675205.1). NCBI lineage: Eukaryota > Metazoa > Arthropoda > Insecta > Lepidoptera > Erebidae > Catocala > Catocala nupta. Next base: position 29,431,161 of record OY776082.1, read on the forward strand.
TGAGTCTATACACAAATATATTTTTTAACATAACACACTAATGAAATTAATTAAATAATAATAGACAACTAATCTTTTAGGCATACATGCTAGTCCCTATCATATTACACAAATATTATTTTTTAAATCTAACACATTATAACCAAATAAATAAATAATTATTGAAATACATTGTTTTAAGGTCATCCATGCTAGTATTTACGATATCAATCAAATTAATTGTTTGAACATAATAAATAAAATAAAATAAATCAACAAAATAATTAAAATTCACATTTTTTTATGTCATACATCATAAATTCAGATACACTATAAAAACATTTATCAATAAGCCATTTCTTTAACGTATATTCAAAACGTGTTAAATTGAGTTCTCGTATGGATTTCGGCAATTTGTTGTAGACTTTAATGCTCATATAGCCACAATTTATTTTATATAAAGTCGTTGATATCGATGGAATATCCAATTTAGTTGGATCTCTGGACAAAAACCTTTTATGCTCAATTTGCTTTTTAAATAGATTCGGGTGCTTTTTTACAAATACTGCAATTTCAAAAATATAAATGGATGTTAAAGATAATAATTTAAGTTTTTTAAAGAGAGGTCTACATTTCTTTTATTTACTTTTTAAATTAGGCAACAAGATGTAATTCCTGGGTTACGGAGGACTTTACAAACATTTAGACCTCTAAAAACGCCTAGACTCGGAACAAATATTTGTGGACCACACAATTTTTTTGTCCCATGTCGGCTTTAAACCCACTACACTCGGCGCATTTACAGCGGCGAGCTCACTTAAACCACTAAGCCATCCGTGCAGCCAAGTTTAATTCCCATTGTACGATTTATTCATAGATATTTACGAGCAATAAATTAGGATACAATGTTAACATGTATTATCTGCTATGAATACGTTGTAACAAATGTAATAGAGCTGATTTGCTCTTTTCCATGTCTGCGTAAAACTATTTATGAACTGCTGACGAAGATAAAGATAAAGATAAAGATAATTTATTTGTCAAAAAACATGTGTTTACATACAACGTTAAGCATGGAAGATGGAATAGATTTACAGGTCGTACATGTTTTACCTATCAAGGCGTACAAGTAAAAATAAACAAGCTACAATAGCATTTGATAATAAATAAGTACTTATGATAAATTGATTAGCCTAAAAAAAAAACAGGTTAATTCTCATAAAATTTTGTGAGCATATTGAGTAGGTCTGAGAATCGGCCAACATCTATTTTTCATACCCCTTAGTGATAAGGGTTGTCAACCCCTAACAATTTTTTATTCTTTTGGTCAAAACATTTTTTTTATGGCAAAACGACGTTTGCCGTGTCAGCTAGTTTTATCTAAAAAGGCATAATATTTCTCGTAATTTTCAGTTAAGTCACTCTTATTGCAATAACATTTGATTGTTCAAATATTTTTTTTGTTGAGATGTCACTATTTTATACAATATAATAATAATGTAAATTCAATTTATTTAAATGTCAAAAATCATTAAATATCAAATATCCAAACAAAAATAAAATTATAACATATATATATATATATATACATACATAATATGTTCATGTCAGATCTTATCAGTCAAGAAGTCACTTATATTATAATAACATTTGTCTGCTAATAAATCCCGCATCTTTTTTTTTAATGAAGTTTTATTTAGACTTTTACTTTTGACTTTTTCTTTTTGTAAGTTTGTGGTATATTATTATAAATTATGGGAGCCATACAGAACACGCTTTTCCTCATAAGAGCAGTTTTTGCAGTTTGCAAGCGAAGTTTGCTATTGTCACGTCTGTTACGGATTACAGTGTCAGCTAATCGTTCGAATAATTCAGGATTTGCCTTAACAAACGTAGCGATTACACAGCTATCCGTCGATTTCAAATAAAACATAGCCCGTATACATCTCTTTTGAGCCTTAAAAGCTGTATCTTTGTCAGTCGAGTTACCCCAAAATATAATACCATAGCGCAGCACCGATGCTACTAATCCATGATATGCATTTAATAAAGAATCTGGGTTTAGTTCTGGAGCAATTTTGTATAATGCATATGCAGATGTACTTAGCCTTTTACTCAGGTATTCAATATGCGATTTCCAATTTAATTTTGAATCTATCATAACACCAAGAAATTTTGTGGATTCAACTTCATTAATAACTCTGTCATTATATAAAATTTTAATGTCTGGCGCCTTCGCTCACTGGCTAAAGTGCATTATAGTAGTCTTATTTAAGTTTATTTTGAGATTGTTCCGGTCTAGCCATGATATTATTGATGTCAAAGTTTGATTAATGTCAAATTCATACAAGTTTTGATTATTACAAGAAATTGTCACTGTGCTATCGTCTGTGAAGAGAGTCATGGGGTGAGTAATAGTTCTGGGCAAGTCATTGATATACAGGATAAATAATAGCGGTCCAAGCACGCTACCTTGAGGAACACCATGTACAGGTGAGCGTGCTTCTGATAGATAAATTTGCTCTCTCTTTCTCATAACATTTATTTTTGTAATTTCTGTATATTGCTCTCTATTACTTAGGTACGACTGAATGAGACTTAGAATATTTCCTCTTATTCCGTAAGATTCTAGTTTTCGAAGTAAAATGCTTGACGTAATCGAAAGCCTGCGTCATGTCGCAGAAAATAGCAGATACCGGGATCGTTCTATCCATATTAAACATTACCTTATGTAAAAAGGCAAAGATTGCCGAGTTAATTGACATGTTATCTCTAAAACCCTTTTGTTCGTTGCTTAATTTTTTTTTCTCAATGTATGTGTATTGTTCCGTGAATAAGTATCTTTCGAAAATTTTTGGAATTATAGGGATTAATGAAATTGGTCTATAGTTAGCCATGTGATCTTTGTTGTTTTTTTAAATATTGGTTTTATAATTGATACTTTTAAAGCATCAGGATATACACCCGAATATATACACAAATTGATAATGTAACTTAAATGAGAACATATATCTTCTGAGACATATTTTACGACTTTTGTAGAAATCCCGTCGTAGCCTGTACGACACGTGGCTTTTAAACATTTTATGATTTTTTGAATGTCTTTTAGTATACTAGGTGCAACAAATATTGAATCTTAACGATTTAAAATAAGTGAGGCTACATTTTTCTTTGTGACTTTAGAGGGTTCAATTTTGTCTACAAAAAATTGTTAAACGAATTAGCTATGTCTATTGCATTATTAATTATTTTATTATCCACGTTTATATTATTAATGGGTTCTTTGGGAAAATTAGGTCTAAATTTATTTATTATCTTCCATGTGGTTTTTGATGTATTACATGAAGTTTTAATAAAGGAATTGTTCTGAACGCGTTTAGTTAGCTGTATAATTCTTTTTAGTAATTTTGTATAGTTTAATATTTGGATGTAATCTATAACGCCACAGTAGTTGACGTATCGGATTCCTAAGACGCCTTTGTCTGTGGCTTCATTGCTTCCAAACTTATGAACAAAAGAGATCTTATGTAGTACTAGATTTATGCCGCGGTTTTCTTGCGTGAATGTAGGTTAGGTTAGTTGTACCCTATGTCCAATTATGTAAATTTTACATACACGTTGTCAGTGGGACAGAAAATGTCCCACTGACAACGTGTATGTAAAATTTCATGATGATCGGTCTAGTAGTTAAGATGTGAAATCGTAACAAAAAACACACATTCACTTATAAAATATTTTTTTAAAGGTTACTTGCGATTTGGATTTCATATTACTAGTATTCTTGGCTAAGCTAGAATGCTTGTGTTAGGAGCGGGTTCACGTCAGTAATGCAATGGGTGGGACTCGAACCCGCGACCTCTCAATCGCAAGTCCAATGCCTTATCCATCCATCGACGCCTTATCGAATCGTCTAGAAAAACAATCATATTGAACTACATAACGTAATAAATGTGTCTGTTGCGCATGCGCTCTTGTGTTCGATTGCCGAATAGGGCAAAATTTTATTGAGTATTCCAGAAACTTCCAGTTGTGTAAATCTTAATAGCAGCACGTAGTCTGAAATTGTTTCCTTTAGACGCATATGATTATACGAGGACTGCCTCTGTGGCGCAGCGGTAGTGAATGCGACTGCTGTGCATGAGGTCTCGGGTTCGAATCCCGTGTTGGGCCAACAAAAAGTTATTGGGGTTTTCTGTTATGAAATCTCAATACGAGCCCGGAGTTAGGAAGTTGGCGGTGTTAGACACCCCGTGCCTCGGAGAGCACGTAAAGTCGTTGGTCCTACGCCTGACCTCTATCCGGTCGTGTCGGATTATCCGTCCCATTGGATCATAAGGGTTAGGGAACAGAAAGTGCACTTGTGTTTGCTCATATACTTGTGCACTATAATATCTCCTGCACAGATGGCCAGTCTCCGTTAAGATTGGCTACCGTGACCGATATTCGGTCTGGAGGACATTATGGTTACACAAAACGCCTGTACGTGCCCCTATAACGTGGGGCGTAGAAGCATAGCTGGCGGATTGTATTTAGCTGTAATATGCCTTTGTGTAGCACTTTGCGTATATACAGGAGAGACTATGTATATAATGATAAAAGACATAAAACACAGTGGTATCCCAGCTTAAATAATTTCAGCTTTCGTTCAAATTAGCATGGTTTGGCAGGAGACAACCATTCTGGAAAAAATACGTTGATGATGAGAGTGTCTATGTACTTACCTGGAGTAGGGTTTGTGGTGTCAATACGGTCACTATTAAAGAATAAAGACATCATTACTCCACTTTGACGATAGGGAACTAAAGTATTATTTGTACTTTGAACAACACAACGACATCTATTTAAAGAGTCGACGCCGCGCAAGTATTCCAGCTTTATATTAGCTTTGGTAATTTGCAATAATTGTGTGTTCAAAGTCTACGGTAACTGCTTACAATCAGGCAGTCGCCATTTCTATTTGCTATTAATAATAATAATATCAGTTCGATAAATAAACTGTCCCATTACTGGACATGGGCCTTATCTCACTGTGAGACGGTTTAGACCTCAGTCCACCACGCTAGCTCAGTGACGGTTGACACACTAGATACATCTTCGAGAACACTATGGAGAACTCTCAGACATGCAGGTATCCTCACGATGTTTTCCTTTGCCGAGCTATAATCTTTATGTATATAAATCTTCTGTGCATGTTTGTAATTAAACTCCTCCTAAACGGCTGGACCAATTTTGATGATTTTTTTTTGTGTGTGCTCAAGTGGATTAGATTTGGTTTATTTTTTTTTTCTTGTGTCCAGTACAATGTCTGTCGGGTCCGCTAGTTATATATAAATAGCCTGGCCGCTGCCACTGCTCCAAGTGTTGTGGGTTCGAATCACACACGGGACAAAAATTTGTGTGATACACAAATGGCTGTTTAGAGTCTCTTTGTTTTTTGTATCCGTTGTTGGAATGTTTGTAAAGTCTCAGGAATTATTCCTAGTTGCCTATATGAAAAATGGGATGAATTTGCCATTATTGCAGTATAAAAAAAGATGAGCCGACGCAGCTAACACAATATAATTTTACTCGAATATAAAAATAACCGCAGTTTATTCTATCTCGCGAAATTTAAGTGCCGGCTAAACAATGAGGTTAGCATAACAAAATTTGTTTACAAGTAGGTTAGATAACTTACGGATTGTTCTTTAACTCGTTGAAAATTATGATCGTAAAAGAAGTACCTACCACCCACATTACAGGAAATAGGAACCCACATTACCGTGTCTGGAGATGTGTTATTAGATATACCTGTCAGTAGTCAGCAATAGCACACCTAAGCACGAGGGATAAAAACATTTTAAGCGAATTGAGGGTGTAACACACCTTCTTCCTACGTCTTTTGGAATATAGGGGTAAGATTTATGCTATGCTAATGATAAATATCTAACTGCACACAAGCAAATCCGCTGCAAGAAACTATACAGCACAAGTAAAATATTTCTATCTTCATAGTGGATACAACATACGTATTATATAAATATTATCCGAATTTATTGGTCTTAAAATAAGTATATAAAATTTATATCCGTGAATAAATTATACAATGGAATCTATATCAACGTTATCTTTGCAGACATATTTTCGTGTTAGCTGTTACTTGTGGCTTTACGTTCTTTGCATAACAACTGGAAGTGGAACGAAGGCCTGTCTGTGGTAGGAAGGTAGAAGATCAGTTTAGTGGACGGGCTGATTTTGCCGAGAGGCTGATTATGTACATTTATGGGCGGCTCAAAGAAAGTTCAAATGGGCTGCTGCATGAAACTGGTTGGAAGTTTAGAATTAATTTTTCGGCCTCGATGGCGTAGTGGTTAGTGTAACCGACTGCCACGGTCAGGTCACGGGTTCGATTCCCGCACAAGTCAAACATTTGTGTGCATGAACATGGATGTTTGTCTTGGTCTGGGTATTTCTATGTATAATATGTATGTATTTACAAAAAATAAGTATATATTATTATATCCATTGTCTAATACCCATAGTACAAGCTGTGCTTAGTTTGGGCTAGATGGTGTTGTATGTATGTGATAGAACATTATTATTATAACTATAACTCAAATTAGTAATTTACCGTCTAACACATGCATATTAGATTATAGAGCTTTCCCAAGGTATTATAAAATTTGATACGATGCCTATACAAAAACCGACATAAAGATAAATAAATGATTATACTATATAAGTTTATCTACTAGTAAATTAAAATAAACAAACCAATGTGACCAGTAAAACGAAATCTTAAGGAATTGTTTAAAAGAATACATACAGTGACTATTTTTTACAATAAAAGCAGAATTAAATATTGGCAGTTTCGCTTTACACAAATAAACAGGACTAGCTAACTGCTACGTTTGGTAGATCGAAGCCAAGTGTCCTAAATTCCTTGCCAACTTTCGAGCTACTTCCGCAAGGAATACAATATAAAATATTCACAAGAATGTTCTGAGCCACGCCTAAAATCTGAAGTGGTAGTGGTCCAGTCTTGTCTCAAGAGTTATTGCTCTATAAGGCAAACAGGGTAGGAAAGACATTTTACAAACTGAGAGAGTGAAATGACGAGAATAAACCGCTCGCTATCTAACCAAGTCGCAGACAGGAATATAAATAGAGAAAGAAAAAAAATCGTATCTTGTTGGCATATTGTTCTTGATACAACATTATTTAAATACAATACGGTAAAAAGGGTTCTTGTCTCTGGTTATGGTAAAACTATGGAATGTTTCAGAACAACTCCCCGTAAAGCTATGGAAAATTTTAAAACAGAACATTCCTCTGAAAAAAAATTGGTTTAAAAGCAAGATAATTAAGGAGAACATATTATATATTTGCAGAAGGTCGCTATCCTTATAAGAAATTTTGAAGATGAATCAAAGTTTAATTAAAAAAAAATGTAACACGCTATAATTTTAGGGTATTTTTGGCCTCGGTGGTGCAATAGTATTGACTGTAAAACGAAATAAAATGTTAGTGTGTTATGCACCTCTGCTTAAAGCAAATAAAAACGTTAGTAGATATGTATGTAATTTTACAGCTTTCTTTGTAATTTGCAGGCATTATAGGCTTTTTATTTATAATACTCCTCTATCAACGTAGACTCTTATCGATATTTTGTAGTTACCTAATCAAACAAAAAATAATTCAAAACTAAATTCAAAGATCTTTGAATCGAGAATCTTTGAATTTAGTTTCTAATTTTTTATTTTCAGCATCTATTCTTACCAGATTCTTATATAAAAGAACCAATTTGATTGAGTAGGTATAATGTATGTAACTAGTATATAGCGAGCAGCTATCTGTCCGATTTGAAGTACAGAGACGCCAGTACACCCACTTAAATTTAAATCAATCACCATCTGTGCTGTAGATATTTAAGCCTATTGAATTCTTGTTTTCATAATTTGTTATCGTATAACGGTTGGTTATCAACATTGATAAGTCAATATCAAATATCTATCGCGTGTTGTTTCTACTATTACTTGTGTTACACGGGATTATTTTTGAACTAGATTTTACTCACGGCTTCGTTTGCGTAAATGTTTTGTTAATGTGAGGTTATGTCAATTTTCAATTCCTCGAAAACTGTCCTTTTTCTATCTAAATGAAAGATACCCTAGGCTTTTGATTTATAACTAGCTTTTGCCTGCGGTCTCGCTTGGGAACACGACTTGTTTTCTAAATAAAAGATAAGCTAAAGATACCCTATGTCCGTTTCTGTACCTCTGACAACGTGTATGCGAAAGGACAATGCCAGGCATTGTATAGAACTTTGCCCTACTAATAATAAGCGGTTTACAAGCATACCAGATGTGTCATAGTTTTGCTATCTTGTTACTGATAACTAGAAACAAAATTAAATACTATTAGAACTTGCGGTTTTTAATTAAATCTAAGATTAATAACATGACATTTATAGGTTAGAGTTACAAATAATTGTGAAACTAAATTGTTGATAAGATATTATTATAATGTTGTCGTTACGAGAAAATTGTGCTTTAATACGTATAATTCATGCAGAATTAGGGACAATTCCTTGTTACATGGCCTGTGACTTGGGTGAAGAAAAAAGAAACAATATAGGTAGTTATATGTTATTATTTATTTATTAATCTTCAAATGTAATCAAAACATCATTGAGAAATGCTGCCGGCGCATCAATATTGTTTTGGTACATAACTAGATATTAAACAACTTGGTTTAAACAATGGTGTGCATGTTGAAGTGTTGCTAAGCAAAACGGCAGCCACCATACTTAACAGTAGCAGAATAGTAGTAGGAGGATAGTAGTATGACAAGTAAAAATAACTATTGGGTCAACATACCTGTTGCATCGATATCCATGATGCGAGAAGCGTTTGCATTGTCGATTGTAATGTAGACACAACGTGTCGTAACATTCTGTCGACACTCAATTAACAATTTATGCAGCGTAACATCGTCAACCAAAACACAGGCAATGATCAGGATCAGTGGTGTGTAGCACAAAGTCGCCCAGTAAGCAGAATCGAGTCCGTATTCAAAACCTAGTCGTTAGTTGGTAAAAACAATAAAAGGTATACTGGTACAGTTAAATGCAAACTTAATGGCGGCTCGGAAGTTAGCTGCGAGTGCAAGTGTGCGCAGGTACATTCGACGGATATAACTCGCACACTAACAATTGGGTTCTGCGCAATGACTCGTACCATAGATAAAATAACTCGTACGATGTTCAGAGCCGCCATTAATTTTGCATTGTTAAATACAGTAATTGGCAAGCACTAACGTATCGGCGATTAGCTTTTTTAGTGAGCCAACGACCATAATTTATTTTGACAATCACGATTTGCTAGTATTTATTTTTTATTTTACGCAGTTTCCAACTTCCGTCTCAAAAACTAAGTAGGCAAAGGTAACTTAGACCATACAGCCTCGTCTTGAGTACGATATTTTATTTTCTATATCATTTACTTTCATGAGTGTTTGTAACAACATTTATTTCTATTTTGTAATTATTATTTTTAATCTTGATTTGGTTTTATTTTTAAACATCAATAAATCATATTATTTTTTGTTTATTTTATAAGTTTTTTATATGACACACCAAACAATATCTTTGCGTCACACGGATTTATAGTAACGTAATGTAGGTAGTCGCCGTCAAATACAACAGGAAGTAAATATAAAGGATTTTATTTACTTTTATAATTTATTCGCAATCCGCAAGTTCTAGAGAAAAGTGATTTATTATGAAAGGATTCAATTAATAATTGCGTTATTTTCATAAATGTACACTTGTTGTAAACTCTTAAATGTCCCAGGTTAGAATCTGGCGTTGTCCTTTCATAATGATTCGTCGAGTAGTTAAGGCGTGAAAGCGTAACAAACAAACAAACCCACATTTGCATTTATACTAGGTATTAGTTAAGATATTATACAGTAGTCATAATATTGTCTTCTGTTTACGCGAATGTTATTCGTTATATCCGTATATATCCGTTTTATCCGTATATAGTAGTTTAATTTCAATGAATACAGTAGTCATTTAAAATACCTTTGTTATATAGATCTCTTGAAATGTGCCCGTGATGTGTTACTGTTGTTAAAAATATTTATGGACTTCGCTGTATAAGATTTAAACGGGTCAATAGAGCAACATAAATCTTATGGGATACGATTTTAGGAATCAATCTAGAAAAGTCAGTTATATGTGAAATATTGTTAACCGACTTAAAAAGGTAGAGGTTTGAAAGTAACAGGAGAGTCTATATTTCTTTGGATTGGAGGAGGGCTTATAGATTCACACCTGTATAATTATGTATTTTATATCTCCGAGTAGTATTTTATTACTCATATCTAGTCATGTATGTATGTATATCCTCCGTAATGCTATTAAGATTTTGGAATAAAAATGAAAAATTACTAAGCCCGAGCATTAAACCTTAAAACCTTGACTACAAAATCGGCCGTTAACATATTTATTATATCCTAGGCGACTGCTATTCTTTCAGCCTGGTTCATTTCTTTGGGACATTGAACCAAATATATTGTATATTATCTAGGCATTTAACAGATACTATGCGTTTCAACTAAGAATTTTCTCGATCACAGGGATCTGTCGCCATCTTGGAACAATAAAGTATGTTTCTTTCTATAAACTTCTTACTTCTATGTTAAATCGTGACAGCTCAGTGGGAAGACCAACAGACTGCAATGCAGTCGTTATTGGGAAGTCAGTGCCCTATAATATCCTGACACCGGTCTAGCCTTAGGGTATCGTTAGCATTCGGGTTGCGGAGGTCAGGTGACAGCCGCTCCGTGTAAAAACTGAAATCCAGTCAAATCCGGTTAAACCAGAAAAGCCGACCCCAAGTGACTTGGGAATAATAAAGGCTAGGGATAAGAAGTTATAGTGAGTTATATATACATACTTATATACTTAGTTGAATCACACGTTAATATTTTTCATTATATGTTACAGTTTGTCTAAACAATTTAACACGTATTAATTGTTTGATTTATGTAAATTTAAATAATAAATATATGTAAATTTTGAATTATATAGTGCAAAAATATGGCCATTAACTATTTAAGTGTGTGTTTATTATTTTGTAGTTTTTATTGATTACGTTTCTCTCTAAGAAATTTCATCCCATTAAATGGTGTTACAATTTGTTACAATGTTTCGCACACATCTAATATTTACTTGAACATTAAGTTGTCCAGATTGTCTTGTAGACAGTAAATGTTTTAACTAAATATTATTATTTGCAAGGCAAGTATGGTGCAGTGTCAATGGCAAGTAATAGAAATCGTTCAGCTGTACAATTTAAAAGTACTATCTATATAAAAAAGGCTAGTATTTAACTGCACAGCAAAAAAATACTAATTGCACAGCAAAATATGCTAACCAAAAATACTAATTACGTTAATTAGTCAACGGAGCCCAGCTCCGCGGGGTTCCTATTTTTGGGTGAGTTTAAGAAGAAACCTAACATAACCTAACCCTTCCGAGACGGAATGCAGTGATTTGAGACGTATAGATGCTCGTTACGCTGTGCAATATTTGTTGTGCAATTAGTATTTTTGATGGTCACTATATTCAATCCAAAAAAGATATACAGGGTGATTTTGAAATCGTGTAATTCCTTTTAACCACGCATTCTACTGGTGATATAGAATAACCCTGACCATATTTTTTCTTAATTAGAATAATGGTTTCGGCAAAATTAGAGTACAGATTTTTTTCATGAAATGATTTCAAATAGTCATATTTTAACCACCTGACACAATCTTCATATTTTACTAATTTAAAAATAATAACATAACAATAACTGATGTCGTAAATAATAAGGGGCAATAAAAAGGACCGCCCCTTATTATTTACGACATTAATTATTAATATGTTTTTTTATTTTAATTAGTAAAAAATTAAAATTGCCTCTGTTGGTTAACATATGACTATCTGACACCATTTCACGAAAAAAACGATACAATAATGTTTCAAAAAAAAAAATTCTAATTAAATAAAAATATGGTCAGGGTTATTCTATATCACCAGTAGAATGCGTGGTTAAAAGGAATTACACGATTTCAAAATCACCCTGTATATACATATATATATATATATATTACGATATCACATACATACATACTTTTATCTCTGGGATGGAGGGAGGTATCCTTTTAAGTAGGTATAAAATGATACCTGTGTTAGGATACCCCATGAAGTATGCAGTTAAAATTTTACTTACAGATAGCGCTGCAAATACAACCTAGCAAAACTTATGATCACACGTCAAATAAGTAGTATTATAGTGATCTGGTTCACTTCTTTCAATATTGCAAGTAACCAAATCGTCTGTTTAAATTTAATTCTGTTTTGCTGCCAGTCTTCTGGGCACGTTACCAGTTGACAGCAATGCTGAGGAATTCTACGATGCCTAAACCATTTTTGTAAATAATTAGTATTATAATTATTTGTGTCTTTGTAATTATGTTGTCTTTTTTAATACGTTTGTAAATATAAATAGTCTGTTTAAATATATTTAGTAGATATTATTATAGTGTTATTTAAATATATGGTACACGTGTTTTAAGCATATGAAACATAATATAAATATGTTTTCTGATGAGCATCGTTCGTCAGTAAGTTAAATTTACGTTGAATACGCCGCGGGCGGCAAATTGTAACAGGCTGTACAATTTGTTACCTTCGTCAAATAAGATCATAGATAACAAAGAAAAATACACGCGTTTTATTTGTTCGCGCCTTTTCGGTCATGTTTTTCGTGACTCAGTCAACATGGTATATTGCTGAATTTCATAGTTGTTTAAGTATTTCTTGTATACAAATCAAATGAAAATATCTTTATTAATTTAAGTCATAAAGTAACACTTATGAACGTCAAGGTTACACTAACTAAACAACAATATGAACAAAATATATAGTATAGGTACCTATATTACTTATATAGTTTGTTAAAACTAAACTACAATTTAGTAAGTGCTTTTCTTTCTCAATTGTGTGGAAATGCATTTTGTAGTTATACCTACTTGGTCTTTTTAATTCCATCGTAAAGGAATGCTGGCATATTTACATATTACAAAAACACAAAAAAGGTATTTTCTTTTCTGCTGCATTACTCTCAATAATCACGAGTTCTTTCATGACTTTATCTTATCACACTAGGTACCACGTTTCTGGTTATATTAAGGGCATTAGATTTACCTAGTCCATTATTATTTAATTTCCATACTATAAGAATCGCATCGGAATTCATTTAGTAGTTCGTTCATAATGGGGAACAGGGAAGCCGACTGATAAAACTGTAAGAGCAATTGTTTTGCAGACCATATGAAATACTCGAACACAATTAGTTTTTATAAATATCTCTAACTAGCTTTTGCGCGTAAAATAAGGTTAGGTTAGGCTCCTGAGATCCTTACAAACAAACAAAAAATCAAATCAAATCTTTACTCTTCATAATATCAGTAAGTACTTATAGAAGTATATATTAGTTAAAGTTTGATACACACTCTCTTGACCAAGGATCAAAAATCATACGCTTAATGCGCTAAGGTGAGCTTAGAGCAACGCCAGGTACATCGCAACGAACCGAGAGTATTATAATTTGAAGTGTTTATTTCATGGCCTAAAGGTTAAGTTACTGTTTTTGAACCTAAACGTGAATACAACTTCTGCAGTTTTTATTACTGTTTATCCTGTCCCCCGTGTTAATTCACTACAAAGTCCATCTAACCATCGGCATAGTTGACACTTGTATACGATAATACGTCTGACACGATGTATCAACAACTTGTTTATATTTTCACGGACATCTCAAAACTAGTGAGTTGTCATTTTAGATTGTATTTTAAGGATACGCGTTAACATATATATACACACACATAGATATAGATATATTGGCAATGTAGCAAACTATCTTACGGTTTGGTTGGTGAGCGGTTATTTATTTAATTAAGGTTTACCAACAGTTGTTACAGATATAATACAGATAGAAACATACAAGTATTTTTGTCTTAAATCTAACTGCACAAACACTTATCGGTACTTGCAATACCATGGGCATCGCTAGAAGCACAGCTCAAAGCATAGAAACATACAGTCAACCTATGGTAAGTGCCTATGAGTGCTTCCAATCAGGGATGTTGCAGATGTAGATTTTTTGACATTCGCGGATGCGGATGCATATACGGATTTTTGAAGACTCACATCCGCGGATGCGGATATGGATGCGGATGTCTAAATCGATGTGGAAGCTCCGCGGATGCGAATTGCGGATGCGGATGTTGATGAAAATTGCTCATCTTATTTAATAAAAAGTATCTAATATCACCGCCTTCGGAGTGTCAAGTCTGTTTTGCAAAGGTTCATAAATTAAACACGTATTACTAAACAATTGATTTCTTTCTTATTGTAACCTACGCTATATCTGGATCCGTATTAACATCCGCGTTGATTATTGCGGATGCGGATGTGAAAATCGATGCGAAAGCTCCGCAATTCCGGATGCGGATGCGAATATTCGCAATATCCCTGCTTGCAATGCTAGGACTAAGTAATAGGCATCACTAGCACATTTATTTGGCAAGATGGCGAATAAGCAATCGGCTTACCTAATATTGTCTTCTGTTTACGCGAATGTTATTCATTGAAATTAAACTACTATATACGGATTTTATCGCGTTGTTTATTTATCACTGTATTACAAAATTTTGAAAATATTACTCTACTACTACTATTGATTTTATTTGACTAATTTATAAGCTAATAAAATTATTTAAACTATTAAATCTATTTATTTTTGGTTTACACTTTCCCCGACGTTTCGGGTGCTTTTCAGCAGCCATGGTCACGGGGAGACTAAGATGGTAGTTGTCTCAATGTTCCAGTGTAGTTATTTCAAAGTACCTGAACATAATTTAATTATTGGTGTTTCTATTTACGCAGAATGAGCTCAAAGTATCATGAAGTCTAGCTGTGGTTTGTTTCTTCTTGGGTTTGACTATTTGAAGTACTGGATCCCAAGCTGGTGGTACATTCCAACCATCTTCTCTATTGAAATTGGGATGTTTTTTAATTTCAATAGCCTCGCGAAGCATCCTTGGCAGGAATCGGTGTTCTTTAGCGAGAATCTGTGTATTGTCAAATCTCAGGTAGTGGTTGGTCCCCTGTTGTACGTGTTCACACACAGCAGACTTCAACGAGCGTTTGTGTTTTACGTCAGCTATGTGTTCTTTTATGCGGGTGCCTATGCTTCTCTTGGTTTGACCAATGTATGAGAGTCCGCAGTCACAATCTATTTTATAGACCCCTGCATCTTGTAAAGGTAATTGGCACTTGACGGATGGTAAAAATTGACTTATCTTCGTTGGCGGCTTGAAGTATGTGTTGATTGAAGCTCGCTTCAAGATGTAGCCAATCTTGTCAGTGACACCCCTTACATAAGGCAGTATAGCAGGCTGGCGCTCGACTGTGGCTGGCTTTTCTCGGGATCTGTGACAGCGGCGCGGCTGTTGGAGCTTGTTGTCTTGCAGTACTTGCTTGACATGTTGAAGCTCGGCGTCCAGGTGTTTCTTGTCACAGATCCCGTGGGCTCTCTGAAACAAAGACATTCCCACGGTAGCTAACTGTTTAGGATGGTGGTGAGATTCACCGTTCAAGTACCTATTTGTATGGGTCTTTTTCCTATACACGGTGTGGCTCAAAGTATGATCAGGATTCCTGATGACAAGTACGTCTAAGAATGCTAATGAATTATTTGCCTCTAATTCCATAGTAAATTGGATGTTGTTATTAATGGAATTAAGATGTTCTAGGAATACACTAACACTATCTGTTGGTAATATTGTAAAAGTATCATCTACAAACCTCTTATAAATCCTGGGTGTGATGGGGGCAGTCTGTAAAGCTCGAGCCTCGAAGTCCTCCATATATATATCGGCAACAACAGGCGATACTGGGGAGCCCATTGCCACACCATCGACTTGTATGTAGAATTTATTGTCATATACGTCAGGATATTTCATCGGTCTTGCGTCGAAGTAAAGTGCCCAGACCGAATCTTCCCAAAGATGAATTCGTCGCATTGAAGAACTTGCGGGCTAGGCCAGATATTACAGTACTCCGTGCAGATAAAGGAAACGCTACGGTTATAATGGATACGTCAGATTATAAACATAAAATTGAAAATTTACATTCGGATGAAACAACATATAAACAGGTTAAAACAGACCCTACAAACAAAATATTAAACAAAACCAAAGACATCATATATAAATACTCCGAAAGACTAGATCTAGACGTTAAACAATTAATACCAGCTTGCGTAAAACCTCCAAAGCTGTATGGGTTACCAAAAATACACAAGGAAAACGCTCCTCTACGTCCTATTGTGAGTCAGATCGACACACCAACTTACAGATTGGCTCAGCACGTAGCGAAGATACTCTCACCACTCAGAGGAAACTCGAGAGCACATGTAAAGGATTCATACCATTTTGTGAGTGAGATTAAACACCTATGTCTCACTAACAATGAAACAATGGTTAGTTTTGATGTACAGTCATTATTTACATGCATACCTGTACATGACTGTATTGAAATAACTAAAAGGAAGCTAATAGAGTACAATATGCCTGAGGAATATGCAGAACTACTTAAGCATTGCTTAACAACTGGCTATCTGTTGTGGGACAATAAATTCTACATACAAGTCGATGGTGTGGCAATGGGCTCCCCAGTATCGCCTGTTGTTGCCGATATATATATGGAGGACTTCGAGGCTCGAGCTTTACAGACTGCCCCCATCACACCCAGGATTTATAAGAGGTTTGTAGATGATACTTTTACAATATTACCAACAGATAGTGTTAGTGTATTCCTAGAACATCTTAATTCCATTAATAACAACATCCAATTTACTATGGAATTAGAGGCAAATAATTCATTAGCATTCTTAGACGTACTTGTCATCAGGAATCCTGATCATACTTTGAGCCACACCGTGTATAGGAAAAAGACCCATACAAATAGGTACTTGAACGGTGAATCTCACCACCATCCTAAACAGTTAGCTACCGTGGGAATGTCTTTGTTTCAGAGAGCCCACGGGATCTGTGACAAGAAACACCTGGACGCCGAGCTTCAACATGTCAAGCAAGTACTGCAAGACAACAAGCTCCAACAGCCGCGCCGCTGTCACAGATCCCGAGAAAAGCCAGCCACAGTCGAGCGCCAGCCTGCTATACTGCCTTATGTAAGGGGTGTCACTGACAAGATTGGCTACATCTTGAAGCGAGCTTCAATCAACACATACTTCAAGCCGCCAACGAAGATAAGTCAATTTTTACCATCCGTCAAGTGCCAATTACCTTTACAAGATGCAGGGGTCTATAAAATAGATTGTGACTGCGGACTCTCATACATTGGTCAAACCAAGAGAAGCATAGGCACCCGCATAAAAGAACACATAGCTGACGTAAAACACAAACGCTCGTTGAAGTCTGCTGTGTGTGAACACGTACAACAGGGGACCAACCACTACCTGAGATTTGACAATACACAGATTCTCGCTAAAGAACACCGATTCCTGCCAAGGATGCTTCGCGAGGCTATTGAAATTAAAAAACATCCCAATTTCAATAGAGAAGATGGTTGGAATGTACCACCAGCTTGGGATCCAGTACTTCAAATAGTCAAACCCAAGAAGAAACAAACCACAGCTAGACTTCATGATACTTTGAGCTCATTCTGCGTAAATAGAAACACCAATAATTAAATTATGTTCAGGTACTTTGAAATAACTACACTGGAACATTGAGACAACTACCATCTTAGTCTCCCCGTGACCATGGCTGCTGAAAAGCACCCGAAACGTCGGGGAAAGTGTAAACCAAAAATAAATAGATTTAATAGTTTAAATAATTTTATTAGCTTATAAATTAGTCAAATAAAATCAATAGTAGTAGTAGAGTAATATTTTCAAAATTTTGTAATACAGTGATAAATAAACAACGCGATAAAATCCGTATATAGTAGTTTAATTTCAATGAATCGGCTTACCTGGTAAGATGTTATCGGAACTTGCAATATCAAGGGTATCACTTGAAGCATACAAACATATGATCCTTTTGATGGTAAGTGCCTATGAGTGCTTCCAAATGCCAGGTGTAGGTAATAGGCATCACTCGCTCACTCAAGATGGCGAACAAGCTAACGGCCAATACCAGGGGTATTCCTCGAAGCATACAAATATAGGATCCACCTGATGGTAAGTGCGTACGTATAGTGCGATGGGCGCTACCAATACCAGGGTATCACTTTTGTGTTGCAAGGAATGAAAGAGATAAGTAGATAAATAAGCTTAAGGATCTCTTACAAAGAAGGAATGTCTTAGTTCTAAGAAAAAGTCTTATAAAAGGTTTGTAAGTCCTTGTTTGTCTTTTTACTACTGTGGCAACAGAGTTATTACTCTTACGTCAGTTTCTTGTAAGAATGTGGTACTTTTCTACGCGCATCAATTCAATCATAACGTCATCAAAAAATGGTAACGGCGGACTCTGCCACTCGTGTGATTGAACTGGTTTGCCAATTACTGGTACGCGTAGTTCTAAGGCTGTATACACTAATCTTCCCATGATTATGATTGGTTAGAGAAAGTATAAACATAAGTTTAAAATATCCACATTATTGGTATACTTTTTTAATAAGGAGGGAGTTCACCGTTTTCACATCTCGGAGGGCACGTTAAAACGTCGAACCTGGCTGTCATAAACACCTATGATACCCGATGGTAGCTTCAGTGTCCTAAAAATTATATTGACAAGCTCTCAGAATGAACTGAAAGGAAAAATCAGACATTAGTTTTAAGCTACTAACCTAAAAATATGGAAAAAGGAGTTTGGTAGTTATAATTATTCATTACTAGATTTTAATAATTTATCCTTTTAGTACAGTACTTTTTGCTGGAAGAAAGGTACCCTATATCCTTTTCTATAGCTACCCCTGACCACGTGTATGCGAAATTGAGTGATGACCGAACAAGTGGTTAAGGCGTATCAAACAAACAAACGCGCAGTCGCATATATAATATTAGGATATCCGACATAAACACAGACAAAATATTTTGATAGACTACAGGCGAAATACTTTGAGTGATTTTTTGTGTATCTAATACACAGATTACCAAGCCCACCTACTTACATTTTTTATGCTCTTATACCGTTCGTTTGCGTCAAACAACATGAAATATTATGCGTCACGTTTCCTCTGGAGAAGAAAATAATAATAATATTTGTGCCGAATCGCGGACGGCACCGAGCGCAGAAAATACCAGTCAGTTCGACAATATCAGCTAAGTATACTAACTATTACTACGTAAAGAAAACATTCGCTCGCGTAGCAGTACAACTGGCAGTACTACAGTGCCGGCGTCATTCGGTTGTCACCGCTCGCACGCGAACACGATGTATTTCAATACGTGATTATAACCGCTATATAAGCTGTGTTCTTGTCCCGCTCAATGAGCTCAGCCTTACGATGGTGAGACCGATGCTTCCCTAAAAGTAGTAGGTTCTCCCTGTAATTAAGTGCTTAGAACATAATATAAATGTCATATTAGTATTGCCTTTGCAGTAGTCAGTGACATGTCTAGATTAAATTGTATAAAGTACCTACTAGATTTTGACTGTGGCCTCGCTCGTGTAAATGCAAATTTTTCTATTCTTCGGACAGTACTTTTTCTGGATGAAGGTATGTACCCCTGACAACGTGTATGCGAAATTACTTGATTATTAGCCGAGTAGTTGAAGCGTAAAAGCGTAACAAACAAACTCACATTCGAATTTATAATATTAGTTAGGGTGTCAAACTCTCTCTATAGCAGGAAGTATAGTTAGCATATTTCGTGCTCTGTGCGTAAAACTTTTGGTAATACAGACATGATATTATGAGTTTTAGATGAGTTTAAATAGTAAGCGTTTATAATACATACGTGCTTTTATATAAGTCTAGCGACCCGCCTCGGCTTCACATGGGTTGGACAAAACCTTAACAAATTAAATAACTTAACCTTCCTCATGAATCACTCTGTCTATTGGTGAAAACCGCATGAAAATCCGTGCAGTCGTTTTTGAGTTTATCGCGAACAGACAGACAGACAGACGCGGTGGAGGACTTGGTTTTATAATATGTAATGATAATTTATTCTTACTTTATCATACACACGTTAGTACTAGTTTTTAACTACGAGATGAACCCATTCGATCATCATTAAAGATTTACGACTACAATGGCAAATAAGCTTAGTCTGATTGAAAACGGTTAGCAAGTACTGTTACTATTAGGTATTTCCTTAAACGGGTATCATCCGCGTAGGTAGAACGCAAAGAACCTTAAATTAACTGCTAGCACTGCACACAGCATCACCTTTGCGTTAAACGCACAACAAAACAGTATAAATAAAACACATAATGATAGTTCTGCGATCTTCAGTCTGGCGACTAAAATGTTTAACTGAATTAACAAATAAATACTAGAAATGGAAAAACAATGCGTTTATCAAAAAAAAGAGTAAAAATAGAAAAATAAAATGCATAGGTAAATAATGATAGTTTCAAAGCAACTAATGAAGTAAGTTTTTTGTTGAACTGTGGTAGTTAGTTGGTTAGTTAGTCTACTAGTCCTCAATTTAAGATCTGACTTATGTTATAGGCACCAGCGTTCTTCAGAATCAACTAATATTCATAGTAATTACTATTTTCAGTATGTAAACGGTTCCACTTTCTGGGCACAGGCCACCTTTCAGTTCCAGAAAGGTCAGTCCATAGTCCACCACGCCGACCCAGTGCGTGTTGGCAGACTTCACATATCTTCGAAAACTTTACGGAGAACTTTTAGACATGCAAGTTTCCTCACGATGTTTTCCTTTACCATTAAAGCGAGCGATAACAAACTAACTATTTCATACGCTTCAAAAAGTCAGGGTTGCGTACCTTAGCCTTTAAAACTCGAGACTTCAGCTTGGCAGTCTAATGGTCTTATAGAGGCTATTACTGCTATTAAATAAATAAATAAAAGAGTCATATAAAGAACATATTATAATATCATAGGTGTGTGCATGTTTCTGTTGTCAAAGTATACATGTGTTTGTGTCAATGTATGCGTGGGTGTGTGTATATGTAGTGGTGTGTTTTAGCGCGAGTATGTCTTCATTCTTTGTTTGACTGTGATCTTCTATAACGGTAGTTCTCCAATCTTCTTGCTTAAATGTGAATGTGAATTTGTTTGTTAGTCTGTTTGTTACACTTTCAAGCCTTAACTACTCAACCAATCATCATAAAATTTTGTATACACATTGTTAAGGGTGCAGAAAAGGAAATAGGGTCTATCTAGTAAATCTAGTAGTTAGATAGATATTAACAACTGTTTCCGTCGAAGCAGTGTTTAAAAATACCTTTATAATATTCTTAATTCGCGAGAGTGTAGTGATTAATCACCAGTGGGCGTTAGTCCATTCGTTTACATTATACTGATTTACGGTGTAGGCACATTTTACGAATTTAGGTTCATAGTGAACGAGAAAAGTGTATTGTTTATTATGACGTCATATTTAATGGTTATATTTGAGATCTCTTCTCTCTTCATATTTAAGAGCTTTGCTCTTGTCGGTGGAGTATACGTCATCTTTCTCGATTTACGGCCAATTCCTTGACCTCCTTATAAGACATGACCTTCGCCTTTTTCTTTATTTGGTCAGTGAATGTCCTTCTAGGGCTGCCCATGTCTTATATGCATGTCTTATAAGGTGACTTTCCTCTTCTGTTTTCAGATAGGTGATGTATATATTACATATATGCTTGTGAAAGTTTGAGATTTGGATCTTTGTTAAGTGGTTTACAAATGGGCAATATATGGCTGTAATATTTGAGCTATAGCTCGGCTAGCTTTTGAATGCATCGGCCATTCCAAACCTATTTATTTGGAGAGCCATTTGCAAAATATGGACGTGTCCTGAATATCTGTTAACGGTAATGAACTTTGATTGAATCTGTTGATATATTGAAAGTAAAAATAGGTATTAAAATCTCTGACCGTTTGTTTACATTATTCCTCTCGACTCATTGGCCTTACTATAGTGTATTATAGCATATAGTGACTTATCTATGGTTCTGTAACCATAGATAATGGCTGTGCCACACTGTGCTGTCTGAATTTTTGCTTGAATAATGTCGAGTCGGCTGTTATGCTTTAAATTTTCCACAGTTACCATGGCAATAACAATTGGTTTCTAAAGAAGTGACAATCGAATTCGAGGTGAGTTTTTGCAGAATAGCACGGATACTATGACGTGCTTTAGCCTTAAACTTAAAATATTTTCGTAGCAGTTGTATTATCTCCGAATCTAGTGTGGTATTCACCACGGAACAATTTTATGTTCAGTGGTATTCACCAATATCTTTAGCACTCACAGTAATTCGTAACTGTTCGTAAGGTGAGATCATAATATATCACATCGATAGACAGTCCAATGTTTCATAGTGCAATGACATATATTTATATACACCGTCATCACACAACTTAGTTGACTATTGTCCAGCTATATCTGTATTATCCATAGACTTAGAATATTTTCGCTACGCGTATTATCAATGATTGCTTTAGTAACGACAGCAAATTAATCACCCGTAGCAATATTATTTAATTATTAACCCAATACAAGTGAATACTACTTCTGTGCCATGAGGTTTTTCGGGTCAGGCAAAAGTGTTTCCTGTCAATAAGAGCACGGAGTTTTGAATTGCGTTTTACGGGACCACGGAATCTACTAGACTTCGTACTACTACAGAAAAGTTCAGAAACTGCATAATGACTGCTCGGATGGCGTGTGGTTTGTGTGGTCGCCTCGCCACTGACATTGCGCCGAGTGTTATGGGTTCGATCCCCACACAAGACAAAAGTTTGTGTGTTCCACAAATGGTTGTTCCGAATCTGGGTGTTCTTTGTGTCCGTTGTTTTAATGTTTGTAAAGTCCCCCGCGACACAGGAATTGTTCCTACTGCGGAAGTTGTCGTTTTGAAAAGAAAAGAAGAATTCATTTTGATAAAACTACGCTGTGTACTAAGCCATTTTAAGCTATCAACGCAAGTCACCCGCGAACAAATATGTAGGCTCCCAATTTGATTACATTATAGATAAATTGTGACTGTTTGAGTGGGTCATCGATCTAATACGAGCGTAGTACAATAAAATGACAGCCATATTACTTCAGGTAGGCTTATACATATACTTATGATAATATATCGGACACTATCGGTTACCTTTTTGGTGTATCGGCGAAGATTGAGGATATTAACAGTGTTTACCGATCGTATGAAGTGTCCGCCATAAAGACGTTATCAGATTATTGGGTGATCGCAGCGATTTACAGAGACATATTAAAGCATGTTTAGTTATATGTACATAGTTACATAGGCACATAAGCCGGTATATTTTAGAAGGTAGAAAGAGGTATATTACATATATATTTGATCTCATTGGATCTGATGCATCTACGCTTATGTTTGCGTACAGACTCCGAGTTTGATTATTTTCTTCGATATTTCTGCTGGCGTAACCTCGGAGAGCACGTTAAGCCGTCGGTCCTGGCTGCCATGAACATCTATGGCAGTCGTTATTGGGAAGTCAGTGCACTATAATATCCTGACACTGGTCTAGCCTTAGGGTATCTTTAGCCTTCGGGTTGCGGAGGTCAGGTGGCAGCCGCTCCGTGTAAAAACTGATATCCAGTCAAATCCGGTTAGACCAGAAAAGCCGACCCCAAGTGACTATGGAATAATAAAGGCTAGGGAGAAGAATTTCTGCTGGCGTAACGTAGACAGAGAATTAATTTTTGTTAGGCTTGCTAGAGAGCTTGTATACTATGTACTGAATAATCATCAGTGCCGTTTTTGCGTAGAAATCGAACATATGTCGAATATATACAGTAAATATCGAAGTATCTTTCAAAGTTTTGCAAACCCTAATCTAGTGTAATTTTGTGATTACTAGCAAAGACAAAAAATATATATTTATATTACATACATATATATTATAAATAAATTTCACATCCAGATACAATACTTTAATCATAATTACATGATATGGTTAAGCTTAAATTAAAAAAATATCGGAGGTATAATTTATTTAATTATAACTTTATATTCGCAAACGTAATAATGAAGGGATTACCTCTTTTGTCTAGTTTTCTTGGCTGTGATGCAGAGATAAAATGCCGTAGGTGTCTAAATAAATAACAATTTAAGATTTACGTATTTTATAAATAATGTAAATATAAATAAATGGGTCATGTTTCTTTTAATTCGTGTTCGGTATACGCGAATCTTTGACATACCGTACGAGTCTCGCGCGTTTAAAATCGCTGGTTTGATAAGTCCATAACATAAATAAGCGGCCATTACAAACGATGACTAATAACTTAATCAAACAGTTATGTCGGCTACACAACTGTCAGATCACGATCATCCGTGTGTCCACAATTAAATTGTAATTCACACCAATATGGCCACAGAAATACTGAAATTTTATTTTGTTTGTTTATGTAATGAGGTTCCATGATATACCTACTTGTGATGGAAGATCGGATCTATCTTTTGAAGTTGTTTTAATAAATAACTTCCTAACTAATATTATAAATACGAATGTCAGTTTGTTTGTTTGTTACTCTTTCACGCCTTAACTACTCGACTGATCATGCAATTTCGCATACACGTTGTCAGAGGTACAGATGAGGACATACGTCCGACGTACCTTTCATCCAGAAAAAAGTACTGATCCCGAGGAATAGAAAATTGACATAACTAACATTTACTCGGGCGGAGTCGCGGGGAAAACTAGTGTTTTAATAAAAATATATATGGAGCAGACGGGTTCTCGAGTGGAGACCACGACTCGGCAAGCGTAGTGTAGGACGCCCTCCGGCCAGATGGACCGACGACCTGAAAAAAGTGGCTGGTGGTGACTGGATGGCGAAAACGGGAGATCGGGCCTTGTGGCGCACCCTGGGGGAGGCTTATGTCCAGCAGTGGACTGCAATAGGCTGAAATGATGATGATGATGATGATGAATAAAAATATACTTTTGTACAAATATCTTTATCATAGATGCGCCCGACTACGCTTATAAATATGGTCACCTATCTGGACGTTAAGTTGCCATCTATCATACAAAGGTAACATGGCATCTGTATTAGAAATATGGCAAGTATTATCACACTCACTTACACAAAAAAAATTACATTGTCATACGCTATCATTTATCTAAGTGTAATATACGATCTCACAATTTTTATAGCCGATATTTAGTGCGTTCGCCAAGCGCGGTCAAGTGACGTACCTAGAGTTTCAGATGAGGCAAGTCATGTTTTCTTTTACAGTAATAATATCAGCCCTATTTATAAACAGTCCCACTGCTGGGCTCAGGCCTCTTCTCAGTGTAAAAAGGGTTAGGCTATAAGTCTACCACGCTGGCCCTATACGGGTTAGCAGACTTCATATAGGTACCAATATCTTCGACAAATATTATGAAAATCTCTCAGACATGTAGATTTCCACACGATGTTTTCTTTCAAAGTTAAAGCGAGCGATAAATAATTAATACACATAACTTCAAAAAGTCTGAGGTACCTTGGGATCGAACTCGAGACCTCTGTGTGGTAGTCCAACAGTTATAGCTGCTGATTTAACAGTAACTATAGTTAAATCCGTTTTGTTCCTTCTTGAATCGTTAATTCCACTTATAGGTATGTTGTGTTGTGGATGAGCTCGCTATTGTACTAAGCGTTACGCAATAACGCAACGCATGCAACAGTAGTAAATGCGACTGCTGAGAATGAGGGCTCGGGTTCAAATTCCGGGTCGGGCTAACAAAAAGTTATTGGAATTTTCTGCTCAAAAATCTTGAAAGTTGTTAGCGTCAGACACCACCGTGCCACGGAAAGCACAATAAGCTGTTGGTCCTGCGCCTGATCTCTTTCCAGTCGTGTCGCATTGCCGTACCATCGTCGGATCATGCATTATGAATTAGGAAACAGAGAATGCACTTGCGTTTGCGCACACACTTGTGCAATATATTATCTCAGATGGCTAGTCTCCGTTAAAATTGGCGGCCGTGACCGAAATTCATTCTGGAAGATTTTATATTAATATAATGCTTTATAGTAGCAATCCGACCTTATATGAAGGTACCTTTGCCCCTGACGAGGTGCTCTGTATGGTTGTTTGTCACCATTGTTATATTAATAAAAAGATCGTAAAAAAAATTATTGTCACACAACCAAAAACGTTTCACGGACCGCTTTATGACAAAAGGTTAATGTTACATAAAAAGGTTTGCTAAGTACTTAGGTATACATTGATAAATAAGATCAAAATGAAATAAACTAGCTGTTACCCGTGACTTTGACCGTGTATAATTTAACCTCCTTGCAAGAACACATTTGCACCAAGCAAATGTGTTCTTGCATTATATGTATGCAAGACGTCTTATCTCCTAAAATCTTTTATGACTATAAATAATAATAAACACTAGCTCAAAAAATTAATTGCAAATATTTCATACAAATCAGGAAGCATTAGTGTTCAATTGTTCTGCATAAATGAAATTTTTCGCACTAGGCTAAGCCCGTCCTACGGACAATCGATTATCCAAAGGCAAAATCACGTCATTGAGTGCCGACTACGTAATATTACGTAAGGTAGGTTAACAGGAGAGGCCAACTACGTGTTAGTACGTAGATGTTCTTTGTTGGTTGTAGGGTGATCTATACTGTTTGGCCTCCTGCAACGTTCGTTTTTATACTACTTGGCACCTCAAATAAAACACAATATACAAAAATAGTAACTTTATTGTTTCTAAAGATCTAAATCTAATACACTTTGGTATCATGAATTACACAGTCTACTCTTGAGATCAATATACTTCTAAGTAATTATTATAACAAAAACAGTAATATTTCTTACTAAATCAACACTAAAACATAAAAATAAACTTCTATACAACGATAAAAAAAAAATTAAGCGAATTTAGAATCTGTGTGGTAAATTTTAAAACAATTGTTTACACACAAAGCCGGCTTTTCAGGACAAGTAGCACATACAAAAGATGATTCCTTCCGTATTTTTTTTTAGTGCAAACACGACAAGGTTTAGCCGGAACGGCTTTTTTAGCCGTGGGTGGAAGCTTTTCTAAATAATGAAAATTATCTAGTGGTACACGAGTTTTAGCAGATAATTGACTAGTTGAAGCCGGGGATAGAATTGATTGGGGTTCTTGTGATGGTCCTGCTTGTGTCGAATGCGACCCAGTTGCTATGGTGGGATCATTATTATTCATTCCTAACAGATGTCTTATAAAACCTTCACGAAATTGCAGCAGTCGCATTTTAGAAGTTCTATCTTGAAGACGAAGTATTCGGTGTGCATTTTGAATGTACACTTCAAAGATGTGTAGCCCTAGCTTCTTGTGCCATCTAAGAGTTTTTCTGAGGCATGAATAATATGAGACCATCTGGTCGCCTCGGTCTACACCTGACATGCCCAAGTTATAATCGGCGACAATGTTCGGCTTCAGTGAGATTCTACCATTCTTATTCCTAACTCTCACCAACTGAAGATTATGCTTGTTTGAAATTACCAGTACATCTCGTTTATCTTTTCATTTACAAACAGTAATATCATTGCATACTTTAGCAGCTAGCTCTCCACGCTTTAACTTAGCGTTTGTAACGTCTACAGGCAAGTTTTTTCGATTCTTTCGAAGTGTACCACATATGTATGTTTTCCTTTGGGTAAGACGTCTCGTCAAATCAGGTGAATTGTAAAAATTGTCAGCGTAGATTACGTGACCTTTATCTAAATAGCCTTCCATTAGATCTAATACAACTTCCGTGCTATGTAAGGTTCCAGGTGGAGGCTTCTCACTTTTTCCTCTATAAACACGAATTTTCATGACTATACCTGACGATTCACATAATTCATACAGTTTTATTCCGTATTTGTGCTTCTTATTTTTTATGTACTGTCGGAAAATCAATCTTCCTCTCCACAAAACCATTGACTCATCGATACTTAGGTCAGCTTTAGGATAATAGAGATCAATCATTATGTTGTTGAACCGTTCTAATATAGGTTGTATTTTATGCAGTCTGGATGTAGCCGAGGAGTGGTCTTCGGAAAAATGAAAATTACGTAACAATAATTGAAAGCGGTTTCTGCTCATCAAAGTCCTAAACAGCGGCATGTTGTACAATGGATCCAATCGCCAGTAATGACTTATAGAGGGTAATTGCACCAATCCCATATAAAGCAACATACCAATAAACTTGCGCATTTCTTCAATATTTGTATCCTTCCAATATCTAAAGCGGGCATGCTTTTGTAAGGGACCGGCTGTGCGACGTGCGTAATTATTTGTAGCTTGCACCAAAGAAAGCAGAAAATCGTTTGAAAAAAATATATCAGCTAAAGCAGCGGGGGTAGGTCTGAAGTCAATCTTTATTCCCGACTCACCCGTAAATGCAAATTGTTGGGGTCTTGCAGAACCTATATTCCACTGAAACTCTGGATCACATGACGATGCTTCTGTGAGCGTTGCGGGTGGCGGCTGCGATTCATTGTCAGATGTCGATGTTTCATAAGACGAACTACTACTCCGCGCTTCTCTCTCTGGAACGTAATTATTATCTGATCCGGAAGAGAAGTCCTCATCGTCTGTCGATTCTGGTTCCATCAGAATTCCAGGTATTTCATTCACATTCAACTGTCGTTGTAACAATCTGGGATTTCGGTTACCGCGTAAAATACGACGCGATCGGCGTCCGCGCTCCATATTGCAATAACTACCTACACCTATCTAGCGACAGTCTCTCAGCGCGTGCGGCGCGACACTGAATGCGCACACAGGTAATAAATGTACTATTGATGCAAAAATAAGTGGGGAGAACACGTGATTGCCATTTATACATGTTAAAACGAGATAGACAATAGTCTGTGTTTTATTAGGGAGCTAAGGTACGTAATTTTGCGTATACGTATTATTGCGTAGGTAGGCACTACTAACATTTATTTTTCTATCTGTGCCTATCTACGTAATACTGCGTATACGCAATATTACGTATTCTGGCATCCTACTATATCCTTATATACGTGATGCCAACTACGAATAATTACGTAGTAGACCATTTGTATGGTGGCCACCAGGTTTGATCTGACGCTTACCTTCGGCATTCAATGGGTTAAACATCATTAAATATGTTTATCAATGATTAGTCAGATTAATAACGTCATCTGTATCTTTATCTTCAATAATTTTATAAATACGAAAGTCAGTTGATTTTTTCGTATAGTTTTTATGACAAGTATATGACTAACTAAACAGTTTCTAGTTTGGAAACATATTTTGACTATTCGTTTTATAGCATTCTATTGCAGTTGAAATTGTTTGTACAGAGTATACATTATTATAATGTTTTAAATATGTCTAATGACTTGCTTATACAAATATAGCTAACCAGGTAAATAAAACATAATATGCGTGTATTTATATTTTCTAATAAAGATGCCGTATTAAGTAGACTAGTGGTTTCCCAGTACTTAAAACTTAACCTAGCATAACAATAAAACAAAAAGTTTACTATGCATTCCTACTCCATATTGACACTTACTTTGTTAAATCCCGCGCTCATAATAATATGCTTAAAAAAGGTAGGCAAACATTTTCTATTCACGTATTAATATAATAATAAACAATATAATTGTAATATAAAATATCTATCTTACAAGCTGTTGCTTATTAACTTATTTATTTATCGATTTCTAAATGTAAAAATCATACAATTAGTTATATAATAAATAATAAGCAAATCCATGAATAATAAACAACTTTTGTAATAAACATTAATTAAGAGATTATCGTACATTGAACATCTTTAGGTCCACTAATTACCCTCTGATCCCCTTTATTAAGGCTGATCAAACAAAACACATAGTCTCGATTGAAATCCTCTTCAATTGGCCTAGAGTTTGTTTAACACATTTTTTTATAGTTGATGATGATAAAGATACGAAAGATAGAGCCGTCTATTATCTATAGTTAGATACATCAACAAATGGCCTTAAAATATAGTCGTGTATAAAACAGAGACGTGCTAAAATATGTAATGTTTATTTATATTTCCGCAACGCTATGTAATAAGTCGTAAATTTTTCATTATATATATAACAGCAATAATAAATAATTTATGTAAAATTATACAGAAAAATTAACATATTTGTAACAAAAAAAAATATTGTTCTATTCAAAATTTATTACACTAGTTTAATAACATATATATATAGCATAAATTAGGAATGTAAACTTACCGAAATAAAGAAGGAATACAGGCCAAATAACTAATCTCCATTCCATTTTTGAAAAGTCTTTTTGTCTTTTACTAAACACGAACCATCCTCTGTCTTTATGGTCACAGAAGAATAGATCCTCCGTGTTAATGTTATTATTTTCAAATTAAAAAGACTAACACTACATCTTGTGTTCACTTGAACAACACACTGCGTTATAAACCCACAATTTATCACATAATTTTACAAACAAAACTCAATTTAATTATAAAATCACTCACACTTTTAACTAGTCATTTATCATAAATTGATTTTATCGTAATATTATTATCTGTGGAACGCACTAACGCGGGCATCCTTTATGGCTTGCGAAAATCAACTGAGGAAATTCGCGCGAAGTCTTTCTCACTTGGGTGCCAGCTGACTTTTCCGTGAGCGTGAAATGCCATTTAGTTAAACGAAATAACACGAAATTCAATAAACAGATATGTAGTAGGTATATTGCTGCAAATTGCCTGTATATATTGAAGTTACCGTAGAAACAAAATTAGGCCAATATCTGATAAGTGATAAGACAATTATTTAGTGCCGATTATCTTTAAATTGTTGACATATATGTGTTCTAAATGAATAATAGCTATACTGTCGGTAGCGCAAAGTAGTTAAAAGTGTTATAGGTACTTATTTGTACACCATTAAGAATACATCTGTGATACTATGTACATACTATAAAATATACGTATATAACCTATAAGAATAAAGAATTGTTATTTTTAATAGTCGTAATAACGTAATCCTGAGAAATAACACCGAGTTTGTATAACATTACTGATGATATACCTAAATACATGCCAAAATCTTATTTAAATAAATTATTAGAAGTGAAGTGAACCATCACATAACATTTTCAGTGTATAATAAACCTTGAGGAGTGGGGTAACATTTGATTTATTTGGTAATTAAGAAGCAATGATACGAAGAAGCGATGCGGGCGTTGTGCTGTCAGCAAAATCGCCATCACACTATTTTCCTGCAACACAGGCTGTATTGTTTACTACCATACTTCAATCAATTCTATATTTATTTAAATGAATATCGTGGTCTTAAAAATAAAATGAAATAATTTTATAAAATATGTCTATATATTTATTTAAAACTAGCTGCTACCCGCGACTACGTCCGCGTGGAATTTAACAAAAAAGAATTTATTCAGTTCGGAAAGATTGTTTTAAAATTATGGCCTAAGTTACTCCTTATCACATCACCTATCTGTCAGTGAAGTCCCGTCAAAAGAGATCTAGCCGTTTCAGAGATTAGCCGAAACAAATAGACAGACATATAAAAAAATTATATTATTTTTTTGTTATTTGTACCTATCGTATAAACTTTTATATGCATTAAGTAAAAAGCTGTTATTTTGACATTACAAACAGACATCAATTTTATTTATTTGTATAGATTTATATAGACTATGTGCATAAATGCGCCTTAATACGTAAGCATTTCCATCAAATTTACCTTATCTGAATGAGAAGAGATTTATTAGGATTATTTATTATTCCTATCGTGTATGTATCTACGTTTTATATGGGAAGAGAAAAGTTTTCTTTATAAATAAAAGGCTACTTTGTTATCAAACTTTTTGTTTTGCGCTACGATGGCACGGATGGCATAATGGTGTAAGTGTAAGTCGCCCGCCACTGCCATTGCGCCGAGTGTCGGACAAAACTTTGTGTGATCCACAAATGGTTGTTCTGAGTCTAGATGTTCTTTGTGTCCGTTGTTTGAATGTTTGTAAAATCCCCCGCGTCACAGAATTTATTCCTAGTGCGGAAGTTGTCTTTTAAAAATGTTTATGAAATTGAAAGCGAGCGTTAATCAGACTATGTTGGTCAAAGCAAAGAGTCTTCACAGAAATCATGTAAAAGTTTAAAGAATGTAGGTATTATTATATTAAATATATAGTTCTGTGTATTTTTAAGCAGCGTTTCAAACAGGATGAAAAGAACAGACGACTGAAAAAAAGAAAACAATAATAAATGGATGGTATGGGGCAGGTAGGTGTATAAATATCCAAAACTATAATCTTCAGATGAAACGCAGTTACAGTGTTAAGACTTTTACGCCGGAGACATGTAAGAGTGTAGTACCTTCCCGGCCGACCTGACTAAAAGTAACTTAATAAATATTTTTCCAAAACTGCTGAAAAATTTGACCTAAAAGACACTTGTTGACTAGACTATATGCTGTTAGCAGTTCATCATTCCTAGCAAAAGACTGCCACACAAAAGAAAAATAATAACAATATTTCGAAAAGAAAAGAGTTTTATACTCCGTTGAATACTGCAACTCCAACTGTCTAAGGCTGGGGCAAGGTGGAATATGACTTCGGGCACGCCACGGTCGTGGCGGTAAGTCCTGTATTAAAGGAGTGGCTGGAGAGGTGGCATGGCGCCCTCATCTTGGCTGACACAGATAATGACTGGCCACAGTTGTTTTGACCAGTTTCTGTGTCGCATAGACGCCCGGATGTCACCACTGTGGTGACTGCCGTGATGTTGTTGTGGACAAGGCGCTGCACACTTTGACGGATTGCCCCGCCTGGGCATCGAAGCACCGTGAGTTGCTCGCGGCAGTCGGATTGGTTGCCCTCTCGCTCCCGGCCGTGGTTCAGGCTGTGGTCCGGAGCGAGATGACATGGAACGCCGTCGCCTCCTTCTGTGAGGAAATCAAGAAGGCGGCGGAGCGGGAGAGGCATCTCTTGAACTCTCTCCCCAACCGCAGAACCGGGCGCCGGAGGGCGCGAGATGACTTCCAGCCACCCTGAGGTTTTACCTGGGTGTGGTGGTCTTCGTGGCCTTGCCCACCACCCGGTCAGCACCAGGTCCGAGAGGTGGCGTGCGTGTTCCCACGTGCGCCTCTGAGTCACTTTGTCTTTGTCCCCACAAGGGGACAGTAGGAAAATATGTATATATTATATATATTAAACAGAGAAGATATATTCGTGTAGATGCCTGCCGTTTCATACGGCACTACTTCTAAGCTATTGAAACTATATACTTAAAACTTTATAGCAACATGTGTTAACGGCTGCTGAATAGCAACCAAAGAGTTGGGGAAAGTAAAATTAAAATAAGTAGTTTATCAATAGTATAAAGATAACGATCCTAAAATAAACCGCAAAAATACACAAAAACATTAAGTATACATGCACAAAACTAAACCACTTTAAACAGTTGTTCAGCTGCAATGTGTAATATTTACAAACGTAAGACAATATTACAAGTCATCAGAATACAAAAATTCTAAAACTATCAAAGACAAGCACCTCATTTCAAAGTCTGTTCCAAATTCGTCTTTCGGCCTCGATGGCGTAGTGGTAAGTGTAACCGATTGCCACGCCTGAGGTCGCGGGTTCGATTCCCGCACAAGTCAAACATTTGTGTGCATGAACATGGCTGTTTGTCTTGGTCTGGGTGTTTCTATGTATAATAAGTATGTATTTACAAAAAAAAAAGTATATATGTATGTTTATCCATTGTCTAGTATCCATAATACAAGCTCTGCTTAGTTTGGGCTAGATGGTGTTGTGTGTATGTGGTAGAATATTATTATTATTAATTCAAACGCATAAACTTCAACTACAAACTCATTCAACAAAAATATGCACTACAAACATGAACTTCAAATAACTTGGCTGTCTGCACAAATCTAAAAAAACTCAACAATAACACATGCTAGATCATAATAATACATGTTCCATACATTATATAAATCATAATTGAATGTTGAACGAACAAACAGCGGATTTTGGCAAACGTCCAAACCTGATTTTATGTTATTTTTATCGATTTTATGGCAACAATCTCTATGGAGAAGATATCGTATCTAAAGAGGTAGAACGATATTCGGTATCTATGCATTGTAAACACTCGAGTACTCGGTCAAGAATCCGTTTCTGGATTTTGACCCTATTTCTAGGGTATAAATAAAACTTTATGAACGTAGTTCATATAATAAAAACTTTCCATTACTAACCACTTTGATGGGAAAGGTACAAAGTACACAATATACATAGAGTGACGTCTGTATCACGGCAGACCGTTCTGGTATATATAGCCTGCTTCATGCATTTTTTTTTTTATATAGCCATACGAATTGCCTGAAGCGGTTATCGTAGCCTATGGGAAGGAGCTAGCAATACCAGTTACCATTCTTAAAAACAAATCACTCACATATTAACATCTTGACTATCCTTGAGTTTGTAACTAGTCGAGCTAGTCCGTAAGACGTGAACTTTATTAAGCGGACCCAAGACACAATCCTATATTACACATTAATTATACTAACACCGTTTCTGAAACGTTAATCAACGTCGCGTCAAAATCAAACTAATGTATACATATACTAATATTATAAAGCTGAAGAGTTTGTTTGTTTGGTTGATCGTGCTAATTATGAAATATGTTGAAAAAACGGAGAAAATTCTCTTATGTGAAGCAGACGAAGTTGCGCGGGTCAGCTAGTATTGTATAAAAACCATATAATATAATAATTGTTTCAGACAGCCAATCAGCACTTGAGAAACGTTTGACCGCCAAGTAACAAATTTTTGTGTTAATCTAACTTTTAGAAACGTTTATGACGATCATTAAAGATGACGAAACGGATATGAGCCCAAGGATTGTTCTTCTATTAGTTTTCTGTTAATTGGTATCTATTTGTCCTAGAGTTTCTAGACTATAACTACTTCGCTCAACCCGTGGATTTAGATAACTCTTATACATCCAAAGTCAAAGACAAAAACATTTATTCATTTAGGTCATAAAGTAACAGTTATGAGCGTCAAAGGCGTGGAGTAGGTAGTGAGTTTATTACATTTACTGAATTTACATTTATGTTAGTTGCAAGGTTCAGGCAAAAGTTTGAGCCTGTGAGAAGATACCTGCTAGAAACTCAAGGCTACTCTTTTAAATCACCATCAAATTAGTAGTAAATTATAATTTCACTATTTTACAACTCATTTATGTACCAAGTGTTGTAGTAATTATGCCATATATTACTGTTCATATAAAAATAAATTCCAAAAATAAAAGAATATAATTAATATAATGAAAGAAGCATTTCAGGTTTGAAGTAGGTAATATTTATCAGCAGTAATTCCCTATCGCGAGGTACTTGGATTAATGCCCATTTTGGATAAAGAGTAATTGAGTTTTTCTGTTAGGAAATTCTTCGTGCAGCATGATATTTGTCCGGAAGAATGTGACTATGATACACCACTGCAACCCCCTTCGGAGGTAAAGAAGTACAGGCGTGAACCTATGTGTATGTTTAACTAGACTCTTTGGGATTACCCGATCCACTACTAAGGGTCGTATTCTCTTGCTAGATAGCTTTCCTCAATAAATAGGCTATAAAGTAATAATTCAAACTGCCTGGTATTCCCGGAGATTAGCGCGTTCAAACTATCTCTGTATATTAGCATAGATGAAAATTGGCAGCCATAGAATTACC
Source organism: Catocala nupta (assembly GCA_963675205.1). NCBI lineage: Eukaryota > Metazoa > Arthropoda > Insecta > Lepidoptera > Erebidae > Catocala > Catocala nupta. The sequence goes on from OY776082.1 coordinate 29,467,089, forward strand.
CGGCATTCTCTGAGTATGTCTAAATATCCGTTTGATAATCCAATAAGGAAGCTGCCATGAGTGTAATAAGTAATACATACATTTCAGGCTCAAATATCAAAGAAAACGTGCACAGAGCGGCAGAAAACCATGAAATTACACATTAGTTCTTTGTCATGCGATCTATAGACATGTTTATAAATTTAATTCTACGGCGACGCCTAAACCAGTTTGGTAAATATTTAGTATTATATAATTATTAATATTATAATTATTACTATTTTTATAATTACTTTGTGCTTGTGAATACGTGTGTATATATATCAGGTTAATTGGTGTAATTATAATGAATAATTTCTAAAATTAACTATTCCAATGAAATAGATGATCATTCTTTCTCTACTTCTAAATTTATTTACTTAACCTTTTACTTACTTGTCAATATAAATTACTTCATTTTATAAATAATCTATAGCTCATAGTCTGCATGGTTGAACGTATTGTCTTTGGTTCGGCTTGGTGTGGTTACCACGCAAAAAATAAATAAATTTTACATCAGCACAGATAAAACATAGCGAGATTGGGATTTTACTTTTTTGTGAGATTAACAAAAATAAACAATAAACCAGCAAGTAGGTACTAATTTAGCGTAACATATGGACCTCATAGTACCGATGAAAGGAGATCCCCCATTTTTCTTACATCTTTGGGCCTACTTGTTTCAGTCATAAAATTAGTGTCATTTGTTATAGAAATACACTAATTATACTTCTGCTTTATTGCATTAAAATTGGTAATTAAAATTTTTAATATATAATTGATAAAAAAAAAATATATTTGAATGTGAAACTAGGTTAGCTTAGTTAATGGATAAGTTTACAAGTCGTGGTACATTAAAAATAAAAATAATTATTCCTCCAGCTGATTTGTAATGAGACATTAAACAGGAACCAGTGATGGTCACCGGCGGAAACACAACCGAAAGAATTTATTTTGATTTTTTGACGTTAAACGTCATTGTCAAACTTGAAGTTTGAGCTTTAAAAATCTTACTCCATGTCTTTTTAAGCTGTATATAATTAATGTAGTGCAATTAATTAACATAAATTATTATTTAACATCGTAAATCGAATATTGTTCTTCGTGATTTTGTGTATTGGTAAACTAACAAACATTGACTTTAACTACAAATTAAGTCGTAATTAATTACCATAATTTTTTTCCTATTTCCCTTTGTAAATTCGATTTGTTTTTATGATTTTGTTTAGTGATGAAATGACGATGTTTTTGTAGTAAAAATTTGGCTGTAACACGTGGGCGCAGAAATAGGCATGTTCCTTTGAGACTTATGGCATCAATAACGTATAAGCGCCACGCCTCACTATCCCGTGTCGAGTGTTGTCCACTAAAAACGGGACAAAAGATTGTGTGAACCATAAGTATTACCATAAGTATATTTAATTTTATAAGTTGTCCTGTGTCTGAGTGTTTTTCTTTTTGTCACACGCGACACAAGATTTTTTCTAGCCCGGGTTCATAAATACAAATAAAGGAAAGGGAATCAGTTCAGTCGTTTCAGAGAATACCCAATACTTAAAATACATTTTAAAATAAAACAAACTAAATTTATGCTAAGAATTCCACAAAAACTGGCTTCTGTCAACATCAAAAAGAAGAATTAATGATCTTAGATCAATTTTAGTATAGATATTTTAAAATAAAAGTCATTCACACTAAAATAATGTTTAATTTTAAGAATCATAAACCTAATTATATACCTATTAATTTTAGACCTGACCTATAATGTTTTTATAGAACAAAACCGTAATAATCTTGTTACAGAATCTAAATATATTTATGTAAAACTGTTTAGTAGGTACGATTGTCACAACATATTAGTGCAGTAATAAAATAATAAACAATTTGAAAATGCTTCTTATGCCTCAATTTGTATTTTAAATGAAAAAGTAGCGCACATGTGTTTATAGAACTATCATCTGAGGATTGTGTGACGTTATAATATTATTTATGAAGATGACAAGCAATTTACATTTTTTAGCCTACAGGCGTGAAATCTTCTAAACAGATGTTAATACAGATATACAGTTTAGTAGCTTAGACCTTTTAAAGAAATCTAAATCTTGTTTCATCGATCTTTCTCCACATAGTGATAAGTAGGTATTTGATGCTGCTATCTACTAATAACGCGTTAAAACTACGGAACAACGCTGGGCCTTTTATGTTACAAATATTCGAGACCATTTTATCTCATATTAATTAATTACAGAAAGAAAATCTTTTCAACGCAACAGTATTGTTCTTAAAAATTATTAAGCAGAATATATTTAAAACGCGCCAATTTTATTATGAACACAATTTTTCTATGTTATGTTGTAATTTAGCGAATAATTTTATGCAAATTTCTTACACGAGCAGCAAAATGGCATTTGTTTAAGCTTTTGTATATCTGTCATTGCTGTGTGAAGTTAAGCTCATATGTTACGCTAAAACATGTTTGTCTACTACCTATGATAATTACAAGCCACTAAATGGTTTTGAATATTCATAATGCATTCAAATTTAATGCTAACGTGCTGCCATCATTTCGTTCAATTTCAAAAAGTCTATTTTTACTGTATAACAGATATAGGTAATTTCGAAAATGGCATAAACTGTGTGAGTTTATGTAATTAACTACTAAAAGCCTTTCATACTAATATCGATAATATCGCTATAATTATATATTTACTGATAATACGAATAACAAACAGGGCCAAATTTATATTAGTAGAATTCGGTAGTTGGTATTACCTAAGTAGATATGTCATATTCTTTTTCTTTTTTTTACGTAGGGTAATGCTTTGACGCATACCCCTCCGCGAGGGCTGGTGGAGGGGTTATGTCGGACTCACCGAGGTAAAAGAGAAAGATGGAATAAATAGTAATGTATCTCCCGGAATACCGACTAAACCTACCACGGTGTTCCTCGACAAAACCGCTATCGACGGGGCCACGCGAATCACTTTCGCATGCCGTCGCGACCTCGCCGAGGTTTTGGCCCGCCGTATGAAACGGCAGGCCACTACACAACAAGACCTACCCAAAATAGGCACTTCTCACTTAAAAGCCGTACTGTCTCCCCCCTAAAGGGGAGACGGACACGACACAGAGGTGCGCGTGTAAACACGCACGCCGCCTCTCGGACCTGGTGCTGATTGGATGGCGGGCAGGCCCACGATGCCCACCACCCCCAAACTAGTACTATATTTTTTGACTGAATTATAAAAGTACTAGTAAGTTACCTAAATTAATACCAGTAATTAATCTATACTAATATTACAAAGAGGAAATATTTTTAATGTACAAACCAATAGACCAATTTTAAGAATTATTTTTCTATTATGAAGCTAGTTTACCTAGAAGTACGAGCCACTGCAGTGGAGCAGTAAACATGATCGTGGCTGAAAGAATTCTATGTAAGGATTGGGGTGCTTTCATATCAAATATTTTCCTAATAATATATTCATTATATTTCACGCACATTGTGGCCCTCACCAACCCACATGTTTATAATAAGCTTCAATGCTTATTATACAAATGTAAGTTTATAAAAGTAGAAACAATTTTTCTTACATTGGTTCCCAGTCGCCATACATAAACATGTAAAAAAGTATGACTCTTGTGTGGGTACTATATTTCTTTTCTATTATGTTTTGCTATTTTTAATATACTATTATATTTGTCTGCACGGATGACGTAGTTGTTTAAATGGTCGCTTTGCCAACACAACTGGGTTCAAAGAAAATTGTTAACCACAAATAGCTGTTCCATGTTTGGGTGTTCCTTGTTGTTTGAATGTTTGTAAAGTTCTCCGCGACACAGGAATTATTACTAGTGCGGGAGTAACCTTTAAAGGAGTCTGCCCATTACACCGTTTTATACCATGACCGTGCTAGGAACGTATCAGACACGAAAAGCAACACGATACGCCCTGCTATAGGAACTGCTGGTCGGTGACGGAACGGTCTAGTGGGCATAGTCTTATACATTTCCTTACAAAGAATATTTCTTTACCCGACACGTTGCTAGCACGATCATGGTATGAGACGGGGTAGTTGGCAGACTCCTTAAAAGAAATATTTCTGTGAGTATTACAAGCGGCTACCTATTACGGTTCAAAATATAAAGCCTCTAAAGAGCACAAGTAGACGTATAGATTTAGTAACATCGTTTCGTTATAACCATTTAGGTATGGAACCCAAAAAGGGTGATGTCACAACAATATCCCTGAAATCTAATTTCCGTTTTTTCTAATTTCCACAACCAATACGAACGGTAGCTAGATAACATTCATCGTTTTCTCATACAAGTTGAGCTTCTAGATAAAAATAATACCAGCGCCGATATTTCATGAGTCGATCTGTATTGACGTACGAAGGGCTCGCAAATATAACCCAACTAGATTTCAACCGCGGTTCCGCTCGCGTACATGTTGGTTATGCCGATGTTCTATTCTGTATCTAATATTGAATGCGAAACAGGATTTATTTCTAATGCGGAAGTTGTCTTATCACTATCACTACATATATGAGCAGCGATAGCCCAGTGGGGAGAACAACAGACTGCAGTGTGGAGGGTCTGAGGTTCAAACCCACGTCTTGCACCTCTGACTTTCGTAAGTTATATGATTTTTCGAAATTATGTGCGTATTGATTAACAATTATCGCCTGCTCCGCGCCTCGGAGAGCACGTTAAACCATCGGTCCCGGCTGCTATGAACATCTATGACAGTCGTTATTCAGGAAGTCGACTCAAAAGATCCCACTGGATCGAAATGTCACCGGTCTGTACTGACTGGCAACCACACAGTCCCTATCTTCAGAACCCGAGTAGATAGGGTTTCGGGGGGAGACTACGGGTCTCCCCCTTTGGACCAGGGTACCGCGGGGTCAGGAAGCCCACTGCGTCTCGAAAGGCGTGTTCTATCGACCGCTGACTAGAGTGCGCGGTGCCTGACATTGGTGTTGGACTCGCAGGGGTATGTGGTTAGCCGCTGAGGACGACATGTTCCTTGCTCGGCAAGCACGTGGCGTTCGAGCGTCGGACTCAGGCGCGGCTAGTGCGAACCAGTCGGTCGCGCGAGGCACGGAGTTGTCTTAGCGATGTGGCAGTGTGGTTTCACTGCCGCAACGCATCTCGGGCGCTTGCCTGCTCAGCAAGTAAGAGTCATAGCTGGAGTGACTCGGGCCACACCCGGCTTGTAGGCCTACTTGGATAGGCGTACGGATGTACGTCGGGAAGTGAGCGTGCCTTACACAGCTCCGGTAGCATAATGGAGATATGGGAGGAGGCTTCTCCATCGGCTTCAGCGAGGTTTTTGTTAGCAACTCCCAGAGTTGCGGGTGGTGAGCGGCTTTATTGCTCCGGTACCTATCTGGAGAATAGGTAGTGTCACTTGGGCACGAGGTAGCTCGCTTACGAGACCCGGATCTCTGAGGTTAGGGTGGTGAAGTCGAGATTTGGGGACAAGACGTGTCTATAACTGGTGCCGGAAGGTACTCTCGGGCACTGGAAGGTACAACGGCTCCACCTATTATAACCTTAATGGTTGGTGTAGGGAGAACGCTATATCATAAACTGGACTAGTCGTAGACAGAGGGGATGGCCTCCACACAAGATAAGATAAGATCATTACATATTATAAAACAAAGTCCTCCGCCGCGTCTGTCTGTCTTTTCGCGATAAACTCAAAAACTACTTAAATTTTTATGCGGTTCACCAATCGACAGAGTGATTCATGAGGAAGGCTTTGGTGTATAATGTGTAATTTTTTTTAAAGATATATGTGGCAAACTATCGGGCGGATCGCCTGATGGTATGCGATTACCGCCGCCCATGGACACCTGCAACACCAAAGGAATTACAAAGGCGTTGCCGGCCTTTTAAAAAGGTATACGCTCTTTTCTTTAAGGTTTGTAGGATGTATTGGTCCGGAAATACCGCAGGCGATAGTTCATTCTACAGTTTAGTTGTGCGAGGCAGAAAATTTCTGGGAAAACACACAGTTGTGTAAACACAACCATCTAAATGATGGGGATGGAAATTCTGTCGCGTAGGACGATGGCGATAAGAGGCGGCAGAGATCAGTCCGAACAATTCCTCGGAGCAAATATGACGATAATTGTTGAAAATGTCAGAAAAATCAAGCCGTAGTCAAGCCCTCGTCTCTTTGAGATATAAGACAACATACGCCGCGCCGTGCGCTAGTTAAGATAAAAGATTTTCACACTGACAAGAGGCCTGTGAGACAGTTTATAATAGATATGTATAAAGGGTTGATATTATGATTACTATTAATAATAATATCCTCCAGACCGAATTTCGGCCACGGCGTCCAATCTTAATGGAGACTGGCCAACTGCGCAGGAGATATTATAGTGCACAAGTGTGTGCGCAAACACTAGTGCACTCTCTGTTCCCTAACTCTTATGATCCGATAGGACGGTAATCCGATTCAATTGAACAGGCTACAGGCACCGCTTCTTTAGTTTTTTTAATAGTATTTATAGATGATTAGATTTTACTCGCGGCTTATGAATAAATTTCTATCCCTCGAAAACAGTACTTTTACCTAGATAAAAGTTCTCCTATGTCCTTTTCTATACCTTACAACATGTATGTAAAATTCATGATGATCGGTCGAGTAGTTAGGGCGTGAAAGTGTTACAAATAAACTGACATTCGCATTTATAATATTAGTTAGGATTCGAGTGCAACGGCTATAAATAAAGCCAATTTTATCATTACAAGCGAACTCTTCAATCTAAATGGGAATAGGCAGCGCGCCAGAATTTCGGCCATGTTTGTACTTACTGGAAAGTTCAGAGGGTAGTAGATAGAAAAAGTTAGGGTAATCAGTCTGTGGTAATAAATCTTCAAACTTAGTTTGAGGTCAGCCATTTGTTTAGGTATATATAATATAATATTCCATCACATACACAACACCATCTAACCCAAACTAAGAAGAGCTTGTACTATAGGCACTAGACAATAGATAAACATACATGATATTTCTGTTTTTCGTAAATACATACGTATTATACATAGAAACACCCAAACCAAGACAAACATACATGTCCATGCACACAAATGTTTGACTTGTGCGTGAATCGAACCAGCGACCTCAGGCGCGGCAGCAGGTTACACTAACCACTATGCCATCGAGGTTATTAAGATTAAAGTGTTATAAAGATTTTCTGTGAAGAAATTCTTTGTAGCAACTTGAAGTTTGGAATTGTGGCTGGTAGATGCCAATAGGCCTACCCCTTTTTACATAGAATCTTAAACAATGGATGTGCGAATTTAGGTGTTATGCATCTCTGCTTATCCCTTCGGCGATAATAATATAAGTGTAAGACTATGTATGCATCTATACTAATATTACAGTATTACAGCGCCACTACATTAAGTAATAATAATAATAATAACCGCAGGGTAGCTTGTGGCGAGCTGAATGTGAGTGGCGACACTGCGGTCCTGAATGCCTCAGAGAGTTGGTTAGGGCCTCGTCCCCGGCTTGCAGTTACTGGTTGGCTGGGGTGGAACTTCAAGAGCGCCCGTAGGACTCTCAACTCTGGCTTGCCTTGGTCGGCCGGTCAGAGGGGGGCCGCTAGAGCTATATGCTTGGGGGTGGAAGTGTCATTTTCAAGGGCATAAGTACGGGGAAACCCGCTCCGGGTCTCCGTTGTCACGAGACCCGTGATGGTGAAACCGGCGCCGCACCGCTCGACACCCCTAGCCACTCGCACCGGTGTTGCCCTCTGCTGCTGGCTTGTATGCCTATAGTGGCTTATCAGGGGGCCCATCTAGTGAGTTGGCGAGTCGCCGTCTGCCCATTGCATTGATGCTATTAGAGTATTCAGGGCAGACGCCGTTTTTCATCCATAGTTAGCAATATACCGGTCCACCAAACACCCATGCCTATAGCCCATATATTAGAATCCATACGTAGCAATAGTCGTCCTATGCCTGCTGCGGCAAGTGTCGCTGTAGGTGTTCCATCCCACCTTTGATTAAAACTCTCGAAGGGCCTCTTCACGTTGGACCCATGTCTCCGTGTAAGCCTCCCAAAGGGCCAGGTATTTTCTAATATAATATGTTAGAAAGTACCTGTGATAAGAGAAACATAATAATAATAATCTCGCGAAAGCTGAAAAAGATAAACAAATTAAATATCTCGATTTGGCTCGAGAGGTTGTCGACATGTCGGATGTTGATTCAGCAATCATTGTGCCGATAGTCATATCTGTCAATGGTCTAATAGCCAAGAGCCTCGATCACCATCTAAAGAGGCTCGCATTGGGTGCTTGGATCAAGGATTTGATGCAGATGGCAGTGCTATTAGATACAGCACGCATTGTGAGGCGGTTCTTATCAAATGCACTCTCTGTTCCCTAACTCTCATGATCCGATGGGACGGTAACCCGACAGACCGGAGAGAGATTAGGCGCAGGACTAACGGCTTTACGTGCTTTCCGAGGCACGGGGGTGTCTAACACCGCCAACTGCCTAAATCCGGGCTGCTATTGAGATTTCCCCAATAACTTTTTGCTGGCCCGACCCGGGATTCGAACCCAAGACCTCATGCACAGCAGTCGCATTCACTACCGCTGCGCCACGGAGGCAGTTTATACATTAAGTAGTAACTTAAACAAACTACAAACTTCACTTGTTCAGCGCTTTGTTCAGGTCGTCAAACCTTATAATGTGTATACCTTATACCAAAAGAGAGGCAGATGTATGTACCTATATTACAATATCTCGTCAATGTTTAATTAGTAATATTATACCCTGTTTGGCCTTACGTAATACAAGTTACGGATCAAAAATCAAATTAAGGATTTGTTTATTAATCGTTGTCCCAAAGTAACACTTATGAAAGTCAAAGTTTCACTTATTAATATGAATTTACATTTACATTTACCTATTGTCACAATTAGCAAAGCGAGGGCATACAGCTACTGAGAAGAACGAACAAGAAACATTGCTAGTATAATCACTCTTTTTATTCACCAAGTTTACATTATTGTTTATTTTACAAATCTTTTATGTAAGAAGCTGGAACTACTTACTACTCATGAAACACTCAAGCATTAAGTAATATTTAAGCGTTAGCCTCTAAGGGTGAAGCTATTATACGCCGAGCAAGGATCTAGATTCCGTGTTGTCACTGAGAATTGCCTAATTTTATAGCTTGGAACTTATGATCAGCAATTATACATCCACACATGTCACTGAAACTGTTGGTCCAAGAACATGAGTGTATTTCAGAAATATTATTACTGATTGCATTACCTAACTTAATAGTTTTCTTTGTTTATAAGGGTCTTTAAAACAATCCTACAATCTTAGTACTCTGGGGTACGCACCCTACTAATTGGGCAACATTGGAATAAATAGTCTAGTAGGAGATCGTTGAACTCCCACGCAGAGTGTTGAGTTCCATCTTAACGCATTACTGATTTTCCGAAATTGCAAGTCGCTATAACAGTGAAGGAAAATATCGTGAGGACACCTGCATGTCTGAAAGTTCTCCATAATGTTCTTAAAGCTATGTGAAGTCTGCTAACCCGCATTAGGCTAACGTGGTGGACTATGACCTAACCCTACTCACACTGAGCGGAGGCCCTCACTCAGCAGTAGGACATTTTTTCATATAAATTGCTGATATTATTGTGTTTACTAGAACAGAGCTAGCAAGAACACAACTCCTTTTTTTTTTTTTTTGTGGGGGAATGCATTAGGGCATACCCCTCCGCGGGGGCGAGCGCAGGGGTTATGTCGGACTCACCGGGGTAAGAGAAAAAGATGTTGAAATGATAATAATGGACCTCCCGGGATACCGAATAAACCTACCACGGTGTTCCTTGACATAACCACAATCGGCGGAGCCGCGCGAATCGTTTTCACATGCAATCGCGACCCCGCCGAGGTTTCGGCCCGCCGTATGAAACGGCAGGCCACTACACAAACAGACCTGCCAAAGGTGCCCAATGGGGCACCACTAATTTTATCCCTGCTATCCCCCTGAGGGGGGATGGATACACGATGCAGAAGCGCGCGTGGGAACACGCACGCCGCCTTTTGGACCTGGTGCTGATCGGATGGCGGGCAGGCCCACAAAGCCCACCACCCCCAGGTCAAAACTCAGGGTGGCTGGAGGTCATCTCGCGCCCTCCGGCGCCCGGCTCTGCGGTTGGGGAGAGGGTTTAAGCGCTCCCTCTCCCGCTCCGCCGCCTCCTTGATGGAAATCACTTCCTCACAGAAGGAGGCGACGGCGTTCCACGACCTCTCACTCCGGACCATAGACTGAACTACGGGAGTGAGAGGGCAACCAATCCGACTGCCGCGATCAATTCACGGCGCTGCGATACCCAGGCGGGGCAATTCGCCAGTGTGCAGCGCCGTGTCCTCAACAACGTCGCGGCAGTCACCGCAGTGGTGACAACCGGGCGTCTCTTGCCGGCCTATACGACACAGGAACCGGCCAAAACAACCATGGCCAGTCATTACCTGTGTCAGCCGGAAAGTGAGGGCGCCATGCCGCCTCTCCAGCCACTCCTCAGAAACGGGTCTTACCGCCACGATTGTGGCGTGCCCGAAGAACACAACTCTATAACAACAAAGTGATTTCGGTCTCCGTCATAAAATATTCCGTTTGTGTGTAAATATAGTTTATTTATTCTCAAAACGTTAAATGATTTTCCATGTCGACGAAAATGTAGTAGTCTCCGAAAAGTTGTGAGAGTTTTGTTTGTTTGAGCGACGAAATGAATGTTTAGTCACGTCACAGTCGCCGTATACGCGGCGGTGAAATTATTTCGAATATACATTATAGTATATTTATACTAGACTAGATTTTCGCTCGCGCAAATGTAGGTTAGGTTAGTAACAGTAATTTTTTTTAATGAAAGGTACCCTATGTCCTTTTCTGTTCCCCTGAAAAATTGTATGCGAAATTTCATGATGATCGGTCAGTTTCATGATTAAGGCGTGAAAGCGATACAAACAAACAAAGTCACATTAGCGGCATAAGAAATAGTGAGACTGTAGTCGGGTTATCTCACTATCTCCCTCGAACAGCGGCTTTATATAGCAGTTACGTCACAGTTAATATCGTGCATCCTTTTTCTGGCTTTTGATATTTACCCGTACTACCAGATTTAAAACGCTTATAGCTACGAACCTTATAATTTTTTTACGAGATTTCAACAATTCTTTGTGTAATCTTAGAATATTAGACATAATTTAAAATCTATTGTGTCTGTGCAGCTGCGATTCAAAAGTTTAAATTAACTATTTCACGTAAATAATAAAGATTATATAGATATATAGACCATTCTAATCCAATCTGATAGAAATATAAATAAACCAAATTCCGTTTAATTTATCACATAAGTACTTACATAGTGGAATAAGAAACACATTTATCCATATTTTCAAGGTTTTCACGTGACCTCTCATTTATGTATTGTTAATAAAAAAAATATTATTTAAAAAACTTAGATGATAAGTAAAGTTATATGTCAGATTAAAAAATATTTATAATTTATTATTGGATAGATTCGAGATTCTGAGAAGTCGAGACAGGTGAACAGCCCTTAATACCATAATCCATTAATATTTTACATAGAAATACTCAATACTTATTTATGACCCTCTGACGTCAGCACATAATGTCTCCTAATGCTTATATTAATGTTAAGCACTCATATTTTTATTGCTTTCACTAGTATTTACACTTTATCGCATTTAATTGATATGATAACATACAGGATAGTCTAATGAGCGCCTTTATATAAGGTTTGCCTTACAGAAATGCTCGAACTAAAATATATAATAAAGATTAAGATCAAGATGTTTTTTTTACTCTACTGAAGTTGTAAACAAGCATACGGTCCACCTGATAGTAAGTGGTCACCGTAGCCTATGGACGCCTGCAACACCAGAGGCATCACTTGCGCGTTGCTGACCTTGTAAAAACCTTTTAACGCCCTTTTTGCAGAACTCTTTACTGTGGTAAAACCTCGGCAGGGAGTTCATTCCACAACGAACGGCGAACGGTGCGATCATAAAAAGTAGCTGAGGGCATCATCTCAAACATCAAGATTAGCTATGTAGGTATATAAATAATTGCACTACTGGGCACGGGTTGCTTCTCAGTTTGAGAATTATCCATTGTCCACCACGCTCGCCCAGAGCGGTCTGGCAGTCTTCACACATTATCGAGAACATTATGGAGAACTCTCAGAAATGCATGATTCCTCATGATATTTTTCTTCACTGTTAAAGGGTATAATAGTTAATCAATCTAAATCTAGCATGCATTTAGCGGAGACTACATAGTAAGTTCTTATATAAAATGCAACTAAATTTGAAGCGTTAAGAGCAAACAAATAGGATATGACTTTAATATTTTACTGTTAAGAAAGCATGACGTCGGACTTGTCTTGTTCTGAAGCTTTAATTTGGGCCTGCTACTGATGAGCGCACTCTAGGATAGTGAATTTAAAAACCTACAAGTTGAACAATTTATTTAAAAGAAGCCTGGTATGCTGTCAAACGGACCGCCTAATGAAGAGCGGTAGTTCAGTATAATGGCTATGATCGTTAACTTTATGCAAAATCGTCAATAATAAAATGACTTGTATGTCCCGTGGCTTAAGGTTGCGCCTATTGTTAAGTCCTATCTTGAGGTTCCAGATTCGACTCCCAGGTTGAAAAACATAATAATATTTATTGTTGTTAAGAATTTTGAAAAGCTGCATGCAAACTCGATTTGCACACGGTAGATAATAATTTTGAATCAGGGGAACATTTAAGAAAATGTGTTTGCAATAATATACCTCTGCTTTGCCGTTTGGATATATACAAGCATGGGGCTATATATCCATTTTAATTAATTTTTTTTTTTTTACGTGACATAAAATACACAAATTAACGTGGCAAAATATGCTTTTAAACGAGCATTGTTTTTACGGCAATATGTGGGTGCAATATATGTACTAGCCGACAAAACAGCCATATAGCAGAATTCATGGCAATATGTAACAAATTGCTATTCAAGAATTATCTGGCCCAAGGTGTAAAATATTTTTGAGCTGGCCGGGCTATAGTAGCAAACATTGCAACCAAGTATGGCAATAGAAAATATTGCCTATTTAGATGCCCCTTATTATTTATTATTTTATTTTGATCAATAACCTATCTTATGTTTCACTCTGAGAAGAGGCCTGCGCCCTGCAGTGGGACAGTTTATATATATATATGGCTGATATATTATTAACAACAAAGACAAAACAATACGTTTTATTAATTTTTATAAGATATAGAAAGCGCTCTCAGGAGGCTTATGCTTAAAATAATATTTTCTACTGGTAACTGAAGAGTCGTAGAATCGTTCTCATTTTATTAAATCTTCATAATGATAGGGGACGGATGAAGAAAAATCTTTGTTACATATTTTCTATTATTATACAAATAAATATATATAATATGCTCCCTCATTCCCTATACCCTCATTACCTATCGCTATACAACAACGATAATTAAAATTTTATAATTTCCTATAGTGAAAGAATTGTTAGAGCCGGTCCTGTAATGCCAAAGTTTTCATACATACAAAATTTAGCTTTTTATAATATTAGAGTAGATTTCTTAAGTAGGCATAAACATAACATAACAATACAGTAATATACCTTAGCTTTATTATTATTTAAAGTTTACGTCTGTCAGGCATACTTCCAAACACAGCAATGCGGCAATTTCCATAAAGCTGATCCCAAAAACAATGGAACCCGTACAATTAAATTGAGCGCCATTTTGTTGGGTTGTTTTGAACCTAATCGAGTTAAAGATTAACAAATCAGTTGTCCAATATCATAACAAGTGTGATTTGGATTTTTATAGGTTTGGTAGGTTAACCGATTTTGATTTTGACAGCATTTCAATTAACCGAGTTGTGAAATTGACACGGAGAATCGTCTGCCTACTTCTATTTTGGGTTTCCTATACTTTTATTAAGTACTGATCGTTGTTATTGGATTGCGTTAGAAAACGATCGTGAGTCATTTCTGACTAGACGGATGTATGTTTTATAAATGTTAGACTATTAACTTTTAACATTGATTACCTTATTTAATATTTTATTCCTCAGAAGCTGTAAAAGTTATTAAATACTACGTACTAAAGGATTTAAACGCATAAGAGTGCGTTGTTATAGTATTTGCGGTCACCGTTGTACACTATAATATTACCTGTGCAGATGGCGTATCTGCCTTCAGATTGGTCTGAAGGACCTTCTAGATATATGATAAGTCTCATATTTCCGTGCTGTGTGTATAGCAGCGACATCCTTGTAGTAGATAGTTGGATGCCAAGCAGAGGTCCTCAGTTCAATCCAAAGGCACGCACCTACATATGACTTTTGGAAATGATATGTGTATTAAATAGTTAATTATCGCTCACTTGAATGGTGAAGAAAAAAAAGGTCGTGATGAAAACCAGCAGATCTGAAAGTTCTCCATAATGTTCTAGAAGATATGTAAAGTCTATCAACTCACACTAGGCCAGCTTGGTGGGACTATTGCTTAATCCTTATCATACTGATAAATGGCCCGTGTCCAACAGTGGGACAGTATATATGTATACAGAGCTGATATTATTATATTTTACTAGATGTGCCCGCGGTTTCAATCGCATTTATGATAACTGCGCCGTCCCCGTGAGCCGTTGCATGATGCTATGTAGCCTATAACCTTCCTCGGCAAATAGGCTATTCAACAACAAAAGAATTTTTGAAATAGAACCCGCTCCTGAGATTGGCGCGTTCAAACAAACAAACAAACAAACTCTTCAGCTTTACAATATTATAGTGTAGATATTAGTATAGATTATTATTGTCACTTGTAGCAGTCTTCTTTTATTGAAATCTCCCTCATTAATTTATATTAGAATTTTGTTCTTAATGCTGTCTGGAGCCAGCAGAAGCAGATATTTCACTATTCAGTCTGTTGCAGACGTGAATGCATATCTGCTTGGTAGATATGCGTTCCGTCTAAATAATTGAATGAATGAATGAATTTGAATAAATGAATGAATGAATTTGAATGAATGAATTTATTGTTTCACTGAACATAACATACATGAGATACAATTTTAAATGTAAGCATATCGGTCATGTTAGGTACGAATTGTTAGCAGCTGGTACTTAAAATAGGTAAAACCTGTGCCATAAGTACCAGCAACCTTCCAATGATACAGTAGATTTATATAACTGACATATTATATAACATAATGTTGAAACAACGTAGGTACATTTACTAGCAAAATTATCTATAAAAGACTTCCAAAACAAATAAATCAAAATAAACAATCTTATCTTATCTTATCTTATCTTATCTTATGTGAGTGTATATTATGTGTAGTGAGTAACTTGCAGTGACTTGCTCTAATTAATCCTCTATCATTGCAGAAATCCAGGATCAGCCGTTTAAATCGTTCCATTCGGCTATCCATAGCACATCTGCCACAGAAAGCAATAAAAAAAAAAGTAAAACAGCGCACATTTTAGTACTATTGTGTCGTGGAAACCTCGTGGAATCTAGAACTTCAACCGTGGGCGTGGGCTTACGACTAGTTAAACATGTTATGACATGTAAAAATGTTTAAGCGGCTCATAATTCTCCGGATATTGCGGTTTTATTGACACCTCGCCTGCAGTCATCGCTATTTTGTGGTAGAAAATAAAATGGCGAAGGAATTATCGTATGAGTTAGTGTTACATAGTATTACAATTGTATATCCGAGGAAGGATTAATAGTCAGGGCACGTATATTGCGTAAGCTATATTTATCGACTGTTCATTCATCTACACTGTAGTGATCTATTAGTCAAATATTTAAAATTTGTGATGCAACTTCATATTACCAGATAGATAATACTGTTAGAAAACACATACAGCCGAACATTGAACCTTCTTTTTTGAAGTCAGTTAATAATATTTTTTGCTCGATCTAGGTATCCACCCCAAAATCAA
The DNA here is from genome assembly GCA_963675205.1 of Catocala nupta. Lineage (NCBI taxonomy): Eukaryota > Metazoa > Arthropoda > Insecta > Lepidoptera > Erebidae > Catocala > Catocala nupta. The sequence goes on from OY776082.1 coordinate 29,483,164, forward strand.
AATTTAGGTAAGCAAAAATTTATGATAAGAGCAACGATACAATCAGAGCTGATTATATTAACTGTACGAATGGCAGAATGGTTGAACCGGTCACATCGCCAAAACGCGACGCCGAGTGTTGGGTTATTATAATCAAAATTATTACATACTTTTTATCAGACTAATAAAATTATTGAGAAGAGAGGAACCTGCTAAGCACTCTCGGATTATCCACCCCAACTATTGAAATAGAAAAAGTTGACAATACCAAAATCCTCTGGATATAGAAAGCCGCGTCGTGAGATCCAGGTGTATTCCAATTAACGCATTACGCAATTCAATATTTTTCTCTTCTTAATATAGACAACTTAGCACTAGGAATAGCTTATGTGTCGCGGGGGACTTTACAAATATTCAAACAACAGACACAAAGAACATCCAGACTCCGAACAACTAATTGGGGATCACACAATTTTTGGACAAAAAATCGGACCCACAACACTCGGCGCCCCATCAGTGTCGAGGCGACCACTTAAACACTACATGATGGTGATCTACTGGTCCAAGATCTAAATTTCATACCGTTGTCCATCCAAATATTGCAATAGAAAAAGATTGCTAATGCCGAACTACTATGGATAGAGACAGCCGCGTTGTGGGATCCAGGCGTACTCCTACTTGCAGTATTCCAATTAACGCCAAATTTTTTCTCATACTGTTAAAATAAATATAAAGTCACAAAAAAAAGTTCACAAAAATGAACGAGACCATGGCGTCATTGTGTTTGTTATGATATTGCGTCATTCGGGCAATTAATCTACGGTGTCAGACATTGATTCTCAATTACGCCCAGACAAACACTCCACATCAAATATACAACGTACCAACACTATAAAATTAGCGGCAACACTGTAGGCTTCACTTCATACTGCGGATAATTGCTGTTACGAATACGTAATGGGCACTTTTATCGTCTAGATTTACTAAAAAAGAAAATGGACTGATTGACTGAGTGACTTAGCAAGGAACAGCCTGGTTTAGAAGTTTTGAAATATCGCTCATAGGTTTCTAAACGTACCTACTAAGGTAAGAGTTTTTATTATAATAAAGTAGCATTCTAATAGTAAAAGAATGGTTAAATCGGTCCAGTAGTTATAGACTTAATAATTACAAAGAAAAGTACAAATATTTTCTCTTTGTAATATTATAACTTTATAAGTGTAGAAATAAGGACAAGCTAGCATACAATCTGATGGTAAACTGTTACCATGATAGTTTATGGTTTCTTAAGATAACCTGCTATCTGAAGCAACTATAGACTATACACAGATTGTGGCGTAAATAATGAATAACCCTGAAACTGTCGACTGGTCAGATTATCATATGCCCATGGATGCCCAAATTATTGATATTTTTGATATTTTAAATAAAAATCGTACTTACTCATACAAAGTCAGCTGCCATTTCTACAATTGGCCACATTTTCTCGTTCTGTTTTTTTATGTCACTCCTGAATACTTGTATCATCAGACCAGTATGAAGTATTTTTGTTACAATCTGACATGATCTTTTAATAACAGCATTGTAACAGTGTTTTTGCAAAAATAAATAATTTGAATTTGAATCTAAGACAACTTTGCAAAAAATACTTATTCTCAAATTTTAACATGTTTTTTCTAAGGAATTACAAGTTTTTGGGCCACGGTATCGAAAAATAAAATATGGTGGCATATGTTGATATAACTGGGGTAAATGATAGATGATAATCTGGCCAGTCGACAGTTTCAGGATTATCCATTATTTACGTCACAACCTGTATATTATTCGTGTATTCGCCTACCCTACTTTATTCGCGATAAAGTAAAGGATGAAAGAAGAAGAATAGGTGACGAAATTATATGAGCCTCTGAACCTCTTACTAACCGAACTATGTACGTCTATAATTGAATAGTCATACTCATGATTTACTGCCTCTCTTTACCCACTGTTAAATATAGCCCTCTGTTTGTGTCAGTTTCCACGATTCTATGCCAATCTGATTCAGCTTCGGCCATCATTTGAATAGTATGTCATATAATAGCAGCCCTATATTAATATGTCCCACAACTGGGTACGGGTCTCTTTTCAGTGTTTTGGTTGGCAGACTTAACATATTTTCGAGATCATTATGGAGAACACTCGGACATGCAGGTCCTAACGTTGTTTTATTTCACCGTTAAAGCGAGCTTTAATTAACAATATAATACGGAAATAACTTCGAAAATTCAGAGGTCTTGGGAGGCCTTGGGATCGAACTCGATACTCTGCGTGGCAGTCCAATGAGTCCAACGACCTCCCACTAGGCTATCTCTATCACTGCTTTTGAATAGTTATTTCGCTCAAATAAATATATTTCTAGATTCTTTTACACTCATATGCGGGTAATTAAAACATTGCCGGTATAGATACTGATTAGAAGCGACCTTAGCAACAAAACAGTTATGTTAATAATATAGGGCGCAAACACAAATGCACTATTTGTTCGCTAACTCTCATGATCCGATGGGACGACAATCCGACACGACCTAAGAGAGATCAGGCGCAGGACCAACGGCTTTACATGCTTTCGCATTCACTGCCGCTGTCCCTGAGGTAGTATTTTCTTGGTAGTTTTTGCTTGATGGTAAGCAGTCACTGTATAGTCTATGACCGCAATAAGAACTCGCCGTTGCCAATTATTAGGTGATGGTAGGTACTTATTAACTAGTTTGCTTGGGAATGCTCCATTCTCTTACAGAACCAACACACGCAGCCACTGCGAAATTTAAGGGTCTGAACTGATTAAGAACTATAAGAAGGGGTTCATAAAATTAATACTAAATCCTAAAAAATATTATAAATGCAAATGTGAGTTTGTTTGTTTGTTACGGTTTGAAGCCTTAACAACGCGACCGATCACGATTTAATTTTGCATACACGTTGTCAAGGGCTTTTATCCAGAAAAAGTACTGATTGTGAGGGATAGAAAATTGACATAATCTACACTTACGCGAGCGAAGCCGCGGGAAAATTATAATAAATAATAAAACTGTGTTCCGACTAATCCGGCTACATATATTTTTAATTTCGTAGGTCTCATGTACCGGTTCTGGTTAAAAAAACAAATGCAGGTAACCGTGCTCCCTTCAACGTCTACACAAATGTACAATACATTTTTCTCAGATGTTGACATAATATACATATATAATATATAATATACATACATAGCTTCAAAAACAAATACTAAACGAGCTTCGCCATCACAATTTTTAATGATAAACACTCAACCCTTATTTTTGTTTTATAAGGAATCAGTGGCAAATGCCGTGGTTTTTTACTGACTAGGAAAACGTACTACTTATTTAAATTTATGCAATACTTTTTTCTAGAGTCGATACGGCAGCACTTACACCCCGCGGGAAAATCGCTCACTTGTTGGGGGTATAGTGCGGTATGACCACTTGCAGTAGTTGGAGTAATTATAGCCACTTACAATCAATCAGACACTGACTGCATGTATGGCATACGATGGCTTCGCTGCTGCCACTGTGCAGATTGTAGTGGGTTCGATCCCCACACGTGACAAAAATTTGTGTTCCATAGTTGTTCCAAGTCTGGGTGTACTTTATTTTTATTTTTCTATAATTTATTTATGCTAAACACACATATCATTTTTACTTGAATGTCAGGCATGTTATTTATGTTATTATTTGGTTGAGGAGTTTTTACAAAAAAATCCATGCCAGTTTTATAATTTGGAACGTTAATTAAGCTCACAACTAATGAATTAACAGTCGTGTTTTTTATTTAAGATGTATAAATTTGGAACTTTATTGTTGCATGCTATATACCGGCCATATATGTGATACAAAATAATTGTAATACCTTTATACCATACCATATTTGACGCAATAAATGATATTATTATTATAATTATCAATAATTATAATTATATTATGCAATTTTATGTTTCAATAAGATTTCATGAATTCTTATAAAAAACGCTGTGCATAAATTGCTTATATGCTCCACATTCAAACGCACTACATATACTTATATCGGTCACCAAGGTGTTGCTGAAAACAGCGCTGTTTCGCATAAGCGGATACAGCTTCGGACTGAGCAACATATTTTTTGACAGACACTGCGACGCACACTGCATACGCTAGGTTATATATTTATTAAATGGATCGAGCCAAGGGTTTAATATTATTATTTTCTATTTGTTAATTTGAATATCTTTTGTTTTTATTTCCTATTTGTGTTTATCTTTTTGTTTCTTTTTTTTTTTAATTATTTTATGTTCGCTTGATGTAATAGTTATTTTAATGTTACCATAAATTTATAATATTATTGTATTTTAAATTGTCATTTACTTTTGTCCTAGTGTCCCGTTGTATTTTCCTGTACAACTGTATACTACATTTATGCTGTCTGCAGCATGTGTTGTGTGTTTTCTGTCAAAATAAATGTATTTTCTTTCTTTCTTGTTTAAATGTTTGTAAAGTTCTTCGCGACACAGGAATTAATACTAGTACGGGCAAGTACTTTAAAAAGAAAGTCAATCCGCCTATTTGCCATCGCACCGAGTGTTGAGGCTTCAATCTCCACACGGGACAAAAAAATTTTGTGTGGTCCACAAATTGTTGCTCTGGATGTTCTTTGTGGCCATTGTTTAAATTTTACAAACATTTAAATCCCCGCGACACAGGAAATAATCCTTGTGAGAGAGTTATCCTTTGTAAAACAAAAAAGAAACACCAAAAGACATTTGTCGTATTGTAAAAGTATTGCTTATGAGTGCGTATATAAAAATATAAGTATAACTAACACACTTATAATCCTTCGCCACGTAGAGCGATATCTATAGCCGGCGTCACGTCGAGATGTGTTAAATACATTATTGACTCGCGCCGACAGGCACAAGATCATAATGATATGTAATAATATTTTCGTAAGTGTGGTTTCTGCTGTGTCAATGTTTAAACCGATTTACCTTCTCATGTAGATAGATAGGTACTGCTAAAAAGAAACGGGATTAGTTATATTATTTGCTTCTGTTAGTTCTGGTGGCATAAGATTCGTAGTGTACGCGTCCTAGATTAGATGCCCGTTTTTGGTAAACCCGGATTTCCCTGGCTTAGTCCTATGATTTCTTAAAAAGGAGATATCTCTTGCACTAGGAATAATTCTTGTATCCCAACAACATAATTTTTTGTCCCGTGTGGGAATCGAACCCACAACAATCGGCGCATTGGCAGTGATAACGCTTACGTGCAATCAACTATAACTTGATACGTCTCTCGACCTTTATACATAATAATATTAAAAATAGTTATATTTGTCTGTGTGTAAGGGTAAATCTCTGCAACTACTAAACCGATTATAGAAAATTCTAGACTATGTTTTAATGACATGCCACGCGAGAATAACCATGGGAAAACTAGTAAGGCTAGTAATGTGTCGCGGAGATTTTAACAAATATACAATTAACGGACGCAAAGAGTGGGATTCAAACCCACAACACTCGACGCAGCAGATACGGCGCGGCGTGGCGATCGCTTATCCGTTACGTCATTGCGTTTGAATTAAGATCATAAATTGAATCTAGAGAGATTTATCAATGTTTAATAAACGCTACAATGATATATAATTTGTAAATAATGGCATGTTGCCAACCTACATATCATGTCCAAGAGTTTATTATAAATTAATAGTTGCGAATTATATACATGACCTTGGTACTAGGTATTTCTAAAGTGTAAACAAATAATTATAAATACTATTGTAAATATATTAGGTTTCAAATCCTAGGAAGCTAAATCACACCGGAGGAAAAACCGATTAAGTGGTAGTTGGACCGAGAGGTATTTTGAAAGGTAAGTTTAGTTGACTGCATGGATGAGTGAGAGGGGTTTTATTTAGCTAACTCAAGTAATATTACAAGCTTACAGCTTGAGCTTAGCTTGTAATATTACTTGAGTTAGCTAAATAATGATGTGAGTATAAGCGCCGAGTGTTGTGCGCCTGTTCCCTACATAAAATAAACATCCAAAAATATTTGTCCCAAATTCTTTGTTTCTGTTGTTTCGATGTCCCCAGCGATAAAGGAATGAAATATTAGTAGTACACATCAAGTTAGACACGCTGTATACGCATAACTATGCTACATACAAAATAGAGAATTTTCGGAAAGGGACAGTGCATAGTGGTGTAGACCCATCACAGTGCACTAGCGCGTGCGGCGACCGCGACGCCCGCAGCCCGTACAGCGTGAATGAGACAAAATAACAAAAATATAACGTACTCTCTCGCACGATTCTCAGCGTTCAACTTCTAATAGTTCAAAGTCCAAACAGTCTAGGTTGATGAGTCGCTGTGTGTACATAAACCAGCTTACAACAATTACAAAGAAAATAAAATAAAATAATAAAAATATTATTTTAACTACCGTATTTAACACCGACCTGCAATATTTATGCACAAACTAAAATTATGAATACTAAACAACTTTATATTTACAGTACCTGCCTACTCAGAAAAAGTCTGATATAAATAAACGTAGCATTCGTCGAGCAAGTCTACTTGTTCTGCCTAAAATAAGAACCAATTATGGTAAAAAGAACATAACTTTTGAAGGAATCTTATATATAAAATTCTCGTGTCACAGTGTTCGTTCCCGTACTCCTCCGAAACGGCTTGACCGATTCTCATGAAATTTTGTGAGCATATTGAGTAGGTCTGAGAATCGGCCAATATCTATTTTTCATACCCCTTAGTGATAAGGGTTGTCCACCATTAAATTTTTTTTTAAATCTTTTTGTCAAAACATTTTTTTATGGCAAAATAACGTTTGCCGGGACAGCTAGTTCAACTATATAACAGTCTGCCCTCACATATAAGAAATGTTGACACATTTAGCTTATTTAAGTCCACATTATCCCGTTAAATAAAAAGCAACCGCTCGTTTCTCACTTAAAAGATATTTATTGAACTTTCATTCAATATGTAAATGTTCTATCGACCATTGTATGAAATAGTTTAACTTATTTATGTTAAAATAAGTTGTTCTCATATAAGAGGCTTGTATTGTCTTTTATGTGAATAAATTCTTTATACCTAAACAAGTGAGAGATTTGTTACAATAAAATTTAGAAAAAGACTCACACCTCTTACTTACTTATTGTGGAGTGCAACAAATGTCATAATTGTACCGCCCTGTCAGGTACACTTTGATTGTAATATGACAAGTCACTCTAGCTTAATAATGCCTACATCTTTAGTAGGCATTATAAAGCCAGCATGCCCTGTATTATTACTACGCCAAAGACCGATGTTAAGATCTCTGGAACCTAATTGCTGAAATGAGTTTCTGAAATGATAAGAGATATGACAATACGTTGTCGTAAAAATAAATATGATGTATACACACGTTTTATGACACTTGAAATGATATCTCATAATCATACTCCGCAAATACTATCTTAGAATATAGTGCGAACAGATTAATATTTGCACAAATCCCTTAAATTAGTGTAGGCTAAACATACAAATATGTTATGTCTATATCTTTATAGAGGTGCCAATTTAATCACTTGCAATGTTGCAAGAGGTAAATAAGAGCACTATGTTACTACTAACATAAAAAAGCAATGCAAGGAAAATAAATACTTGATATATTTAATTACTCGCTTTAAGGGAGAAGGGAAACGTAGTAAGGAAAATTGCATGTCTGAGAGTTCTCCATAATGTTCTCGAAGTTATGTAAAGTCTACTAAACGGCCAGGGACAGCGTAATAGACTAAGGCCTATCTCTTCTTACAATGAGATGAGGCCGACCGGTGGCCTCGCCACTGCCGTCGCGCTGCCGAGAGCTGCGGGTTCGATCCAGACAAAAAAATTATGTGGTCCACAAATTGTTATTCCGAATCTGGGTGCTATTTATTTCCGTTGTTTGAATTATACCTAGTGCGGGCGATATCCTTTTAAAATAAAAATAAATAATAAAATTGTTGCTTATTCTATCACCCAGCAGTTGAATTTGACCGTCTTTTATCTAATTTTTGTGTTGATTTGCCATCCAGAAACGTTTTAAATTTGTTTAATATCTTTAGATTCTTGGACGTTAATTTACAGTATCTAGATAGTGTTTAGTTTTTATTAGTTTGCGTTCGAGAAGTAAAAACATAAAGCTAATCGTCAATAAAACACTACACTACGATACAAATACATCGTTAAACTATCAATCACTCTGTTAGTAGCTGTAGTTCGTAGCTGTAAACTTTAAAGCCACTGTTTTTAGTCAATTTTATTATCTCGTCTTGTGAAATTATATACCTTTTCATCGTAAATTTAACTTTTTGTGACGTAAACATTATATATATTTATATTTTTCTAGATATTTCGATTGCTTTTCAGCAGCTTGGGTATAGAATAGCTAGGGTCATATTATTATTATGTTTCTCTTATCACAGGTACTTCTAACATATTATATTAGAAAATACCTGGCCCTTTGGGAGGCTTACACGGAGACATGGGTCCAAAGTGAAGAGGCCCTTCGAGAGTTTTAATCAAAGGTGTTATGGAACACCTACAGCGGCACTAGCCGCAGCAGGCATAGGACGACTATTGCTACGTATGGATTCTAATATATGGGCTATAGGCATGGGTGTTTGGTGGACCGGTATATTGCTAACTATGGATGAAAAACGGCGTCTGCCCTGAATACTCTAATAGCATCAATGCAATGGGCAGACGGTGACTCGCCAACTCACTAGATGGGCCCCCTGATAAGCCACTATAGGCATACAAGCCAGCAGCAGAGGGCAACACCGGTGCAAGTGGCTAGGGGTGTCGAGCGGTGCGGCGCCGGTTTCACCATCACGGGTCTCGTGACATCGGAGACCCAGAGCGGGTTTCCCCGTAGTTATGCCCTTGAAAATGACACTTCCACCCCCAAGGATATAGCTCTAGCGGCCTCCCTCTGGCCGGCCGACCAAGGCAAGCCAGAGTTGAGAATCCTGCGGGCGCTCTTGAAGTTCCACCCCGGCCAACCAGTAACGGCAAGCCGGGAACGAGGCCCTAACCAACTCTGAGGCATTCAGGACCGCAGTGTCGCCACTCACATTCAGCCCGCCACAAGCTGCCCTGCGGCTTGTGCGCTTTAATTTAACCTGGTGATACATTTTTTGTTTATATCACAAGGCGAAGGTGATAGTTTTAAAGCTAGTATACTGTGCCCTCCGATATCGCGTTAGTCTCATGATGAGATAACGACTGTCCCAGAGGGGTTATTTATTATTATTATTATTATGGTTTTTTATTTTTTCTCAGCTCGTGGCTGGTTTTAACTACATTTACGGGCCAAAACCAAGTAAATGTAGTGTTATTATTATTATTATTATTATAATTAGGGTTATATTATTAGGGCAGAGTCAAAGCGCAACAAAACGTCAATCTAAAAGTTAACAGCTAATTCAGTCGTAACTCCTCAACGTTATGTACATATTTCTAAAATAAGATTACAATGACCCAATGGTGACAGAACGGAATCTGGTAATTCCATCTATTACGTGACAGCAAGTCATAGCTGGCGAAATGTGAATGTAAAAACGTCTGCTAACCTCTTCAGGACAACATCCTAAAGTTTAAGACTACAGAAATTATGAAAAGACATGGTGCTGTTCAAACTTGTTGAGATGCGTCTATAAAAACTGATGGATTCGCTCAGGACTCTCGCTCACTGAATGTGCATTCACATGAACATCTTTGTCTAAAATACATAAAATACAAAGGTTGGAAATTGTTTGGAACAAGATTTAAATTATTTAATGATTAATAATCCCGCATTCATTCATTTTGACATCACGTTTTGAAATTATTCTATTATTTATTCGTATTTGATCATAGTTTATTTTCTTTTTATTCTCAATTTTTTGTTTTTGTTCCACCAAAAATAGCAAATTGCAAGCAAAATACATATATTTAAAGCGATCAACTAAGTCGACGGAGCCCCGCTTTGCGCGGCTCATATTTTAGGGTGGATTTAAGAAGGAACCTAACATAACCTTTTTTTTTTTTTTTTTTTTTTTTTGATTCCCAGGAAAAATGCTTCATGCACTACCCGCCGGCTAGGGGACGGCACCGGCGGGGCGTGTGGGACTCCCAGCAAGAATACGCGCTGGTATACCCACTAAAAAACCTGGGGTGTTCCCTCTCTCACCCAATGGGGGGGGCCAGTTGGGAACTTAAAAGATTCAACCATAGCAGGCCCCCCCGTGTGGGTGCCGGCCGGGTAATTTTTTTCGGACCCGACCACCTCTCGTCCCCAGGGGAGAGCCTGACTGCTCTCCCCTTTCGACATCAGAAAGGCGCGCGGGAACACCGCGCGCGCCCTCTCGGGGCTTTTAGTTTACGGGTGGCAGGGTCCCCTGAGGCCCCGCCACCCGGAGCCCCTAGGTGGGGGGCAGGAGAGCGACATAAGCGCGTCTCCTGCGCCCCCTCCTCCGGCGGCGGACGTCCGGGGCGTAAGGATCGTCCTCACGCCCCCGCTCCGCCGCCTCCTTCTGCGAGATGACAGTCTCGCAGAAGGAACTCATTGCGCCCCAGCACCTGTCGTCGCCGACCATCTTGGATATGACGGTCGGCAACGAAAGGTCGGGGCCAATCACGGTGACCAGGGCACAGCGCTCCGCGGCCCACGCCGGGCACTCCTCCAGCGTGTGCTGCGCCGTGTCCCGGTCACACACCTCACAATGGTGACATCTGGTTGTCGGCTCCCTACCGGCTATCTTGCAGAGGTACTCTCCGAAACACCCGTGTCCGGAGAGCACCTGAGTAAGCCGGTAGGTGAGCGGTCCGCGCCGTCTGTCCGCCCATTCTCTTAGTACTGGACGGACAGCCTCGACTGTCCTCACCCCGTAGCGGGGCTGGGCCAGTCGCTCATTCCACCTGGCCTCCAGGACCAGTCGAGCCTGGGACCTTCGCGTCTCCACCGCCCTGTGCGTGGGCTCCTCGCCATGGAGGCGGAGGTCAGCGCGCCAGTAATACACTGACGCTTGGACCTCCGCCTCCAAATCCCAGGGCGGCGATGCCGCCAAAACGCACGCCGCCTCATAGGAGACGGTGCGGTACGCCCGCGACACCCTGATCGCCATCGCCCTCTGAGGTCTCCTTAGGAGGGCGACGTTTCGGCGATTCAGGGCGCCAGCCCAAATGGGCGACCCATAAAGGGCCATCGACCGCACCACCCCCAAATAGAGGCGGCGGCAGATGACACTCGGCCCCCCGATATTCGGCAGCAGAGAGCTAAGCGCTCCCGCCGCCGACATCAGCCGGGGGGCCAGGCGGCTAAAATGGACGCGAAAGTTCCAGCGGCCGTCGAGGTGGAGCCCCAAGTATTTCATACTCGGCTCCACCCCGATGCGGACCCCTCCAACAATGATGTGGGCATCTGGTGGCGGCGCCCTCCGAGGCCCGTGAAATAGAAGGGCCCCGGACTTTTCCAGCGCCACCTCCAGTCCCAACATCCTAATCCTGCCGACAACCAGAGCCACTCCAGCCGTGGCAAGACGGGCAGCTGCCCCGTAGTCCTCTCCCCGGGCCGTAACCAGCGTGTCGTCGGCGTAACAAGTTACGCCGACGCCCGGGGGCAGGGCGCCCCGCAGCACCCAGTCGTAACCGATGTTCCACAGGAGCGGACCCAGAACCGATCCCTGTGGAACACCGCACGACACCTCCCTCCGGAACGTCTCTCCGTTCCGCCCCACACAGAATACACTTCTCTGGTGCAGGTAGTCCCCGACTATTCGGCGCAGGTAGGGAGGCACCCCATGAAATCGGAGTGCCTCCCTAATAGTCGCCCACGGCAGGGTGTTGAACGCGTTGGCGATGTCCAAGGACACCGCCAACAGCACCCCGCGCGAGGCGACCGCCTCCTCCGAGAGGGCCTTGACGCGACTGATCGCGTCAATCGTCGATCGGCCCTCCCGGAATCCGAATTGGATTTCGGATAAGCCGGGGCCCACCCGCACCAGGTGTTTGGAGAGGCGGGCAGCCAACACGCGCTCAAAAAGCTTGCCCACCTCATCCAACAACACTATGGGGCGGTACGCGGAGGGAGAGTCCGCGGGGCGGCCCTCCTTTCTCAGGAGGACCAGCTTGCCCGTCTTCCACATGGAAGGGAACCGTCCCGACTCCAAGCAGGCGCTAAACAGCCTGAGGAGCCGGTCCCCTAGGGCGTCAAAGGCCAAAACCCAGGCGCAGCCAGGAATCCCGTCCGGCCCCGGAGCGGTGTTTTTGCCCCGGAGCCGCACCATTGCCGCGCCGAGTTCCGCCATTGTTAGTACTGGCACCCCGGCATCGGCACCGCCCTCCTCAATTTCGGGCGGCGCCATTACGGGAGGCGTGTGCTCCGCTCTCGAAGGAAAGAGAGCGGAGACCATCTCCTCCAATTGCCGGGGTTGGAGACTCTCGGTGACCGGTGGGGCCCAGGGGCGCAACTTGCCCCTGACCGCCTTATACGGGCGGCCCCACGGATCTGCCTCGAGAGTCCCCAGGAACTCTTCCCATCTTTGGGCTTTGGCCTCGCTGATGGCGGACTGCAGGGCGTACTTCCGCTGTACGTAATCGCCCCGCAGCCGTGCCTCCACGGTCGCGTCACGGTACCGCCTACGTCGGCGGTACCTAGTGTACTGGCGACGCGCCGCAATGCACGCGGCGCGTTTTTGGCTGATGTCGTCAGACCACCAGTACACCTGACGCCTTGGAGGTCGAGCACTGGCCCGGGGCATCGACGCGTCGCAAATCCGCGTCATCGCGCCCCGGAACCACTCCGCCTCCGACTCAACCTCCACAGGCCCTTCACCCATCGGGGTCCAGGCCTGGACGATGGAGGCTTCCACCAGCACGTCTACGTCGACACGTTTCAACGCCCATCGTGGGGACGACGGGATGTGAACTCTCCTCGGGCGATCGTCCGGGATCGCCGGCGAGGCGGAGATGTCGAACCGTATGTAACGATGGTCCGACAGTGACTCCGCCTCGACCAGCACTCGCCAGTCCCGGACGTAGCGCGCTACGGCAGGGCTTGCGAACGAAATGTCCACGATGGACTCGCCCTGCCAGCGCACGCAAGTGGCGACCGACCCCCGGTTAAGAACCACGAGGCCGGTCGCAATCGCCCACTCCTCCAGCGCGTTGCCGCGAGCGTTGGTGACAGGGGATCCCCAAGCCGATGATTTGGCATTGAAGTCCCCCGCCACCACGACCGGACGCGATGGGTACCGATTAATCACGGTGCCCACCGCGCCCAAAAATCGCTCAAACTCGGCGAGGCGCCGGTTCGGAGAAAAGTACACCCCGATCAGGACGGTTCCCTCCCAATCCACACATATATATCCCTCGCCCCTGTCTGTCATCACCAGGAGCGAGGGTCCGGACGAAACAATGGCCGCCGAGCCTCCGAGGTCCCCAAACCAGTTGTGTCGGCTGGGGACGCAGTAAGGCTCGGCGACCACGGCGATGTCTATTGACCACTCCGCCATGTGCTGCAGCAAGATATCCTGCGCCCTGGCGGAGTGGTTAACATTCACCTGTAGGAGGCGATGGGCCATAATCAATTAGGTTTCCATCGCCTCCCTGCTGCTCCCTGTTTGGGACGAGGCCGGGGCGGCCGGAGTCCTGGCGACCGCCCCTCTGGCCTTACGTTTTTTGGGTGGGGAGCAGAATTTGCTCCCCATTCGGTGCTCCGCCGGCTTTCCTGCAGCCGAACAAATGCTGCAGGAAAGTTTTTCTGCGGAGCAGGCGGCGGCCTTGTGGCCGGGCTGGCCGCAGCGAAAACAAAAATCGCTGCGGTCAGTTTCAGCGGTGCATTGCTGCCTCACGTGCCCCGGTTCGAGGCAGCGGTAGCACCGCCTAGGCCTCGGCTCCAGGAGATTGACCTGAGCCGAGACCATCCCGACCAGCAAACGGCCGGCCGACACCTTCTTCGCCGCGGCGATGGGGCAGCGCACCACCACGGTGCACATACCACTCTTGCCGCGGCGCATCTCTCCCACCCTAACCTGCGCCTGAGGGCAGGCTCCGGCTTGTGCCACCGCAGCGGCGACATCCTCGGAGGAGGCCGAGTCGTCCAGCCCGGCTATCCGCATTTCCGCGGACTTCACCGGGCGGGAGACCCTGACCTCCTCAGGCGTGAAAAGGGACCGAAGTTTTGCGGCTACCCTATCCGCCTTGTCGCCGGAGGTGGCACCTGGGACCTCCAGAATTCTAGCCCCAGTAGCGGCAACCTTGAATTGGAAGCCTCCGGCAAGGCCCATCTCTGCGAGGTCTCCTTTCATGGCCTGTGTGGCCCGCCGGAGGACGCCCGCGTAACTCACGCCTTGCCGGAGACCCTCCTCCGTCAGCTCCACCACAACGGCGGTGGAGCGCGGTGGGCGCAGGTCAGCCGGGCGGGGACCCTTCTTCGTGTTTCCTGGGGGAGCCCGGGAGGCCTTCTTCTTCTTTTTCTTCTTCTTCCTCCTGGTGACCTCTGTCCACGGCTGTTCAGCCGTGGTAGAGGCCACTGGGGCGGGTCGAGGCTGGGTGGCGGGGCGCGGCGGCGCCACAGTGACGGTCACCCTCTTCTTGCCCTTCCCTTTCCCCTTGAAGGAGGAAGCCGACGGTGTGGGGGCAGATGTCTGCCGCGGTGGGCTAGCCGGCGTGCCCCCGACCATCCGGGGGCGGCCTCCGAGTGGAGGGCCCGGGGTCGGGACGGGCGCTAGGCCATAGTTGGCCAGGCACGCCTCCACAACGTTGCGCGCCTGAGCCACCGTGGCCCGCATCAGGTCGTGTGCCCAGGCGGGACGCCGGTCCTCCGCGGGAGTGAGGGGCTGCGCTGTGCACCGCGGGAGGGGCGGGAACTCATCCCGCAGCCTCCCGGCAGGCGCCCCGGCGATGGCCGAGGGCGTCTTGGCGGCGCTGGCCCGAGCGGCAGTGGCAGCGGCCGCCTTCATGGCCGCCACCTCAGCCCGGAGCTCCGCGAGCTGCCTATGCAGCCCCTCGTTCTCCGACCTCCAGCGTCTCTGGAGGTCGGAGGAAGCCCGTCCCCACAGGCCGAAGAAGGCCTCCCTCATGTCCTCGGTTGCAACCTTGAGGTCACGGACGAACCCCCCCTTCAAATTGCCGGACCGGGCCGCCACCCTCAGGACGGTCTCGGCGCCAGCCTCGAACCGTTGCCTGAGGTCGGCAACCGAGTCCTCTCCCAAGGGGGACGCATCCGCGACCCCAGCCGTCCTCGAGATGGCTCGACGGGCAGGCAGAGGCTGCCCGAGGAGCTTCCCCGCGGAGGGAGGTGGCATCGGGGAACCGGCCCTTCCTCCACAGGGCACCCCCTTCACCACCTCCACCTCCGTGTCCGAGCCAGAGTCGGACAGCGCGTGGTGCGACGTCTTCTGGCGCTTTGCAGAAGCGCCGGGTGCACCCCAGAACTTGACGGTGAGGGAAGCAGGGCTATCCCCCCCCTCCTCTCTCTCCCGTCGTGCCGCCGACGAGCACCGGCTCTGAGGCCGACTGGCCTCTGAGCCCGAGCCCGCCCGCGACCCGACATCTATATCAGTGCCGGTGCCGGCGCCAGACATGCTCGACACGGAGTCGCTGCGTGCAAGCGCCGCCGCCCGACACCTCGACCGTGTCCTTGGCACGGCCGGCACACTATCCCGGACTGACGGCGGGGGCATACCCCCTCCAGCCTTCGCCTTTTTGGGGCCTTCCATCCTCACCTTGCTCGGGCCCAAGCCCAAGGTGACACCTACCGCAGAGTCAGCACCTGACTCCACGAATCTCTCTGTGCCCGATATATCGCGCGGCACTACGCTGGCAAGATGTTGGTTGCCCCCCCCAGAGTACGAGGGGCAGACGGAGCCAGAAGGCTCCGTGAGGGATTCTCCAGGCGCGGGGCGCCTGGTACCCTCCTGGGGTAGTATATTGCCTTGGACCGACATCATGATTTTGGTTTTTGGGTGGCCCTAATGACTGGGTTCCCCCCAGCCATACAGCCCCTCGCCGGGCCACCAAAAACTTAGGCTTTGGGTAATTTTTATAGAGGTTTTCTTCCTCGCAGCCCGAAGGCCCCCGGTCCTGTCAGTTCAGGATTACGGGTTGGGCCGGATGGGGGTCCATGCTGGACCGATCCACCCGCCCCAAGACCGCCCGACTGGGCAGGAAGCCTAAGCTTCAAACCCTGGCCTAACGGCCACCACTAGTGATTTTTTAGAGAGGTTGTCTTCCTCTATCCCCCCCGTGTTGGGCCGGATGGGGGTCCATGTTGGACCGATCCACCCGCCCCAAGGCCGCTCAACGGGGCAGGACGCCACGCGACCCGCACCGGCCTTACGGCCCCCACTGGTGATTTTTTAAAGAGGTTGTCTTCCTCTATGCCCCCGTGTTGGGCCGGATGGGGGTCCATGCTGGACCGATCCACCCACCCCAAGACCGCCCGACTGGGCAGGACGCCTACGCTCCCAACCCTGGCCTGACGGCCCCCACTAGTAATTTTTTATAGAGGTTTTCTTCCTCTAACCCCCCCATCTCATCCACGTGTCCTCTGCTAATCAGAGGAAAACGTGGAGAGACCCCCAAACGCGGCCCTCGCGGGCCGATAACCCCGAGACAAACTGCCTCGGGTTCCCTACGCGCGTGCCAGAGTATTAGCCACGAGTAATAATGCCCCCGAAAGGACATTATTACCCGTGTTGCCCGGGGTGTACCGGCCCAACGACTGACGTTCCAATCCACTAAAAATGTAGAAAGGACCAGCAGCCGTCGAGCGCACGGGGAGGTTCTCTGGCCACACACCCCAACCTAACATAACCTAACCCTTCCGAGACAGAATGCAGTGATTTGAGGCGTTTAGGTGCTCGTTATAATATATTTTAGTAAGCATATTTTGAAATTAAACACTTTATACGGATTTTATCGCGTTGTTTATTTTACTTTAAATACCTACTGGTATTACATAATTTTGAAAACTCTACAACACTTCAGAACGTTGGGACAACGAAACGTTGTAACGTTGGGAACGTTGTAAAGCAACCGAAACGTCGGGGCAAAGTGTAAACTCAAATATAAATTGTTTTAATTAGAAAATATATAGATTAAATAGTAGTAAAATTTCAATAATAGTAGTGTTAGAGTTTTCAAAATTATGTAATACCAGTATTTAAAGTAAAATAAACAACGCGATAAAATCCGTATAAAGTGTTTAATTTCAATGTATAACATTCGCGTAAACATAAGACAATATTAAGCATATTTTACTGTGCAATTAGTATTTTTGATGTTCATTATATTGAATCCCTTTAATGTTTACACACTTTTTCCAGCCGTTTTAATAAAAGTGTCTACCTTATGAAGTTTAGCCCCTGAAAGAACTTAATTTACGAGGCGTCGTACTGAGGTCGTTAAAGTGTGTTATCAAAAGTGCTGTATAACAGTTACGACGTCATTAACTTGTTTGTAGGCTGTTCACTCTCATTTATTGTTACGATGATCAACTTTCAATTTAAGTACTGATATAATAAATTCTATACTTAACACTAGAGAGGCATAATCTTCGATTAAATCAAGCGCGCAGTTCCTGTCTTTCTTTTTTAAAAGACTACTCCCGCTGTAGGAATAATTCCAGTGTCGCGGGAGGCTTTACTAATATTCATAGTCACACACAGCCACACATCAACCTAGACTGTTTGGACTTTGAACTATTAGAAGTTGAACGGTGCGAATCGTGCGAGAGAGTACGTTATATTTTTGTTATTTTGTCTCATTCACACTACGTCACACTGTCTACGACAAATTCTCTATTTTGTATGTAGCGTAGTTATGCGTATATAGGGTGTCTAACTTGATGTATAGCCGTGTGTACAACGGACACAAAGTACACCCAGACTTGAAACAACTATTTGTAGGTCACACAAATTTTTGTTCCATGTGGCAATCAAACCCACAACACTTGGCACACTAGCAATGCCAAGGCGATCATTTCAGCTAGCACGCCATTTGTGCAGTCAGTTCGTTGCTTGCGCCTTAGAAAGCTTCATACTTAAAAACTCTTAAATAAACACCATTACAAAAAAAGGGCTGAGTTCTTTGGGGACTGCCGATAGATGTGAAAACTTCGTAACTAGCGTGCGGTGACGATGACGCCAGTTTCACGCTTTTGTTCACCCAAAAAGTACACATATATTATATACACAGTATACATATAGCTCATGGAAAGCGTTCGGCGACGATGACGCGAGTTCCATGATTTTTGTTTATCCAAAAAGTGCTCAACGAGCCTAAAGAACTTTTCACTTCAAAAAATACTTTAATCATTACATACAATAAACTTTCTGTTTATTAGCTAAAAATACCTTGATAAATATTTGTAACTGGATGTGCCCGCGGTTTCACTCGCGTTTATGGTTACGGCGCCGCCCTTGTGGGTCGTAGCGTGATGTTATATAGCCTATAGCCTTCCTCGATAAATAGGCTATCCAACAATAAAATAATTTTTAATTCGAACCAGTTGTTCCTGAGATTAACGCGTTCAACCAAACAAACAAACTCTTCAGCTTTATAATATTAGTATAGATTAGGGACAAGCATTTGTCCGCGACGTCCGTCGCCAGTATGACTTCATTTGTCCGCAATTTAATTTACGTGATACTATGCACCATATCTCCTGTTCCACCTGACAGAATCAGACAAACTTTAGTTAGAAATTAAATTAAAGGCCCATAGTACCTACTTAACTAAAAAAACGCTTTTAAATATGTTTAGGTGTTTTCCCATTATGTCGTTACAAACAGCATACAGGTATACACTCTAGAAGCTATTGCATTCAGACGACTCTAAATAGCATCTAATAGAAACGTCAGATTTGTGTTTAAATATATCTATAGTCTCCCCGTGACCATGGCTGCTGAAAAGCAACCGAAAAGTCGGGGAAAGTGTAAACCAAAAATAAATAGATTTAATAGTTTAAATAATTTTATTAGCTTATAAATTAGTAAAATAAAATCAATAGTAGTAGTAGTGTAATATTTTCAAAATTTTGTAATACAGTGCTAAATAAATAACGCGATAAAATCCGTATATAGTAGTTTAATTTAAATTAAATATATCTGCAATATTGTGATTATATTTATATAATAGATTCAATACTAAGAGTATCTGTGCGTTTTCGCGGATATATTCTCATAGACACTTGCTTGAACCCTACTTCTTATGCGGTTAGTCCCATTCGACTACCCCAGCATTGCCCCCTCCGGTGGCGAATGGGACATTATCCAAAAAAAATATTTAATTCGCCACCGAAGGTGGCAACTAGGATGAATTTAATCTCAGTCGCCACCCCCAGCATTCCTTCCTCTGGTGGCGAAAGGTATATTTTCAATAGAAAGAATTTCATTCGCCACCATGTGTGGTAAATGGGATGTTGCTTACGAAAAATCTGTTGCCATTCTTAAGACCTTGTTTAGCGAGACGCGTGGCGTTGCGCGGCGCGTTGGGCATCGCGTCGTGCGAGAGCGTTTTTTCCGTTCAAGAAGAAGCGGCGCGTCAAGCGGCGCCTGTAGTGGCAGGCGGGGCCCGCAGCATTGTACGCACAAAGACAAAACAAACACAAGGCAATGTGTAGTTGCGGTTAAGGAAACGCGGGACGTAGTGCGGCGCGTGGTGCGGGGCGGGCAGCATGACGGTGTCCGCTGCGGCTGCCGTAGCGGGCACCGCAGCTACCACTTTTGACAGTCTTCTTTGAACTTCTCACAACGCAGACGTGTGAATGCTGCGTCACCCCTACCCCTGGTGGCGAATGGGATATATTTGTTTGAAAATGTCCCATTCGTCCCCGGAGGGGGCAATGCTGGGGATGGCGAAACTGGCGAATGGGACTAACTCCTTTTTATGTGCCTGTCGCTTGAATCTACCATAGTGACGCAGATCTACAGATAATTATGTAGGTTATCTTTGACGTCCATATGTGTTACATAGACCCATATGAGTAGGCAAATTACATGTTACTTTTACTGTCGTCGCACTATTGATTTAATTTGCTTGAATTATCCTCTATATATATTTGTGGATATTTTTGTTGTTCATCATTCAAATCTCTGGTAAGAGTTTGCATGTAATTGATTACATCAGGCGTCAGCACGGGATCATCTCAGTACATGGTATTAGTTCATATTATTTGCCGCTAGAGGCGCAGATAGAAAACAAACGAATCACGTCGACATTTAACGATTTCAAAAAGGATAAAACTGGAGTTTTCATCAAGCTTCTAAAAATTTCATAACAGATACGACCAATGCCCAAAAACATTAAAAAAGTAAGAATACACTTAAATCTCTCTGCCAATACAGCCCGTCCCAACCCGGGACCCGAGGTCTAATAACAGCAGTCAAATAACAGATTTACAAGAACGCCCTCTAGTAATGTTTAATTAAACTTCAACCATAGAGTATATATTGAAATGCCATCTATTGACATAAATAGTAATACTAATACAATTACACCATAGACACAAAAAAGTTCGTTTTCATCGATGTATTTAGATAGTTTTAGTAACGAGGAATTGTTTTATAAATAATTAACAATTATTTTTAGAGTAATTAAACGTATCATGTAATTCCCTGTAACGCTAAACCATAAAATCTGATATAAATAATAGAAACCTATTATTTTCATTACCTGCTATTTTGTCTATGCCTTGCTCTATTATTTTGCGCCTGCGCTCTTGATGGTCTACGCGACGTACCTAAAATCATTTTGTGGAAAATTTGAAGTTTGTTGTTATTTGTGACAACTTATAATTCATAATTATTTATGAAAGCTTCGTGCTAATTACCATTCCAGGCGCGGGGCAGGATTTCACTGTGGTGGTTAGCCTGGATGCGTTCAGACACTATACTTCGAGCGGTGTACGGTAGCCATCTTGGAATCGAACAAAGCTTCAGATGTGTAGTTTGTCTGTTTATCAATAATTTTTGTGCATTTTCTTGTAAATAGTTTGTATGTTTAGGATATGTACGGAACGTTCGTCCATATGTGTAAATAGCTATGGCTGCGACAAGGAAATTACAAGGTAATTTGTTATGTTATCAGGTTAGAGATTGATTGACCCCAACCGATGTAGGTACGTGTTCTAGAGCATTATTGTCAATTGATGAGACCTCTGGCGTACTGGAGCCACTGAAGGCGAGCAGAATATGTGAAACGTGTATCAGTTACACGCGTACAGAACGTAACGCGTACAGGTGGTCGGTAAAACTTGACAAACTGCCGCGTTACTTACTATTTGTAGTACTACGAACACTATTTTATTGTTATTCACTGACAAACATCGATAATTAGCGGTGATATCGGTCCTACCCCCCTCATAAATAATAAAAAAGTGAAACATCGAGTTGTTATTGAGCGATACGTTTATGAAACAGGTTTTTGGACTGTAGTGGTTATGTGGTTTTCAGGTGAAATAGACAGGTGTTTAAAAAAGGTAACGGAGGGTGTGGAGACGTTCGATGACATCTGGCAGAAGGTACACAATGCGACGAACAGTAACCAAAAGGAGAAGTATGAGGCAGACCTCAAGAAGGAGATCAAAAAGCTTCAGAGGCTACGGGATCAGATCAAGTCGTGGATCGCCTCCGGGGAGATTAAGGATAAGAGTACACTTTTAGAATATAGGAAACTAATAGAAACAGTGAGTATTGTACTACCTCCTTTTATTTTTAATGAGTGCTCCAAACTATGTGAAGTGAAAATAATGTATAATATGGTCTATTTGCACTGTCCCAGATGGTTACTAAAGCCAATTAATTAATTGGGTTTACATTCTGTTATAATTCTTATTGACATCAAATAAACTTGACCTAATGGAATGCATACGTAAAATATTGACTTAAATATACTATAAACACCAGATGTTTGCTTTCTGATATACATGACTAGAACAAAAATATGTCCAAATCTTAGCATTACTCTAAATGTGAACTTTTTCACACATGATTCTCAGTTTTCTCTATCTACCCCACATTGTATGCTTAGTGTAACATATGTTTCACATTTCTTTATTCAGTTTTCTTTATTTAGAGAAATCTTTTGTGCTACTATTATCAAAACTTTGGTTCTAATTAATTAAACTAATTCTTATTACCATAAAAAACTGTCCATATTGTTGGACCTTCTGTACAAAACTTTATGGTTATTGACCTCTGTTGTTAGTGTGACTGTGTAAAATCTAGAGGGCACTAGCATAGATAAGATTAATTATTTATTATATACAAAAAAGGAATATTGAGTTTAATGTGGTGCTTTTCTGAAAAGGTTTCTCCACTCTCTAACTTTTTGAACACACTCACGCTTTTGAATGTTAAGAGAAAAGTGTTTAGTAAACTCGCATAGAAAACATCTTAGTCTATAAAAAGTACTCTAAACCATCTGTTCTAGCATTTATCTATTACTTTGTACAACTTTTACACATTGTACATTAAAAAAAACTAGTAGTTTTATTTAATGTTATGGAATTAATGCTATCTCATTATGAAATTCAGGGAAAATACTAGCAATACTGATTTATTCTTACTACTTTCTCTAGCAAATATTATTCTCTCGTTCTAGGATTGTTTTTAACTATGTGACACTCTTGATCATGGATAAATCTCCGTGTGCTATACTTTCTGATTGGTTCCAATCACTTTAATATCGCAGAATTGTATATGTTTTATACTCTCTAATTTGTGTTCAATGTAAATTGATTATTTAAATAGTTGTTACTTGTTTTGATCTTATTAGTATCGTATATATCGTATAGTATCTTATAGTTCAGGTTTGTTTATAAAACTTTTGAAGGCAACTTCAAGGTACCATTATTCACAAATTCTTGTAAATCATGGGATTGCTTTAATATCCAGCTGTCAGAATATTGTTGTAATTACTCATTTGTATTGTTTTCAAACCTAGAAACATCTTGTATTATTGAATTTCATGTAACTCTCACTATACTCAGAGTAAAACATCAAATTGTTACCAACACAAGACTTTTGACACATAGAGTTTATTCCATAACAAAATATGTATCAGTGTCTTCTAATCTTTGTATATTCATGACCTTCACATATAGAAACCACGAGAAATATTCTTGCATTAGAGTCAAGTGCTCACTCTGACTGTATACTTACGTATACCATGATCGTAGTAAATAAACTTACTTTGCCCGATGATTAGCATACTCTTCAAAAAGTTTGATAACCTTCCTCATCACAGGTTCATTGAAAAAGGTTGCTTGATTGCAATTTTTGTAGATTGATAACACAACACTACCCTAGTTGGAAAGTCTCAGACAGGTTTAAGTAGAGATTGCTATATCATAAAATTTCACATAGTATAATTTATTGTTGCTGTCATATTACTAGTGTATTACAAATATACTATAATATACTATAGCCACATTAATTAGCTAAACACACAGGACAGTGCCTTGCCAACATTGTTGCGTCAATTTTTATGTTCCATCCAAATGCAAGGGACTAAAATTTGTATGATCCACAGATAATTCTGCCTAGTCTAGAAGTCTGTGTTCCTTCAAAATTTGTAAAGCCCAGTATCATAGAGAAGCAGGTTATAGTGTTCAGAAAACACTTGAAATTTAAATAGTCGTATATTTTTATTTGTCAATGTTTAGGTCTAAGTTTATCTCAGTACATCACTGGAAATCACATCAAAATTGATTCAGGCATTGTTGAGACGAGTTTGCTATGTGCACAAAATGTCTATTAAACATTTCACACGAATTTTGTATCAGAGTAGTCACCTCGTGAATAATCCATGTGGCGGGTTTAAATCAGGCGTGGTGTAAAAATATCGGTGTAAATCAGATTGCAGGTTTACGGATGTGGTTTAGCCATCCCGCCACTATCAGAGAGCTACTTGATACTGACACGATTTCTGCGTGGAATAAAAGATTGTACGACATTCAATGGCGGTACCACCCCAAATGCCAAGCGTCGATAAAATTGTCCTTACGCTATATCAGACTAAGTCGAAGCCGTGCATGTGAAGAATGAGAAATGAGAGTCACTACAATAAGAGGGTAGAGTTCTTTTATATGATAGGTTGGTGGTATATGGAAAGCTGTAATCTCTGTTTACCCGGCCGGGCAACTGGCTTGAGTGTATGCATTTCTACACATACAGAACCGATACATGAATATCTCTTTGTCCGTCCGATATCGATATAGCAATAATTTCTGCACACATCTTAATGTGCTTGAATTGCGTGACATTGCTCATGACTGACGTGACACGGACGTGACAAAAAGTACCGTTAGCTCGTACAAAACGATGGCATGAACGCTATCGTGTCACTTTCTATTGTATAAAGCATTTTTTTATACAACAAATATGGCAATGGCATATTAATATATGTACATGACGAAAAGTCTCATATATACTTTTTCTAAGACTGTCAGACGTATTCTTAATTAATCCTTACTTCCTTACTATATAATATTATAAACGCGAAAGTTTGTATGGATGTTTGTTACTCTTTCACGCAAAAACTGCTGAATCTATTGTGATGAAACTTGGTATGTAGATAGCTGGAGACCTGGATTAACACATAGGCTACTGTTTATCCCGATATTCCCACGGCATCGAGAATTATGCGGGTCAAACCGCGGGGCGAAACTAGTTATTAATATTTATTTTACTTTTTTTATACTACCGAAATTGCAAACAATTATATCCACAGCCCGCCTGGTGGTTAGCGGTTGTCGTAGCCTATGGACGTTTGAATACCAGAGATATATAACTCGTGCGAAAATTGGGACACAAAACATACATACATAACTACACAGTACAGCGGACCTATACTATAGAGTCTGGGAATCCTATTCACCGCACGAACTGAACAAGTTTTTACAAGAATTTTGTAGGGTGTATTTAATTTGTGTGGTATTTATACCTTGCGCTTAACTTTTTGTTCCCTCTGAAGTTGCTTTGAATAGCGTCTCAAAGACAGCAAACAGGTGTTCAGGATATACGCGGGAGGGGTTAAACCGCGCAGACTGTAGCAACTTCAGACCGAACTAAGTTTGACACAAGGTATAGTATAGTAAAGCTCTAGTATTGAAATCCGAGGTTCCAGATAGATTTTACCATACTACCCTACATTTCTAAAAATGTAATACAATTTTCTAATACCTGTTCCATGAGAGTTTGTATATCCATATGTAATAGGCAGCTGGCGCCCAAACAATAGAATTTTCTTATCGTATCAAAACACTGCTAGTTGCAAGACATTTTCTCCTTATGAGAGCTTGTTACTAGTCAGGTTAGTAGCGGTTGATGTATTATGACGCTCTGCCTGGAACACTCAATGCCTTATCGCAGGTTCGATAGCCGCGCGTAGTTAACAAGTGGGATGGCAATCTTCATAGAGGCCACCTTCCTTTTGCTTATGAACTTTACGGAGAATTTTTCATATAAGTATGCCTGGTTCGCAGTAGGCAGTGACCATGTATTGCTATTTGCTACGATCCTAGTTAATCACTTGCTTCATTAGTTCTAATCGTACCTTTTAAAACCCTCATTGAATTAGTATACGCTTGACCTAACCCTTCTCCGGTACCGGAATATTTCAACAAATAATGAGCGCGTAAAAAACATCCAGGGTATGTGTAAATTGTGTATGCTTTTCGGCATCATTAGTCCGTTTATAAAGTGGGTATGCTATAACTACTAATACACATATGACTTCTAAAAGTAAGAGGTATGGGCCCAGGAAGTGCTCGTGAAATTCCTGTGTGACAGTCTGTCTCCACTATCACTTCGTTTTTAGAGTTCGAAAAATTTCTTATACAACAGCTTTGTTCGTCCGTCCCTCTGTCTGTTATACAACTTTCAACTCAAGAACCGTAAGAACTAGAGACTCGCGGTCAACGCCATTCGCCTCAGCATAGTCGATATACTCCGAAATGACTATGACCTTTGACCTCTGACCTCAAGGTCACGTGGTATCGCGTGACCTTTGCATATTACTTGAACCATTTTTCGAACTCTAAGATTTATGGCAATTCATTGGCGATTCTCACTTGTTTATAGATCAATTACAAATCATGTTTCTTGTATATTCTAAAAATAATCTGTGACGAAAGTTTCTTGTAGTAATTATGAAATAAAAGCATATCTGATAAGGCATTATGACATAGATTAATGACCGATAGGTCACACTTATCTGTAAATTAATTAAAGAAAGGTATTAGGTACATACGGAATCCTCCCTTAAACTTTAAGCTCACTGACTGAATAAATACTACCATGCTATGGACTGAATAAATACTTATGCAGGCGATGTACAGACTTTCGCAGGTCAGCGTCAATCAACCTTGAGTTATTTTCCTGCAGTGAGTAGCATTTCTAGGCTTTTTTTTTTTTTTTTTTTTTTTTTACGTGGGGGAATGCAATGACGCATATCCCTCCGCGGGGGCGGGCGGAGGGATTATGTCGGACTCGCCGGGGTAAAAGAAGATGGAAAAGAAATAATGTACCTCCCGGAATACCGACTAAACCTACCACGGTGTTCCTCAACAAAACCACTATCGGCGGGGCCGCGCGAATCGCTTTCGCATGCGGTCGCGACAGCATTTCTAGGCTCCTCGGACATGCATTATGCTGTCAGTAAGGGACTAGTGTGATTTCTTACCTTACAAAAATACTATTTTCCTATTTCTAAAAAAACATTAGGTACTACACTGGGCACGGTGGTAGCGACTAGACGATCCTGCTACGTCTTATATGCAGCTAATCAACCATCCTTTAGATATGATATATCTTACAAAAGACAACTATCGGACTTCTGTGTCGGCAAGGGTTTACTAACATTCATACAACGGACACTAAGAGCACTCAGATTTGGAGCATCTACCTACATATTTGTGAATCACGCAATTTTTTGTTCCGTGTGGGGATCGAACCAGGGATGTTGCGGATGCAGATTTTAGGACATCCGCGCTTGGATACGGATGGATACGGATTTTTGAAGACTCACATCCGTAGATTCGATTAGATGTCCAAATCGATGCGGAAGCTCCGCAATTGCGGAATCGGATGTTGATGAAAATTGTTCATCTTACGTCACCGCACAAAACTATCTAATGTCACCGCCTTCGCAGGTTCAAGTCTGTTTTGAAAAGGTTCATATATTAAACACGTACTACTGAACAACTGATTTCTTTCTGATTGTAACCTACGCTATATCTAGATCCGCATTAACATCCGCGTGGATTATTCTGGATGAAGATGTCAAAATCGATGCGGAAGCTCCGCATTTGCGGATACGGATGCGAATATTCGCAAGATCCCTGGATCGAACCCACAGCACTCGGCGCGATGGCAGTCGCGAGGTGAACACTTTAACTACGCCATCCGTGTCGTAGTATTGTTAGTCTTGCGCTGTCAGCACAGCCATATTTTTTTATAATTCCATTTACGTCTTTCTTCTGGACAGGCTAGTTCACCGTTAACAGTAAAAATATATATATTCATAATAGTCGAACAGTTTCCTGTAAACAATCTCTCATGCATCATATACATTGACACACTTACATACTGCTTTATATTCTGAGTCAACATTGGAGAAGTGCAACTACAACACACTGTTTCCAACGTGTTTTGACCTCTCTAATATACTATTTATATACTCTGTTATGCTTTAATTTTATCGCAAACGTTAAAGGATATATGTGTGTGTCGATCTCGGAAACAGCTGGATCTGATAACATTATTTTAGATTACACGTAGCGCGCAGTGACTTAGTGGTCGCTTTGCCACGCCCTCGTGGATTCGATTCCCACACTAATATTAATGCGCATTGACTAGTCTGATAAAAAGAACTATGTACTACCAACGTAAGGGTCTGAGAACGCTGACCTCTTTGCTGGCAACACTATGCTTTCTTGACCAGTTCTGGTATGCCACTTATCGCCAGTGATTAGAACTCATTCTATATGACTGTGATCTGTAAAGAATCGATTCTCGATTGCATCGAGCATAAGATCGATATTCGATCAATCAAATTGAAAATCGATGCATGGTGGACTATAGAGTGAACTTACAAAGTAAGGCAGATCATGATGTTCTCGCGTGGCGAGTTCTCGTAAAAAGAGCACGTGTCTATCCATTTATGACACTTTATTGATGAATTTAAATACTTAATAATCTAAGTTCAAATGATATACCTACACAATTTTAAATGAGATTTTATCTATTATTAAAAATAAATATATATAGAATAAACAACGTAGATGACATAATCAATCAATAGATAACAATCAACATAAACAAGACTATTTATAACTATATTTGTCTTCACTCTAAAGATCAAAGTTCGGATGGCGCTATTTTCCCCGCCATTTTGTCCTTAGTTTATTTTCTTTTATTATGACTTTGTTTACTATATTCATATCGCTGTTACCAACCAGCCGACAGCACACTGGGTCCTAGCACAACACAGGTGGGGTAGGCAGAGACTACAGAATTGCCACTTGTCGTAACAAGAGTAATGTTAGGATTGTAATTCTGAACATTTTCATCATGCATGCTTGTAGGATTAGGGTACTCACACAAAGTGACCCTAAGAATGTATTTGATATGGTTAACAAATATACTATTAGAAAGCAATCCATTTAAATTTAATGCCGTTTTTAAATGTACCGTATCTAATTAATGCTTTTTCTATATTCCAGCAAATGATTGATATGGTAGGAATGATTAGGGTACTATTTAACTTTTTCAAAAATGTCTCTGTTCTGATGTGCATTCCTTGTAATTTTGAGCCCGTTCTTGCATGTACCGACATTCTCTAATAAATGCTTATTTTCTATTTTCCAGCAAATGGAAAGGTTCAAAGTGGTTGAACGGGAGACGAAAACAAAGGCGTACTCGAAAGAGGGTTTGGGCGCCGCGCAGAAGTTGGACCCCGCACAGAAGGAGCGAGAGGAGATGTCCTCGTGGCTCGTCTCGTCCATAGACGCACTTAATTTACAAGTACGTTACTATTGTTATTATTATTATTCTCTTTATTATTTTGTAGGACTGCCTCGGTGGCGCGGCGTCAGACAGCGTCACTGAGCCCTTGGGTTCGATTCCCTGGTCTTCTCAGCAACATGGAGTTGGAAACTGCCCGGTAGATGGTAACAGCTCACTGAATACGTTGGACCTAATACCATAGCTGGCTAAATGTGAGTGAACACCTCTGCTTACCCCATTCGGGAATATAAGCGTGAATATGTAAGGTGCAGGCAAGTGATCTTAACCGTCTGATGTTAATCGCGTTGATGAACTTGTACTAAAAGGCTGCGAACTGCTTGCCTGCTGCGCAGCCAGGGCTAGGTTGAAAATCTAAGACGTTTACTGGCTCTCCTATAAACAGTACCACAGTGCATTGAAATCGTCATATAAAAGAGACTGCACTGATGGTACAGCTGGCATGCGGTTACTTAGCAGTTATTTCGAATCCCACACGACGTAATTACCTGTGTGATCCACAAATTATTGCTCCGAGTCTGGGTGTCCTTTTTCCGTTAATAGAATGTTTGTGAAGTCCACACAGGATTCCATTATGTAAGGTACAGGCAAGTGATCTTAACCGTCTGATGTTAATCGCGTTGATGAACTTGTACTAAAAGACTGCGAACTGCTTGCCTGCTGCGCAGCCAGGACTAGGTTGAAAATCTAAGACGTTTACTGGCTCTCCTATAAACAGTACCACAGTGCATTGAAATCGTCATATAAGAGAGACTGCACTGATGGTACAGCTGGCATGCGGTTACTTAGCAGTTATATCGAATCCCACACGACGTAATTACCTGTGTGATCCACAAATTATTGCTCCGAGTCTGGGTGTCCTTTTTCCGTTAATAGAATGTTTGTGAAGTCCATCCATGTGCGGCAGTTGTCTTTAATAAATAATATAATAGAAGAGAGGTATCTGCAGTGCGTTATCTCTTTATTAACGATCTACTAAATTATACATTTCATAGTTAATAAATTGACTCGTAATATACCTATGCTGTGTCCGACCGTATATTGTGTCGCAATAACTACATAATTGTGCATACTACGCAGTAACGTTTTAGGTTATTATTTATGCGTAATTTATGTTTTCAAAGCGTATTTTTTAAGAGATGAATGGTCCACTTATTTTGTACTATGTGAATGCTTACAATGTCTCACACATAGGAAGTTCAGATTTGTTTTCCTATTCAACAGTAGAGCTAAATGGATCTTTGTATTCGGATGAAGTTTTCGAATTAAAATATAATGAACCATTCAGCACAAGATCTTAGTGTGTAGCTCTGGTATTGATAATTAATATTATAAACTCTTAGATGTATGTATTTGCTTGCCTTATCTACACAATAATGCAAAGCA
The DNA here is from genome assembly GCA_963675205.1 of Catocala nupta. Lineage (NCBI taxonomy): Eukaryota > Metazoa > Arthropoda > Insecta > Lepidoptera > Erebidae > Catocala > Catocala nupta. The sequence continues at coordinate 29,513,610 of OY776082.1, forward strand.
TTGTAATATTGTAATAATAATAGATAATGGGATAGACAACAGAATGTATCTTTGGCCTTGACAAGGGTCTAAAACTGTAGGCGTTGAAATTAAACTACTATATACGGATTTTATAGCGTTGTTTATTTGACACTTTAGAATTTGACAATTTAGAAACTATTCTTACACTTTCCCCGACGTTTTGGTTGCTTTTCTACCCGTGACCATGGCTGCTGAAAAGCAACCGAAACGTCGGGGAAAGTGTGAGCTTAAATATAAATAGTTTTAATAATACTGTCTTCTGTTTAAACAACGCGATAAAATCCGTATATAGTAGTTTAATTTCAATAGTTTTAATAATTTAATTAGCTTTACAATTAGTAAAGTTTAATAGTAGTAGTATGTAGTGTAATAGTTTCTAAATTGTCAAATTCTAAAGTGTAAAATAAACAACGCGATACAATCTGTATATAGTAGTTTAATTTCAATGAATAACATTCGCGTAAACAGAAGACAATATTCTATAGTAGGCGTTCAAAAAGAAAACTACAAGTAGCTACCCTCATTAGTTTTTCATCAATATATACTATATCTACGAGTTCGTATGATACCCCAATATTCTTTATCTCTGTTTTGTTATTTTCGAAGACCTCACCATTAATGTCGATACGTTTTGTGATCTACCGACAGTAGCGCTACTATCGAATACGCCCAGAAGCTTTCTAATAGGACACACCAGATGGCACTGTCATAAAACGTGTACCATATAGGTACTGTAACTTTAGTAAATAATGACATAATATATTCATTTTTACTGTCTTACTCTACTGATGTCTTTTAAGCATGCCATTGCTACTGATAATTATTCTAAGCCTAGGGCTCACTTATACGTCCGCATATTCGTTTAGTTAGATCCTCTCATCTATATATATAAAGATAATTACAATATGCATTAGTCTTTCAAAACCTTGTACTATACTGCACGAATCAATAAAATTATGTTGCATTCGTTAAATGCACTCAGCGAGTTTCCTCGTTTTGACCATGGACTAGATGCAATGACGATAAGAAATCAGTCCCGGCTGTCACACTTATCGATGATATTCGTCACGGGTCCTGAAGGCTGGCTTTATATCGGTATACCCATGAATTGTGGAGGTCGGCTGTAACAACGCAGCTAGTTATTACCCACTCAGAAATATTCGTATATTTGAGTTGAACATTTCGTGTGTAATTGCTGCATTTTAAAGTATTATACAGACGCTTTATGCACTATCAAATACTCAAATGCTTAATAACATTGCAGCAACAGCTTATAGTCAGGTGACCCATATGCCTGATGGCGAACTATGTAACATGATGATCTACGTAATCGTTAAATAATAATTCCAATTTGACCCCCGGCTCTTTGTTTTGGTGCTCTATCTACCTGTAAAGTTCCTGGATAAAGAAATATTTCTTTCATACAATCTTTTTTTCCCAATTTTCATAATGTCCTCAGCGATATCGCTGAAATATTCTCAACGAGCCAGACCCCTTATTGGCACCAGTAGAACATTTTGTAAAACGTGCTTTTCGCACTGCCCATTAAAAGTACTAAAAAACGCTAAAAGAATAATTTCGTTTCTAATGAGAGTTTTCGTTGATTGCAGGTTGATCAATTTGAGTCTGAAGTAGAGTCACTTCTAGTGGGTAAGAAGAAAAGGTTGGACAAGGAGAAGCAGGATCGCATGGAGGAGCTCAAATGCAAGTTGGAAAAGCACAGGTTCCACATAAAGAAGCTAGAGACGCTGCTGAGAATGCTCGACAATATGTCCGTTGAAGTTGAACAGGTGAGCCGCACTTGCCTGTATATGTAGACGCTAGCTCGCGAAGATAGAAGTAGCAAGCTACCCAGGCAGTGGCATGCCTAAACATTCAGAATAAGGCTCCATATATGACTTTACCAACAAATGAAGTTTAATTCCCATTTCCTTCTTTTTCTTTAATAACCTGCCCCGCGATTTCACCCACTCTGCTCCTAGGAGTCGTAGCGTGATGTTATCTAGCCTGTAAACTTTCTCAAAAATTGGCTATATACAATTCAGACTATTATTTTCAGAGTGAAGCGCGTTCAAACAAATAATCTCTTTATTTTTATAATATTAATAGAGATTCGTTTCTGATCGCGGTTTCGCCCGCGTTTAAGAAAGCCCTATGTATTCATTCACACATGTCAAAATCCATTCATATTCATTAAACGGTCTACACATAATTTAGTAACAAACAACCAAATATCTTCACAACCTTTTGCATAGGTATATATTAGAAACAAGATTTAATTTTAATTGTTTTAGTTTGAATATTTTTATTACATATTCTGGATCCATAATGTAAGTAATAACAGGCTTTTGAGCTTATACGAAAGAACCGCCACTGTTCCTAGGTACGTGCTACATCTACCTGCGCGTGATTGCGTCTACCTATTAGCGTTTTAAACGCCATAATACATATTTAAGAAGTTGACTGCTTGGTTAATCCAGTAATGTTAGTGAATTTGTGTATATGTAGATGTAAAAACTGTGATGAAGAGATCAGCGTTCTTTCTTTCTTTTTAAAAAGACAAGTCCCAGTTTGAACTTTACAAATATCCAAATAACGGACACAAAGAACACCCAGACTCAGCACAAGCATTTGTGGATTACAGATTTTTATCTTGTGTGGGATTTCAATCCACAACACTCGGTGTGTATTGAAAGGAGATGGCCAATTTTTTAGGGCACTCTGCCTAGTATCTAAAAATATATGTACAATGTATGTACATTAAGGAATTTGGCTTTATTTTAAATTTTGTATGCTCTAATATTAACTGTAAAAGTTACATAATTCACTAACTTCAGATTTCTTAGATATTAACAAAAACATATATTGGTCATGAACCTACTCGGGCTCATAACTCTCTTGTCTGTTGTTGATGTATTATATATAATCTAAACCCCGTAAAAGTAGTAGGACAGTAATGGAATCATTTAGAAGTACCTATGACGTATAATTAGATAGACTCTTGATAAAAGGTTTTTATTTATATATAATTAGGCGTCTATTAATGTACATAAACATGTATACCACTGAAAAACTAGGCAGAGACTGGCCATGTCCTTTGGCAGTAGCGACGTGACCACTAAAACAAATACATAGTGTATTATTTACAATATTTATTTTATTATAAAGCCAAACAGACCTTCAATGGCACTGTAAGACGGCTTTGAAAGCTTCCCTTTAGCATTATTTTGTCTAACTGAACTATGAAATTATGAAAAGTCTATCTAATATTGTGTCTAGTACTTTAAAACTCGTTTCTTGGGGTAGGTTAGTTAAGTAGCGAGGTAGGTCAGTGACCTAGACAAATCGAGGTCAAAGTCTAGATGAAGTTATCATTTCCTTTGATAGAAGTTTGTATAATATACAAAACAGTGTATGTCTTCGACGTTACATAAGGCATACCATTATTCGTTCTTTTCGAAAGGTATTTTACTGCACGGATGGCGAAGTGGGTCAAGTGATCATCTTGCTTACTGCGCCATGAGTGGATTATAGTGGGTTGCATTTCCTACATGAAATTCAAAAATTGTTTTGTCAAGTGTTGGTGTTCCTTGTATCGTTCCCCTAGATATCAGGATTAACTCAAGCATATAATTATTGCCATAATACGGGAATTGTCTTTTTAGAAATTGAGATAATTTTGTGCACAATTAAATAGGTAAAAGATATTTAGAGCGCTAAACATCTGCTACAATTATGTATACTAGAGATCAAAATTCAACCGTAACATATTATTTTTAATAATCATTTTCTGCTCTCCTTCCCCATAAATACTTATCCCAATCTCACACTCCTTGCGTGCAATATGCTTAAATAGGGATACAAAGATTTCTCTTAATAAATTAATATATAGTTTATGTTTATTTGTCGGCAAATTAATAACAGACATGTAAATGAACCAGACATACTTTTTACACATTGTAGATACGTATAGAGAATAACTCAACACTAGAACTTCAGGAGGAGATAGAAAAAAGGCATGGGCTAGGGGAGGCATACCTCAGACAGCCAGGCGACCGTCGCAAACTGGACAGGGAACGCAGACTTCGTGACGCGAGGATTAACGCACAACAGAGTGTGAGAGATTTGTATTAGGAGTAGCTTCTGACCGCGGCGTCGCTCGCGTGAATCCCACGGAAACATACCAGGATAACATCCTGTGTTAATCCAACACATGGTCCATTTATGTGACATGTTTTCCTGAATCCGTTCAATGGTTTACGCGTGATTGAGTAACTAACATAACATAGCTTCCCCCTTTTAAAGATTACTAGTAATTTGGGCAACAAATTACTAGTATTCTTGTTAACCCCTAAGCTAAACGCTTGTGATAGAAGTGGGTTCACGTCGGTAGTGCAATGGATAAGGTACTGGAATTGAGATCGAGAGAATTTCGACAGATGACCTCTATCCCAATTCCAATGCAATATCCATTGGGCTACCGCCGCTTATATAAATAACATTAGTAGAATTAATGTTGTATTCCGAAATAATAATGTCTTTTATTTGTTATTTTCAGATAAAAAGGATAAAAGACGACGTAGAGTACTACATAGACTCGTCACTGGAGCCGGGCTTCGAGGAGAACGAGTATATATATGACGACATCCGCGGGCTGGACGAGATCGAGCTCAGCGGTGTGGGACTGCCGTCTTCCGCGACGACGGACAGCAACAATAGTAATGACTCCGCGGGCTCACCCACTAGCATGCTCTCAGGTATATTCAACCACTTAACACTAACAAAATGGTTTGCATAACGGTAGTGAAGGCGACTGCTGTGCTAAAGAATCGGGTTCAAATTCCCGGGTCTGGTAGTGTTATTGGGGTTTCCTGTCAAAAAAGCATTGAGTATGCCTGTAACCATCACAGGGCACAACAATTTAAAAATTCTGCCTGGTAGCGTAGCATACCATTTTAAGTGGAACCCAGAACCATAGCTTGCGTAATGTACACTTCTGTCTATTCTTTGCTTGATTCTCTCTCTTCCTAGCTATGTATTCCACATGGTGGTGGGGTCAGCTTTCCTTATTTTCCGCCTCCATTTCGCTTTGTCTTCGACATCGTCGTCAGTAACTTTGCATTTCCTATTGTCCTCTAGCACTACATCTTTCCACTTTGTCTTGGGTTTTCCTCTAGGTCTCCGACCGGGGAGGTCAAGCTGTAGTGCCAAATTTCCGACGTAGTCTGGCGGCCTCCTTTTCACGTGACCATACCATCTCAGCCTATTCTCCTGCATCTTGTCGGCGATGTCGCGTACACCGAGGCTTTCTCGCACGTACTCGTTACGGATTTTATCGAGTTTGGTTACGCCACACATCCACCTCAGCATATTCGTTTCAGCAACTTGTATGGTATGCACGTTCTTTTGGGTTGCAGCCCTTGTTTCGCTGCCATACATAAGGATTAGCCCTATTATAGTCTTTTAGATCAAACCCTTGAGTTTTACAAGCATCTTCTTGTCGCAGGTGACACCAGTTACTTCTCGACACTTTAGCCACGCTAAGGCTATTCAGTGTTGAATGTTGCATTCTAAGTTCCCAGATATGTGCATCATACCACCCAAATTATTGATTGTATTGATCGCACATGGTTACAAGTTGCCCGTCGATGGAATTGGGACTATTGTCACTTGGGTGCAGATAGCAACGTCGTCTGCGTAGATGAAAGTCCACGAGGCTGAGGACTACGCCACTTCAGTAAGTCAGTCTAAAACCAGGCAAAACAGGGAGGGGCTCAGTACTGAGCCTTGATGCACACCTTCTGCAACCGCTATTGGTTTTGTCTGACCCACTACTGTTCGTACCATTGATCTCGCACCCTTGTACATGTCGGTTATGATGTTAATATAATGTTCGGGTAAGTTCTTCTTGCGAAGGCTTCACCAGATCGCATCCCTTGGGATGCGGTCGAATGCCTTTTACATGTCCAAGAATGCGACTTACAACGCTCGAAGTTTTGCGCGATATTCTTCAGCGATCGTGTTTAGAGCAAACAGGATCTGTGGTAGATAAACCCGGTACAAAGCCATAGTGATTTTAGGACAGTAGACACGTTGATCTTAGGCGGCTTTCAATCACTCTTTCATATAGCTTCATAGTATGGCTTAACATCTTGATTCCGAGATAGGAAAATATAAAAATAGGAACTATGGTACTCAATCTTCATGCCTCTGGCATTTTGGAAGAGAGCAACACACAGCTGCATAGGTTGGTGAGCAATTCGACTCCGTGTTCGCGAAAACTCTTTGCTTGAATATTTTTTAGTATTGAAAGCAGCACTTAGTAGTAGTAGATTGCGGAGAAATGTGTTCGAATAAAATGACTATTGGATCCCTTGGCATAAAGTTTGCATTTACACATCAATGCAAAAATAGTTCAATGGGTCATGGTAGACTTGTTGAGTTTTTCCTATAGGAAATTCTTAGTAGCAGCCGAGACTACGCAATCTGACTGATAGGCGATAATAGGCTGGCCCCTCTGTTACGAAGTTATCAAAACTTACAAATGACATACGTATGTATGTTAGGTCGCCAATACCTGCGCTATTGTTGTTTTATTGATCGTCACCAAAACTATTTCAATGCTTTTCTATTATATTATAAGCTTTGTATGCTCAACCCCGAGCCACAGTCGTCTATCGTTCAATAGACGCATAACCGCTTTGTCATTTCACTTCAATATCAGATGACAAGCACTTTCTATAGCACAAAACACAATATGATTAAATAGTTTCCCTTGAGCTGAACCTTTATGTATAACTATTTCTCGTATGGCAACGGCTTTATATGCTTTAATTACTTCTTGAAAGTCACAGGTTATAGTTGCAAGGTCGTTTTTACGTCACTATGAAAGGACCATTATTTCATAGGCCACTACACTACCTGACTCGGGAAGTATATTTCTTTTAAGCAGAACATCTTAACATCAGTTAAGCAACCTTGTGTTGTATTTCTACGATGACTAGTGCTCCAAAAATGTCTCTAAGGAGATGGTGGCTCGACCCAATTACATATTTTTGATGGGCTATAGGCATCAGGCAAGCTGTATGCCTAATTGCCTTCTTTTTAGTCTAAAATAGCATTTTAGTAAAGGACAGCCTAGTTTGTAGTGATAGTGATAGTCCTAGACCGTTTGAGTATGGGACACATCGTGAGAAAGCCCACATGAAGTCACCATAGTGTTTTTAAGCGTGATCTTCCATAAGCCATTGGCAGTCTGCCAACCCGCAGAGAGCTAGTTGTGAGAAGAGGCCCGTGCCCAGATTTAGGCCAGTTTATTAAGTGGGTCAGCCCATTTAGTATAGTATATTATTATACTAATGAAGCTGTCTTAAAACAAAAAGAAATGCCTGGCGATTGTTTGATGTAATTTACAGTATATGTGATACGAATTTTCGGTATAACTTTATTATTAGCTTTATAGCAATTTGCATATTATCAGTACAATTAATGAGATTCGACTCCGATGCAAATCAGAATTGGTGTTTATTAAAATTTGGTGACTAATTTAGGCATGGGACAGCCGATCTTACTAACATCTAGACCGTGATATCAAAATAAAGCTTTTTCTTGTGATACCGTAAGATGAAACTACCCGCAAGGTTTGTTATACTACATAAGTAGTAAAACCGTAAAGCGAACTTTAATGTAAGCTATGAACGTCCCTAACACTAGAGGCATCATGTTGCCGACCCATCAGAAAAATCATTGCATAGCTAAGGTATCACACAATTACTACTGATCGAGAAAGCTCTGAGGCCCTACTCGCTACAAAAGCACAATACAATGTTATTTTACTGGTACTCTATGACTAAATAAAAAAATAAATAACACTACGGATACCAACCATCTATCTGCACGTGAGATATTATAGTGCACAAGTGTGTTCGCAAACACAAATGCCCTCTTTGTTCCCTAATTCTTTTCGATTCCCGTCACGACTAGAGAGAAATCAGGCGTAGGACTAACGTGTGCAACACCGCCAACTTTCTAACTCCGGGCTGCTATTGAGAAATTAAAATCAAAAATCAAATCAAAATCAAAATAAATTTATTCAAATTAGGTTACAAGGTAACACTTATGAATGTCAAAGTTACACGTAAATTTTTTTCTGTGAATTTACATTTACTGCCACTTTCAGCAAAGCAAGGGTGTAGGGCTCATGAGAAGAACGGGCAAGAAACTCATAGCCACTCTTTTTAATCGCCAAGTGTACAATAATATTTCGTTTACAAATCATAACTGTAAGGTGCTGCAACCATTTCTCCATGAACTACTACTCAACATACTCAAGCATTTGATAAAATTTTATGGTAGCCTCTAAAGCAGCAGTATGGTAAATAGGAGCATCCACTTACATGTACATAAATAATCAAGACAAGACATGATTGTCCGTAGTTTAATCTAATTCTTATTCTCTAATTCTTGGCAGAAAACCCAATTACTAACATTTTTGACCCGACTAGAGATTCCGACCCGAGAACTCACGCACAGCAGTGGCAATTACTACCAATACGCCACCGTGGCATATTTATAGGATAAAGATGGTACTTTTCCCATCACTATCATCCAACCTTAAATAACAACATTGTGACGTCATAATAATAAAATATACAATTTTGTGTATTTCCAGGTACAAGTCCAATAACATCACCAACGTTAGAGGTACACAACCACTCGACAGACTCCATAGACGTTGAAAAGAAAAAACGGGATAAAGACGAAATCATAGCAAAAGTAAGTACACAACTCACACATACACACAAACAGTCACACATATATTATATCATTAACTTGTTAATGTATGTAATGTGGAGTTTTGATGTGGATTTTCCAAATTTTCTTTGGTTGTATAGTTAGTTTTGGGTTCTTTATCATTAAAGTTAAATCATTACTTTCAATACCATATAGTAATCATATGAGAAGTATTCTTCTCAAGAAAATATTGAAGACATACAAGATTTAATATATTTTGGAATGTCACAATAAATATTTGAAATATCTAGAATAATTTTTCAAGGGCTTGTTTGTGAATGTCCAAATAATGTATATCTAGAAGATATCTTGACGTCTTTCTTATACTTAGTGAATATGACAACTAATGAGTAAATAACGTTAGGTGCGCCTCGCTACTATAAATACTTGATTTGAGTCGTAGTGAATGCAAGGCAAAGTAATATATTAAGCATATAGTAATTTATTTCGAAAGGTTCATAGGCGGGAATAAAAATGTTCCATTCCGTCACGGTTAAATGGAAAACTGTCCAAACACCTAAGCCGAATAGGAAAAATCCGATAGGCTATACCCGCAAATGAATGAATATTAGGTAGTCGGATAGTTATTACGCGACGAAACGAACGCAAAATGCACAGCAGTAATTCGGCTCAATCAAAAATGGCCTCGCTGAGTGCCTCTGTGTGTGTGTGCGTTACGTTACGGCGTCTTCTCTTCTCTATGACGCCGCGCAGTGGGTTGAAAGCCAAGTTTCATAGACATAGACGTCATACAATTTTTTATTTGTTTTCCTTGCTGGAGGACTGCTAATGCAATTTAGATATAGATGCTCCAATAATGTGAGTTATTTGCATCTCAGGTGACCGACGTGTAAATTATATTTTATAAAATAAATCTGTCTAAGAACAGAAAATTATTCTTATATTGGATTCGAGAGTTTGCCCTTGATATCGTTTTGTACGATTTATGTCTTTGTTTATGTAGGTAAGGCAGCAGAAGCATGCCTTAGACAATAGGTAATGTCCTGTACCACTTCTAAGGCCTTACGCACAATATATAATCAGAAAAAGAAAATAAATATAAACGTTTCACCTTTTCATTCAATGTCCATAGTGTGTGTAGGATATGCGTTATGTCTAAAAAATATAATTAGTACCAGACAGTATCAATATCAGGAGCAAACGCTCCCGATTGTATTGTCTTTCGTCTATACTTTTTATATTAAACTGGCCTGCATAGGTGTCCAGCAGGTAAACAAAAAATAAATAAGGTGTCTATGTCTATGAGATGTTATGCCCACTGTGCGCCGGGCGGCTTGTCTCAATTTGTAGCCAGTTTATAAGTTATAACAATTAATTTATCGTTCTTAATGGTTCATAAATGTCAATCGTAATTAGGTGAGACATCAGAATTTTATAGAACTCAAATGATGTCCACTAATTGAATCTATGATGATGGTACAAAATAAATGAGACCACATATTTTAGTTAAAACCATAAAATACATTAAATCGTGTACTCACTAGAACGTAAAATATTTTTGAAATTTATTTTCGATGAGATAGCCAATACAATCGTAAATCTTAACTGTAACTGAATGGCAACATTATGAGGCTCTATTATTTTACGGTTTCAAGCATGAGATAGTCGGTGCAGTTTGATCGTATATGAAATAACCAAAGCGGACTGCCTTCGATTGCTACGTAAAATAGAAACACATACATTTTTATACGCTTCTCAAAAAACGGATCAGGAAACTGATTCGTTAGATTCTCAGAGCGCAAATGCGTTGTAATTCAAAAGGCTAAAAACGACACACAAAAAGTAATTTTATCGGTACCTTTAAATAACGAATACCACTGTTAATCTTACATAAACTATTTTTGACTTTATAGGCGTATGATTTTAATAATTTAAAGATAATTAAAAAAACATTGTATTTGAACGTAATTTTAGTCTATAAAATAAATATGACATACGTACTAAATTGTGTTTAATCGCTTTACATCCATCCGCTTTGTGTACGACAGTAAGAGAAAAAGTAAGACGTCACAATTTATATCTGGTGGATAACATTTACTTGGACATTACAGGATAAGCTCTAAATTTCCTAGTATTGTAAGAGTTCATAAGTCTGCATGGCACGCTTCTACCGGCGTAAAGCTTTATATATATAATTAATCAATTGAGTCGCAGCGGCACACCGGTGGCCAGACACAATAGATTTTTAATTCTGTCATGTATTCTAAAACTGACAGATTAATCAATTCGAGTCGCACAAAACGTATGCAATGTGCAACTTTTTTGTCAGTTTAACGACATCGCTATGATTGTCGTTGGTGTATCCAAGACTATTATAAAAGGTCTACCTAAAATATCAGTTATAGGTTATTCAACAAATTAATTACCAAGAAAATAATTATCGTCATCGCTCTCTATAAAACCTTTGAACCTCTGAATTCGAATTGAGCGTATACGATGACTGCGAAAATATGAATGCTATGGCACCACATGCCTTTTTAAGTTAGTGTCTTTGTGTTCTTTAGTGCTATCCGATGCGTGCGATGCAGACATGTGACCGCTTACCCGTAGACTTTTTAGTGAAATGTATAAAATTTCTGTACTAATTACAAAATTGTTTTTTAAAGGTCTTTCCTTTCGAGGTATTTATATATTTCCTAGTTATTAGATTGTTTAATTACCTAAAGAACAATGTTATGTTTAGCATTATTGCTTTGACCTAGATAGTTCTAGGCCTTCTTGGTCAATTTCTAATTGCTGAAGTAACACTGTCTTGACTTAGCACGGAAGAAAACATTTGTCTAAACTTGAGAAAAGAGACATTATTATTGTTCGTTTAGACGAGATTGGTATCTTATCGTCCAATAGTAATGGACGAATTACAACTCTTTGTTTAGTCTTAAACCCGTGCTATGCCTGCAGGTTAATTAAAATAGTATAATATTCGCGTTCTCAAGCGACTGTGTAGTTTGACATGTACTAACATAGTAACTATAATAGGTTTCCTAGAAACCTAAAACAGCTGGCAAAAAGTGGGTATAATGAAACTAATTCAATTTAAACCACAATATGTAAAGTCTAGTATAAATTAACAATTCTAGTGATATAAGTCTAAGAAGAATACTTACAAGTAAAGCTTTGTCATATGATTGGTTCCTTGACATAGACGTCGGTCAATCCAGAGCTTTCACTCTAGAAGTTACAGAAATATGGTTTTCAATAATTATGCTTAGCGCCTTGATAAGTTATTGCTGACCTAAAAATATATGTATACCCACATATTCATCAAAATAAAGTTATGTATACATTTTCTGAATATACGATTGTTAAATTTTTTTAAGAAAGGCAGAAGGCAATAAATAAAGTAAAATTCTTTAAATCAGAATGCAATTCAAAACTAATTTTTGCAAAAGTTATGTAGTTTTTTATTACTTGGAATAATACACATAATTGGCAAAATGTGTGGCTTACCTTAGTATCGAGTATTCATGCGAAATGCTATGCTCTATTGTTAGTAGAAAAGTTTATATTTTTATAAATCAAAAGGCTAGATCTCTTAATCAATTATCTGGCCCCTAGAATCAGACACAATGACTTTTTCATCGTGTCTTGCTACCGGTACATTTATGAGTTATAATCATAATATCAGCCCTGTATATAGACCGTCACACTGCTGAGAAAGTTTTTCTTTTTTACTGTGTAAACGGTTAAGCTATAATCTATCCATGAGTTAGAACAACAACGATAAAAAATAGCACAGTACAGCCATCTGCACAAGATTGAGAACGCGAATACTCTTATCGTAAACGATAAGCACAAGAACCCAAAACCAATGTTATACTTGAGTTGAATTAAATGTTGTTATATTTGCAGCCGGTAAAACCCCTGCCGCTGCGCGCGGTCAACGCGAGCGCGGTCAGTAACAGCACGTGTAACGTTAGTTCCTTGCTCAATAACTCCGCAGCATCCACCAATAGGTCAGTCCACTGACGCTATCTCTTTATAACCACTCGAATAATAAGGCTCGCGCACGCCAGCTATTTTGTTCCTTTGATACTGTTGGAGACGAATTTTTTAATCACCAGATAATATCTTACAATCAAGGTTTTTGACCGATTTTTCTATAATAAATGTGTTGAAACGGCGAATTTGGTGATTGAAAAAGCCGCCCTTAATGCACTAATGCTCGGTGATTATGATAACGAATAGTTTGATTACGAATAGTAATAAGTGTAAGTCTATACTGCCATTATAAGGGGAAAAACGCAACTAAAGAATTTTTTGTATTTTATATAAAAATACTGGCAGATACGTCTTTTTTAAAGATTCCAAAGAAGTAACTTTCGAAAAAAATTTAGATACGTCCTTTTCTTTATGACGGCAGTATAGTGTTGCTACGTACAACATATAAAAAGTATACGTTGAAAAAGTTGTTATACTGTTTTCATCGTTCGTGATACCTAAGAGCCTTTATTGGAACTCTTGACGTCCATTTGTAGCTTTCGATTTTGATAGGATATTGACATTTTACCATTCGTAACTAAAACTATTCGTTTTTGAGCATAACGATGCGTCCGTATTACGCTATATTGTAAAATACGTTATAAATTCGTACGTTAAACGTAATTTAGAATAATTTGTTGTGGCCATACATCAATACAACGTAAATGTAGTTACAAAGTAAGACAGACGAGCTTTAGGATAGCGTAAATAATAGTACAAGCAATGCACAAAATCGTAGTTCTTTATCGATATAATGATCGTGGACAATACTTCCACCGTTTTCAGTGCCTTAAGTCTGTCTGAATATCACTATATAACAAAATAGCTGGTGTGTTGGGATCCTGTTCACATTTATTTGAGGACGATTTTGGTGGGGAATAGATGAAAATATTGTATTTAGTTTTGCATGTAGCGATTGTGTATTAGGCTCAAATATTTACAACTTGTATAATTAAACAACTGAAAATTGTAATAAGAACAAATAAAGTTCGCTTTAAAATAAATTTAGAATATTCTAACGTTATGCCACTTTCATATTCATGGCTTTAAGTTGAATGCTTATATAAATTGCGAGTATCACTTTGCGCATGAAATTACGAGCGCTTCTCGTAGTCAATTTAGATATCTATGAATGGCTCATGCCGAGTGAGACATTCATATTTATGTGAATTATTATAATATCGAAAGAAACACAAACGAATTCCACGAAGTCTAGAAATTTTGGTTTGCACTGAGCATAGTAAACAAAGTGATTAGAAATGAAAACACAAAGCAGGTCATTTCATATACATTAATATTTAAAATAGTGCTTTGTATGATATGAAATTCAACACTGTTATGCTTGGTAGTTTAATTTAAGGCTTACAGAGAGAAATTGTACCTATAAGTTATTATCTATATCACACAAATTTAGCATCTGCTTGTTTACAAAGATTCTACTTAGAATTTTGCTCGAGTATAGTTTACCGATTATTATAATTGTATCCAGCATCCTGAAAATCTAAATATTTAATATTATTGCATAAGTCCATTCCATATTCCACCATAAGATCTTCAAAATATGTATAATTATAGCGAAAAGCGGTTTACTATAGCTGTTTTATAGTATTATTTCATATATATGTATATATGTGTATGCTGTGAAATATACTGGATTTTATGAGCTCTTTATATTTAGCAATCACTTTTTATTTGTTTCTGCCAAGCGAATTATTGCCCATTAAAAACATCTGAAATAACGAAAATGAATATTCATGAATACTCAGTTATTTCAGTTGTGTGTTAATTACAATTTCATGCAATATATTATTTTTAACATGCAAACTATGTAAATCATGACGTTTTGTTGTAATTAAAGTATATTTACGCAAAATATTGTTGGAGTATTCCGCCATTAAAATCGTTCTCAACTCACGCAAAAGTATTTAATTTTGAATATCTTAATAGTCACACCGAATCGGCATAAATCAGTCTCAATATACTTTTTATCACCATTTTCATGCATGACTCGAAAATTCACAACTTTAACAATATGCTGATTTGACATTTCAATCCCTGAATCTTGTTTTTTTACTTTTCCTATGAACTAAGCTTGTAAGTTTACATTATTTCAAAACTGCCGCCTGTCAAGTACACTTGCCAGGTGAAAATATTGTTTTTCGCGGCAAAACCGCCCGCCCAATGACGTAAGGGTCGTTTGACAAATGGAACAGATTGCCCAGAAGTTGCATGCAAACGCTTGCATTACAAACCTGGCGCCCATCCGGTACATTGTAAACTTATAAGCTTATCGGTGAACGGTAGTTAGCGACATCTCTTCAAATTCCAATGAAATATCTAGCATTCGTTGACCAACAGATGAGCGTTGCATACAGTATTGATCTCTGCACCGGCGGGAACAAGACTTTACTAATTGTCAACAACGCGACGTGCATACTCATAACTTATACATGCTGTTATTGATTTTATGTGTATCCTATTTATAAAAAGATAGTGTAACGGACCTGTAGCTTTCGGAGCGACACATCTCGCGCGTGATAACGTTTTATCGCGTTTTGCATTCCCATGCATAATCTATTGCCAATTTGCGATCCTTATCCGTGTTTACTAACATTTCTAGCTTTCAAATATCGTTTCGGTCATATGTTTTTGATCTTATCAAGTTGTTGCGTAGACATTTCGCGTGGCACTTTCTTTTCCTGTTAAGATTTTTGATTAAGTTTTGCAACTCCGTGTTGTTAATTTAATACAATGTTGCTTTTTTCTCTTATCAATTGCTAAAGCAACAAGTTGGTTAAACATATTCTTGAAAATTTACATATTTGGGTCAAGGTCGTCGGGAGCTTTTGTTATGGACATGTAGCTTTCGTGTTTTATTGTGTTTGGGATTTGAAGAGATGTTGCTAGTGGGCCTGTAGGCGGTGCGAAGGGTATTGTTGTGAGTGCGTGAGTGAAGTTTTTATTATGTGCAGTATAAACAACACGGGGGTATCGGGCGCGTCGACGCCGAGCAAGCAGCCGCCGCCGCCTAGTCCGCCGCACCACCACATCAGACAACCAAACAGTACTGGTGAGTTCATTTGTTTTTATGTATTCTATATTTAAATCTATTTTATTTATTCTATATTTAAATTAAATTTGCTTTTATTTCTTTGAGGTCGTTAAAGGATATAACTCGATATTGTTTTTTTATTTATGGTGTTTGCGAATTTATTTATCTTGTTTAAAATATGTTATATCATGTAAAGCTTTGTGTAACAACAGACGTTTCCTGATATTGCTTATATTTTGCGGGATTAATATTGATTTGAAAACTTTAAAGTTTATAGGTAGTTATTAATTTAATTCTTCTGTCGTCATATAACTGAACCTGAAGATTAAATTTAACGCGATAAGCTGAACAAAATCTAAAAATATTATTTCGCTAATGTATAACGGGTGATGGAAATTTCGAAATATGAGGGTGGGCAGCAAACAAATGCGCTGTTGTAGCAAGCGTCTATATGCTACGGTAACCGCTTACCATCAAAGGCTTACATTGTTTACCACCTTACTGAAATAAAAGAAAACATAAAATAAAATCTATTTACACAAAATATAGTATAGCATGAATATTTTAAAAGATATTTACAAAATGTTTTCGAAAAACTGAAACAATGACGAAAAGAACGTCCTGACACTGCACAACTATCTATTTGCGTATGACATATTGTTTTTTTCCCGTGTGGGGATCGAACCCCCAAACATTCGGCGCACTGGCGAGGTGACCACTTCAAACACGACAGTATCCGTGTACTCAAATCATAAGTTCGTACACACAGCGACTCATCAACCTAGACTGTTTTTTGGACTTTGAACTATTAGAAGTTGAACGCTGCGAATCGTGCCAGAGAGTACGTTATATTTTTGTTATTTTGTCTCATTCATGCTGAACGGGCCGCGGGCGTCGCCGCACGCGCTGGTGCACCGTGACGGATGTACACTGTCTCTTTTCGACAATTCTCCATTTTGTATATAGCTTAGTTATGCGTATATAGAGTGTCTAACTTGAGGTGTAGCCGTGTGTACATACATTTAAAAAAATATGAAACTGGTTTTCGTATCTCCGATCGTGTAATCTAGCTAGCGACATTGCGTGAATCAATAACCTGAAGGAAAAACAGAGGCGTTCTGAATAGTCTTAATTTATTAAAAGTGCATTTATTTTAAGGATTTTTAGAACTGCTGTGCATGTTAATAGTCTATAGCGAACATTACACATACATGCACATAAGCTAACTTCCGCTTTATATTGCGCTGTGTCGCTTAACATAGGTATAAACAATGGATACAAATAAGCAACAACACGTGGCGTGTCGGGGATTGCTGATATTTTTTATTTTTGTATTACGAGATTTTCGCTTGCGTAAATGTAGATTTTTCAATAAACTTATGTCTTTTGGGCCTCCTTTAACTGCCTCCGTGGTGCAGCTGTAGTGAATGCGACTGCTGTGCATGAGGTCTTGGGTTCGAATCCCGGGTCGCGCTAACTAAAAGTTATTGGGTTTTCCAGTTAAGAAATCTCAATAGCAGCCGGTTTAGGAAGGAGTTAGGATGTTGGCGGTGTAAGACACCCCCGTGCCTCAGAAAGCACGTAAAGCCGTTGGTCCTGCGCCTGATCTATCTCCGGTCGTGTCGGATTACCATCCCATCGGATCATGAGAGTTAGGGAACAGAGAGTGCACTTGTATTTGCGCACACACTTGTGCACTATAATATCTCCTGCGTAGTTGGCCGGTCTCTGTTAAGACTGGCCGCCGTGGCCGAAATTCGCTCTGGAGGATATTATTATTATCTTTTGGGCACAAAACTTTTTTTTTATGGAGCGTACTCTATGTGCTTTTATGTACTCCTGACAAAGTCTACGCAAAATTTCATGACGATCGGTTCATTATTTAAGGCGAGACAACGTAACAAACAAACTCACATTTACAATTATAATATTAGTAAGGATTAAAAAACAAGAATATAAATCAGGTTTTAAATATTTACGTTTAATATTTGTAACTGAGTCAGATATAATACACACATACATAGTTTCATGCTTATGTCCTCGAAGGGGTAGTCATAAGTGTAATAGCCCTATATTTCGCCAGCTTTGGGTTTAGTTCTCACGTAATATAGGGCGAACCTATGGCCGTCTACCTAAAAATCTGGAAACCCAAGAATACTTTGACCGGCACGGGAATTGACCGCGAGACCTCATGCTCTGTCGCATTAATTATTGTTACGTCGATGAGGCAATTCGTGAAATTATGTACAAGACAGTTTAATTCACAAATCGTGCAATGTTAGATATTGAAATTGTCTAATACGACGAAGTCAGGTAAAACCTTCAGATCCAACTAATACTACCACTTAGTAAAATCAATATGAGGTGTAACTGACACCCCGTATTGATTTCCCTTCATTTAATAATTTGACTGGCCGAAGCATTAGTCTATTGAGAATTCTGAAATCTAGGTTACCGATATACGGGTGTAAGTCGAATTTAAATTCAAATCGTGCATTTTTTTTATCCTTTATAAGTAATAAATATATTTGTTAAAAATATACGTTTAATAAGCAAATTAAAGTATAAAAGAGTTTCTCTGTTTGGAAATGCCGTATACGAAAACGGTTTAAAATTTCTTCTTATTATTATATTCTTCTTTCTTCTATTGCCAATTCAAGAAATTTTAAACCGAGATTTTATTATTAACTACTTAGTTAATAATAAATTCTCCTGTATTGAAAAAGCAACAATACAGGACAAAATAATTTTGTTTTCCATGTTACTGTGCTTTAATATATTTTTATATGGTGTTGTCTGTTGTGTTGTTTGAACTGATTTTAACAGTTCTTAAAGATTTAACACAATACAAAAGGGTACGGAGGGCAAGGAAGGATTGTATTTACGCGATTTAGGAACACATCTGTACATTTTGTTTGGCTTGACCTTAAACAATGAAGCATGCTTAGGTCGCAACAACAAAATATTTGTTTAGTGATTATGATTTTACTATAATCCGTAATATTCGCTATCACACTCTAAATCTAGCACTATAACAAATATATACTACCGTATTTCCTTCATTGAGCGATAACAAAATCACAACACTAGGCATAATTAAAAACATTATCATCATTACCGATAACGTACAACGCATTGTTTACAAAATAAACGAAACTATCTACCGAATGAATGGAACACGCTGACACACTAACTCATTACTAAAGCGATTTATCGTACACTGGCATTTGGCCAATATTCGTAAAATTTCCCTAAAATTGGCGCGCAGCCAACACGATGACATGGCTCGCGACTCAGTCACTAGGCTGTATTCGCCGAGACCTGTGCCTAACTTTAGAAATTATTAAGAAAATCCTTAATAAACAATGGTTTCCCGCGCAAATGTAGGATAAATATGGACGATGGTAACGATATTGTTGTCGAGTGTGTTTGTGTGCATGTATTCTTACAAAACAAATGTGTTGGAGTGATTGAAATAATCCCGGTATGTTGTGAACTGCGTAGTTTGGTGTTTTGTGTGGTTTCCGTGAAGTTCAATGTCGATTATGTAATTATTATGATTTGGTGTGCTGTGACTTGACGAAATCTGTAACGTAACTTCATGGTGGTAGCCTTTGCGAGGTGAGCAAAGACCTTAGGTTTTTGCCAATGTTTTTAGGTTATAACGACTGCTTTGTATAGACGCACTGTCATACATAGTACTGACAACAAACAATGTATAGAACATTCATATTATTAACTTTTAATATTTTTGGATATATAAGATCAATAATATTCCATTGGTGTTCATAAAATCTTACCATAGATGAGTCGTGATAATTTTAACACAATTTGCGCCAATATAGTTTGGCATCGCGTAGCTAATAATTCCTCATTGGCAGGTTTACTAATTCTAACGTTCATATTTCTATTGTACCTATTATAATCTTCATTTACTTTTTTTTACAATGTTGTATTGACGTCGTGTTTTATACCAGCATTATAAAATTACTAACCAGCTAACTTTTGTTTACTTCTATGGCACTGTAGTACCTATTTCAAAAGTGACAGAACATTAGATTTTTATTTGTATTATGCTGTATATGGGTAATACTCGAGTTTATTCATTTTTTAGACATATATTTCTTTTTGTCTTTCATTTACACAGATGTATGATACTGCTCGGCAATAAATATATAAATATAATATCTAAAAAGATTTTTGATGGTCTCATCAATGTTGTTAGGTGTCATTAACACTTAGGATTTGCCCTACCACCTCCAGATAGCATTTATCTATAAGATAAAAGTCTCGCCATCTCTCTTCTTTAACCTAACATGAGTGACACAGCATGCGATTTGTCTTTCGGATAATTTTTACTTGTTAGTTGTAGGAGTGGCCATTAGTCTATTTGACTTATCAGTAAGGACGACAAATTTCCGTATCAGCTTAACCTTTAAATAGGAGAAAGGTAGGCTAGAAATAGGATTTTGGTCAAATGAGTGTGGCCGGCCATTGGGAAATATCTTTATCTCTAAAGAAAATTGCAGCCTAACAATCTTGTGTTGTGTTCCTAAAGACGAAAGGGTCTCCAAGCAGGAGGCGTTGTGTTGTTAGCTTTGTTTATTGTGTTACACAGCAGATGGACTTATTTTTAAAGGGTCTTCAACGAGCAAGTGATGCTGTTGCAATGTGAAAGCTTGCAACAGCAGATATATCACTAGGCTACGATGTCGTGATACGATAAAGAGATGTCACAAGGCAAGCCGTAGGCATGTTTGCCACCTTGGTCATCTAATAAAAAAAGGCTGAGATGGCAGAAAAGTACCTATATGGTTTGTTTTGTTTTATGTTAATTAATATAGTTTAGGATTTAGGAGGTAACGCAGTAGTACCAGAAATCGAACTTATAAAAAAAATGCGGGGCAGTCTTTGGGGACTGCCGATAGAAGTGAAAACTAAGTTACTAGCGTGCGGTGACGATGACGCGAGTTTCACGCTTTTTGTTCACTCAAAAAGTACACATATATACACAGTATACATATAGCTCATGGAAAGCGTTCGGTAACGATGACGCGGGTTCCATGATTTGTGATTATCCAAAAAGTGCTCAACGCGCCTAAAGAAGTTTTCACTTCTAACTGTGTCGCTCGAGTATGCTCCCTGCAGAAGTAAAAGACCCTTGATCCCACTGCTAACTGCTGCGTTTAGTAAGTTGAAATTCTACAATGAATAAAAAATTGTCTGCATCTCAAGTGATTGTTCCTGGTCTAGTTGTATTTGTGTCCTTTGTTTGAATGTTTGTTAAGTCCTCCACGAAACTAGATAAATAGGAAAGACGTGCCTTTAAAAAAGTATAGATTAAGCTCTGGGAACTCATTCACGGTAACACAACACAAGTCTGCAATTTTGTGTTATTGTTTTGATGCCATTCATAAAATATATGTGTGAATCATCAACATTCAAGGAGTATCCTTTTCGAATATAAATAAATTATGTATCTTCATAATTTGTCATCGCCTCGTGCTGATTACGTCATCGCGTAGTACACTATCAATGAGTGAGTCACTACACCCGCGTTCATTAATTACCTACTACCAATACTGTTTGTTTACAAACATTATCATGTAATTTATTCAGCATTGTTTTTGTTTCACTTTTATAGCAAACTTATATATATTTGCATTTTTTGGTACATTTGTACAACTAAACCTACGGTCCACCTCTAGTATATGGATTCTTGTAACACCAATAGAGAATCCGCGTGGCCAATTCTTCGTTGCGATGCTGACAGAGCAAGGGACGAAAATTATACGTGTTCTTTAAGTAGAAGAGCGCGTCTGAGTTTACGAACTACACTCAATGCAGCAGAATAGAATGGAGGTAGACGGACATCTCCAGTTCTAATAAAATCCAAGGTTTAAAGCACAGGTTTCCAGACTATTTTTAGCTGGTTCCGGTAGACCCTCTGCAGCTACATATCTACCATATTGCTTAAACAAAATAAAAAAAATTGGTCAAATCTGTACAGGCTGACCTTTTCTTCATATAATTTTTGTGGACTACCGCTTATGAATTGTGAACCTCTATTTTTTGTCACGCCTACGTAGACCCCCGTCGAGTCTCCCGTGGACCCCTGGGGGTGCACCTGGACCACTTTGGGAACTACTGATTTAAAGCAAAGACGTTGTTGTCCACTGTCTGATTTAACACTTACAAAACTTCATAGTACTAGATTCCGATTAACATTCATAGTCTTCATACACTTTAGTTCACCTCAATAATCACTGTAAACCTCGCTGGAGACGTTGATAGAAAACCTATAGTTAGACATCATTAAAAACGACACAACTTTCATCGCAATCAGACATTTTTTTTTTATGTGGGTACTTACTAAAAGAATTCATTATTTGCGCCATGACCTCTCAGAATGTTATACGGTTAAAATCCACGTGGCGTCTACATTTAAACATTGTAGTACTACAATGAGTCACGGCAAGCGTGTATTAATAAATTGCAAGCTACCAGTGTTTGTAAACATGCCGCGGCTTGTAGCGTGATTGTACTCGATAAGCTACGCTAAATATTCAAACAATGGTTTAAAGTCATCTGATAATTTGATTTACACGGATGGCGTAGATGTTTAAGTGGTCGCCTCGCCACTGCCACTGCGCTGAGTGTTATGGGTTCGAACCTCACACGGGACAAAAATTTAAGTGATCCACAAATGGTTGTTCCGGCTCTGGGTGTTTTTGTGTCCGTTGTTTCAATGTTCGTAACGTTCCCCGCGATATAGGAATTATTCCTAGTGCGAGAGTTGCCTTTTGAAAAAGACGAGAAGGAAAATTAATTTTGCACCTCTTCCCCACGTATCCTTAAACGCAGATCTACGCGAAACATAACGCTTATATTGTGGTGCAGCGCTAGTATATGCGACTTGTGACTTGACCACTGACTTGTGGAGCAGGTCTCGGATTGCAAACCTGGGTCGGATGTTATATAGATTGTCAAAAAAATTTAAGTAGGAGTACGGAGTCTGGAACTTTACCCGGGAAACGGCAATAAGCTTACCTCCATTGGAGTCAAAAATATTATAGCTGTTGAATTATGGATGTATGTTCTGAGTCTGGGTGTTCTTTGCGTCCGTTGTTTTAAATGTAAGGTCCCTCGCGACACAGAAATTATTCCTACTGCCGGAATGGCCTTTTTAAAATAGACAAGAATGAAAATGTATATTACATCGTTAATCTATATATATCTAATAAATCGTGGGGTTTAACGATCCTGGAAACAGACTACACGACACATAAACTTTGTACTGTGGCGCAGCGCTAGTAAATGCGATTGTTGTGGATCAGGTCTCGGGTTCGAAACTCGGGTCGGGTGTTATAGGATTTGTCAACAAACTTTAAGTAGCAGTACTGTCTGGAAGCCTAAACGGGAAACGACAATAAGCTTACCGCCTGCACGGAGTCTAAAATATTATAGCTGTTGAAGTATGGATGTGTGATATACCTACCTCTTCAGGGAATAAGCGTGTGACGATGGATGTAATCCATGTATTCAGAAGTTATAAAGAAAAGAAAAGACAGTCTTAATGGCTATATTAGGGAAAAACCCAAGCCTAAATTTTAATTTGACTTTGTTTTGTTATGTTCGCTAATAGTGCTATACCATATTGTTACTAATTGTTTGTTATGTTCTTGAATTTGTACGCCTTCTTGAGAAAGTATATTTAAGTTAGGTATTGTTACTGCCTACATATGACGTGATTAATCCGACTGCACCGATGGCGCAGTAGTTTAAGTGGTCACGTCGCGGTTTCCAGTGCACAGAATATTTTGAGTTCAAATCCCAAAAGGAGACAAAAATATTGTTCATCCTGATCTGGGATTTCTGTGTGTGTCCACTATTTATAGGTTTATAAAGTGTTAGCGATAAATAATAACTAGTGCGGCTGTCGTATTTTTAATGTATTATATGCACTAACGTCTATCTATCACTATCGTATTTTGCATATTCTTTTATTAAATTGTATTTTTCGTGTTTGATTGCAGAAGTAGTGGAAAATGGTCCGGTGTCGACTACCCCCGCGCACACGGCAACGCATCTACCGCCCGCGCCAGCGCAACCGCCTCCAGTCAGTTTACATTTCTATATTACTTATTATTACTACACAAGTATAAATGCTACTTTAATCAAAAATATTGGACTACCTTCTTAGAAATTACAGGTAAAAATTATACTTGCCTCAAAAATATCAGACTACCTTTTTATAATTTTCAAGTAAAATCCTACTTAACCCAAAAATATTTAACTACCTTTTATATTTACTAGTGAAGATATATAACTCTTATTGTATACAATGAAGGAGTGTTATTTATCAATGTTATATTGTATCGAAGTTAGCGTTCCTTGTCGAAATTCTATTGTAATAAAATTATTGAAACGTGAGGAATATTTTGTGGTCGAAGCGGAATATTGCAAGTTGCAATACGCTTGAGTCCCACGTCGCGGCTGTCTGTATTCAGAGGAGTTCGGTGGGCAATCCGAGGGTGTGTGGCGAGTTCCTCCATTGTCTACCTTCCCTATAATTTTATTCATCGTTGATTATATCTAAGCTTTCCATATCATAAGTTCCTTTGTGTAACGAACAACTGATAAAAACAACGAGGGCCAACCACTATGTTTTATCAGAATATCTTAGAGTAGACAATAAGTTGAGAAAGTATTTGACTTAGACTTGAGAAATATAATGTAGACTTCATAAAGTCCCTGTTATAAAATATATAAAATAATAATATAAAACATTTATCGTACAGACGTCAAAAAGTTCGTCTGTCCCCCTCGGGTCTTCAACGAGTGCGAGCGAAACGGCGGCGTCGCCGCTCACCGTCAACGGGCCCAGCCAACCGCCGCCGCATCACACGCCACAACATGTCGCCAACAAGTATGTATATCAATACTAACTTATATTATCTATTTATTTAAAACAACTGTAAATTTTTCATTTAGAGGGCTACCCAGATTGTAAGTTTGACCAGTTACAAGTGATACGAGTTGCAAAAGCAACTGGATACCTCAGGTTGAAATGAAATGATGAATGAATGATGAAAAATCGCTTAGTATCGGGTGAGTCTAGCTCATCTACCAAATGCACCGATATCCCTTATCTATAATTTTGTATTCCTCGGTAACAGTACTTTTTAGATGGAAAATTTCCTATGACGTATTCTATATTTCATGATTATCGATCGAGTAGTTAAATCTTGAAATCTTAGCAAACTCACATTCGCATTTACAATATTAGTTAGGATGGTCGGTATAAGACTACCGTATACTGATGAGTACCTATACAATAAGAATGTAATAAGAGTGATAGAAGTAATACAGTTACTCAGAGCAGAAACAAAGCGTGGTTTTTACATATCCTTCGGGAAGCAAATGTTACCATAACTTAAGTCTATGTAAGCATGCTATGTGCTTGCCACTCCTCGTAACTAAATAGAAATTTGGATATAAAATGTTAGACTATAAAATATTTGTACTAAATGCATGACAGATTTGTTTTAACATGCATCAAGTTTATCTGGAATAGGGATGTAAAATATATTTGTTATATTTGTAATTTAAGAACAACATTGATTTATGTATATCTCGGCCCTACTGCTAATGCATTGCCTTATTATATGTATCTATTATGTGACCCTTATTCCAATGTTAGCAAACTACCTGCGATGAAGTCCTAAAATGTGAAAAAAAAAAATATTTACACATCTGAGGTTACTTTCTTTTAAGTAATTGTAGTTAAATTATCATTCCTAAGACTTTTTTGCTATATCTGTTACGTAACCACTAACGTATATAAAGCATTTTGGTTGTAGGTAATTCAATAAACGACATTTATCATACATAATTGTTAAACGAAAACGGGTATCCAATTACACCTGTAGTATTCAAACTGCAATCATTCGGTTCAGACATGTATTTTCTCAAAAAAGCGCAATACTGTTTACGTAGATAATGAGAAAATGTAATAACATATTATAATAAATTAAGTGTCTCTGTGATCGCAATACACTATACAACAATATAAAACTAAAAATATGAAGATGATTTTATTGGTGTTAGTAATTTTCCCTAATGTAATCTTCTAAACTCATTTGAAATTTAAACAAACTATCACTTTTGGTAATTTCATCAGGTATTTCATTATAAAGTTTTACACCTTCATATACTAGCTGACCCGCGCAACTTCGTCTGCTTCACATAAGAGACTTTTCCCACATTTTTATCGATGCTCCGCTTCTATTGGCCGTAGCGTGATGTTATATAGCCTATAGCCTTTCTCGATAAGTGGGCTATCCAACACAAAAAAAAACCATTCGTACCAGTAATTCCTGAGATTAGCGCGTTAAACCAAACAAATTTGACAAACCAAAGATTCTCGCTAAAGAACACCGATTCCTACCACTGATGCTTCGCGCTTGAAATCAAAAAACATCCCGATTTCAATAGAGAAGATGGTTGGAATGTACCACCAGCTTGGGATCCAGTACTTCAAATAGTCAAACCCAAGAATAAAACAAACCACAGCTAGACTTCATGATACTTTGAGCTCATTCTGCGTAAATAGAAACACCAATAATTAAATTATGTTCGGGTACTTTGAAATAACTACACTGGAACATTGAGACAACTACCATCTTAGTCTCCCCGTGACCATGGCTGCTGAAAAGCATCCGAAACGTCGGGGAAAGTGTAAACCAAAAATAAATAGATTTAATAATTTTATTAGCTTATGAATTAGTAAAATAAAATCAGTAGTAGGTAGTGTAATATTTTCAAAATTTTGTAATACAGTGCTAAATAAACAACGCGATAAAATCCGTATATAGTAGTTTAATTTCAATGAATAAAATTCGCGTAAACAGAAGACAATATTATGTAAACTCTTCAACTTTATAATATTAGTATCGATTTGTCTTACGTTAGTCGTTAGTCAATTGAAGTCAATTCACATTCGAATGATAGAACTTTGGCATAAATCGATATAGCCCGCTGTTTAGTTAGCTTATGAAGTTAGGACCTAGTGCCACAGTTATAGCGGAACTGGGTTTCTAGGTCACCGGGTGAAGGCTACCTTTGTTCGAGAGAAAGTGTATGTTGTGTACTATTTTGGATACTGCTACTTGAATTCATATCTCCGCCTAATGTCGAGGTCATGGATTCGATCGCCATCGATTAGACTACTAATGTAAAACCACTACTTACAAAAGTTTTAAATGAACCATTTATTGTTTACCAAGATAATAGTTTCTTATTTTTTTATAGGCAGAACATGCCGAGATGGATTCAAAATCACAATATGCCGCTTTTTGCATGAGTTTATTAAAAGACGATACATGATCAGATTTTATAGTTTATTTTTTAATTGGCTTCTACATTATTTGGCTATTTATCACATTACTCACAGAGAGATTGATAGTCTCTAGATCAATAGAAGAATGCAGGAGTTACCGATACTCAACAATTACACTGGATTGTTTATTTTTCTCTTTTTAATTATATTTATTTGTGCGATGACGAGGCGCTCTAGTATAAAATTACGTTTACGTTCACTGGTTTTGTCTGCCGGTGACCCGGCATTTGGCGATTTTATACCAGTACATGTAACAGCTTTCTTATTTACCGTTACAATTTGCTACCGAATGAACAGGTAGTCAAAATGTGAGTAACATACGACATGCACAGATTAGCGTAGCTAACGTCTTTTCTATAGATTAATTTCAATTGTATCAGATAAAGATTTTGACAGCGGCTTCGCTTGCATAAATGTTGGTTAGGTTAGTAAAAGTACTTTTTCTGGATAAAAGGTACCCCATGTCCTTTCATAACCGATCATCATGAAATTAAGTGTACACATGGTGCCTGACAACGTGTATGCGAAATTTCATGATGATCGGTGATGAAAGGACGTTGGATACCTTTCATCCATTTAGTAGTTAAGGCGGGAAAGCGTAACAAACAGTCACACTCGCATTTATAATATTAGTAAGTATTGTCACGTTATACATGTTTGTTTCCAGTGGTCGAGTGAGTGAATCATCGAGTACAGCGACGCTGAGCGCGAGTAGCGGCGTGGCGTCGGGCGGCGGCACCGCGTCGCTCAAGAGCATGGCGCAGGAGGCCGTGCAGCGCGCGGGGCTCGACAACATACACCCACAGGTATAACCTACTTACTGCCTATTACAAAGAAAGAATCGCCGATTTCAGCATGGCCGGCTTGACCGGGGAAAGACCACCCTCTCACGGAATATCGACTTGAAATAGCAGTATTTCTACTGTTGTGTTTCGTTCGGTGAGTAAGACTGCCGGAGGCCCAATCAACCTCTTTTCCCCTTCCCGCTCTTTCTGCTTCCCACTTCCTTTTTCTCTTGTTCCTTTCCTAAAGGATCGCCAACGCGTAAGTGATGCCTCTGGCGTTGCAGGCGTCCATAGGCTACGGTGACCACTTGTCATCAGGTGGGCCGCTGTATGCTTGTTTGCCATCTTAGTTAGACAAGTGTTATCCGCACTTAAGCCCACAATTGGGCTATTGTGCGTAAATGACCGTTTATTAGTTTCTGGACTGTTTAGTAGTTTCGCCCGTTGGTTGCTCACGCTTTTGCAATATAGCAGCACGGGAGCCGGTGTCTCCTCGGTCTCCAAGCAGCCTCTACATAAGGGGCTGTAAGTGATGCCGATGTTGGATAGGTGTTTGTTGAGTAAGCCTGTTATTATACCCACTAGATGTCGCAGATTTTTCCTTGAAGAACGTAGCAGTTTGCGTGAGAGATATATGTCTAAGGATGGAAGGGCTTCCTCTGTTTGTCTACATTCCCTTGTTTCTGCCCACTTTATTTCGTGTATTTTCGTGGTTCTGTCACATAACCATGTTTTGAGTTGGCAGAAGGGTATCGGGACAATTGGTTCGGGTCTTACCATTTTAATGCACGATTCTCTTTTTGCCAGTTGGTCTGTAGCGTCATTGCCAGAAGAGTTGCTGTGGCCGCATATCCACTGCAACGTTACTCGATTTTTTGTTGCAATCCTTTGCAGCTCAAGATGACACTCCAGTATGAGTC
The DNA here is from genome assembly GCA_963675205.1 of Catocala nupta. Taxonomy (NCBI): domain Eukaryota; kingdom Metazoa; phylum Arthropoda; class Insecta; order Lepidoptera; family Erebidae; genus Catocala; species Catocala nupta. Next base: position 29,542,584 of record OY776082.1, read on the forward strand.
CACTGTTAAAGCAGTTGTTTCTCAGAGCTTGTAGTACCGCGGCACTATCCGAGATAATGCGTATCGACTTATCGCTTATACCCCTTGAGGTAACCGCTGTTGCGGACCGGGTGATCCCAACACATTCTGCCTGGAAGATAATGTTGAGGATTCCCAGGGTTGTTGAGTAATTGATGTTTAGGTCGTGGGAGAAGACTCCGACTCCTGTTCCTGATTTTGTTTTGGATCCAGACGTGTATATTCTCACTTCATGTATACCAGAGCTATCTTTAAATTCTTCATGAAGTTGGATTTTTTGTCGAAAACAAAAGTTTTTGGGATGATATCAAATGTCGCTGCTATCATTGGAATTTCGTTGTATACTATAACTCCTTTAGGCGTGCATGAGTTATCCTATTGTCCCGTTTCCAGAGCCCTACATTTTCAAGCCGTCTGGCAGCTGTGACTGCTTCCTGCTGTATGATGAGGTGTAGGGGTGAGGTTTAGTATGGCCTCCAATGCTGCCGTGGGGGTCTTTTCTTATACAGCCTGTCGTCGCCAGACAGGCGAGTCGTTGTAGGCTTTGTAGTTTGTGTATAATTGTGCTTTGAAGAGTGCGGAGCCACCAAACTGGCGCCATATGTTATCATATTATAGCCGTGTAGAACCATAAGGTTATAGATGGTTAGAGGCCCCATTTTCTGCCTATTAATCTTCTGCATTGCCAGAATGTTGTGCATGCTTTGATTATTTTCGTGTTAAGGTGCTTACTCCAGTTGAGCTTTTGGTCTAGTACTAAGCCCAGATACTTGACTTCTTGCGATAGGCCAAGTTCCGTTCCAAATAATTTTGGCATGTTAGTTAACTAAGTTTTCTCTTTCTGTATGAACAGTACCAGTTCTGTCTTAGTCGAGTTCACCGTCAGTTCATGATGGTTGCACCATTGTTCCATGATTCTGAGGGCTGATTGCATGCGATTACAGATTATGTTTTCTGAGTCGCCTTTGATCAGAATGGTTATGTCGTCCACATAGCCAACCGTGTAGTAGCATCTGATATTAAGGCGTTCTAACAGGTCATCTACCACGATGTTCCATAGCAGCGGCGAGAGCACTCCTCCTTGGGGACAGCCCTTCGCTACTATGCTCTCGTGGTAGAATTCACCGTGAATTGTATGGCCCGCATCTTTAGAAGTTGATCGATCCAGCCACTAGTGGTTCTATCAACTCCAAACATGCTGAGTGACAGACTGATGCTGATGAATTTTGTCTTATTAAAATCTTCTTCTATATCAATGAAGGCCTCATTAATTTGTCAGATAGTGCTATTTCTATTGTTCCTACAACAGAGTGCAGCGCTGATTCCGTTGATCTGCTTTGCCTGTAGGCGTGTTACTGGCGGTGTAGTGGCTTGAGTCTTAGAGTACCTTCCCTTAGATACCGATCAGTTAGTCTCTTTAGAGTCTTCAGCAAGAAAGAGGTTAGGCTGATCGGTCTGTATGATTTCGCCTGTGTGTAGCCTGACTTACCCGGTTTGGGTAGGAAGATTAATTTGATTTCCCTCGACTGGCGAGGTATGTAGTTATGCGCTATTGATACTCTGTATATGTTAAGCAGGTGTGGCACAACTGTTGTTTGTCCCTATTTCAAAAGAGCTGGGTATATCTCGTCCAGGCACGCAGATTTGAAGGACTGGAAGCTATCTATCGCCCACGATATTTGGTCAGCAGTGACCATGGATTTGGCCACTGTCCAGTCAAACTGGGTTGTTTGATTATAAGGCGTGTCTTCCCAGCTTGGGTTTACCGTCACTTCGCACCCAGGGAAGTGTGTTTCGAGTAGTACCTGACTTATTCCATTGTCTGAAATTGCATAGGTTCTTAGGCATCTTGTTTTCTAATGTCGCCTAGGGTTCTGTTGTTATCTTGCGATAGGACCTTTTCCACCCTGGCTGCTTCATTAGTGTTGTTAATGTTGCTACAGAAACGCCGCCAAGATTCCCCTCAGTGGTATCTTATGCGCTTCTTGTAGTGGTATTATTGAGCTTGTTTGTAACGCTTCCAGTCTTCATCAATCCTTGTGTTTTTAGCTCGGTTAAACAATTTCCTCAGATTGTGTCTAAATTTCTCCAGCTCTGGTCCCGCCATCATTGGGACTTACCTGCCACTGGTGGTTGTGTGGGGAGACAGGCTTGTTGGTAAATATGTTAGTGTTGTGTCGGCCTCGATGGCGTAGTGGCTAGTGTAACCGACTGCCACGCCTGAGGTCGCGGGTTCGATTCCCGCACAAGACAAATATTTGTGTGCATGAACATGGATGTTTGTCTTGGTCTGGGTGTTTCTATGTATAATATGTATGTATTTACAAAAAAAAAAAAGTATATATGTATGTTTATCCATTGTCTAGTACCCATAGTACAAGCTCTGCTTAGTTTGGACTAGATAGTGTTGTGTGTATGTGGTAGAATATTATTATTATTATTGTCAGTGCTAGTAGACATGTCTTTAAAACATATTTTATCTACCTCATGTTGGAGAAGGCTCCTGTACCTTGCTACGTCTGTCTAGCGGGGGTTGCGTTTAGGCAGTTGGTCCGTCTCTGGCACTTTTATAGTATAGCAGATACGCCTGGTATCTGCAAAGGAAGATTCGGCTGAAACGTGCTAGTTTAACACTAGTTCTGCCGCACCATCCGATGCAGGGGTGATATCTACTATAATTTGGTGGTCTCGCAGCCATTGTTCATTATAGATAGGTTAGTCGAGAAAATATATTCTTTTAAGAACTCACGTCTTTTGTTCGGTGTGTGGCTTCCCCACAGTGGATGGTGAGCGTTTGTGTCGGCTGAGATGATAAAGTGTCAGCCGTGGTATTCACAGTGTTGTACCAGTTCGACCAGCCCCTTAGATGGGATTTCCTCATCGCCGGGCATGTAGACTGAAGCTAGTACTAACGTTTGGTTCTTAGGCCCTGTTTGGAGTCCTACCGCGGTAAGTTCTCTAGAACAGAAGTTTGTTAATAGCAAGAGTTGATATTGATCTAGGGATATAGATGCAAGTTCTTGGCTTGTGAACCGAAATATTGTGCATCAACTTACCCTCGATACTTTTCAGACCGCATATTGTCGCCTCTGATCCACGGCTCCTGGATTCAGGGCTATGGTCCTTTGTCAACCTCCAGCAGTCTGCGTAGGGTAGCCGTCGCAATTTGTTTGTGCTGGAGGTTGGTTTGTACCACACACTAATCTGACGAGGATCCGAGAACATCGCTATTCACGGACTCCTCGTGTGAAGACGTGTGGTGGTCGCTGGTTTCCATGGTAGGTATAATGTTCTCGAAGGTTCTATCTGGGAGCTGAGGGAAACAACCGTTCGTCGCAAGAATTTATTGACTGGATTGCCGCCGTAACTTTTACATTTCTATATATACCATTTATCTCTAGGATTACCCACCACCGGCAATATATTATAACAATACCTACATTACACTCTTCCACGCCAATTATCACTTACCTACATACAATAGCATCTTCACAAATAAAAACATAATATATACTTAACTATACTTAAGAACTTAAATTACATAGCTACTTATTAATAATTTAATACAGAGTACACTATAATTACATCTTATAACTAATCTTATTTTTAATCCTTATAATTTGTCTAATCGGGTGGGCTCGGCACGGTAATACCTCTGGCAACGCATCCTGAAACTCTGGTTAGGCCTGAGGTCCAACGGTGTTAACCCCTATTCCCATTGAACTATTTCTAGTACCAGGCGGATTACTTAACGCCTCCGACGGAACCCCATCCGGTGACAACCCTGGTACGGCTGTGGTCTCTGTGTGAGAATTTGTGCTAGGTTTCGCTACCTCAGGAATGGGATGGGATTACTATGGCAAGCTAAGGATAGTCTCAATGACCTTCTCTTTAATTGGTCTATGTGCCTATGAATTAATTCACCTTCTTTGCTCTTCACCCTATAATTACTCGGTCCAGTACTGTCGACTACGTGACCCGAAAGCCATTTCTCCCCCTTTAGGTGCTGCCTATACCATACTTCATCTAGAGGTTTTTGTTGCATATTCCCACCCGGTACTGCTTCTTTCTGACGTCGTTGTGTCCTATAAACTGTAGATTCTCTATCTGGCTTTAAAATATCTAATATAGTCCGCAACCGCCTACCTAGTAATAACATTGCCGGACTTTACCCCGTAGTCGAGTGTTCAGTGTTCCTATAATGCAGCAAGTATGTCCAAAGTGCTTTGTCAAAATTCTGCTTTTCTAAGATAGCTTTCTTGATAACCCTTTTTAAAATCTTCACCGCATTCTCCGCCAGACCTTTAGACGAAGAAAGTTAAGAAGCTATGAAAATGTGTTCGATCCCCAGGTTACTAGAGAACTTATTAAATTCTACGCTTGTAAAAGGCGGGCCGTTGTCCGTTACTATCTGTTTTGATATGGAAGTAGCGTCATCTATCATGGATACCTGTTTGAAGCAGGCTGTACCTGACGTACTTGGGCAGTAAGTGGCAGTGTCCATTTTGATGCCTTCTCCTTGCCGGTGTTGGGCTCCTCCCGGGTTCCTGTAGTCACCGAGTCGTCTCCGACCCCGGCAGTGTGAAACTTTACGTAGACACTACCGGAGACAAAGGAGACCCGACGACCTCTCTCCAAAATCTTGGCCACTTCAGATTTTAGGATGCCCAGGGTCAAGAAGATGCTCTTCTCCTGCATAGCCGCACCGTACAGCTGCCAGGTTTTGACGCTGTACCATGGGTTCTGCGCAATTAGGAGGCGATGGGTCTTTTTCACGTCCAAACCGATTGGCTTCGGCAGCCATAGCAAAGCGCGAACTCGCAACATGTCTGACTGCTGAATGACGGTTAGCTTGGTACCTGGAATAGGGGATTGCGGCGTGGCTACTGTGTTCTTGAGCCAGGTTAGGTTAGGGTGGCTTGTTGTCTGGCGGTGGAGCAAATGCTGCCTCGATAATCCTCTTCTCTAAGGAGAGTTCGAGCTGCTTTGCGTGTTCCACCGTTAGGTCTGTAGGAGGCGTGACAGCGACAGCTATCAGCAGGTGTGATTGAGTCGCATCTGCATAGCTTGTCGTTGCTCTCCTTGGCGTCTGGTCCAGCTTCGCGTGCTTTGGACCATCTCTCGGCCACAGTGTATCATTCGAGCGTTCTCTCTTTGCCTTTGCAGACAGAGTGAGCGCACGCGCTGTGTCAGGATGTGACGGGCGATTCGTATCCGCGTTTCCGAGGCCCGCGTTTGCGATACGGGCCTGTTTTAGTGGTGACTGAGTGAGTCGGCTCTGCCTTGTCACCAACCATGACCGGGTCGACTGCCTGAGCGTTCCCCTCAGTCACGTTGGTCTTATTCATTAAGTGCGCATCGAGGGGTGCGGGCACCGACGTAGTCAGTTCGGTTCCTTCTGGTTGTGAATTGCGCAGTGTCTTTCGCACGCTGATTGCGTCGATTGCGCCGACTGTGGTTACCACCTTGTATGTTCACTCCTGAGCTTGCGTGCTTTACGTAGTCGACGTTCGCTTTACTGTGTACGTCGCCTCGACGCGGTGCAATGCTCCAGGAGGCGCTTGAAGTGATTTCTGCGCTGGGAATGGTGTTGCCCAGCTGGCGCAGATGTATTGGTGTCTGCTGGAGGTTTTGGTTACGTCTGTTTCTTATGGAACCAGATCAATAACAGGGGGCAACCTCGGGAAGGATAGTCCACCAGCCTTGCCTTAGGGATCTACACGCCTCGCGCTCTCCCCTAAGGCCAATTGCCAGACTCTGTTCTTGAATTAGATGCAGAGAATGGAAGTATGCCTAAGTCACTTAATTAAGTAAAACAGAATAAAGTGGTAACAGATGGACTTACTTCCGCCTCAAAATGCCACCTTAATTGTATAAAAAACAAACAAAAAGACGTGCATCCCACAGCTGCAGCAATCAGGACGCCAGTTCAGCATTGGCCTGGTCCTAAGAACCAGGCAGCCTTCCACTATGACGTAAACTAGTACGCTACATAACGCTACAGAATGGAAAAATAATGTCTTCCAAATCGAATTTATTTCGGTAACGGCGGCCACTCGTAACGGAGACCGGCCAACTGCGCAGGAGATGCACTACAATAGTGCAAAAGTGTGTGCGCAAACACAAGTGCACTCTCTGATCCCTATCTCTCATAATCCGATGGGACGGCAATCTAACACGAGCGGAGAGAGATAAGGCGCAGGACCAACGGCTTTACATGCTTTCCCAGTTAAGGGGGTGTCTTACACCGCCAACTTTCTAACTCCGGGCTGGTATTGAGCTTTCTTAACAGAAACACCCAATAACATTTTGTTGGCCCGACCCGGGATTCAAACCCGAGACCTCATGCATTACGACTCAGAAAATTTGTAGACAAACAGTTGCGCTCTTGACAAAGCTCATACAAGTTCAGCACCAAATTTTACCCAATATAAAATCGCAAGGTCATGATGACGAAAAAAGAAGATACACCTTACTCTCACATATACGAAGACTGTAAAAAATGGTTTTGATTACAATTAATTTATTATGGCATTAATTGTTTCAGAACGTGAGACGAGGGGCGGCACTAGCGCAAGCGCACATTCCGCCGTTATTGGGCGTTGCGCCGCTAGGTCCATTACCACTTAATTCGGTAAATATATTATCTCTATATTTTTCATACATAAAATCACTACTGCTAGTATTCACTAAAATATAAACAACAAGAAGAGTAGACAATTCGCGTAATTAATTTGTCGTAAAACGTCTCCAAGAATAACTTAACATCTAAAAATTACAATTAATGTAATCCTTCGTCATATCTTTTCAGGAACACCAGCTACAATTCCAGATGTTGGAATCATCGTTCTATCACATGCCGCACCCGTCCGACTCTGAGAGAACAAGGGTATATCTACCGAGAAATATATGCCAGACGCCTATATACTATAATCAGGTTAGTAGAGCAGATTTAGAAATATCAGTAATTAAAAAAAAAATATTATTGGGTGTCTTTTTATAGTCAACAATACAGAATGGTTGAGAAAGAAAGAGGGTAGGTGATAATTCAAGATTCGTTGTGTACCACTTATCAATATATATAAAAGTACACAGTGACTATATCATTCATGCTGGGCTCAGAAGTATTGCACAGAGGTTGCCTATATCATGTGGTGAAGAATAAGGCCATCCTTTTCGAAATTATCGCCCACGGGATAGGAATGCCATGTCTATTCGGAAGGAGTCGTAAGCAAAAGCAAGTTTTGTATAATTGTTTTAGATGTTTAATTAATGTTATCGACATTGTATTTTATTAGTTTTTGGAAGCAGTTCTAAGCACAACTGATGTGGTGGTTTTGAGGTATTTATTATTAATATACTTGAAGAATTACATAATAGAGGCAATTTAATTTCCTTGTATCAGACATGGAAGGTATATGTGTGTCATGAATAAGACAAGGGTTCTAATAAAATAATTATAAATTGCAGGTGCTGTTACCCCATTCGGACTCAGTAGAGTTCTTCCAGCGGCTATCGACGGAGACGCTGTTTTTCGTGTTCTACTACATGGAGGGGACAAAGGCACAATATCTCGCAGCCAAGGCGCTGAAGAAGCAGAGCTGGCGCTTCCACACCAAGTACATGATGTGGTTCCAAAGGCACGAGGAGCCTAAGGTTATCAATGAGGAGTATGAACAGGTAATTTGTGGATTACGAGCTAATGTCATCGTCATCACTTCACGAGGAGCGAGTGGTGTAGGTTAATGTAACAAGCATTATAATATGAAACTACCGCATCTAACATTAAAGTCTGTTTCAAATACGAAGTCCCATTTGACAGATGATCGTTGAACAGCTATAGTGAAGAGACCATTTCAATCGGTACTGCACGGTATCGATTACTGATTAACATTACAAACACATTATAAGCGAATGGTTTACAATTCAAACAGAAAAAGGAATCGAGCCCCATGAACATAAAAATAAAAACTTATTGTAGCATGGTCTTTTCTTATTGGTTAGGCCTGAGGATCAATAGCTTCAACCAAAGATCTGTATTACCCGACATTATAATATAGGTATGTTATTAATTTGAATTTTATTAGTGAGCTTTCTATGACCTTGTACCGCTGTAGGTACATAAGTTCGATATATCGTAAAATTACAACTATACTTAGTATTATTATGGTATGGTATTTTATATTGACGTTTATTTGTTACGTTGATTATGTTTATCAAACAACTATATCATGTTTTGTATAGATTTTTTATTTTTTAAACAGCTCTTAGAACCAAAAGCAATCATTGTTTATTTTTGCAATTTATATGAAATGTGCTATGTTACATGCTATGAAGTGTCAAAAGGGACTTCGTTTTTGAAATAAACTAGAGCATACGTGAGCAGAGGTGTATATGTACTCGTGGTAATATGCGTCCTGTGACGTTCGCAGGGCACCTACATCTATTTCGACTACGAGAAGTGGGGCCAGCGCAAGAAGGAGGGCTTCACCTTCGAGTACAAGTACTTAGAGGACCGTGACTTGAACTGAGATAACACAGTGTACAGTAGTGGGGCCGGGCCCGCGCGGCCGCCGCGCCGCCCGCGCTGGCCCCGCGACCCGGCGCGCGGCGCCCGCCGCGTGCGCCCGCCGCGCGCGCCGCGCCCGCCGCGCGCGCCGGCCCCGCCGCGCCCGCCGCGCCCGCCGCCGAGCGCCGACAGGGACTAACTTCATTCCGACTCGACAGTATTGTGCAGCGCGCGCCGCGCCGCCGCCGCCCCGCGAGTGCCGCGTGCCGGGAGTACATGATATTGAATGATGTGTTGTCTGGTACAATTTTTTTTTTTCGAATGAGATGTTGTGACCGCGCGGTGCCGGTCCCGCGAGGTGGTGGCGGCGCGGTGTCGCCCCTGCGACTAGTAATATTTGGACGACTTCTGGCAGTTTTGTATGTTGGCATAGTTTGTGAGGACAGTTGGGCAACGAGGCCGAGTGTTTGTTGAATTACTGTACACAAGAGCGAACAAGCGAAAGATAATGTGATGCAATACGATTAGTTTCAGCCATACGTCGGTTGTTAGTAGCGAAACAATGTGATAATTGATATAGGGCGCCCGGGACGGCCTCGGACCCGCCAGGGCCGCGGCGTGCCCCACACTGAGCAAAACGTTTTACCATTTATTTGTACTAAGCGATAGACGAGTAGCGATTATGTTGATCATAACTAGCTGTTGTTCAGTGACGGGCCCGCCGGCGACCGTCGCCCGGCCGCGAGTTGTAGTGCATGCGACGACTCTCATTGTTAACGCACATCGTAATACTTGTATTGGAGTGTTTGTAGAAGTCCAATCTAGTATTATTCTGAGATAACAAAGCTATATTTTCATCACGGCCGCGGCGAATGGTCTTCGAGGACGCCCTGGGTCATTTGTTTTTTAACTTGTGTATAGACATTGGAATAGTTTGAAATTATTTTAAGTGCTAGCTCGCGCGCATCACGCTCACACTGCATTTGTGATCTTAATTTTTCGTAGACTGACTAGTTTTCTTATAATTGTGATCGACACTGTCGAACGTAATCGTCGAGTGTTTGTGGAACCGGTTTGGTTCCGCGCGAGTATTGAACTCGTTTGAGCGTGTTGCGTGCGCGTTAGATACCTAAATATAACTACACATAAGGACCTCCAGTGTGATTTCATTAGTTTGCTAAGTAATACACTTTTTCACCTCCGAAATTACCTATGTATATTTTAGTTAGTGCATTTAAATTTGAACAAAAATTATGTAAGAGCATGCATGTCTCACTGCCAATGTATTATATTATTGGATAAAATAAATATATATAGACGGTATACATATATATAAATTGTACTTATTTATTATTTGTGATAAATTACCGCAGTGCAGCGGTGCGGTGGCTCGGACGAGGTGAAAGAGTCTATTATCGATTGTCTACGAACGCGAACGCAATAGTTCTACTGCCAGATGGTGATGCCTTCATCGTACAATGATTGATGTAACACCAAAACATGTTTTCCATTATTTGTCAGACCATAGTGTAATTTTGTATTTAAATATAAATCGTAATTGTTGCAAACGCCTCGCGCAGCTCAATTAGATACGCGCACTCGTACCGTACCGCAGTGTGGCATTGTGCCGTGTGGCATGCGGCATGCGGCATGCGGCATGTGGCGGCGCGGGCCGTACTGTATACTGTATGTTCCACGATGTTTGTATGTTGTTGGTGTTGAGCGGTTGAGCGGTGAGCGACGCTCGGCGAGTCCCTAGTTAAGCGGTAGGTAAGCGGTACTGCGCGCGATCTCGTTTATTACGTGCGTAATGTTGATAGTTTTCACTTTTGTAAAAAGTCTATCGTGAGAGCAGATGAGATGTGGTAAATAATTTAAAAAATTATCTGTACAGTTCTATTTGTATAGAAATAATAAATAACGATTAAAAAAATTAAAACAACGTTGTGATTTCTTCCTAAACGCTTAGTTTTAAGTGCGTCGGTTTTTACAAGTGCGCGCGCGCCGGTTTACGGGCGACGCGCGATTTATCGCATTTCTTTTTTTTATTTATTTTTTTATAGAAAGAAATGACTGTTTACTTTTAGAATAAACTGTAAGAAAGCATTGAAAATTTTTGTTTGGTTTGAGGATCGCGCTGAATCCCAATCTTATATTTATCTTAATTATATCTATTACATATTTTAAGTTGCTGCTGCACAATTTATTAGTGCACTGAAACCTGATATTTATGTGTAAAGCTATACACATCTTCGAATCATTATGTTATCAACAAATTTAATAGGTTATCTTCAGATCCTGAATACATTTGATAAGAACCTAACGAGAAACATTTTATGTGTAATATCTGCCTAACAACAGATATCCCTGTATTGTGGGCAATTTAACATAAAAAAACTGGACGCAAGAAAATCCTAAACTGAGAACAACTATTAGGTTGGTCTACCTATGAAATTGCTATTTTTCCTAAATATAATTTCGAGTTGCCTATACAAAATAAAATGGTCATATTGGAAATGTAAATACATTTAGTGCTAAAACTGAATATATTCAAAATAACATGTATTCATCATAACCTACATCAATCTTTTTTTATACAATTTGTTTTCAAAGTTAGATTGATTAGCGTTTATTTTTTATTCATTGCTGTTTTTAATAAGAGTTGCAACACAGTATTAAACATAAGACAAGCCACTGAAACATACATGAAAAATATTAGCAAATTCGGTTTAGCATATAATAAATATTAATGATATAGTTAGTATGAGAAACACAATGTTACTGATTTTATTAGCAAAATTGCAATTTCGTATGTAAATTGAGTGAGATTATACAAATTTTTGCCCTGTTGATGCCACAAATCTGCGACCTAGCAGAAGCGAGATGATCGCTTAGATTAGACCATTGCGCCATATGTGCGGTCTACTAACATACATTTATAACTGCACTATTTAGACAGAGACATCACAGCTAATTCTTTGATACAATGCGAGCATGTATTATCAAGGTAGGAAGCTAATGCATCCCACAAGGTAAGTAACACATACATGCATAATCCCACCCTGAAGAATATGTGTGTATTATAATACAACACGCACCACTGACTTTCGGAAGTTATATGACTTTTCGAAATTATGTGCGTATTGATTGACAATTATCGCCTGCTCCGTGCCTCGGAGAGCACGTTAAGCCGTCGGTCCCGGCTGCCATGAACATCTATGGCAGTCGTTATTGGGGAAGTCGACACAAAAGATCCCACTGGGTCGAAGTGTCGCCGGTCTGTACTGACTGGCCCCCGCACAAGATAAGATAAGATAATACAACAACATTTCACCAGTTATAGTTTCAAATAACACGAAACCGATGTGCCTATATTCTTCTACCGGGGACAATTCTACATATTATGCGCTGCTACTACTAAGAATTTCTTGGCAGAAAAATATACCTACCTAATAAAAATGCCCTAACCATAGATAAGACACTATACACTGGCCCTAATCGGAAATCGAACCCAAGAATTGGTGGTTCGATGCGAGCGCGTTGTCTACCGCTGGGGCTGTACGATCAATAAGTATAAACACTAGGTTAGGAACCAATCAATTAACTAAAAAGAAATAAGAGTTTTCTCAGTATAGAATTACACAGATTAAGTAATGATTAAATATTTACTAAACAGTAAGTATAGTATTTTATCAAAACTGAAATACGCTTTCGATTTCCGAATCAGTTATAAATTCTCAGTACCCACTGAGCAGGTGTTTGACAATCTGTACGGCCGCGGCATCAACGAGCTTGATCCTATTATTAAGGATCTAACTCCTTAGTTCTCAAAGTGGTCCAGGTGGACCTCCAGGGGTCCACAGGTGACTAGACGAGGATCTACGTTGGCATGACAAAAAATGGGGGTTCACAATTCGTAAACGTCCACGAAACTTTATTTGCTTTCGATAGTGAAGAACTAAAATGTTGGCTTGACTTCACCTATCAATGTAGGCATATAATATTTTAAGTAGCTCGGTGACTGTTACTTGTTTAAACGTTGGTCGACGGATATTTTTAAGGAATACCACTCGCTGAAGACACGAAAATTTCTAAAAAAGAGAAAATAAGGTCAGCCCTTAGAGATTTGATCAAATTTTAATTGTAACCCAATTTAACTTTGGTCCGATTATACCGATTTTGCTTGGCGGATTAAATTTAAGCTGCAGGGAATCCACCAGAACCAGCAAAATTTTGAAAGTTGTCTATGAGAAAAAAGTCTGGGAACCTCTGATCTAACTTAACTAGCGTAATGTGATAGGTATACATCTTTGCCTAGGGTTAGTCCCATGCGCCACCCCCAGCATTGCTACCCCTTTGGTGAATATACAGGCGCAATTCAAGTCTATGTATATGTATAATCATTACAATACCTGAAATGCAGAGGCATTACGTCTTTAGTTCAAAATGAGCACAACTCTTCTTTTCCAACGACACATTTCGAAGATTTTTATCGTATTAAAAACACAAAATTACTAAAATGTTTGATTATCCACTTGCTGTTTGCATACTACTTAGTTATTCAAGCTCTCCAGTCTCCTCTTAGCGGAAAGCACCACGGTACCATAATCGTTATAGCAGTTTAACCGCTAAAACGTAACAATGACACATTTACTTTAGCATTTGTTTTAATATACATATTTGCTTTTAGTGAAAAATATTTTTAACACAAAAAGGACTGCCGGGAATGCACACAATACACAAAAAATAAACATTTATTTTAAAAACATATTTTGCCGCGAAATTTTATTCCTTATGACGATTTATGGCATAGACGAAATGATTGTCATTCGTTCTCAAAATGATATCTCAAGCTATTATTTTTAATTTGAATAGTTTTAACTCTAAGTATTTGACGAAATTACAAAAACATTAATTTATTGCATAAAGAAATATACAATAAACATATACAGGATTATTGGAAATTCGATACATTCCCTTGGAGGGGTGAAAGTAGAGCCCATTTACAGTAAATTAAAATTAGAAAAAAAAAATATAATAAAACATTTAAAAAAATACTTAAATAATTATTTAAATAATTTTCTCAATACAATTTCATAATAAATTAACAAAAAAATCGTTCTTCACCAAATTTTTTGCATTTCGGACGCTACAACATGAAATTTATTTGTAATTTTGCCGATTTTTGCTATCTTGAGGATGTGTTGGAATGTTAGCTGTCAGAAAATGTACAAAACACAAAATAAAAAAGCTTTTTGGCAAGAAACGGCATTTTAAAGTAAAAACATTAAAATTGCTCAAAAACTAACCATTATCGGATAGGGTAGCACATGACAAAATTTACTGCAAATTGGCTCTACTTTCACCCCTCCAAGGGAATGTATCGAATTTCCAATAACCCTGTATATACTACTCAAAACAAAATAAGGGCCACTAGTTTATTTACATTTAAGTGCACTTTAGTAAACTGAAAGTAACTGATAAGTAGCATTATATTGATATTACGAACTCTTTGGTGTTTGAGCTCTTTTATGCTGGTGTTCGTGTTCCTAATTTGAAAAGTATTGGCCATCATTTTAAGAAAAGAAGTTATTGGATGTTATTCTTATGTTTTTCTTCGATTGTCTTCTTAACTTGTTTCGGTTATTTTAGGAAAAAGTTTTACTTTTTCATTTGTAATTGATTCATTTATTTATCTCGCGTTAATCATGCCACCAATACGAAGGCACATGGATACAATTACAGCAACCAGAGCCATAACTATGATTCAAGAAGGACGTTCTCAGCGTTACGTGGGTTTGCAGTTGGGTATTTCTCGAGGAGCTGTCCAAAATGTATAGAATCGCTTCCAAGAGACCGGCAGTGTTGCCAGGAGACCCGGTTCAGGTAGAGTTCGTGTAACAATGGCGCACGAGGATCGGTACATCCAACTAAGTGCTCGTCGTGATCGTACAGTAACGGCCCGTAAGTTACAACACCACCTACGGCTGACAACGGGTACCCGTGTCAGTGATTAAACTATTACGTAATCGATTGCACGAAGACCAGCAAAATTAAATGTCAAGACGACGATTTGTTCGAATTCCTCTGACCAGGGTTCAACGTGCAAACCGTTTAAGATTCTCCCGTCAGTATTTGAACTGGGGATTAATTAGTGGGGCAAGGTGCTTTTTACAGACGAGTGCAAAGTAATTTTTTTAATGATGATCGGCGTGTTAGGGTTTGGAGACAACGCGGCGAGCGGTTTTCGATCCACGAAGTTGACCGTTTCAGTGGTCCCAACGTAATGGTTTGGGGTGGGATTAGTTTACACGGTAAAACCGAACTCACCATTTTAAATGCGGGTACCGTAACTGCAGAACGTTACATCGAGGACGTCATTAGGCCTCAAGTGATCCTATTTGCACAGCGAGTGGGGCCTGGATTCATCCTGATGCAAGACAATACCCGTGCACACACAGCTCGATCGACCCAAACTGTCCTAGAAGGGTCTCATACTGAGGTATTACCATGGCCAGCTAACAGTCCGGATTTAAATCCAATCGAGCAATTGTGGGACCAATTGAAACGAAGGGTTAGAGAGAATGAGCAAGGGGTCTATAACCAACAGCAGCTGATTGACGCTTTAAAACGTGCCTGGGAGGAGATTCCAGATGAAAACGTGAGGAATTTGTTCCAGAGTATGCATACGAGGCTTCAAGAGTGTATTGCTAAGAGAGGAGGACATACTCGTTACTAAAAAAAGAAACAAAAGTGACAAGAACAGTATTTTGTCTTTTTCCGGTGATTTCTATTGTTCATGTTTTTCATTCAAAATGGCCAATTTCATTATGAACTTAAAAAAAACAATTCATGATCATTATTTTAAGCAATTGTTAGCCTATATTATAACCAATAACATTATTTTGTAGTTACATAAGTTAAACAATTTAATGTCTTTATTGTTTTCATGGTACAGCAAAAAATCTTAGTGGCCCTTATTTTGTTTTGAGTAATATATATATATATATATATATATATATATATATATTCTAGGTTTTGGTTGGAAGAGGGGTCTTCGCACACGGGTCGTAAGCGTAGTCGTATCGTAAGCGTATCTTTACGACGCTACGCGTTAGAGACCTGCAGTGTTGCACAAACGAATCGTCGCGTAGACGTATCGTTTTGGATATAATATAATAAAATGTACCTATCTGTGTACTTCACAATTTTATCCAAAAACATGAAGGAGTTGATTACGAATTCAACCAAACTGAAGACCGTAACCACGCTGCTGGTAACCAACGAATAATTGTTCCAGAATATGATGAAAATCTTTACGTGGACAGAAGGTCATCACCAAACCAGCTTCGTGATTATTTGGCAAATTACTTTTTTAAACCCAGTAATTCTCTTCCGTGGCAGTGGCATTGTGTATAAGTAATTGTTATTAAAAATAAATATATTATATTATATTTCTTACCTGTCCAGTTCATTTTTAACGATATTTCTGCCCAAGCTTTGTCTGTAACATCTTTTCTTGAATATTCGCTTAATGAATGATTATATAGACAAGGGTAGCCTTCAACCAGTTTGACGAATTCAATTATTTTTTCAGTCATATTGAAAGTTAAAAGTCATAAATAATTGAAATTCAGTTAAATTCGGGTGATTTTTAAAGAAAATAATGAATAGCTAACTTTTTACGCTTGTGTTTTTACGCCAGTACGCTACGACTATCGTAATGACAATAAACATCTCCTACGATTCGCTGCAACACCGCTTCGTATGCGGACTTGTTTGAACATGTTCATGCTTGTATTGCTCTTATCTCACTACGACGCCGTGTGCGAAGGGGTTAAGTCTCAACCAAGTACTATAAGTCCGAAAGAGAAGGATAAGAATCAACGGGCACTCAGCCGAAGCTGATAGAAATGGAGCGTAAGTAATTTAGAATTTTAAGAGGGACTTTATAAAGGTTCAAATGACTTTCTTTTCGGAATTAGGTTCTTGGTATTTCCGAAAACTACTTATAATCGCTTTCATAAATCTTTCGGTTCGTTTACACAGAGATGTTATTTTTAAGAAACTGATAACGGCTCTCTTTGTTTATTGATTTAGACTGTATCCTAAAACTTCGACATTTAAAATTAATATGTGATGTATGTACGTATGATTTTAAGAAAATAAGGGTGGTTTAAGGGTAAGTGAGGGTAGCTGATTTCATATTTTCCTTAAAAAATTTAAATAAAATTGGGGTTGAGGGTGTTTTCCCAGTGATAAATAATTTCGCCTGCTGCCCAACCTTGGGGGGCCAAACACCTCCTGCCGGAGGGTCTACGAGGGGGTCGTGCGGTCCATGGCCCTCTACGGGGCCCCAGTTTGGGCGGAAAACCTGACGGCCCGAAACAATTCGGCGCTTCGTGCGCCACAGCGCGCCATGGCCGTCAGGTTGATAAGAGGTTACCGCACGATCTCGTTCGAGGCTGCGAGCCTCCTCGCCGGATCGATGCCATGGGACTTGGAAGCGGCACTCCTGGCGTCGCTCCATCGTTGGCGCCAGGAGGCGCTAGCTCGGGGCGAAGGACCGGGTCTTACCGCTATCAAGGCGGCAAGTTCCGAGCTCCGCCAGGTCCTAGTGGCGAATTGGAAGGAGCCACTTGTGCACCCCAGTGCCGGGCACGCCACGATCGTGGCGGTAAGTCCTGTGTTTGAGGAGTGGCTGGAGAGGCGGCATGGCACTCTCACCTTCCGGCTGACACAGGTACTGACTGGCCACGGTTGTTTTGGCCAGTTCCTGTGTCGTATACGCCGGCAAGAGACGCCCGGTTGTCACAACTGCGGCGACTGCCGCGACATTGTTGAGGACACGGTGCTGCACACTTTGGCGGTTTGCCCGCCTGGGCATCGCAGCGCCGTGAGTTGATCGCGGCAGTCGGATCGGTTGCCCTCTCGCTCCCGGCCGTGCTTCAGTCTATGGTCCGGAGTGAGAGGTCGTAGAATGCCGTCGCCTCCTTCTGTGAGGAAGTGATTTCCATCAAGGAGGTGGCGGAGCGGGAGAGGGAGCGTTTAAACCCTCTCACCAACCGCAAAACCGGGCGCCGGAGGGCGCGAGATGACCTCCAGCCACCCTGAGGTTTGACCTGGGGGTGACGGGCTTTGTGGGCCTGCCCGCCATCCGTTCAGCACCAGGTCCAAGAGGTGGCGTGCGTGTTCCCACGTGCGCCTCTGTGTCGAGTCCGTCTCCCCTATAGGGGGAGTCAGTAGGGAATTTTATAGAGTGAGTCCTTTGGGTAGGTCTCTTCGTGTAGTGGCCTGCCGTTTCATACGGCGGGCCGTAACCTCGATGGAGTTGCAACCGCATGCGAAAGCGATTCGCGCGGCCCCGTCGATAGTGGTTTTCTCGAGGCACACTGTGGTAGGTTTAGTCGGTATTCCGGGAGGTACATTTTTCTTATTCCATCTTTCTTTTACCCCGGCGAGTCCGACATAATCCCTCCGCCCGCCCCCGCGGAGGGGTATGTGACAAAGCATTCCCCAAGTGAAAGAAAAAAAAAAGTGATAATTAATTGACCATTATCCGTCGTCATATATGCTATTTTGGATATAAGTGATAAAGTAGTTACCATTGTCTGTTGCGGTAGTAGTTTTTTCTATACTAGTAGATTTGATGTAGATAGATGCATTTAAAATTATTTTAATTTTATATTAGTACAAAACAAGGTCTTCTAATATTGTATCAAATAACGGACCATCAATAATAATGGCATCGGCCTCCATTTGTATGGTTCCTGTGTAGAGTCGTAGGAATATGATCGTCAGCGGGCGCTACTGTCTCTGCCGAACTACCAACAGCCGGTACAGTGTCTTCTGATAATGTATCAAATAAAGGACTAACGCATCGGCCTGCATTTGTATCTTCTTGATGATATCCATCCTCTAAAAGTTGTAAAAAGTACTCACTTGATCGCTCCGTAACTGCCGACTCAGTAACAATTTCTTCATGGTCCATTTCGCATCCAAATATTACATCTATAACATTTTCGTCCGTCAAATTTAATACTGTATCTGATGGACTTGCAGTGAAGTCTCCCCAACATACTTCATCATCTTCATCGCATTCAGATAAATCTGATATGTCATCAATAATATCTACAAGGTTTTGTAACGTATCTTTGTTTAATTTCCTTTGCCGACTCATGATTCTAGAAATAAATCATATAGAAGACCTAAGAAAAATGAAGGAATGGGTCGCCAAACTTGAATCAGAGCTATGCAGTGCTCATCAAGAAATTGAGTCTCTTTCTATAGAAAACAGTAAATTAAAAAATGACTATGAAAATTTAAAGAAAAAGATAGAATTTCTAGAGTCATTTCTTTAAGTGGTAATTCCATAAAATCACCCAAATCCAAAACACCCAAGAAAATGAATCTTACAAGAGACAAACAAACACAGACGGAATCGAAATCAACACTTATTGACAAAGGATATACAAACATATGAACACAAATATACATATTCGGACGACGCTATTATCCAAAGGAAAATTTGTATAATAAGCAATAACAAAAGGAACAACATTAGGCAAATAGCTAGACACATTTCGGGGGAACCAATACTTATGCTATTACCTACTAACAAACAGCACCACTGAATATATGTTACGTGACATTGAAACCAAGTTAAAGGACTATACTATGAGAGATTTTTGTATAATTATGATTGGAGAAGAAGATTTTAACACTACTAGCGATTACTTTAACCTAATAAACTACATTAGAGAAACTCTATTAAAAATAAAAAAACACCAATGTGATCATCTATACACCGACATATAAATATTGCAACTACAGTAATATGTTTAATTGGAGAGTAGACAATTTTAATAATCTGCTTTACTTAGATGTTTTGACGTACGAGTACGCGTATGTCTTCGATTCTAATAGAAATCTTTCATGTGATTATAGTATGTTTAGTAGATTTACAGGAAAAATTAATAATAATGACATACAAACAATATCAACGGGTATTTATAACTATATTAATGACATTATTCAATACGATTTAATTCCTGATTACTTAGGCATGCAAAACATGAATACCGAGGCTCCACAATCTTCGAATCCAAATGTATCGATATCATCTCCGTTTTTTCGGAACTAAACGTGAATGTACATTACTTCACCAAAATATTGCTGGCATTTTAAACAAAATAGATTTATTAGAAATAACGCTATCAGAGCTGTATACAAAAAGTATACATATTGATATTCTTTGTTTTTGTGAAACCTTTATAAACAAGGGCTCAGAAAGCAATCTATTATTAAAAAAATATAAGCTCGTTTCGTTTTACTCAAGATCCCACCAACGCAGAGGTGGAATATGTATAATGATTAAGAAGGATTTAGAGCGCAAACCTATCTGTAATTTAGTTGAACCAATATTGTATCATTTTGAATATTGTGCTATCGAAAGAACCACACTTAAACTCTTTGTAATTTGTATTTACCGAACACCAAATTCAAATATAAATGTATTTTTGCAAATCTAGACAGTGTATTAAAGAAATTAACGAAAAGAAATAAACATAAAATAATTTTGTGTGAGGATTGGAACATTAATGCGACAAAGGAAAATAAAAACTTCAAAGAACTGGAATATATCTTGCAAAATTATAATATATCTAATCACATTACTATACCGACTAGAAAATCTTCCTGTATAGATCTTATAACCAGCAACATTCCTGATGCTCAGCCTCAAATACATACTCTCGCTCTATCTGATCACGAGACTGCTCAAACCATATGCTTCAATTGTTACTTAAATATTGCGAAGAGCAAAACACAGTTTTGGTTTGAAAAGAGAAGAGACCTGAACCAGAGTAACATAGAAAAATTCATCTCTTGCATATCATCTCTATCTTTTTCTGAACTTTATGAGATAGATGACACTAATGTAGCTTTTAATCATTTCCACGAAACGTTGTCTCTTTTTTATAATTTGTGTTACTCTATTTTGAAAGTAAAAATTTCAAATAAAAATGTTAAATCTAAATGGATTACAAAAGGGATAAAGAAATGTTGCATAATAAAACGTACTTTATACCTAAAATATCGTTTAACGGCTGCCCGTAAAAATCACTACCTAAAGACCTATAACAATTATAACAAAATCTTAAGGCGATGTATTTTACATGCTCAGAAGTCGGAAAATACGAATTACATTCTTTGTTCTAACAATAAATGTAAAGCTGCCTGGAATATTATTAAGAATAACAGCATTGGAAATAATGGTGCGTCTGATATTTATTGTATCACGCTTGATCAGAACACGTACACCCATGCCAATACGATAGCCAATAAGTTTAATAACTTCTTTATTAATTTGACAAATAAACCAATTAAATCAAAAACATACATTGACTACAAACATCCTATATCTAACATTAATAATACTATTTACTTGACTCTGGCTAATGACATTGCTATATTCAATATTATCAATTCTTTATATACAACTAACTCAACTGGCTATGACGATATTAATACTAAAATTCTTAAACGCTGTTCTAAGTTTATATCTCTTCCACGTAGCTATATTGTTAACTTATCACTAACTCAAGGTATATTTCCCACAAGGCTAAAATGTTCCATAGTTAAACTACTATTCAAAAAAGGAGATAAATGTGATATGAATAATTATCGTCCCATCACTCTCATACCGGTTATTTCAAAAATATTTGAAAAATCTATGTACAATAAAGTATACTCATTCGTGACAAAACATAAAATATTAAGCGAAGAACAGTTTGGTTTTCGAAAAAATAAATCAACTACTCTTGCCTGTTTCAGTCTTATGAAGCTAGTTACTACTAGTCTCAATGATAAAACGCCTGTGCTGTCTGTGTTCCTCGATATGTCAAAAGCATTTGATTTCGTGGATCACAGGCTGCTCCTCTTCAAACTCAATCGTTATTGAATTCGAGGCAATGCGTTAAATTGGCTAGAAAGCTACCTAAATGAACGGCAACAATGTGTAGAAATCTCCAGGCGTACAATATCGGATAAAAAGGTATACAGATCTGCCTACCGTCAAAACTCTTATGGTGTTCCTCAGGGGAGCATATTAGGTCTCTTTTTGTTCCTACTGTATGTAAATGATTTACCCAATGTTACCCCACATAAATGTATTTTATACGCTGACGATACAACAATTAGTATCAAATTTACCGGTAGCAGTATTACCAATTATGAAAATGAAATCTATAATACGCTAAACAATATGATAAAGTGGTTAAATGACAATAACCTACACATCAATATCAGTAAAACGAAAATGTTGCAATTCCAAACTTATAATAGCAGACGTCCGCAATTACAAATAAAGTATGCAAGTGATTCAATCGAAGAAATTTTTAGGAATAACGATAGATAAATTTTGTAATTGGAAAGCACACATAAGTGAATTGTGTAGTAAAGTACAAAGATTTGTTTTTGTTTTAAAGAGAATAATTCACATAGCTAGTATCGAAGCCGCTTTATATGCATATCATGGATATGTCTCATCAATTTTGCGCTATGGTATTATAATATGGGGAAACTCGGTTGACATCATCAATGTTTTCAGAGGTAAAAAAAATTATTAGAGCAATAAATAAAACCCAATCGATAGAAAGTTGTGTTCCTCTTTTTAAAAATAATAATATTACCTCTCCCAGCTTTATATATATTCAAAATCTGTATCTTTGTACACAAAAATATAAGTCTGTTTGAGACACATAATGAAGTTGTAATTAGAAAAAGTCGAAAAATGCGTAAATTATATATACCCCAGCAAAGAATAGAACTTTTTCTAGGAATATTTATTGCATGGCAATACGCATTTACAACAAATAACCCGATATTTTTAAAACATATAACCTTACTACATTTAAAAACAAATTATTTTGCTTCTTGCTGGACAAATGCTATTACTCGACGAATGATGTCTTATGTGAAAAATTTGATACGAAATTTAAATTGTAACTTGACATTATAATAATATTTGACATTTTATATACCTATTTATTACTAATTATTTTAAACTTATTATTGTAATCGTTTTTAATTGCAAAGTAAGCTAAGTTATCTGACTATGTTGTTAAGCTTAAGATTTGTACGCCGGAAACGGCAGAATATTATGGACATATAATTTTGTAACACTACTGTAACAACAATATTCTAACAAATAAATGGATTATTATTATTATATTATTATAAATTTATAAAATCACTCATAATAAACTAACAAAAAACTTAACTTCTGCTTCTTTTGTATCTAAATAACCCCGGCATAATTTGGAGCTGTGTTTAGGGTCGTTGTCTTGTTGGAAAATAAAGCCATCTCCAACTAGCCGAAGTCCCGATGGTACAGCATTACACTCCAATATTGCTTTGTACTGCTCCTTTTTCATAATTCCTTCGACTCGTACCAAATCTCCAGTTCCACGGCTCGAGAAACAACCCCAAACCATAACGGAACCACCGCCATGCTTCACTGTGGGCAGGGCACAGTCTGGCATCATCTTTTCCTCGGCACTCCGCCGAACAAAAACACGTCTTTTGCTCCCAAACACTTCAAATTTGGACTCATCTGTCCAAAGAACTCTTTTGAAGTCTTCTTCACTCCAGTCTCGATGGGTAAGGGCCCACTGCATTCTCTTCTTTTTATTTTGTGGCCTTAAGAGAGGTTTTCGCACTGCTACGCGACCAAATAACTTAGCGTCTCTTAGTCTTCTTTTCACTGTGGTCAATGACACAGGTGTAGACCGGGATTTGTTCACTTCAGCGCGGATTTCTGGTGCTGTCAGGCGTCTATTCCGCTTGCTTGTTACCACGATGAACTTATCCTCGCTAGAAGTGGTAGCTCTCGGCCTTCCCGACCGCGAACGATCTTGATTATTGCCAGTCTCCTTGTATCGGGTTATTGTGTTATGAACACAAGTCTTCGACAACTTGAGCTGAGTAGCAATCGCACGTTCAGATTTGCTTTCGTTGTGTAAAGCAATGATGACAGCACGAGTTTCACCGCTAATTTGGCGTACTTTTCCCATAATGAGATGTCTTCACTGTAAGAACGACGAGCTCGGACTAACCAAGATTAAGAAATATTTACTCCATGGAAACTCAGGTGTTCACAGTGTTTTAGGAAGTTAAAATTTCCTAAAATTCTGTTAACACAAAACAAAGCCCAAATAATGAATAATAGTCAGGTAACAATAATATTACAATGACTTTAGCGCGCGGTCCGCACGCGGCGCCCATTGATGTTTCTAGACAAAAGACCTTTGTACGATGATTACATAAAAATAAATAGAAATAATGACTTCGAAAAATAGTTAAATATCCATTGTATATGCAGGTGTTCAAATTAATTGTTTATCGTATGTATTTTTAACAAATTTTATTGTGAAACAATATTTTAACTTGTGGTCTCAAACTTTTGGCCGGTAGGGTATATGACTTTTTATTAAAGCTTGATCGAACAAAGGTAAATTATTTACCACTTCTTTGTAACATATAAAAACATAGAAGTATACACATTCCCAGACAGCAAATTTGCAGAAAAGTACACCAACGTTATACTATTTATGCATATAAATCAGAAAACCACTCACCAGATTTTTTGTAAAACAAAATTTTAATAACTTCTCCGAGTGGCGGGAAATATGTGTACAATTCAATTTAACAAAAGACCGTTTGGTAAACTTTGACATGACACAACACTGACAGGTGACGTTGACAAGTAGTATGTTGCCAAAAAATAGATAAACTATCGAAGAATTTAAGTAACTAAAAACAGACGCTCGCTCTACGTTTACCGGAAGAAAAATAAAGATGATTTTAGTAAATAATACGAGGTGATAAAATAGTTACCATAATTTTAATAAGGGTTTAATAGAAATTGTTCTTTATGGTAACTTATTATTATTTACATACCTCTCTATGAATGTATGTCTATTACACCTATATTTCGCCAGCTGTTTTTAGATCCCACGTAATAGAGCGCTAGCCTGAAAATGACTCGAGAATTTCCACCCTTAATTTTGCATTACAATGCACAGAATTTATATTTTACAACTTACTCGTTTAACTAAACCTGTGCGCATAAAACAAACGAATTTGGTCGACAACAATGATTCTGTGATTGCCTAAAAATATTCGCCGCGTCTGTTTGCGCATATATGTACGTCCCTATCATTAGGTCACAGAACAGTAGGTAAGTGTTCTTTGTGCGAACCACTGCTCAATCGACTTGTACATTCAACTCGCTTAGTGTAATTGGGGCCTGAGATACATAATGATTATGAAATTAAAAGCATTCTTCAAAATAATATATTTATTGTTATCGTTTCTTTTTCTTGCCGCCATACTTGTTGTTCTTGCCTTTGTTGCCCTTGATGCGTCTGCGCACACCGGCAGCCTCTTCGGTGTCGTCATCCGAGTCCGCCGCGCCGCGCTTCCTGCCTTTTGTGTTCTTCTTGTCTTCTAACTCTTTCATTTCCTATGTAAAAAAAATTGTTACTAAGACATTCGGCAATTCCGTTTCTTAACTCAATATCTAATATATATATGCAGTGTGTACGGTACAGTGTTACCAAATAACATCGACGACAAAGTCATCGCCTTTTTATTCCATATTTCAATTAATTATTTATCTTAAAAGTTTACATTATATATTGTTCAAAGTTAACCTTTAAAATACTTTTACCTTAACTTTCTTTTTAACCTAACCTCTCAAAATGTGAAATAAAAAAGTAATGTCGCGTTATGTCTCTTACAAAGCGTGTACGAACGGCACCTTAATTCGTACAATGTACCAATCACCATTGTGATGAGTTATTTTCCCGATGCGGTGCACAGGAGTAGAACACTGTCTACCTAGACCATTGGACTGCTATCCAGAGTTTCTGAGTCGTTATCCACAGGAAAAAACTCTGACTTTGACTAGCTTGTTTAAAAGTTAAGGCAAACATCGTGAGGAACCCTGCATTTCTAAGAACACTACATAATATACTTGCAGATGTGTAGTCTTCCGTCTAGTACTAGGCTAGCACAGTGAAGTATGGCCCAATCCTTCACATACTATGAAAAGAGGTCTATGCCCAACAGTCGAACAGTTTATAAACAGGTTTTTTAAATTAAAATAGTCATCTTCTTTACTATTAATAATTCCTGTGTCGCGGGTACTTTACAAACATTTAAACAACGGACACAAGTAACACCCAGATTCGGAACAACCATTTGTGGACTTGGGATTCGAACCCACAACACTCAGCGCAATGGCAGTGGCGAGGGGACCAATTAAACCATTACGCTATCCATAAAGTCAATATATAATAGGCTGATATAATAATGTTATTTACGATCTTGGTGAGGCGCTGTGCCTCGGCCACTCTCTCCTGCAGCACCATGACCTCGCTCTCCTCGGTCTTGTACAGCGGGAGCTGCTTGCCGATCAACTGTTCTATGCGCTGGTATAACTCCACGTCATACTGGAACAAAATATTCATTGTTATACAACTGACATTATATAATATTATGAATTCGAAGTACGGACTACAGTTAATGCATGATGTTATTACACATTACCACATAGATGGAATTAGTGTCAATAACTTAAGCTACGCAGACGACATGGTGTTGCTGAGCCCATCTATCTGTGGAATTAGAAAATTGCTTTCTGTTTGTGAGGGTTATGCACAGCAGTATGGACTAAAGTACAACCCTACGAAAAGTGAACTGTTGGTGTTTAGAGGTACAAATAAAAGTCCATCACATATCCCTGCAGTTGCGCTGTGCGGTTCAGTTTTAAAGAGAGTTACCCAGTTTAAATATCTGGGCCACATTGTTACCGAAGACCTAAAAGACAACCTAGATATGGAAAGGGAGCGCAGGGCATTGGCCGTGCGGGGAAATATGGTGGCTCGAAGGTTTGCTGGTTGCTCAGTACCAGTAAAAATTACACTTTTCAAGGCTTACTGCCAAACATTTTACACCAGCAGCCTTTGGGCTAATCATACCCAAAAGGCAAACAATGCCCTGCGAGTACAATACAATAATACCTTTAGGGTGCTGTTGAGGCGTCCACCCTATTGTAGTGCGTCAGGTATGTTCGCCGATGTGCACACTGACGACTATTTCGCAATAATGCGTAAGAAGGTGGCGTCGTTGACAAGCAGAGTGGGAGGAAGCACCAACAGTATCCTGAGGGTGTTTGCTGAAAGGCTGGATGGGCCTACCATGGATAGGTTCATCAAGCTACATGTATTACATGGGGCTTGATGAAAATATATGTGGTCGTAATATAATAATTTGTTTTCTTTCTGTGTTCCTAATATTTACTAACATAGTTTATAAGATAATGTAGAACTAACACAATGTGGGCCTAGGTAGCCTGTGAATAAAATATTTTTTTTTTTTTTTATTTTTTTTTTTTTATTTTTTTTTTTATTATGAATAATATCATAAAAGCTTTAACGCGTTACCAGCCGGCGGGCAGAAGCCAGGTCCGTAGCTGGTAACCGTTAGGGTTATATTGAAACACGCAGACTGATTCAACTGAGAATATATTTACAATTTCTCACCTATCTTATATCCCATTTATTAGTCATGCAAGTAACGCTAACACTAATATGTACAATAATTATTTACACCAATCGGTGACAAGTAAACAAAAATCTAACATTTACAAATGATTTCTTGGAAATCTGTTCGCGAGTATAAAAGTAGTGCCACGTATAAAAAGCAGAGGGAAGCTTCGCGCGTCACCAGTGCGAATGTTGATATCGTCGCGGCTAGACGTATGATGCTCGGTTCGATTCCAGGTTTCTCATAAAGTTATATGTTGCCTGTGCGTATATACATACGCCACGCCACAAGCAAATAACTATTTGGTTTTTATATTAAAGAATTATCAGTAGTCTGCCGGTTTTGTAAGATTCATCCTCGCGCCTCGTCAAGCACGTAATAAATCGGGTAGTACTACGCCTGATCTCACAACGACCCCGTCGTCGTCGTTCCCTCGGTATATTGGAGTGAGGAATTCCAGAAAACTTGTATTTTATATAAATTATTACTAGCAATTTGGTTTCAAAATTTCTAGTATACTCATTCTCCTATCTAGCAGTTAAGTGTTACGAGTGGGTTTACATTGGATTTGTACAAGAGATGGGGTTCAAATCGACAACTTTTCGAAGTCTGATTTGATCGAAGGCGTATCTATAGGTCTACCGCCGCTTTATGCGCGCACGCTTGTACATATATATTATATGCAAAAATCAATAAAAAAAAGAAGACATGGAGGACACTATAATAACATTTAAAGTAATCAGTAATCGTAAGTCACCTGTGATACAAAAGTGATGGCTTTTCCGGCACGTCCTGCTCGCGCTGTGCGTCCCACACGGTGGATGTAGTCCTTACTGTGCAGCGGGATGTCCAAGTTGATCACCACGTCCACGTGAGGGATGTCCAGACCTCTGATAAAACATCATCATAAATTTAGGACTTGTACTACTACATCCAGATAGCATTTATCTATAAGATAAAAGTCTCGCCATCTCTCTTCTTTAACCTAACATGAGTGAGACAGCATGCGATTTATCTTTCGGATAACTTTTACTTGTTAACCTCCGAGTCTTGTTCGAAGAGGTTAATGAAAACACTATGTGGGTCTGTGTGTCTGTCTATTAGTGATAGGCATAGCTTCGGAACCACTAGACCGATTGACTTGGTGTACAGACACCTTGGGGTCATTCCTCGGCCGAGTTTGAATATGGGCCCTATGGAACGAAAAGTCAAAAGACCCCTGAGATATAGGGGTCACAAGGTCAGGGGATATCCACCAACAGAGTGATTTATAAGTCCAAGGTAGAGGCTTTTGCCCAGCTGTGGACATTACAAAAAGTTGACGAAATAAAAAGTCACATGAAGACGAAGAGGTTGAATCCTGGGTTTTTACACCCATCTCGTTAGTTGTAGGACTGGCCATAAGACTCGTTTTCTTATTGTTCATTCTTTAATATAAGATGCAAATTATATTTCTATTATTCCATACTGATGAAAGTAACATGCCTTCATAGTATTTTGGTGCCACATATCCTAATATTTATAGTTGTCGTCTGCACTAAGTTTCTCGAGAAGCATATACTAACTTAGGACTTGTTATAGCACATGAGCATACCCATTCGGCGGCAGCAGTTTGACGGCGGCCAGACACATTAGGTTTTCAATTATGTCTGAGATTCCAACAAACAGATTCAAAAACAATGAAGAACTAAAAATTAGAATCGTAAACTGTGTTTCTTACTTAACTGACCTTTTTTAAAATATAAAGTATTGTCTATGTAACTCAGTGATAATATGGTGCAAGAATATTTTTAAATCAGTTGAGTAGTTCTTGAGTTGTTAAAACCGGATAAGTGCGAGTCGGACTCGCCCCCCGAGGGTTCCGTACAAATTTATAGGTACATATTATAAAAAATGTTTGTCCTTGCATAAAGACCCTGTTTTTTATGATTTAATTACAAATATATAGTTTTCAGATATTTCCCTATACTTGTAGTATAAGACGGTATTACTTGCCAAATTTCATAGTTCTAGGTCAACGGAAAATACCCTATAAATTTTGATTCCCTTGATCCCGGCCGTATCTTTTTTTTACGTTAATTTAGAATTTTGATTTTTCACAGCTTTAAGAGACTGTAGCCTGAGTATATCGTTTTAATTTCATCTCGATACCTCCACGCGTTCCCGAGATAAAGGGTCTTGTCAGATAGACAGACGGACGGACGGACGGACAACAAAGTGATCCTATAAGGGTTCGGTATTTTTCCTCTTTATAATATTAGTATAGATGAATATTGTCTGACCTGGAAGCGACATCAGTACAGATGAGCACACTGCGACTCTTGGTCTTGAACTTGTTGAGCGCGGCGAGGCGCTTGTTCTGCGACATCTGTCCGTGCAGCGGCACGGCGGCGAGCCCCAGGTTGCGCAGCAGTAGTGCGCAGCGCAATGCGCCCGCGCACGTCGCCACGAACACTATGAACGAGTTGCCTGCCATCTCGTTCAGGATGTGGACTAGGTATACGTCCTGTTGGGTAACAAATTGGTTGATAGGGTAAGAACGGTTTTTGATGCAGAAATTAAAGCAGTCTTAATAAGGGCAAATACTGCTTCAATGGGATAACTGTTATTATTCATATAAATACAGTGTTTACATTACCACTTACATCTCTAATAGAACACAGTGCAAGCACGCTATATTCAGTGCTCTTTTCTTTTTAACCATTAACATTGTGTACATCAATACTGTTGATTTTATATAAAAATATATTCTCTTTATATATAATTATGTCACATTGTACTAAAGATATTGGACTTTTAAGAAAAATAACTATAGCAATGAATTACCAAAATAATGTAATTTTTGCCCAATTCACTATTCAACTGATGAGTTATTGAAAAGTTGCATTAAGGTATCTTAAAAAACAGATCACTACACTTTAATATTAGAAAATGATTTTTCTGACATATTCCTTACCTTATATTTAACTGGAATAAAGAGATAGTATTGCAACAGTTTCTCTACAGTCTGATACTTGGTGGACACTTCTACTTTCACAGGGTCCTGCAGAGAAGCGCGCTGGAGCTTCTGCACCTTCTTAGTCATGGTCGCCGAGAACAGGTATGTGCGACGTTCACGAGGTATCACGCGGAGTATCTTGTCAACTTCTACTTCGAAATCCATGTTCAAAATGCGATCGGCTTCGTCCATTACCTGGGATTTTTTTGGTAAATGTTAATTGTACTAGTGTAATGCTTTTGATTGATACACATTTTACCATAGATTTGAAAATAATATACTGCTTCATTGGTCCTATGCATTTGTGGTTTTGTTTGCGTGTGGTCTCATGAGGATCCCCATTTCGAAATTCAGGTCAGGCAAAGTTTTATTGAGTTTTCCAGTAAGAAAGTTCTCAATAGTATACATCATACAGAAAAACATTGGGATAAAAGTATCCTATTTGTTAATGCAAGTCATTGTCTTATTGTATGCTAAGTACCATCCAAATATGTTCAATAGTTTACCCATGACTAATATAATACACAAATCTTCATAAACATTCACATTTCTAACATCTGTGGGATTCATACAAGTAAAGCTGCAAAGAGAAGCTACTCTTATAAAACAATACTCACCAAGAATTTCAATGCTTTCAAATTGAATCCTTTAGTATTTTCTAGATGATCTACCAATCTGCCCGGTGTTGCTATTATGATGTGGGGCTTTTTAGAGAGCATGAGGGCCTGAGCCACCATGTCCATGCCTCCTACTATTACTGCACATTTCACTCCTATACTTGCACCTAGAATAACAATGACTATTAGTTCCACAAACTGCCAAGGATGAGGGGAAGCCAAGTATAAAATACATGATTTACTTATTGTAGTATTGGGATAAAGGAGAAATGCAAATATCATGAGCAGACAAAGAATTGAAGATGGACTGCATGGATGCAGTGGTTTAAGTGGTCACTTCAGTACTTCCAATGAGACAAGAGATATATAGGAGCAATCACAATATATATACATATATATATATTCCATATTGCTATGATTTATCAACACACTAGCACTAAGATACCCCTTATTAACACAGAGTGATCCAATCCAGTCAAAAATACAAAAATGCTATTAAAAAAAAGAAGACTATCCATAACAAAATTTACGTTTTAAATAGGTTGGTTAAGCTTGGATGCTGGCATCCTATCATTGGTTGATAGGTTAGGGTTCTATTCAGGACAATAAGACTGGTTGTGGTATTAGAGATATTTGTGATTTGGAGCTGTAAGTTTTGTTTACAAGCCAAGTAGCATATTTAAGTAGTTTACAGAACAAATATTGGAAATAGCCATTCAAAAATTTATATTATCAGTGGATATAATTTTGCTCAAAAATACTTACCAAGTGCCTCAAACTGTTCAGATATTTGGAATGCCAATTCTCTTGTAGGTGTCATTATTAGTGCGAAGTACCTCTGTGGATTCTCTAACAGTGCTTGTAAGATTGGCAGTGCAAATGCGCCCGTTTTGCCTGAACCTGTCTCTGCTAAACCAATAATATCTTTGCCTTGAAGAGCTATGGGGATAGATTCCTTCTGAATTTTTGACGGTTTCTTCCATTTTAGTTCTTCGCAAGCTTCGCATAATACATCAACTACACCCTGTTAATAAAGAAATTATGTTATTAACATAACCTCAACTAGACAGACTTAATATGTATGTATTTGATTGGTACACAGTTACAGAGAGTAAATTGTGTTGAAAAGCATAATTATTGGTGATATGAGGATTTGTAAATGTAAGAAAAATTATAACATGTAGAGCAAATACACACCAAATCTTTAAACGTTGTGTTATCATCCTCATTGTCGTCTTTAGCCTGTTCTGTTGGTTCCTGTTCCTGTTCTGTTAGTTCCTTTTCGTGTTCTTCAGTTTCGGATTGTTCGCTTTCATTGTCACTACTCTCGCTCTCATGGTCTGCTGCCATTTTCACAAATTAATAAAACCTACGAACTTTACCATGTGTATCAATATGTCAAACCAAATACAAGCATGTCATGTCAAGCATGAAGCATGTGTCAGACGTAAATGTCACGATTGTTAAACGTTATAGTTTAGAAATGATAAATTCGTAGCATTTATCGCTTTTGAACAAATTATTATGGTTAACATTTGCAATGTGGTAATTAAATTTATTTAAATATTTATTCAAAAAGATGTGAAATATATTATATCAACGAATTTTTAATTGATGGATATGTTTGGTATGGTTTTTAAACGTATTTCAAAATACTTCATGTTCAAATACTTGTGTTCAAATATTTTTTTATATTTTATGTAATTATTTAGTTGAAGTAGAGTTATTGAAAACTAACAAAATATAATTTAATTCAATTCATGCAAAATATTAGACTATATGTAAAACAACATGTATTTTTAAATTATTAATAATTCGTGTTTATTACATTAATGTTTTTTTTCGTGTTACGTTAACAATTAACATATTTCGAATTGGAACGCACCTATAAATAGCGTCGTAATTTTGAGGTTATCGATATCAACAATTTGTTGTAAGTTTGTATTATTTATACACAAGAAGACCTTTTCCCTAAAATATGGCTAAGCATCATCCAGATTTAATTTTTTGCAGAAAACAACCTGGCGTCGGTGAGTGTTAACTGTTACTTATTTAGTGCTGTTAATACCTAGTGTTCAGAAGTCATTATTTTGTTTGTTTGTTTCAGCTATTGGGCGTTTGTGTGAGAAATGTGACGGTAAATGTGTGATATGTGATTCCTACGTGCGTCCTTGCACTCTGGTGAGAATATGTGACGAATGTAATTACGGTTCATACCAGGGTCGTTGTGTGATATGTGGCGGGCCCGGTGTCTCGGATGCGTATTACTGCAAAGAATGTACTATACAGGAAAAAGACGTAAGTAAAATTTAAATCGTTAGATATTTCCTAAAAACCGTAATGTTTGTTGCATAAACTGTGTTCATACAATTTAAATATTATCCATGGATGATCCTTTCAGACGTGAAATAATTCAACTAAACCAATTAGCTTACCTTATATACCTATAACATAAATGAAGAGAAATGGCTACATTTATGGCCCCTAATATCATGCATACTTGAAATCCACAAAGATAGTATACATTTGAGAGTTTGATGGAGTTTAAATCAACATATTGTCATACTGTGGCTTAAAGTATGATTGATATTATGAGGCCATAAGACCCATAGTCCTAGCAGTTCTCTGGTCTCATATCATATTTATTGTTTCCAATTGTAACATCAGCACAGACACAGATAACATAGATTTCTCATTAGTAGTTTGGCTGATATTACTTTATATCTAACTTTAGGCTAACAACATAGGCTCCAAATAATAAAAAATCATATCTAAGATATCTTTATTTAGCTATTTGTTATCACAAAATAAAATAATTTTATTATTTTTTGTTTTCAGAGAGATGGGTGTCCAAAGATTGTGAACTTAGGAAGTTCAAAGACTGATCTCTTCTATGAAAGAAAGAAATATGGATTTAGAAGACATTAGCAATAATTTATATTTTAGGATACCTATGTTAAGTATATGTATTTAATAAATATTGTGATGGTGTTCAGAAGATTTTCATAAAATGTATTCTCATTTTTTTAAGGTTTCCTTTAACCATATGCAATGAAAGAAAATGCAATCTTTGTGGAGTCAAATAAAAAAAGAATTAAATACACAGAACCATTTCAGTTGTAATTTTTTTTCAGCCATTGAGCACTAAAGCAGTTCTGGAAATAATTATGTTTATGTGGGACTAATAATATAAATATCATTAGCAAGAGACTATTGCTTCTAATTATAGAGCCAGAAAAACGACTGGGTTCA
The DNA here is from genome assembly GCA_963675205.1 of Catocala nupta. Taxonomy (NCBI): domain Eukaryota; kingdom Metazoa; phylum Arthropoda; class Insecta; order Lepidoptera; family Erebidae; genus Catocala; species Catocala nupta. The sequence goes on from OY776082.1 coordinate 29,576,590, forward strand.
GACTGAGAATTCTACCATCAGAGGCACAATTCATTTTTCTTTTTCTTTATACTTAAGAGCTTTGCTCTTGTCAGAAATTGAGAAAGATGGCATATACTCCATATGCCATCTTTCTCAATTTTCGGCCAATACCTTGACCTCCATATAAGACATGACCTTCGCCTTTTCTTCGCCTTCCTTTCTGGGTCTGCCCCTTCCTCTCTTTCCTTCCACATTTCCTTCTATGATGTTTTTTATAAAGTCATCATGTCTTATAAGGTGGCCAAACATGTTTCCTCTTCTGTTCTCAATTGTCGTCAAAATGTTGTGTTCTTCTTGGATAAGGCTCAGTACTTCTACATTGCTTTTCTTTTCTGCCCAGCTGATTCTTTCCATGCGCCTTCAGCACCACATTTCGAAAGCTTCCAGTCTTTCTGGTCTTGTTGGGTCATTGTCCATGTTTCCCTTCCTTATAGAGCATTGTTCCAGATATATCATTTTATAAACTGTTTTCTTATGTGTTTTGAAATTTTGGATTTAAGCAGATGTTGTTCATTATTAATTCAAAGTTATTTGTAAAATGTTAACTGTATGGAGTAAATAAAAAGCGAACAAACCAGCTTTGCACTCATTTATTTCTAAAACTAAACTGTCACAAGTTATGATGCTAGGCTTATGGTTGCAGACATTCATACAGACCTTAACATTAAATGCACGAATGTCGTAATAGTCGCCTCACCTCTCTCGGTTTACCGAGTATTATGGATTTGATTTCAGTGTCTAGATATTCCTTTAATTTTCTAGATTACATGTCCGGTTGCTCTTTGACTGTATGTACAGTTCTGCAATAGCAGGAATGTTTTTTTTTTAAATAGGCTTATTATAATTTCGTGTCTTTTAATTTTCCTTCTTAATTCTATCTGCACTAACAACATGTAGGCACATTTTTAGCCAACACACTGATAAACACTAAATACCTCTATCATCTATTTACATGGATATTATTCATCAGTATTTAAAATGTTTTTTTTACATTAAGCATTTATCAAAATATAAGTGGACATACATTTTCAATTCTTAACCTATTTTATTGTCTAACTATTACAATTGACTTATTATTAAACATTCAGTGAGTTGTCTAAATAGATACATAAATTAGGTATGGTTGTATGTAACAATAATAATTTAGGGTTATTTTTGTAGCCCATTGATATGATAGCCTTTAATTGGAGTGAAGGAAATTATAAATACATTTTCACATCCATTTATCAAGCTCACATAGTATGTTTTACTTTTGATCGTCTATTACGATACGCGGGAATAATTTGTGTCCGTCAGGATGGCTGGACCAAACAAGATATGTACATCGGACCATATGCACTGTTTAATACCTATTTGGTACTATTTACTACCTTTATTGAAATATTTGGTACCTTTGCGTTATGACATTTAACAAAGAAATAAAGTGCAGTCAGAGTGGCTGACATCAGGTTAGCTGACCACTTCCAAGTTCTCAGTTTTAAGCGTTGTATTAACCGCGTTGTTAATGTAAATATTTAATACCTCCCTATTTGGTACCTTAACATACATTAATTACACAACTTTTAAGAAGCTCCTATAAAAAGTTATTAATCAAAACCATTAAAACGCCTGCACATGCATGCAAATTATTTACGTCTTTTCTTCTCAGAATAATTGCTAACAATGTTCTTGCAGGTGCTTAGCGGCTAAACAAATTGTTTCTGGATATCCATAGCAAAGTTTTATCCATTTATTAAATTGTGTTATTATTTACATATCGCATTTATTCTTAGGCATGAAAAAAGAAAACAACATATTAGAAATCATTTAATTACGTTCATTAAATACATGATTCAAAACAAATATCTAAAACTTCTAATTTCAATTTTGATTTCAAAATTGCTGTCTGATTTTAATGTTTGATGTTTTTCAATGTAATTATAGTTAGTATATATCGTATAAATATATTTGACTGCACGGATGGCGTAGTGGTTTAAGCGGTCATCTCTCCGTTTTCTATTGCGCCGAGTGTTGTGGATTCGATTCCCACACGGGACAACACTATGTGTGATTCACAAATGGTTGCTTCGAGTTTGGGTGTTCTTTGTGACCGTTGTTTGAATGTTTGTAAAGTCCCTCGCAGCAGAAGATGTCGCTTGAAAAAATCATTCATTGACATCTTAGATTATTTTTATTTTAAACTACCCACAGTATGTATTCACAACTTTAATGATTATTATTGTGTCAAAGTTTACTTTTGTTGTTTTGTGACGTGTACATGTTAACAATAATTTATAAGAATATAATTATATGATCCAGTCTTTAATAAGCCTAGTGAACTTTTTAAATTAAAAATGTCAGAAAATGCTATTTATATACCAATAAAAAAAAATACGAGATTTTTGCCGACAATTTGCAGACCTGTCTGTAATAAATCCCAATCCGATAAGAACACAGTGATTACAACAACCCCAACTTCTTACTGCAAAACATTTGATTTTTAAATCAAATATAGGATAGGATATAAGGATAGAAAATCCAGCCTATCGTACAATGTGTAAAAAGAAATAAAAACAAATTATCAAATTTTAAAACTCTTGCCGAAACATCAGTGGGCTAATATCTTACGAGAAGAAATTTGGCAGACAATTCGAAGGCCTAGAAGCAGGATTTTAAAAATGATTCTATTTAGAATGGCGATTGCGTTATATGCGCTGGAGTTTGCAAGCAGTGTCGAGCGGATTTTAAACTAATTATCAACTGGCTAACTGATAAAATTGCTAAATATATTTGTACGATACGCAATAATAATATACCTAATTATAATAATGAATGTACACATAATTTAAAGAAAAAGATAAAACTTTCTCCAGTTCAACAAAGTGAATATGCTGAGTTAAAAAACGAGTCTGCTATTGTAGTCAAGAATAAAATATCAAATAGGTACTATGATTAATGTAGTAGTCAGGGAACCAATCCATTTACCCACTGTCTGTTGTCTACGACAAATAAAGTACGAAAACAGAAAAAGCTCTTACCATGATTCTAATACAATGCTGGCTTTGTGGATTATGTCCACACTGGCACCCTATAAACAAATAATAAAACTCGTATCCCTTTTGCCTTTAAAGGTGTATTATTGGCCACCTGCGTAAGATGATTATTATAAAGATTATAGTTAGAAAGCGAGGACCGTTTTAAGCATTGATGCTAGGTACTGGTAGCATTTTCAAACCAGTTGCAGCAAAATATTTAAATTTATCAAAGCAGATATTCTTCTATTCGTGTATGATGCAGTCTTGTAATGATGAAAGCAGTGTTCCAGTAACTCAACTAATTTCAAAAAGTCATACATTAGACACAATATACAAATAATAATAATAATAATATTCTATCACAAATGGCTGGATACTTGGGCTAAAAACAAAACATTACCAAATGAAGTAGTTACAGATGATTCAGCTGCTTTTATTGGTGCTGCTGTAAATGCATTTACAAAATTCAACACTACAAAAGAATACATTTATGATTCATTTATGAAATTAGAAAAACAAGAATCTACCCCAGAAAAATATTTCATGCGCATCGATACGAGTCATTTTATAAAGATTTTATTTAATATAGGTACCTTGTTTTAAACATATTGATCAACGTGTGAACGTTTTTTACTTAAAATGTCTGCTAGAAGAACAGCAATGCGACGATTATGACAAATTGAAACAAATTTTCATAGATATGATCACATTGTCTATAAATAGATATGATGGTGTAGAGTGTAGACAGTGAAGGTAACAATACAAGATGTGAAGAAGCAAAATTTAGACTCAAAAAATTTGGATCTTTTTCAAGGACTGTGGATTCTGAAATTGAAATAGAAGATAGTAACAAAATAAGCAATTTCGAATCATTGAACGACTCTTCTTTCAAAGGTCTGCAAGCTTCGCATAAAACCGTTCCGGAAGAAGGATCAGCTTTGAAAAGTCCTAAATGATTCTATAATGCAATTGAATCCGAACAGTTGATTATTACCTTAACGGAAGGAGATGTTAACTATGGTCATGATAACTTGTATTATTTCTCAGACTTTTTGAATACTTTAATGCGACTTGTAGGTCAACCGTGGTGGTCCAATATTATAAAAAATTTATATACCTAATTCAAGCTTAACTAATCCTACATCGTCGAATGTGGAAAGCTATTTAAAAAACGTGAATAGGCATTTATTTAGAATCATCAGTAACAGTGACAGATACCGTATTGATGAATTTTTCATGAAGCATTTAGAATTCTTATAAAGTGAATTAAAAGTCGCTGTCAGTAACTTAAAAGAAGGTAACTAAAACAACAAAAAAAAAAACAAATAATAAAACGCGAGACGAAAAATGTAAAATTGGTTAAGTGTATAGAACATGCAGAAGAGTCTATTTTAACGGAAAATTCAAAATTAATAGAAAACTGGCGAGGACTAGCAATAAATAGAGAAAAAGAAATAAAAGTTCCGAGAAGGCAGCGTAGCGTGTGCGGCAGTGTGGCGTATGTATATACGCACAGGCAACATATAACTTTACGAGAAACCTGGAACCGAACGGAGCATCGTACAACTAGCCGCGCCGAAACCAAGCGACGCGCGAAGGCGATCGAACGGAGCATCATACGTCTAGCCGCGACGATAACAACATTTGCACTGGTGACGCGCGCGGCGCGAAGCTTCCCTCTGCTTTTTATACGTGGCACTACTTTTATACTCGCGAACAGATTTCCAAGAAATCATTCGTAAATGTTAGATTTTTGTTTACTTGTCGCTGATTGGTGAAAATGTTTATTGTACACATTAGTGTTAGCATTACTTGCATGACTAATAAATGGGATATAAGATAGGTGAAAAATTGTAAATATATTCTCAGTTGAATCAGTCTGCGTGTTTCAATATAACCCTAACCAGCTACGGACCTGGCTTCTGCCCGCCGGCTGGTAACGCGTTAAACAGCCAACGTTATTTTATTAAAGAATGGATTTAGAACAAAATTTACCGGTGGGTAAAATGTAATAGTAAAGAAAACCTGCGCTTTTGATTCTGTGTCACAAACAAACGCTGTTGCGGTTGTAGATGGATTTTGTATTGGCCGAAATCAGTGGTAATCAAGTTTACTGTAAATTTATCAAAATGCTTATTGGCAATGCTTCACTGCAAAATATTTATCAGTGCAACTAAAATTTTGAAGTAGTAGGTATTTTAATACATAAAATATGTCTGTCGACAGGATTATTATTAGTTGTGAATGTAATGTGGCGCACATTTATGGAAAAATACTAATCGATGTAATATATAGTGCGGATAGAATCGAATCTTGCACAAATACAGTGTCCGGTAAATCTTGTTAAACGTAAATGTGCCTTTTTGTCTTTGGACTTGAACATAAAATAATTATCAAAATTTGCCAATTCCAGGATAGAACCTGAAAATAACATGTCTAGTTGTCGTCATACTGGATGCACAAGTATCAAGACTTTTAAATATGAACTAAAAGATCTGATTGCTTTCGAACTAAATTCTGAAGAAGAAATATATTTATACGATATACCAACTATAATTACATTGAAAAACATTGAAATAATTTGGCGTCAGTTATAGAGTTTGTTCCTTCATTGGCTCCGAGCGAGGGAATCGGTCACTATAAATGTCATTGTTTTAGAGGTACTATATATCAATGTTAGGATGACATGTCAACTCGAGTAACCAAGAGTTATAAAAAAATTTTGGCCCATTGTATCATGTACGGCAGAAAATATAAATAATAAAAATATAATTAAAAACGGGCAGCAATTTTGGAATCAAAATTGAAATTAGAAGTTCTAGATATTTGTGTAGGGGTGAGCGTAGTCACACAAGCCACGCACACAAATTTATTGTATAACCTACATAACCGAATGTAACGTTATTATAAGCCCGCAGTCTCTTGTACGCTGTCGCGTCGTAATCTTAGTAAACAATAGTGAATAAACAGTGCCCAGTTTTGACATTAACTTCTTTCATTCACATATCCATGGAGTACCTAAATTTGTTTTGAATCATGCACACCCGGCTACACATCAAGTTAGACACCCTATATACGCATAACTACGCTACATACAAAATAGAGAATTGTCGGCAAGGGAAAGTGCATAGTGGTTTCGATGTAATGGTAAGGATAGAGCGTAACAAAAATATAACGCACTCTCTCGTACGATTCGCAGCGTTCAACTTCTAATAGTTCAAAGTCCAAACAGTCTAGGTTGATGTGTCGCTGTGTGTGGGTACCTACCTACTTAATGAACGTAATTAAATAATTTCGAATATGTTGTTGTTTTTCTATATTTCATTCCTAAGAATAAATGCGATATGTAAATAATTACACAATTTCATAAATGGATAAAACTTTGCTATGGATAGGTACCCAGAAACAATTTGTTCATAGCGCCTGCAAAAACATTGTTAGCAATTATACTGAGAAGAAAAGTCGTAAATAATTTATGTGCAGGCGTTTTAATGGTTTTTATTAATAACTTTTTATAGGCGCTTCATAAAGTTGTGTAAATAATATACATATGTTAAGGTACCAAACAGGTATTAAATATTTACATTAACAACGCGGTTAATACAACGCTTAAAACTATGAGAAATTGGAAGTGGTTAGCCAACTTGAATGACATCAGAATGGCTGACCAGTTTACATGGTCTCATGCACATAATATATCTCGTTTGATCCAGCCATCCTGACAGACACGAATAATTTTACCGATATTCTTTATCCGACTTCTCTATACTGGCACGACTAGAGGGTCCTTAGAATCCACCACGAGTTGTCAGTCCCTATTATAACAGTCAGGGTGGTCTGCCGTATATTTTTATTAGTTTATGGACGTCGGTAGAGGACAAGGGACTTTTTAGGCAATGTATGGGAAAACATGCGAGACGAGTTTTGTCAAGAGCTTTGTAAACTCATAGTAGACCCCACAGGTGACTTACTATACATAGGTACTACATATATAATACAATAAACATACTATACAACTATTTACATACATACATAGTCTCACGCGTATATTCCCGAAAAAGGCGAACTATACTTCATTTGGTTAGGTACTTAACTAAAGGTAAACAATCTTGATGAGTAATTAAAAACTCGGTTTAAAAATAAAATGCTGCTGAAGATCAATGATTTACAACTATAACGATTACTAAATCAATTTAACCGTTAGTTTAGGCAGTAGTTTATTTGCTTAATATGTGTTTGTGTAAAAAGTCACATCAAGATTTTTTACTTTTAGTTAAGTACCTAACCAAATGGAGTATAGGTTATTATATATTGTCTAGGTATCTATAATCTGGAACTGACTCCAGATTCCGTGCTGCTTCTGAGGATTCTTTTATAGGCAATCGAACTCGAGACTCGGTTTAATTTATGTTCAATGTGCGTGTGAATAACTACACAAAAATTAAGTAGCGAATGACCCTTTAATTTGCATAAAGTAGACAAACATTCGTAATCAACAAATTTACAACGAATTTACGTTCAGATAATGATAGCGATGTCTAAATGTTTGTGATATGTACTATATGCCTAAATACTGGGTGTAAGGGACCGTTTACCGAAAACTGATATAGTAGATTCAGACCATTATTCTGAGCTAAAATCGTTGGAATTTTCTTCACGAAAAATCTATTTCCTTTTTATACCATTTTCATTTTTCTGTCTGTGAATCATAACATTCATAACATAACGCATGAACTATCTATTTTATTAAATAAAAATTAAAGAATACCACATTTTACTAAAATACAGCAATGTAATTATATAGTCGTGATTTAAACAGATCAGCTGTTTTTATGCGCGCGGAACGCAGAGGTCATTCCCGCCGGCGCGGCGGCGGGCGGCGTGAGCGGTGCGTTGTATTGGTAGCAATACATTGCGTACCGCGTAATAATGTTAATCAATATAAAATCTTAACCTTGCGTTTTTTTCTATTAATAGAAGATTGCATCGAGAAAGAAGTCTTGCTAAAATTTTCGGTATGCCGGTCCCTTACACCCAGTATACATAAAATAACATGGTATTCGGTTAAACTATGTAGATAGTAAGTAGGTATATCTGAGTTCTTTAACCTGGCTGTTCTTCACACACTGGAAACTTATCCACCAACTATTATATACACAAACTTCTAAGTCCTTTTCACAAACGATTCTAGTTCCTAAGCTAGCTGCTATTACAACTGGCAACGCTGTTGGCCGATGAGGTGGCTGGGTTGGTCCAAATGTTGGCGTCGTTGGAGCCGGAATACGTTGGCCGCGCCGGTATGATCGGTGAGCGAACACATACGCTGCAAATAATTAATACTAATAATTGGAAACAATCTTTTAAGCAGTGTGTAGTGGTATTCGTAATCGTAAGTCTGGTAAGTAAAACGAATTCGGTTGATTCGGTTCTCGATGTTAGGTACTCACTAAAATATTTTTTTAGGAAACTATAAAGTACATAATGTCTTCGAATTCGCATTAGTTTTAGTCACATGCATGATTACATTAGAATGGTATTTGTATACAGTGCATACACACATACCTACCTGGCATAGTCAAAGGAGGTGAAGTGCGTAAGTATACTGTTGTAATTTATTCGAATAAAATTCGAATACAATCATGCACATCCCTAAATAAATAGTAACTTTGCTAGAAGGTAAATCTCAACCTAATACGTCATTATAGCTTGGGTCTTGGTGTATGTAGGTACTATGTAGATAGGTCCATTGCAAGGGGATAGGTACGTAAGATACTTACATAATATACCTATTAAAATGATCTAAGTATATAAACTAAAGCCTAATTCACTCGTGGGCATAGTGCTTACCATGTTAGTAATATTTTATATAAATAGTTACTTTAGACATGCAGCTTATTGATAAACTTGAATTAATAAACCTTATTTTAATATTATTTAAAACGAAATTATATTCTAAATAGTATTTTATTTACAATTATTTATACAAAAGGTGCTGAAAAGCAAGTAATAATAATAAAATAAATTAGTAGATAAGGGTGATATAATTGTAAATTGTATTAACCATTATTAATATATATTTATGATCAGAAAAATTCTGTTTATATAAATATAATAAGTATATATTTTTTATTATATTATTTCTGTTTTAATTTAGATTGCGGCTAATTTCGCGTGTAGGGTGAATTGAGACATGCATTCTGCCCTGTTTGAACTGACCTCCCCTCTCTGGTAGCTCTATCAGCTGAATCCGAACATTGTCCTATAAACAGCATTACAATTCCGCATTAGTTTGTTTACAATAGAGATGGCAAGGAAGTATACGGCTCGCTCACCTGATGGTAAGCAGATACCGTTGCTTATGATCGCTTGCTGACCCTAGGGAAAAGGAGTCACAGGTGAGATGAAGGAAAGGAATCGGAGTGGTAGGTATGTGAACTATGTGAGTCTTTGAAACTTACCGGTTGAAATGTAGTAGCAGTGTTACTGCTCATATTTTCTAGGCGTGGCCCCTAGTACTAATATAGGTACAACTCTAGGATGGGCACTAAACAATTCTGAGGTGGACTTGGCCCACTTAGCCATACATTAAATACGTCAAGAATTTTTCCAGAAGACTCCTATTTAATGGTTCTTGGATAGTTTGCCTAAATTTCCCATGGATTAAATTTTTTTATTGTCCGAGGTAATAAAAGTGCTATGTTGCTTCAAGAATTTTGTGAATCCATTCTCATATTATAGATGCGAAAGTGGCTCTGTCTGTCGGTTACGCTTTCACGACTATGGCACTGTACTAATTTTATAAAATTTGGCAATGACTGTGATTGTATCCCAGGGTAGGAGATAGACTACCTACCTTTTATCCCAATATGAGTTCCTGCGGGATTCCCGCAAACAGAAACTGGTCTATCAAAATTTTTTAGCTCTTACTTACGAGTTCACATCTTCGAGTTTCTTGAGTAGCCGTTCGTTCTCTCTGCTGAGAAGCTCATGGTCTCTCAGCAGCTGATCCCTAACTCCGAACAACTCGCTGTTCTCTGTTCTTAACGCAGTATTTTCTTCCATGTGCAGTTGGACCAGGTCTACCAATTCTGCTTGAGAGAGCTGATAGAGTTTGTTTGGTTCTACGTGGGTAGGTGTTCGGCGGTGACCTGGTTAGAAATATATAATAATAATCGGGTGAAAGTACTCATAGCACATTGCACTGAAAAACTAACCATCAAAATCATCATTAATGAAAATACTTCCTACCACTATAACTACTACTAAAGACTGCCTCGTTCGTCTTAACTTTGCGCAAACCCTGTAAATACCAATGATATATAAACTATAGATACGTTGCCCGCGCTCTGTAGTGGCAACATAAATGCAAGGTAATTACCAGAAGTCTATTTAGTCACGTACTAACTAGTGCCGCGGATGCACGTGACATTAAAATAACTCAAGGGAGTAACTTCATCAACCACAAAAAAAATGCCGTCATGTGTTTTTAGGAAATGTATAAATTAGACTGCCGCTGTGGAAGATAAAAAAGTATCATTTCATGCGTAAGTATCAAGAGTAAAGATATTTTTTTTGTGCCTGAGGTAAATGGTGCCCTCGGCCAATGAGCATGCACCACAGAATGACAACGTAATTAAAGAAATATATTTATCTCTCTCTAACAACAGGAATTCCGTAGATGACATTTAATTTTTTTTCTCTATCTTCGTGCGTCTAAGTAGCATTCTAGCTACCGATAGTATTTACGCTGTTTTCGAGTGCCGTGATGTTCATGCATGACGCGTCTATTTATATTACGTCATTGAAAAATACCGAGAAAATTACAATTAAAATAAAATGACTTTGCTTTTGAGTGACAATGTGTGTGTATTATGATTAACCCTTTTACTTAGGTAATTACTGATAATGCGCGTTATTTTGTGAAAATTTTTGCTAGTGACGTAAGTCTGTACTCACTATAATTATCTAAGTTGTAATCGGTCTGGACGTGTAGCGCAGTTCTGAGGTGCTGGTTCTCCGCATGCAGAGCTTCCACTTCCCTCTTCAGACTTAGTATCAGTGCGTCTCTTGCGTCCTACCAATAAAATACTATTTAGTTATTTGTATACAGTACTAGTTGTCCACTAAATCTCGGAGAAGACCATCTGGGAAATAACCTCTGTCCTGAAGAAGATCACAGCCACTGTGTGCCTTACCACAATCTCTTAAATATTATAATTGTTTTTGCATGCGCGTGAAAGACGAAGAGCTATACATACTCTGTAACGTGTAGTCTCGTTCTTGCGCATGCAAGCACAATGCTCTAAGAGATGGTAAGGGTCATCGCAGGAACACCACAACACAAGGTCTAGGAATTCGGTTGTGTTGTGTGTAGGAATACGATACAATAAGTTAAGTTTCCACGACTTTTTTATAGCACCAAGTTGGTACAAAAGCTTGGCCAAAAAAAATCAGCAGTAACTATTTTAAGATCAAGATGGTAAATAAGCATAGCAAGCGCTTTCAACATCAGGGATAGTATTCGCACATCGCCTACTGTAAAAACAAAGAAGCGACTGTGGGCTTCTGACGAGAAAAGCGTATCCGCTAGGAAGTTGGAAACCGTAATCACCACAGAAACCGAAAATAAAGTTTAAAATTATATTCTATCATGAAAAGTAAGATGCTTTTGTTTTACCATTTTGACGATGGGCTTGGATTTGATCTTCTTCGCTCTCGATGCGTATCGTAGTGTGTTTATAGTCTCGCTTAAATTTGATCTCGTCGGAGCTATACATGCGATCTGAAATATATTTATATAAAATAGGGTAAAACATGCCAAACATGTGGCATTTTTATCGAAATTTCGTCTATTGGGGTACGGATGGCCGGCGTCTAGATACAATGCTTTTATCGTTTAGTATGAATATGTTTAAAGTAATAGGTGAAAGGAAAGATAGTCTTAGTGCATAAGGGAAATGCGTCCACGAACAAAAACACGCTTCATTAAAAAAACGAACAAAACAAGTAGAACATAATTTAAATATTTTAATGTAAAAATGCGTGGGGTGGGGGTTATCAAAATATCTTAGAAAGCACCCTACGCAGTTTTAAATTAAAATTATTAAATTATTTATATTTTAAATTATATTATTTATAGTGTTTTAGTTTTTTTTAACTATTATTTATTTTTATTTTTAAACTGCTGTTCTTTTTTATATTTTTTCTATATTATTGTATTGTCATCGGTCCTCGATAAGTGTGTAAGGTTTCAAATCAATCCGTTGGTTTGAAAGGGGTGAAAATCACGTTCAAAGATTCCGTTACATAGATTCATAGATAGGTACATAGATACATACATACCAAGCTAAAAAGCGTGTTAAAAAGAACATTCGGAATGTAGGATAGTATTAATAATGTCGCAGTGTCCTTTAATTTTTATTTAAAACGTTATATTTTGTGCACAAATGTCAAACTTGTTAGTTTTTAGAGTTTGAAAAACTTTTATACAACAGCTTTGTCCATTTGTCTGTTAAACAACTTTCAACTCAAGAACCGTAAGAGCTAGAGACTCGCGGTCAACGCCATTCGACTCAGCATAGTCGACGTACCCCGAACCTCTGACCTGGTCACGTGAAACCATTTTTTCGAACTCTAAGATTTACGGCAATTCATTGCTATTTCTCACTTGTTATTGGTTAGTTAGAAGTATAAGGTCACTTTGGGTACGACCTCATCTTATTTAAATTTATTAAAAGCTCTCGACTCGTCGTGCAACATGCATGTCGCTCAAGTTTTAAGCTCTAAGGGTGTACCGTGAGTCTACCGTTGGTTTTTGTTGCCATACATTTTGATTAGTTTATCGACGTCCCTCTTAGGGGCGCTTCTAGAAAATATATGGAATAAGCGTGTTGTAAGTTACCATAAGCGTGACGCCGTTCCCCGCAAGGCTGTCTGCCAACAGTTTGGTGAGCTTGCTGTCCCGGTACGGTATATGTCCTCGTTTTCTTCCGTCACTTAGTTGAGCTATACAATATCCTGTGGGTTACATATTTATCATTATTTTATACATTATAGACGTGAGCAAATCGTTCCTTATTTAAAAGTTCATAAAGATCTTTAGATTTTTGTTACTCAAGCATGCCTAAACAGTAAAACGGATTTGTTAAAATTTGGCACACTGGTACACCATTTCCTGAATTTACACATAAGACATATTTTTTTCTCGGTATGCTGTTACTTGACCTTGATCAGAACAGGGACATAGGCATGGGTAGAACTACTTGTTATAAAAACTATGGCTTCAGCATAACTTGAAGAGCCATTGTTGGGCGCCATATAACTCGGTCCAGTACAGCAGACAAAATTACCAAAATATTATCGGAAATGCATGCCAATATAATTTTTTTGGTGACGATAATGTTCTTATAATCTAATATGCAAAAAAGCATGAAAACCGGAAGGCGTAAAATTAGTGGCACTGTTTCTGGGTTTGGTGAGTAAGAACGCCAAAGGGTCTCATACCAACTTTTCCATTACTTTCCTTTCATCCCATTCCAACGCCAATGTTACGCCTGGTATTGCAACTGTTTATGGGCTTCTGCAACTATCCTGCGGCCGTATTATAGCTGTATACCGTATAAGTGTATGTACTGTGATACTTACCAAGTACCATAAGACTCCTATTAATATTATTCGCTTCTTCCAGCGTTTTGCCCGTACTGTGTGTTCGCTTGGTCATCTCACTGCCAGCCAAATCCACGAAGTTGATCTTGCCGTGCGTGGAGCATGTCACGTCAGCATCTGCACGCAGGTCTCTTCGCACTCGCACGCAGAGTAACGTGTGTGAGCGAGAAGAGTGAGAGTTCATTGCGTGTGCGCCTACCGCACGGTTTCGCATACCTGTATGCGAAGAATCTTGTAGAAGTATACAGTTTATTTTTGTGTCTTCAATATTTGCTATAAACATTTGGAATTTATTGCTAGCTTGTGTGGAACACGTGCTTTAACAATAAGTGTCTCTTTTTTTGGTAGCGGGTTTTTAAAGCGGGACTTGAAAGAAATCAGTCTTCTTGAAGTGAGGATGGCTATGACCCTAACGCAATATTAGCAGTTAAAATGGTAGCCTAAAAAGATTGTAGTTAAATAATTCATATTAAGATCCTGGTTTTCCCTTCTAGGCTTATTGGTGTAGGCTCTGAGTTGCCAGCACACAATTGGACTGATGCTCTTGCAGTGATATACCAATTTTCCAGAACGGTTATAAGTAATAGGTACTCTTAGTTTCGCAAACCTAACCTAACAAACGCTACGGCAACCGCTTTTATCATTAGAGGGACTTAAAGGGATGGAAAGAAATTGCTTAATTACAGTATTTTTAAAATATGGTTGCACGTTGCACAAGATGAGCAGTGAGCCGAGTGAATTCGATTCCAGTACGGAGCAAAATATTTTTGCGGTCCACAATTAATAGTCTTTTTGTTTGTTTCCGTTATGTCAATATCTGTAAAGTACCCGCGATACATGAATTGCGGTAATAACAGGATCTAATACAAATAGTTCTATGTTTTAATTAGTTGAATAATGGATTCACTCCAAGTTCACTCACCTTCTTCTAATACAGCAAATAAATCATCAAGCTCTTCACAGTCTACTGTAAAAAGATTTTCCACGTAGAAACTTCTACTCTCCTTAGACCAGCGAACTTGCAGGGGCTTTCTCGCACTGCCTGGGTTTAGCAGGTCTATAACCTGTGACAAGAGTAAGAGTAAACGTGCTAGAAGTAAACAGGCATCGCAAATCGGTGGGGATGAAGGTACACAATATTGTTTTTCAATTATATCGGCCATTCCAGTAATTGACAGGCGACTGTGACGGAGATTTTTGGCAAGCTTTAGAAACGGTGGTGTTACCATTGGTTAAGTCATAGGACAGTCATACTTGCGATGGAGAGGCCAGGGAATAGATACCCATTCATTTTATTTTCGATTTGTACTCGAAGGTTTATTTTATATCTGTTAATTTTGAATACTAATCTTATTGTACAAGGATTTAGGTTGTGTGATTCGATTTATAATTTCTATTAATTTGCGACCTAGATGTGAGAGATACGATACTTATATAACAAGAGACGTCGGAGCTAGTAGGATAGCCATTTATACCTTATAATTTGCTCAAACTGATCGCAGCCAGGCAACCTCGTGTCGTGTCGGACACGATATTTGTTGTTCCTATACGGCATATTTTACATAGTTTGCTAAAATAGCAAACTAGAATATGTCGTATAGAATCAGCGTAGGTATATTTTTAGAGATATCATAAGAACGATACCTTTTCATTATATATCTCCAGGAAGGAAGCCTTTAATATGAAGTGTGATTCAGGTCGCTCGTTGATGAGACGAAACAAGTAGACGAAAGACCGGACTACTAGACCGTGCTCTGGAGAATAGGGACTGGTGCCTCTCTCCACCTGGAGACAAGATAATTGCATCAGTAAGATAGTTATTTTACACGTTCACCAGGTTATACTATCTATTTTGCCACTGCTACAGGCTTACCTCTTAACTTTAGACGGCTTAAACAACAATCTACCGCCGGAATATATGCTATGAAGATAAAGCAAATAAATAATAATAATGAGACATACATCACCAAAACAAAATTTTTTGGGTATCGGCTCCGTTCGCCCCTTGAGTTTCGCCCCTGATTACCTAAGTGTACCTGTTCGCCCCATGGCATTTTGGATACTCAGTTTCGCCTCCGATTACTAGCCGATGAAAAGTACAGTCAGAAACGTTAGCGATCAGCATGTTGGATATTGTTTTTTGTATGTCGGGCGTCTATTTCATATAAATGTGAAGTATTAAACTAAAAGCATAAAGTACAGTAGCTACTAATTAATGCTATTTCGTAAATAAAAAGTGACTCTGTCTATTTGAAAAGTTTTAGCGTAGATAATGAGTGTGCCAAGATTTAGATTGAAAAGTTTGGGATGTGGATGTCTGTATTAAATGCACTACATTTAATTTGAATTTTCCTTTTTTTTACGATTACAGTAAAAAAAAGGAAAAAATTCAGTATTTAAATAAAGTTACGAGCCCGTTCGTCCCTCAAGTTTCACCCCCTAGTAGGTATTAGTTAGGTTTCTTCTTAAATCGCGAAGCGGGGCTCCGTCTTTCTATGAAAGGGGCGAAAGTCAAGGAGCTCGTAGCCTTAAATTATACTTTATCAGTATATTCAGTATTATATTATTTTATTTCGAATGACTATACTTAGATACTTCAAATTTCTATAAAAATCTTGTATGGAGCGATCAGCTACACCAAAATAAATAATTAAATATTAATGTGCCGTTCGCCCCCTCGTGGCCACGAATAAGTGGCGAACACAACATTTTATTAAAAGGGGCGAAACTCAAGGGGCGAACGAAGCTGACACCATTTTTTGCTACCTTACCTTACCTTTGTGTCCATGTTAATTATATTTTTTTCAAATGAATTTGCTCGCACTACCAATATTTCTTGTCTCGCGGGAGACTTTACAAACGTTCAAACAGCACCGAGACTTGCAACAACTATGTGTTTGTGGATCACATATTTTTTTGTCCCGTGTGGGATCAAACTCACAACACTCGGCGCTGTGTCAGTGGCGAGGCGACTACTGAAACCTTTACGCCATCAATGCAGTTAGTTGGTCTTTAAGCGTCCTTATAATTTTGTGATGCCACTGAGTAACAAAAGGATCTTCACTAAATTATATCACACTAGATTTTCCCCGCGGTTTCACCCGCGTAAGTCCCGTTCCTGTAGGAATATCGCGATAAAAAGTACCCTATGTGTGAATCCAGGTCTTCAGCTATCTACAAACCAAGTTTCATCGCAATCGGTCCAGTAGTTTTTGCGTGAAAGAGTAACAAACATCCATACATCCATACAAACTTCCGCGTTTATAATATTAGTAAGGATAAAGTACATTCCATCACCAGTACTATAAGTCGAAATAAAGCATACAAACTTTGTTCCATTAAACTTACTGTTAGTTATCTATTAAATATTAAATTGTATAACTATTGTGAGTGAGTGGTCGATGCTATAAGGTAAGGGTTGTCACACCTCACGGCATAACTGATGGGTTGTGTGCAAAGCGATCGACAATACATAGATTTTATTTTTTAAAGATTTTTGTTTACATTCTGTATAGATATTATTATATATATTTTTAAAGCTATTTATCAGCTATATTAAAAGGTATAGAAATTGATATAGCTCCATACTATACAGAAGTACGTTGCCGATCTAAGAAAATTTGCTCTGATAGTTTTAAGGCATATTTCAATTAAATAAGAAAAGAAAAAGGTATCGGGTATGATACTATGCAAAGTGAGCCTCTTCATGTCCCTTGGTTTTCTGAAAATAAAATAAGTAGACCTTATGTTGTACTGGCGCATGAATACGTTCTGGTCATATTCCATTATGAAAGTTTGGATATTATGAAATAAGCCAGTTCACCAATTTGTACATGGTAAGATAGACGATGTCCAATACCTACAGACGGAATGTGAGAAGAACCAAATGGAGAGATAGTGATGTAGAAATAAATATGATGTAGGGGCTTTTATAAGTATTTTGTCAGAACCTTTATCGCAGGTAGCAAGTTGTGTTTATGACACGGTATCTGCAGCACTGTCTGCCTCTCCCTAATAGTAATTAAGCAAGAATAAAATTAAGCATAAGGAAAATGTAATTTACGGTAGGTACGATGAGGGCTGGTATACCTATATAAGATAAAAGTCTCTAAATAAAACAGGATAAAACTATCTAAGTCTGTGTTTTCCGATGAGTACAATCTGGGTGTCTTCAAGTCGCGAGTGAATAGGAATCTTCTAGGGAAGCGTGCTCCATCGTCGACTGCATCGTCACTTAACATCTGGTGAGGTTATACGCAAGCTTATTAATAACTAAATAAAAAAAAATAACAAGAAGCCGCGGGCAATAGCTAGTACTTTATATACATATGTAGTTCTATACTCTGTTTCACACGTGTAAATCCTACGAGCTTCTAGTATATATGTAAGTACCCAGTACTGGGTGCTAGGGACGGTGTACTGAAAACTGAATAAGATCTTCTAAATTCTGATGCAGAATGTCTGATTCAGTTTTCGGTACACTTTCTGAGTTAAAATAATAATAATAATATCAGCCCTGTATTGAACTGTCCCACTGCTGGGTACGGGCCTCTTCTCACTGTGAGAAAGGTTAGGCCATAGTCCACCACGCTGGCCTAGTGCGGGTTGGCAGACTTCACATATCTTCAAGAACATTATGGAGAACTCTCAGGCATGCAGATTTCCTCACGATGTTTTTCCTTCAGCGTTGAAGCAAGCGATAATTAACTATTTAATACGCATATAACTTCGAAAAGTCAGAGATGCGTGCCTTGGGTTTGAACTCGAGACCTCTGCGTGGCAGTCCAACGGTTTTCCACTAGGCTATCGCTGCCGATAAATATAAAAAAACCTATATAAATATAATTATAGTCGACCTCGATGGCGTAGTGGTTGGTGTAACCGACTGCTACGCCCGAGGTCGCGGGTTCGATTCCTGCACAAGTCAAACATTTGTGTGCATGAACATGGATGTTTGTCTTGGTCTGGGTGTTTCTATGTATAATATGTAAGTATTTACAAAAAAAAAACTATATATGTATGTTTATCCATTGTCTAGTACCCATAGTACAAGCTCTGCTTAGTTTGTGCTAGATGGTGTTGTGTATGTGGTAGAATGTGGTAGAATATAATATATAAAACCGTTGAAATATTCTTAAGGGAAAACTCATTTTTTCCTGACTTTGTATCATAATATAATGCATACCTAAACCATACCGCGCCATCGAGGGTAGATCTACGGTCGATAATCGATATCGATTTAATACGTAATTATAATAACCGGCACATGATTATAAGTTCATAGCAGTTATTTTCATTTCAAAAAAGTACCTAATATTAATGAATGAATACTAACAAAATTACTGACTAGGGAGTGATATCATTAATATTGTAAGTAATTATTATTAATTTAGATTTGTTTAATAATTAATTATTTTGATAACTCATAACGTCATAACATATTAACAGGCCTTTATTTAATCACATTATTTACATATCTCCATCTTCGCCATGATTATTAAATTATTTAAGTCGGCATTTAAGTTTGTTATTTACTGTGTCTGCGTCTGTGTCTTTACAAACACTGGATAAAAAGAACTAATACTCGGATCTTTTAGGTATTTGCAATACACGCAGGTATTCTTTTGTATGGAGATCAAACTCACGACACGACGCTTGTCGTATGGCTCATGAGTTCGGTTATTAAATCGGGTCCGGCTGTTAGGGTCTCATTCCGGTACGCCCTCGACCGGGATGCACCCATAGTGAAAATTTGTTATTCCGCTACGCCCCCGGCCGAGATGCTTCCATTGTAATATAACCGGAGAAGACACTTGAGCTAATACTGTTGAAATCAAAAGTGTTTTTACTATCATGTATTAGCTTTAGAATTAGTAATATTACGTCTAAGTATACTTTTTAAAATATGTTATATAGATACCCGATCTAAGGATCGAACGCGAGACTTTATTTCCTGTATTATTTACGATCAGTTCGCCATTCCATAGACATCTTCATGTAAAAAAGCCGTGTATAGCACACAATTTGACCATACATACGTTTTTATTAATCATATTAAGCCATCTATAATAATATTATAAAGAGAAACGATTAGATTTTTTGTTTCTTTGTAAAGGTTTTTATCCGACTTCAAAAAAAGGAAGAGGTTCTCAATTCGATTGCATGTTTTTTTTATTTGTGTTATGAAACTTTATTCTAGGTGAACCGATTTTGATCATTCTTTCACCGACTCCATTAATAGTAATAATTTAATTATTCACAAGAAAACGCAATTATTTTTAACTTCTTAGTGCGTTTTTTGTTTTAGAATATCCATTTTTGAAGTCGGTTTTCTTTTTGTAAAAAAGTTTGTATTCAATAACTCCATAACCGATTTTAAAATTCGTTCACCATTAGAAAGCTATATTATCAACGAGGCTTTATTTTTTAAAAGTGATCGCGATCGAAGGCGCGAGGAAAAGCTAGTTGTTACATATAAAGCGAGCATGCTGCCATTTATAGTAGACCTGATTTTTCCCGTGGCTTCGGCTTCGGTTTAGGTTAGGTTAATAACAGTACTTTTTCTCTGGACGAAAGGTACCCTTTATCCTTTTCTGTTTCCCTGACAACGTGTATGCGAAATTTCATGATGATCAGTCGATTAGTTAAGACGTGAAAGCGTAACAAAGAACAAAAGAGACGTGTAAGAGCCATTGTCGGTATTGCTCCAGACGAATCCTGCAGACCATATTTTAAAACATTAGGCATACTGCCTCTGTCCTGTATGTATATTTTTTAGATTTCTGTTTTTGTTCAAACCTACCCATACCTTTTCACCAAGGCAAAGGATAAGTATCCGAGAAACACTAGGCATCCTAATAGGTTGGTTCTAGAGTTCATTCCGAGAACTACAATGTATAAAATAATTGTTACTGTATGTGCATAACTATATAACAAAGTTCCAGAATGTTTTAAAGACTTACCTCTTTATGTAAAGAAACACCTTGAGGCATGGCTACTAGAAAAGTCATACTATTCGTTTTAGGAGGGAGTTTCTATATTAAATAATTTATTTGATAATATATTACAAAATGTTATTTAAATAACAATGTCACTAATTTCATTATCATACCTATATAATAATTAGGATCATTATCCATTGTAAAAATGTAAAACATTTCACATGCCACATTTGTGACTAAATTGAAGAGCAAAATGTATTAATTATATCACAACATCTTTAAACGTACCTACTCCATTTTCAGTGAAATAAATATAATTTATCATTTAACAAACTCGCATCTCTCTTTAATAATGCGTACCGCAAAGGAGTGGAACTCACTACCTAAGACTGTGTTTCCCCATGAGTACAATCTGTGTCTTCAAGTCAAGAGTGAATAGGTATCTTCTAGGCAAACGTGCTCCATCGTCGACTGCATCGTCACTTTACAACAGGTGATATTGCAATCAAACGCAAGCCTATTAAGTAATAAAAAAAACATTCGCATTTATTAGTTAGGATACACTAGCTGACTAGCTTACCCATCTTATCTTATCTTATCTTGTGTGGGGGCAGTTAGTACAGACTGGCGACAGTTCGAACCAGTGGGGTCGACTGCCCCAATAACGACTGCTATAGATGTTCATGGCAGCCGAATCCGACGACTTAACGTGTTCTCCGAGGCACGGAGCAGACGATAATTGTCAATCAATACGCACATAATTTCGAAAGGTCATATAACTTCCGAAAGTCAGAGGTGCGCTACATGGGTTCGAACCCGAGACCCTCTGCATTGCAGTCTGTTGGTCTCCCCACTGAGCTATCGTTGCTCTAGCTTACTCATGCTTTATTAATCATGTAAAGTCATATGCATTGCGCCATATAATTAAATCTATACTAATAATATAAAGCTGAAGAGTTTGTTTGTTTGGTTGAACGCGCTAATCTCATGAACTACTGGTTCGAATTGAAAATTCTATTAGTGTTGGATAGCCTGTTTATCGACGAAGGCTATAAGGCATTACATTACTTATATTATTATTATTATAACATTACGCTAAGGCCAATAGGAGCGGAGCATCGATGAAAAATGTTGTAAAAACGGGGAGAATTATTTTATATGAAGCAGACGAAGTTGCGCGGGTTTGCTAGTTACTTATTAAATTGTTCATGATGCATGTATAGTATCACGATATGTTATGCGGCGGTTTCAATGTGATTGCATTTATTTGTCACTGGTTTGTTCCTAGATTTTTATGTAATGATTTGCATACACGCTGGCTTTGATAGTATGTTATTATTATAAACCACGTGGTCTATTGCTGTTAGTAAATGGCCATGACCGTTGAAATACATTTTAAAAGATATATTGTAGCATCAATGTTGGTTGGTGATGTTCAACGAAACAGACTAATGGATCAATATTGCGTCCTTTATTATTTATTTTGTACAGTGCAGATATCACAAACTGCATAAAACACTGCAATTATCATATTTATGCTGATGACATACAACTTTACTTCTCCTTTGAACCAACAGTGCCATCAATGTCAACTGCAGTTCAGTTTATAAATGGTGATCTGGACAGGATATTTCAATGGGCCCAAAGAAACGCACTGGTTTTAAATCCTGCTAAGTCCAAATATATGATACTGGGTAGCAAAAATCAGATAAATGTTATAGCGGAATCCCATCCTTCCTTGAAAATTATGGGAGACGACATTGAAAGAGTGTTTGAGGCACGTAACTTAGGTATAAAAATTTACCCTGTATTACGATTTGAATCTCACATAAATAATGCACTGAGTGATTGCTTTTATAGACTGAAAATATTATACAGAGTACGTGAATTCCTCCATGTAGAATTAAGGCAAAGTCTTGTAGATACACTAGTATTATCAAGGCTTAACTATGGCGAAGTTGTATACGGGCCATGCCTTCTGGCTAGAACAGAAAAACTGCTACAGCGTATACAAAACGCATGTGCAAGATACTGTTACGAAATACCTAAACGAAGTCATGTAACGCCATTTCTCAATGAAAATAACATACTCAAGATGAGCTACAGAAGGAAGTTGCATTTCGCCACATTGGTCTATCGTCTCATGTTCAATCGGAAACCGACATACTTGTATGAGAAACTAACTTGGACGCATGACTATTGCACATATTATTTGAGACCCAATCATGCTTTAAGCATCCCGAGTCACAATGCGTCAGCCTTTAGAGGAAGTTTTAAATACGCGGCTACACGATGTTGGAATGACCTCCCTCCACCCCTTCGTAAGTTGAAAACTATTGCCAACTATAAAGTAAATATGAAAATATTTCTTTTAAATTCACAAAAATCGTCTTAAATGAGGCTACCTTTTAAAATAATAATTAATTAATATACCTACTTAAATAATTATGATATTGAATAATTTTTTTTATTTCTATATTTATTTTATTTTTTTATAATTTATTTATGCTATACATATATCGACGCAGTAAATGATATTATTATTATTAATAATTATAATTATATTATGCAATATTGTTTCAATAAGATTTCTATAAAAAATTAAATTCTTATAAAGAACGTGTTGCAAAAATTGATTATTTGCTCCACACTCAAACGCACTAGGTACATAAACATAGGTCACCAAGGTGTTGCTGAAAATCAGCGCTGTTTCGCTTATGCGGATACAGCTTCGGGCTGAGCAACATATTTTTTTGACAGACACTGCGATGCACACTGCATACGCTAGGTTATATATTTATTAAATGGATCGAGCCAAGGGTTTAATATTTTTATTTTTTATTTGTTAATTTGCATATTGTTTTTTTTTATTTTTTTTATTTCCTATTTGTGTCAATTTTATTTTTACATTGTTTTTATTATTTTTTTCATTATATTTTGCTTTCAGTTATTTTATTTTCGCTTAATGTAAAAAATATTTTAATTAATGATGCCATTTTATAATATTATTGTATTTTAAATTGTCATTTACTTTTGTCCTAGTGTCCCATTGTCTTTGCCTGTCTAACTGTATACTACGTTTATGCTGTCTGCAGTATGTGTTGTGTGTTTTCTGTCAAAATAAATGTATTTTCTTTCTTTCTATCTTTCTTTCTTAATTATCTTTATAAGTTTATGTTCTAAAACAATGTAGCGAAAATTAAACATTTCATAATGTTTTGGTAAAGCCCTTTAATATGTTTACCAATTTTTTTAAGTAATTATACCTGCTATAATTTCGATGCAACTTACTTAGTTTAAAAAATATAACAAAGCTTAATTTTATAATTTTGTTATTAACTATAAAATCTCTTAACCATTGTTGTATATTTTGTGTTCTTGTTAATCTATTATTTATAAATATTACAAAATTAATGTTAATAGCATAGATTCGATTCCCATACGGGACTAAAATTAGTGTGAATCCTATTTTTCATTGTCGTGTACGATCGACCCCACAAAACTCGGCGCGGCTTATTAGAGAAATGACGAATAAAATAGGTTCGCATAATATTTTTTCCCCCTAATATTCTTTGGCATTATTTGTTTTGGTATAATAATAGATACTTTGCCATAATTGTTTTCTACTTACAGCAAATCTAGTGAGGTCCTTACCCGACCTTGCTTGCGAAGCGAGTAATAACAATTAGTGACAATCCGACAAATAAGTTCGTCAGGCTGCCGCGGGGTGGCCCAAGGGGAGTTGTGATAATATACAAACTAAAAAATTATATGTAAGCTGTTATGCGTAAATAATGTTATACGTAAGCTGTCATGCGTAAATAATGTTATGCGTAAATATAATTAGGATAAACAAAAATACTTACGTCTAAATATTTTATGCAAATGGCAGTAAACGATAAGCTTGTCTAATCAAAAGAATTCAGATTTAAGTAAATCGGGCTGCCTACAAACTCATATAAATAAAAGCGAACGCTCGATAAAATTGTCCTACATAAGAAGGCAATAAATGCATTCTGTTCATCGTGTCATTGGTTATCATCTGTCTATCGGCGACAGGCGACGGCGACAAGTCATCAATGCACCGGGCATCAAACATGCGACCGATCGATACCGAGCCGCGAGGTCGGACCACCACTAATAATCGTACTTGAGGTGTTCAAACTTTATAATGTTGTGATGACCCCCAGCGAAAGAGATTTATTGAGTACTGTGATTTGCTTTAAAAAAGGTATTGTGGGGCTGAGCACCAATGCTATGTTGAAGGCGTCTAGTATCGCGAGTTTGTTTTGGAAAGGCGATCGTCGTTGCCAATCTTTAATATGTAAAGTTTAAATGACAAATTCGTGTTGAAATTATTATTTCAATGTTTTGTTAATATGATATGAGTGTGCTTTATAGTTATTTACTAATTAAATAAACAAATATCAACGACTTTTTTTTGTGTTTCACTACGACTCGTACCCGTGTTATTGGGTTATTGGGTGTTATTGGGTTTTTTTATTAAGAAATCTGAATAGTAGCCCGGAGTTAGGAAGTTGGCGGTGTTAGTCACCCCTGGGCCTCGGCAAGCACGTAAAGCCGTTGGCCCTGCGCCTGATCTCCCTCCGGACATGTCGGATTATCCGTCTCATCGGTTCATGAGTGTTAGGGAACAGAGAGTGCACTTTGTTTTCGCACATACTTGTGCACTGCGCAGATGGCCAGTCTCCGTTAAGATTGGCCGCCGTGACCGAAATTCGGTCTGGCGGTCATTATTACATATACATATATCACTGAAAAATAATTGTGGCCAGTGGAACTGATATACCATTTATTATTATACATATTTGCATACTTGCACTTTACACACAACACACATATTCATGGAGCTTGTAGAAGAGAAGAAAAAGAAAGTGTTGCCAACACTAACAACATAAATGTACCAATAATAACAATCACTACATAAGTATTTATTATTTTCGTCTAAAGGTAAGTTGTAGAATCCAATATTAAAGGCCACTACATTGTGAAAGTGCCAATACGTTGACTTAATCCTAACTAATGTTATAAATTCTAATGTGAGTTTGTTTGTTTATTTGTTATGGTTTCACGCCTTAACTATTCGAGTGATCATCATGAAATTTCGCTAACTCGTTGGCAGGGAAACAGATAAGGACATACGGTACCTGTCATCTAGAAAAAAGTACTGTTACTATCCTAACCTACATTCACGCGGGCGAAGACACGGGTAAAATTTAGTAGTTAATATTTCTTCTTAATTTAAAGAACTCAAGATTAAAAGAAGAAAACAATACGTGCGCTGACATATACGCTACAGGTTGACGTGTTTACGAACTTATATCCCAAAGAATATGACCCAAAAGTGGCAGCGGCAAGATTGAGAAACAATGGCGTACAGCACGAGTTAGGTGTCACTCCACAACTGTTATTAGAATACAATAACAGGCTATACAGACTGATGGGTATGTACAAAAATGGTGTTTGACGACGAACATTTGCTCATCTGATTTGCTTGATATACCCGGCTTGTACAAATGAAATAAACTGGGTATAACTGTTCTTAAAGTTCTATGTAATTAAGGCTTTGCTGTTAAAAACTTTATAAAAATAAAATAAATAGAAGTTATGATTTGATACTGACGACGATTTAAGTGACGTTTGAGTATTGATTTAAGGAGTCTCGTGATGCGGCAATGTTATCTCTCGAATTTTATTTAAGCCACATATTAAGTATGTAGAATCTAAATGAACAAGGAATAGTCAAATAGTAAATTAATAGCTTTTAAAGAACATAAATATATACCGCATTCAAAATATTTGAAAAGCAAAATATAATCATTATTTTTATTAATCAAACCGTTTATTTATCTGTTAATAGGTCAATGTTTTAACTTACATGTGATTGGTAAGCGTAAGTGCGTTCGTTTCTTATCACGTGGGACTTGGAAAGGTTAACGTAATGTGAGTCTAATAGTTCTTCTGTAATACACCCGTGCCTTCTCTCTCCAAGGTATACAGGCGGAGTCCATTTCCATGTTTTTAATTTATAATTTGCGGATGCCTACGTAATCTACTCCGACCAAAAGTCTGTTCAATAAAAATAACTGATGTCCTAACTGCCTACGAGTATTATAAATGTGAAAGTTTCTGAATGTTTGGATGTTCGTTGTTTAATCACGCGTAAACCATTGAACGGATTTAAATAAAACTCGGCACCCACTTTCTCTCTTTTTGATCCTATTGTTCTTTTATATTTTACATTTGTATATTTCAATCGTGTTGTCCATAATGTGATCAAAAATATCTTTAATGTGATCAATGAATTTCTTGCTTCTTTTTGTCTTAACATAGATATCTCATTCTCTTTTGTATCACGGTGTATGATCCTTAGGGATGCTTTATATAGATAACCCATCTAATTATTATTCCAGTATGCGATCTCAGGGAGCATAGCAACGCATAGAAACTAAGTAGAAGAAGTCAACCATAAGTATGTTTATGTACAAGTACTTACCAATCCTGGAGGTCCGGTCAGCGTGTGAGTCTTCCCACTGCCAGTCTGTCCGTAGCAAAAGGCCGTACAGGAGAATCCTTCTACCGCCATTTCCAGTAGCCTCTTAACTCCAGAGAATTCTAGAACGTCTTCCTGTTAGAGAATGGAAAATGTTGATAAATATTAATAATAAATAAATGTTTTTTGTGCAAAGACTGCTTCCAAACGAAGCTCTGATTCCCAAGGTCAGTTATAACCTGTGTGACGGGAGGTGTTTTCTGCCATATTATATTGCTAACATTTATGTCAGTGGTAGATGAAAACGCGGCAAAATACAATCCTTAAGGCAGGATTTGAATCTGCGACCGATGAATGCGATTGCTATGCACCAAGTCTTGTACTTGATTCTTTGGCAAAATATTTATTGGCATTTCCTGATAAAAAATCTTAGTGGCAGAAAGGTTGCGCTTCTGGAATAGTGCCCGGTAGACGGTGATACGTTCCCCACTTAATACGTACACACGTATTCGAAGGATAATGTATCCATGGATATGGATATGTGGGTGAATACATCGGTGCCTTCAGCGATATAAGCGTAAGACTGATGTATGTGAATCTTAGTACAAAAAGATCTTCAATATCTAACCGTTGATAGCCTATTAAAGAAACAATTTAAATCTACAAAATTCTCAGAATTTCAATCACGTTTGTTTTTACCATGTTCGCTAATCAGTACAGACTGACAGTGAATTTAATGGACTGTTTTTCGACGGCACGAACTGATGGTCCGATTTCCAAGAACATTACAGGTGGCTATGTTTTGTGTTTGCATTTTTAAACGTGTGGGTGTAAATTAAAAGCTTCAGTCATCCATTATGTTGGATGGGTTCCTGTTATATAAACTTACATACATAGGTGTGCACCTGTATTCATGAAATGGTGGTAGGATTGTATCACAACTACTTTTTAGCTATGTATGTGTCCTGTGTGGTTCTCAGCTGCCATACTGCAATTAGGTACTATGAAAATCCAAATAGCACTGTTGCTCGAATATATTTTTAGGCAGAAGCGCATACTCTTCTTCTCCCTAGCCTTTATTATTCCCAAGTCACTTGAGGTCGGCTTTTCTGGTCTAACCGGATTTGACTGGATATCAGTTTTTACACGGAGCGGCTGCCACCTAACCTCCGCAACCCGAAGGCTAACGATACTCTAAGGCTAGACCAGTGTCAGGATATTATAGGGCACTGAATTCCTAATAACGACTGCCATAGATGTTCATGGCAGCCGGGATTGACGGCTTAACGTGCTCTACGAGGCACGGAGCAGGTGATAATTGTCAATCAATACGCACATCATTTCGAAAGTCATATAACTTCCGAAATTCAGAAGTGCTCGACTTGGGTTCGAACCTGAGACCCTCTGCATTGCAGTCTGTTGGTCTCCCCATTGAGCTATCGCTGCTGCTACTCATTAAACGATTACTATTATAAGTATAAATGTAGTTTTTACACGATAAATGTGTGAAAGGGACAGTATAAGGCCCGCTTGTTGGAAAGCGGTTCCGTAGACAGTACCAAGATCAAGGAAAATAGCTTTTTGAGTCTTGAATGGCGTGAGAGTTAGATAGTTTTAAACTAAACTTAAATTTCTTTAACGTTAGAGTTACACATTTATTCCTAAATAGAGAGGAAGAGATTCGAAAATGTTTTCTGGCTAGGTATGGCATTCTGGATAATCAGGTTAGAGAGAGACCTTATTTTGTAAATACGCCGCCTGGAAACAGATATTTAATCTATATTTTTTTATTAATTTCTTTATTGCAACTACCCTTTCATATCTTTTCTAATACAATAGCGTAGCGATCTGATATTAGTATTCTGTAAATTTTATAATTATACACACATCTATTTTATATAATAACATATTACAAGGAATGATACCCTTGGGAATTCACTCAGAGCACAACGGAATATATTTGTTTCCCTAGATGAGGTTTAAAGTGCAAAACACGCATCATTTGCGTCTCACCAAATATTAAATTATAATTTTAAGTTTCTGTAGTAAAAGTGCTAGTAGGTAATATAAAATAATAGATTCTTACCTGCGTAGCTTCCGGCTCGAAGACAACGTTATAGGAGAACACCTTAGACTTCTGTATAGGAGTGGTGTTATGGCAGATCACCTGGCCTTTACCAGGAAACTCCAGCAGCATTCGTTCCCCGTGTGAACGCTCTTTGTCGCTTATTGGGCGTACTCTATAGACAAAATATAACTAACATTCATAAGTTATTTAATTACGGTTTTGTAACTTTTAACAGCTTAAATTGCGGATGATTTTATTTTGATATTGGGGTTATAACAAATAATAAAAAATAATAAGTTCGCTGTGAAGCCAATATGAATGATCATTTAAAAATATTTAGGTACAACTACCAGCGCTAGAATTATGTCAAACTCTGAATCCACACGTTTCCTCACAATGTTTTCATTTCTTGAGAGAGAGCGATAATTACTCTTAAACGAGGTAATTATCGCATGTCTAACTTTTCCTATCAAATTCGAAAGACAAGGCAGTCTAAGGGTCTACCCGTTAGGCAATTACTGCTATATCTAAAGCAAAGGAGACCGACCACCTTGTATGGGACCCTGGCCTGAGCGTGAACAATTTTATATTGTAATAACAATATTAATTTTCAGTAGCCTAAACTAAGTAGAACACATTATTCTATGAAGTTTAGTATCAAGTTTGTTAAATAATAAAATAAAACACATTGTTTAAAATAAATATTAATTTTCATGTGTCACCATTACCTTCATAAGTTATAAAAATATTTTTCAAAAACGGGGCTGGTGGAGTGACATTTTTATATCTAGCCCAGCTTAGGTACCATATTACAGACGTTATGTGAGCACAGCAACCAACAGTCCTTCAGCCGACAATGCAATTACCCAACGCGCTTTACCATTTTGTTATATT
Source organism: Catocala nupta (assembly GCA_963675205.1). NCBI lineage: Eukaryota > Metazoa > Arthropoda > Insecta > Lepidoptera > Erebidae > Catocala > Catocala nupta. The sequence goes on from OY776082.1 coordinate 29,606,707, forward strand.
TCATCAAATATCATATAATTTTTAAATTATTTATTATTGTCGAATTCAAAATATGAATATAGTGAATAATAAATAAAATATTTACGTATTTTCAAATTTCGTTAATATTTCCAATTTAATGTGATTTTTTGAATACTTTGCTCCGATTTTTCTACACTGTTATTTTACTAGGTAACACAAACAAGCCATTTGGATTTTCCTTTACAGTTATATATTTTAAATCAAATGAAAATATTTAAGAAATCATTTTTATTATACGTCAATTTCATACTACTGGATAGTAACTAATATTTATTATATATTAAAACAAAACTTTTAATATTTTAATTTGTTTATAAGACGATAGTCCACGTTCAAGCCGAATATGGACGGTCACTAGTCATACCGGACGACTGTATTGCCGTCTATTAGACCAGTTTTAGATACCGTACCCATACGGTCTATCGTCATAATGTTATGGACTGTATTCATATTTTGCCACTGTAATTAATTAGCAAATAAATTATTATTATAAAAATTAATTACAGTAAAAATCCCTAACAGACACGATCAGCCGTGAACACAACATAAATTTAAACATTTAACACCAAGCTAATAAGACAGACTTAAGCTATAAGTCTAAAATCTATTGAAACAAATATCAATGTCTTAGTATAGGCATCGAAAATCGATAACAAATATTTAGTTAACTACAACGACATTAGAAAACGAACATTAAGTAAAGGTTCAATACCGACATTAACGACAATCTTGTCACGTTATTTAAGTACATTAACTATCGGGCGTCGGGTGTCAAAGTAATCAATCCCTGAAGGGCATTTCATGGGTTGAGTAAAATTTGTCAATATGTAGTCCTTTATTAAGTAGTTACTGCTCTATAAGACCATTTAGATACCGTTAGGTGTGGTGTTTTAAAGTTTAACCAGAAAAGTGTAATCATATTTAAAAATTTCAACAATGCTATCTTATTATACATAAGCATTGTTAGTCAAAAAAAATTAAAGAATATTTTGATAATAAACTGCATTATATGGAATGCATCATGGTTTGCTTAAATTACAACTATTTTATAACCTATTCTAATAATATAAAAAGGTTGTGTGAATTTAGTGAGATTGTATGTATGAGGAGGGTAACCTCTAGAACAACTGTAGCTGTTTGTAAATATTTCAGCATTTTAAAGGAACATTATTCCATATGGAAATAGGCTTTATACTCTGTTAAACCCAGGCTTCGTCGGGGTGGGATATTTATTAATATTAACACTTTCACCGACGTTTTAACAACTATGATCACGGGAAGATCCGACAATAAAATCCTTAGAAAGTAGTTTAATTTTACGTACCTATTCATAAAACTTCCAAGAGATTTAACGTCATTATATTTAAGAAGTATGGTTCATAATAATACACAATGCTAGCTTGCCATACAATGATACTGAATATGTATACCTAATAAAGATTTACAGACAATCTAATACTAATATTATAAAGCTGAAGAGTTTGTTTGTTTGGTTGAACGCGCTAATCTCAAAAACTACTAGTTCGAATTGAAAATTATTTTAGTGTTGGATAGCCTATTTATCGAGGAAGGCTATAGGCTATATAACATCACGCTACGACCCACGGGGGCGGCGCAGCAACTATAAACGCGGGTGAAACCGCGGGAACATCTATTTCTTTATAGTATAATCAAACTAGATGTACCCGCGGTTTCACCCACGTTTATAGTTACTGCGCCGCCCCCGTGGGTCGTAGCGTGATGTTATATAGCCTATAGCCTTCCTCGATAAATAGGCTATCCAACACTTAAATAATGTTTCAATTCAGACGAGTAGTTCCTGAGATTAGCGCATTCAACCAAACAAACAAACAAACTCTTCAGCTTTATAATATTAGTGTAGATATTACACTGCCTATGTTTTAACACGTTTTTTTATATTCATACAATAATACCAAGATTTTGTTACATTATTACAACCTTATAAACTCTGTACAATGTACTTAACAGTATTATTTACTTATTTTTAATTAAATATTTAGTGTGGCAGCGATCCGCAAATGGCCATACAAGAATTTTATTGTTCTTAGTATCGGTTATTCGAGCAACAGACAGATTAAAACAAAATGGCACATTGACAAATCCTTCCACATTCGAACCTTTTCATAATAAAAAAGAATACGTACATATAGAAACTCGTTTGACAGTTTGAAATGGCGGAGGTGTAGGTAATTTGAATGGAAATCGATTTCTTTATTATCAAGCAGTGTGTCAAGTCAACCCAGTTTTAAAAGCAAACCCATTATCGTTTAGTTAGCAATTAAATATTGGATGACTTCAAATTGTCTTTTTTAATCGGTTTTTATTTCATGTATCTCATGATTAGAGAATTGATGTAATTATTTCCCTAAGCCTTTTGTAATGTCCCATTGGTGGGCAAAAGTCTCTCCCTTGGATTGCCAAACCACTCTGTTCGAAGACATTCTCTGCCAGTCACTTGCGAAGACGCCCAAGTCATCTCGCCATCTCCGTTTAGGTCTGTCCCATCGCCGTCGACTATTTTTTGGCACCCAATTGGTCACAATTTGTGCCCCTAGGTGCATGTGGCAAACTTAATTATTATAGTTCCGAAATTAGCCTATGTTATAATGTCTTCCTGACCGAATTTCAGTCACGGCGGCCAATCTTAACGGAAATGGCCATCGGCGCAGGAGATATTATAGTACACAAGTGTGTGCGCAAACACAAGTGCACTCTCTGTTCCCTGACTCTCATGATCCGATGGGACGAATAATCCGACATGACCGGAGAGAGATCAGGCGCAGGACCAACTGCTTTACGTGCTTTCCGAGGCACGGGGGTGTCTAACACCGCCAACTTCCTAACTCCGGGCTCGTATTGAGATTTCTTAACAGAAAAACCCAATAACTTTTTTGTTGGCCCGACCCGGGATTCGAACCCGTGACTTCATGCACAACAGTCGCATTCACTACCGCTGCGCCACGGAGGCCTTTGTTATATCAGATTTAAGATTATTTTATTCTATTCAAAAGACAGAACGACGAATTAGAAATAATGTCTTTGTCGCTGTGGACTTTATAAACATTCATACAATGAACACAAAGTATACTAGGCTCGAAACAACTATTTGTGGAGTACATATTTTTGTCTCATGTAGGGATCAAATCCAGAGCACTCGGTGTAGTGCAAGTGACGAGGCGACTATTTAAACCCTTAGTACCCAAAAACCTAGACTCGACGGTGGTCAACGATGGCGTGACAAAAAAATGGGGATTCATAATTCGTAAGTTGGGATTCACGAAAATTAATTTGCTTTCGATAGTGAAGAACTAAAATGTTGAGTTGACTTCAGCTATCAATATAGGCAGATAATACATATGCAGCTAAAAAAGTGTAGCAGATATATTTATGGTGCTACTAGATTTTGCCCGCTCGCGTAAATGAAGTTTAGGTTAGGTTAATAACAGTGTTTTTTATGGATGAAAGGTGACCTATATCCTTTACTCCTTATCCTTTTCTTCTCATGAGCCTTACAACCCTTGCTTTGCTGAAAGTGGCAGCAAATGGAAATTCACAGGAAAACATTATTGTAACTTTGACATTCATAAGTGTTACCTTGTAACCTAACATGAATATTTTTTTTACTTTTTTTTCCTGATTATCGGACATAGGCATAGGACTGTGTCGATGGGCAACATTAGCGAATGATACTTACTGCTATGTATGAAGATTCATAATCGATTTCTGGGTTGAGTCGGGTTAAGTAATCCTAGGAAGCAGCACTGAGTGTTTAACTATGGCAGATGGCAATAAACGCATCCGCTATTATGTGGGACTTCAAATCATAAGTATTAGTCATGGGTCGGTAGACTTTTTGGCAATACCATAACTGCTTAACGGTATTTACTGTGATAACAGTTTTTAAAATGATTTATTTCAATAACTAGGTATTGCTAATATCTATTCAATATTCGGTACTGATAGAAACCATCGGCATAGTCTTTTTTTTTTATGGCATTGGTTGGCAAACGAGCAGACGGATCGCCTGATGGTAAGCGATTACCGTCACCCATGGTGCGTTGCCAGCCATTTAAAAAGGAATGAAGGAGGGAAAAAACAAAGGAAAGGATAGGAAAAGGATCGGGGTAACTGGGCCTCCGGCTCTCTCACTCACCGATACGAAACGCAACAGTACGGGTACCGTTACTTCACGCCGGTATTCTGTGAGAGGGTAGTCTAATAGGTTTTGCAACGGGTATTCCTATATTGTATCGGTATCGTTTCCTAGCTAGGTACTGAGTAATAACATAGTATTATAGTTATTGTAATACCTAATACCGTGAACCGTCCGTTGCTCGGCAAGCGCCGATTCAGTTTTGTGAACGCGGTATTGGTTCGCGAGTGCGACATCGCGGTATTGACGAGTAAAGAGTGTATCCGAATAAGCAGTTATTGTACAACTGAATACTGTATTTTAGGTATTAGTTCGATACGCAGTTATTGCAACTGCTTAGGCGCCGAACACATTGCCCCGTCGGTCTGTGTTCTGCGGTCGAGTTCTGTGTTCAGCGTTCACAGTTGCCCACACTGCGAGCGGTCTAGAAATCTGGAGTTTAGTAATCCTAAATCAATAAACTTTTTAATTTCGTCGGACATCGTGACCGCTTTTGAAAAAATGGAACTGCGACAGAACATGCATGCTTATATGTGTGTACGATTCAAAGACACCGCATAAATCACAGAGTCAGTACTTTTTTAAAATTAAATATAGGCTATGTTACTCGGTGATAATATAGCTTCCAAAATGTGACAGAATTTTTAAAATCGGTTGAATAATTTTGAGTTAAATCCTTACAAACCAATAAACAAAAAACCAAACATTTCCACTTTATAATATTAGTAGACTTCGGACGAGTAGTACAAAAAAACAAATCATAGCTTCCTCATGAATCACTCTGTCTATTGGTGAAAACCGCATAAAAATCCGTTCAGTAGTTTCTGAGTTTATCGCAAACAGATAGACTGACAGATGCGGCTGGGGACTTCGTTTTATAATATGTAGTGATACTTATATAGAACACCTTTGCTTACCCTTTCGAGAATATAGCTGAGGTTATGTATAGGTATATGTATACGTACCTGACAACAACGTTGATGTTATCCTCGTCAGAGTTGAGCGTGGTGCTTGACCCTCGCGTGCTGCGGTCCACACTGCCAGCCCTACTGCTGCCGCTGTAACATACAAATTAGTTAATAGCGACATACTGCATGGATGTCTTAGAAGGTAAGTTCTCGACCTGACGCTGCCAAAGCGCTGGGTGTTGTGAGTTTGAATCACACACGGTACAATTATTTGTGTGGTCAACTAATGTTGGTTCTGAGTTTGGGCGGACTTTGTTTCCGTTAAGTGTGTTAGGAAAGATTGCCTTATATTTTCGTGCAATACCAAATTTCGGGTTTGATTCCTTGATCGATAAAAGTGTTAATGGGTTTTCCGTTAGAATATTCTCAGTAGTATTTTTTTTACTTCTAACTAGATTCGGTCTTGTTGGAAGAATAGAATTTTAGAATTGTAATCAGCGATAAAGCCGTTGGTTGTCCGCGAAATTAATCGTGTATCACTGTACTAGTATTTTTAATATTGTTGTTAATGTATTACACTCAAATGTCATCGTCCATATTTTAATTAATTGAAAATTCATGGGGTCCGGGCGCTCGTGCGCTTTTTAGAGATATATCTAAGCGGCTAATCGACGCTTCGCGTGACCAGAAGGCTGGACTTTTCTTGGCTCAAAGAATCAGCATTGCCATTCAACGTGGCAATGCTGCCAGTCTTCTGGGCACTTTCCCGGTCGACAGCGATTCTGAGGAATTTTACGACGCTGCCTAAACCAGCCATTTCCTTTCTTTATATTAAATTTATAGACCCATATTTTGTTACTTTCATGTTTTATTTATAAGTGGTTAGGTTTGTTAATATTAGTTAAGATGTAAATTATAATTGTTGCTTTGTTAAATATAATGAAAAGAATATATTGAAAATCATTTCTAATAATTTAAAACAAAACTTTAAAAAAATTACGACATTATTCGTCAACAATTTTTTTATAATATGCATCTGTTTACGCCATTTTAATGAGTTAAGCGTGAGCCTACGTATTTAGACCCATAGATAAGGAATGTCCAGTATAACAATATTTCTATTAAAACCCAAGGACAAAGCATAAAAGTGTCCACTATATAATACCTATTTACGGTATACAAATATAATTTCACCAGATCGATCGACGCATAAAGAATTCTCAAATTGCTACATCAAACAAAATTGTGACAGTTCGTAGAATTTGTACTCCATAGGGCAAATATATCAAGGTCGTATGTTCCTACGGCGACCGCGTCGTGGCGCCTGCAGTCGAAGTCATCAAATACTCATACAAATGTATGATAACCACCATAATCCCAACTAATATTATAAATGCGAATGTAAGTTTACTTGTTACACTTTCACACCTTAACTACTCGACCGATGATCATGAAATTTCGCATACACGTTGTCAGAGGTGCAGAAAAGGACTAAGGGTACTTTTCATCCAGAAAAATTACTGTTACTGATCTATTCTAACCTATATTTACACGAGCGAAGCCGTGGGTTTAATCTTGTTGCAGGTATTTATATTTCGAACAAGGTTAGTGGTACCCTCAATAAGCCGTATACGGCACAAAGTTCCATAAAAATGTCTGTGGAAAGACATGACATTTGTTGTAACTTGTCAATTCTAAGTAAAAATAATTTGTAGACGTGGATGTTTTATAAGTTTGAACGCCCTTCATAATCTAAAAAGTAATAGGCCTTTTTCCTATAATAAGAAACTAGTAGCTTTATCTATGGGCATTTAAACTATAGATAAGACACTATATACTGTTAAATTATGACATATTTTCACGGAATATGTGTCAAAATGAATTCTTCGTTTGTAAAACGATTCGTTTGTTGAATACAGGAACCGGGCTATATATAACTATTGTTTGGTAACGAAATGAATATCATAGATGTAATTATATAACTTTTTGGTGCTATGGATCTAAACATTTTAGTGGTACTATATGCAGCATAATTTTTTTAGTCTCCTTGTGATAACGTTTATTGTAACAATGTGTATTGATCGAATAATATTCGAAATAATCGAATCTTCTTAACATTCGAAAGATTAGGGTACACATCGGTAGATTATGCGACCGCTGCGCTTGAGGTTTCGGGATCAATTCTCAGTTCAAGTATGGTGTTATTAGGATCATCTATCAAAAATTTTCCGACAGCTGTCTTGAACTGTTCCTGATACGGTAATATGAACGCCTTAAGATGTAATACACTCTGTCACCCTTCTATAACGTGATACTATGTTTTTTTAAAGACATCTTCCGTCCTATGGAAATTTCCTGTGCCGCGGGTAACTTTACAAAGATTCAAACAACAGACATGAAGAACATCCAGACTCAGAACAACCATTTGTGGACCACACAATTTTTTGTCCCGTATGGGATTCGAACCCACAACACTCGGTGCAGCGGCGAGCCGACCACTTAAACCAATACGCCATCCGTCTGTATATATGTAGTGATACTGACTGTTATATAACAAGGAAGACAACCTTGCCCCAAATATCCACGAAAACAAAACAGAGCTTCTAAACAAAACATTCCAAGAACGTTACTATTAGAATATTCAAATAGCCGCTGTGATTGACAGCTGGTAGTGGTGGCAGGCCACCGCCCAAATGCCAAGGCCTCTCCCATTGACCGCCGGCGATATTAATGATGTGTCAGCTCTTTTCACTTTGATTGGAAGCTATTACAGTTGTGGAATTACGTGTCCAATTTGCGCGGTGTAGAAGGATTCTGGTCGTGTTTTTACTAGCTTGTGTCAGAAGGACGATGTTGATGTTTGTTTACCTAAAAAAATTATCTGTGTATAACTATTGCTTTAATACGGTCTACAGTCTTAACGGTTGAAATGATTCGTCTTAATAGTAGGATTAAGACGAATCATTCCAACCGTTAACTGTAGACCGCATCAAAACAATATCTTATCTTATCTTATCTTGTGTGGGAGCCAGTCAGTACAGACCGGTGACACTTCGACCCAGTGGGATCTTTTTGTGTCGATTTCCCCAATAACGACTGCCATAGATGTTCATGGCAGTCGGGACCGACGGCTTAACGTGCTCTCCGAGGCACAGAGCAGGTGATAATTGTCAATCAATACGCACATCATTTCGAAAGTCATATAACTTCCGAAAGTCAGAAGTGCTCGACGTGGGTTCGAACCTGAGACCCTCTGCATTGCAGTCTGTTGGTCTCCCCATTGAGCTATCGCTGCTGCTACTCATTAAACGATTACTATTATAAGTATAAATGTAGTTTTTACACGATAAATGTGTGAAAGAGACAGTATAAGGCCCGCCTGTTGGAAAGCGGTTCCGTAGACAGTATCAAGATCAAGGAAACCCTATCTATTCGGGTCCTGAAGATAGGGGATCTTTTGTGTCGACTTCCCCAATAACGACTGCCATAGATGTTTATGGCAGCCGGGACCGACGGCTTAACGTGCTCTCCGAGGCACGGAGCAGGCGATAATTGTCAATCAATACGCACATAATTTCGAAAAGTCATATAACTTCCGAAAGTCAGAGGTGCGCGACGAAAACAATAAGTAAGTATATTATTCGTCAGCAAATGTTTTTACAGACGGAATATTTGTATGTTTTAAACTTATTTTGGATGCTATTGAGTAAAGATGGTATTTTAATAACATCTCCTGGCAAGACGGAGCAGGGGAAGGCAAGGTAGACCGACAATTTGGTAAGGGTCACGGGGAGCGGTTGGATGTGGGCGACGCGAGATCGGTCTACGTAGAAAGGTTTGAGCGAGACCTATGGCCAACATTGGACGTCTGTTGGCTGAGGTTATGATAATATAATGACCTAGTAATAATGCCTGCATCGCGGGGGACTTTACGAACATCAAAATAACGTATATGACATATATGACGCTACTTGGCGGACATCCATTGTAATATTATATTTTCTAAGGGAAGCATCCACCTTGGATTATCCATCTCAATTATTGCCATTAATAAAGTTTGACAATACCGAACTCCTCTAATGGTGGACAGCTGAAATATGTGATCCGGGCGTACTCCAACTTGAAGTATTGTATTCTTCAAAGTCATTTTCTTAAGTAATAATGAATTAGCCATCTAACACGTATATATATATTCATGAGTCTTACTAGATATATATTTGATAAAAGGCTCCCTGTCCAATGGATCACATAATATATGAATTATATGATACAAAACAATAAATTGTCTATTGTATCTTTCACAGGACAGCGAATGGGTTAATTATAAAACTAGACACATTATGATATCTATATGTATTGTATTTGCATGTTAACTGAATTGTATAAAATATTGCATCAATCATGTTGAAACCTTCAGTTAAAACAAACCAAATGCGTGCTTTGGGATTGAACTCGAGACTGCTTGTGCCTTCTATCGCAGTTACTACTTATCGCAATAATCTTTGAGTTAATTTTTTTGTAATATGTTATCTTTAGTAACAGCGATAGCTCAGTAGGGAGACCAACAGACTGCAATGCAGAGGGCCTCGGGTTCGAACCCACGTCGCACACCTCTGACTTTCAGAAGTTATATGAGTTTTCGAAATTATGTGCGAATTGATTGACAATTATCGCCTGCTCCGTGATTCGGAGAGCACGTTAAGAGGAAACACCACGGGCGAGAGAATTGAAAAATAGGTATTTGTAAAATCTATTGCTGTCGCGCAGTGCCCGCAGAATGTGATAGAGACAACTGCAGCTTGGACCGAAAATACCTATTAAAAATACACAAAATCAACGTTTCGTAGTCCCCTAGTTCCTTCTCCAACACTTGACCGATTTAATTACTTCTTTCATTAAAAATTGAAGAAAGGCTTTGGCCGTGTTTCTATGTTTTCCTTTTTTATATAATCTACTCAAATTTGTTTGATGGATGTTTGAACACAGCGAAAAATCTGGCCAATTTTTGAGATTTTTGAATGCTCATGTCTCTTTTAATAATTAATAAATGAAAAAAAAAGAAAACATAGGGACATGGCAATAGAGGCCATAGATTTTTTGGGAAAATATTATTGCTCTACTGGCTTTATCCAGGGAGGAAACAGGGGACTACTATTGTATGGGAAAACGGCCCTTGTGTTTCCTCTTAAGCCGTCGGTCCCGGCTGCCATAAACATCTATGGCAGTCGTTATTGGGAAGTCAGTGCCCTATAACATCCTGACGTTAATCTAGCCTTAGGGTATCGTTAGCCTTCGGGTTGTGGAGGTCAGGTGGCAGCCGCTCCGTGTAAATACTGATATGCAGTCAAATCCAGTTAGACTAGAAAAGCCAACCCCAAGTGACTCGGGAATAATAAAGGCTGGGGAGAAGATGTTATCTTTAGTAATGTTTTTAAATATTACATTGTTTTCTATAGCTTCGACAAAAAAACGACCATTGTCCTCATTATTATTATTTTCTGTTTGTTGTAGTGATTGAACTAACCAACACGTGAAGGTACAATAAATCATTTAATGGGAAGGTGTAGTACCTAATAACTCACGGAGTCTCTGGGTGGAATACATTAAGTGACAGCTTTCTTGAATAAATTACATTGTCAACTAATGTTCCACGAATAGTTCTAATTAGAAGGAGAAAATGCAATAAGAACAGACCAACTTAATATTTATTTTACAATTTGAAGAAATTCGATCGTGATTGTGCATTCTTCCTTATGCGTACCTAATGTATAATAATATCAGGCCTGTATTCAACTGTGTGCTGCTTCTGAGTACGAGCCTTTTCTCAGTGTGAAAAGGGTTAGGCCATAGTCCATCACGTTATGTGGAGGACACACAGACAAGCAAGTTTTCTCATGATGTTTACCTTCACCATAAAATCGAGCGATAATTAACAATTACACAACAAACAAAAAAAATGAATTTTTTCGAAGGTATTTGAATACGCACATGCCTTCGAAAAAATTTCACTTGCTTCACAAATTCATTAACCAATAAATTAGATGTTCATGATGTGTTACTTTGCGTCCTAAATTAATATATATTTCTTTACTTAGTTGGTGAAATATGAGGGCAATCTTTGGTACGTTTACGCACATTTCACCAGCATTTTAACTTTATCTACCACAATATATAGCCGTAAATCGACCTATATTTAGATAAAAATATAATATTTATTTTTTGTTTATGTATTATAAAATTGTTTTTGTTAATTCGTTTGTAAATGTTTATTAGATTACTTTTAATATTACATAGTTAAAATGTTAAATAACATTACTTTATATAATTATATTTTCATATTTCATTAATCTAAAGCGCGTTTTAAGGTTATTAGGTTAATGTCACACAGTAAAAATTTCACTACTCAATACGAAAAACCGAAAGCAGGATCATTAGGACAATTTAGATCAAGGTCGCACATCAATACTCTATTAAAACCGTTCTGAATAAATAGTTTACAATTATTAGACTTACGTTTATTTATAGTATGAAATGTATTCGTATGTTTGTCATTAGACCTGAATGTCGGGTGGGGTGATAATGATCTAGCAATGAAAAATGGGTTTGCAATGTTGGAGCTACTTTCTAATTATTTTGCGACATAGCCCTGAATTATCTTGTTTTAAACAAATGGATGTTGCAAATGGATGCTTGATGTTAAGCGGTTACCACAGCCTATGAATACTTGCTCGCTTACCCTGGAGAAAGGTTTTAATGATGAGATTACTGGAAAGGAATCGGAAAGCCAAGTGCCTCATTCACTTCTTTATATGTATCTCATTGTCAAACCTAATAATTCTACATTCCTTTGAATTAAGCACAGGATATCATAGAATCGCTTGTGCTTGAAAAAAGGCTATGATAGGCATATAGGAACCGCTAGAACTGGAGGAAACAAAAATAACAGTGTTTCTGCTCTTTCGACGGTTTCCTGTAAAGAGGATGGATCCCAGGTTGGTACCGTAGATAAAATGTATGTATCAAAGGTTTTGTTTTTTACTCTTCCATATACAGGGTCCGGTAATTAATGGATAACCTTGAAATGTCTTATAGTAGAACTGAAGGCCGTTCAGAAAAATGAAAAAACATTAATAAAAAAATTAAAATAAATATATATTAAAAAGTGCAAGCTATATTAGCATAGCATACTTTTGACTTTCTATCTATTAGCATAATTAGTGTTTAATAATAAAACAACGAAAAAACCGATGGATTTCATTCATTTATGGTCGTAGTATACAAGAAAGTTATACATGGTAATTAAAAAAAAACACATATCTCAGGTAGTAGTTAGGATAGATGCTTTTCATATTTTTTTCTGAACGGCCATCTGTTCCACTATAAGACATTTCCAGGTTATCCATTAATTACCGGACATTCTGTATATTAATCAATATGACCAAACAATTACTATCTTATTACAAAACGTTGAATAACGCTACACTAAGTACTATCTATGGTATTAAATTGAAACCTGCTTCGCCTCCAGGTTTAAGTCGGGACTAAAACGTAAACGTCAAATTTTCTGTCATAAAAGTCCGTGATGTTATTGTTATGTTGTGCTTATATCAAAAATGAGTATTTATTTGGGGGCTTTCATTGGTTTTCAAAGCTAGTACGTTATTAAGATTATTAGGACGTATCGACAACCAATTATATCGGCAATGAAAAATCTTTATATAGAATTAATTGATCGATGATGACTACTTTTAAAAAAATATTGATTCACAAAGCAATTCGGCATAAAACCATAGAAGCAGATAGCCTGTGTATGTGATTCGTTAATTATTAATTCTAGTAATTATATTTTATAATAACATTATTTCCGATTCTAGGCTTTATTTTTATTTTAGTATTATATCATGAGTGTTCTGTTATGTTATCATGTATGTCGTTACTTTAGTCTCTTTAATTACCTTTCGCATTGTTTTAGTCCTGTAAATAAAATGAGCATTACACACAGATTTTTTTTCTAGTGGTCATAATATTAACATTCTTAGGCATTGACTTTTTGAAAATATGAATTTAATTCCGTTATACTCTCGGGATATTATTTAGAACAACAACTCATATTCTGAAGGTAAATCGTCAATGTTCTTTAATTACTTGTTGCTATTTAAACGAACATTGCTTGCTTTAGATTTTAATTTGGGTTGCATAAAACATGAATATTTTAAATAAAAAGCTATCAAATTAATATTTGCCAAATCTTGTCTTCCAGACTAGCTTTTTACTTTAATTCCTATGTTTATTAAATCATCCCTATATTTTGTAATAATAAAGAAAGTTTAAAATGTTTGCGAATTGTGAAAATTTAACCCCAGTTAAAAATGTCTTTAAGTAAATGGGAAAAATAGGCGAAAATGAGGATAATTTATAATTTTTATTTTAAAGATTTAATAGTCTGTGTTTCCACCATTGACACGATTATCACAATCACAGCGATTTGGCATGCTTAAAATCAGTTCATCAAAATCACTTTGAGGAATGGCTGCCGACGTTCTTTCTAACAAGTCAAAAAGTTGTTGTGGGGTATGTACGGCATCCATACTCGCCAGAGCTCTTCTTTGGAGTATATCCCATGCGTGTTCAATTGGGTTGACGTCTGGAGATTGAGCAGGCCACTGCAGGACGTTGATACGAGCATCGGCAAGAGTACGTGTTACGACTTTAGTCATGTGTGGACGTGCATTGTCATGCATCAGTCGAAATGAATCATCCAACAAGTTCGCAAAGGGATAATCACGCCTGAAACAATCCTCTCCGTATAAATCTGAGCATTGAGGTTGTCCCTGATCCAAGTGAGATCGGTTCTTCCATCGATCCAAATACCGGCCCAAATCATTATTGTTCCACCTCCATATGAATGAACTTCCTGACAAAATTTCAAACGTTCTTGACACCCAGAAGTCCTCCAAATCCGAGTAAGTCTTGTATTTGGTCTCACACCGAAACTAGATTCATCAGAAAAGGGAACACAACGCCAGTCTCCTTCCTGCTAATTTCTGTGTTCGCGATCCCATTGCAAACGGAACCTATGATCGCAGGGTGCTATAGGTGGAACCCTCAGCGGCCTTAGCGAACGCAGACCCACTTCACGTGAACGATTTCGGATGGTGTGGTCGCTTATCAGTAAGCTTGAAGAGCTGTGGAACCTCGTAGCTAACATCATGGCGGTCATGTTACAATTCCGTCGAGCAATATTTGGATGTACCGGTCCTGTCTTCGAGTGGTGATGCGAGATCATCCTCCATGTCGCTCGGCCACGCTGCCCGTGATACGGTGGCGTGTCCAGAGACGACTTATAACGTTCTGTATAGTGCCAAGAGCGACAGCCACAGTACATTGCCTGGAACCAGCTTGCAACATTCCGACGGCTCTCATCATCTCTTTTCGTGTTAAATGATGTCTTCGCTCCATATTGAAGCAGCTTTTTTCAGTTCCGAGGCAGAAATTGTAATGGTTTTATAAAAACGCTATTACACACTTTTATAGAAATCCTGATTGACAGTTGATTTTTTATTTCTTATCGAAATTTAAAGAACATTATTTTTCAAATAGTGAAAGTTACTAAAAAAACCAATAATATAATCCTCAATTGCGGTGAGCCTCTAAAACGTATTTGATCCCTAGACTCTTTTGATGTGTGTAATCTGTTATGAAGGAACGGCACGTTATGAGTGAATTATGTGATATCGAATGACGAATCATTAGGCCTTGGCAAGTTTACAATAAGCTTGGAATCAAAGTTAAATTTAAAAATGATTTAGTGTAACTTTTGTCATAAGACAGCTCATGCCTTGTATAATCATAACAATGAAAATAGCATTTTCTTTGCGATATTTTCTTTACATGTGACTTTATTACTCATAAACATGACCACAATTAGTTGTTACACGCACAGCTCGTCCATTATTGGAAGTGTAAAGCAATTCTAAGGAGGTGACCACATCGCGTGTAGGATCGAGCCTGATTCATTACACTTAGCTGACGAAGGAACACCGGGGTACAGCCTACTTCATTACTCACTAGCATAATACTCGGATTAAGTGGAAATTGCGTACGTTATAAAACTTATTCGTTTATTGTTCATGCGATAACACTGCTGTTTGTGTGTTTGATGGTTAATGTTTTATGGTCAGTTGGACGTATTAATGTTCATAGAACATAAAACAGTTATGTTTACAATCGTATTACGGATTTAATGTCCGACGAAATGGTGTTGAATATTCACCAATTATATTTTTATTTTATATGTATATATAGCAATTGCATATATGTACAATCCTTACTAATATTATAAATGCGAATATGAGTCTGTTTGTATGTTATGCTTTTACGTCTTAACTATTAAACGAATTATCTAAACTACATTAACGCGAGCGACGCCGTGGGCAAAATATAAATCTGGTATTTCTTTCTCATCTTATTTGGCAAATAAACAACTCATTATAAAACCAGGCTATTATGGCAGCAGTATGATGTTCTCGTTTGTAATATTATTTAGTAACATTTTATATACGAGTATAGAATGAATATAGCTTCGTTCTCGTGGTCGAGCCTAGCAATAGCTCGCCTAGCCTAGTGAGTGACCGTTCGGCTGCCACGCAGAGTTCTCGAGTTCGGTTCCAATTCATGTGTGCCTTGGGATCGAACTCGAGACTAACTTTTCGAAATTATGTGCGTATTAATCAGTATATATCATTTATTTTAAAGGCGAAGGCTTACATCATGAGAAAACCTCCATAATGTTCTCAAAATTTCTGAATTATGTCAAGCCACACTGGGCCGGCGACATTGTGGACTATGGCCCAACCCACCTCAAACGGAGACAGGGCCCGTGCCCAAAAATCAGACAGTTTATAGACTGTGTTGGTATTATAGAGGCACTTAGTATCTAATTATAAGGTTGGTGCTGCGATCCTCTGCCAAATTATTTGTAACCGAAAATTCTAGAACCCTTTAAAACAAAATTAACTCCTCGAATGATGACGTGTAAATTTAATGAGGTCACACATTTCAATCACGTTCCTTTATTAGTGCTTATAGTGATTGTTTGATGTTGCGTGTGGTGCGAGCGGAAGCCAAAGCACCTTAGCCTTACACCCGCCGAAGGTTGAGGCGGATTACACGCGTTTTATATTAATGAAACGTTTCTGACCGCTGGGCTTTCGACGAATGGAAATGTATAGCCAAAAACTGGATGTATATTACCAATTCGCCGAAAGCCAAAGTATTGTGAATCACTGTGCTGCGTAAGCGGTTTAAAGCCACATTTACGCTTTTCGAATTGAATCATGGCGGAATTTTGTCACGCTCTAACGCCCGATCACGACATTTAATTTTCCATTTCATTTCATTAAATTTTACTTACAATGCCATGGGCCCTATACCTTGTATGCGAAATTGTAAGTCTCAGCTTCCTTTTTCCTATACTGTAGAATATGACACAGGATACAATATGAGTTTTTTGTTTGTTACGCCTTAACTACTCGACCGGTCATCATGGTATTACCCATACATGTTGTCAATGGTACAGAAAAGGACATACAGTATTTTTCATCCAGAATAAAATACTGCTCCCAAGGGATAGATAAGCGCGAGTGAAACCGCGGTCAATCTATACTAATATTATAAAGCTGAAGAGTTTATTTGTTTGGTTGAACGCGCTACTCTCAGGAACTACTGGTTCGAATTGATAAATTATTTTAGTGTTGGATAGCTCATTTATCGAGGAAGGCTAATAACATCACGCTACGACCCCCGGGGGTGGCGCAGAAATCATAAACGCGGGTGTAACCGCGGGCACATCTAGTATTAAATAATTTTATAAATTTGATGCTAGACTTGCAATCGAGAAGCGTGGATCGGAATTCTACACATTGCATTACCGACATAAACATTCTAGCTTAGCTAGAGACGTAAACTAGTAATTTAAAGTCTATACTAATATTATAAATCTGAAGAGTTTGTTTGTTTGGTTGAGCGCGCTAATCTCAGGAACTACTGGTTCGAATTGATAATTATTTTAGTGTTAAATAGCCCATTTATCGAGGAAGGCTATAAGCTATATATATGACATCACGCTACAACCAATAGGAGTAAAGATTCAATGAAAAATGTTGCAAAAACGGGCAATCCTCTTATGTGACGCAGGCGAAGTTGCGCGGGTTAGCTAATCTAAAATAAAATGTTAGTAAACTTTAAAAAGATCATGAATCATTCCATAATTATGACTACGACTGCTTCGGTTGCGTAGAGGTAGTGTATGCATCTGCTGTGCAGTCCTAGGTCTGGTAGCGGGGTTAATGATCACAGGCTTGTCCTCTATAACACGGGTTCTAAAATCATAGCTGCCCCTGCTTCGATCTCCTAAGGGAATTTATTTGGACTTTTTGTCCATTTAGATCCCCTGGGGTTCTATTTGGAATTTTTATCCACATTGATCCTCTATGGGATTTATTTGGAAGTTTATGTCAATTAATTCAAATATCGTAACATTTTTAAATAAAATTCAAATATACATAAGGAGGCAAAATATTATTATATTTTGTAGGAAATATAAAATAACAAACAATAGGCAATTAAATTATATAAAGAGAGATAGATTTATACAAGATAAACAAATAGATTGCAATAGGCCATTTCATGGAAAATCGCATAAAAAACGACTGCATAAAAAACAATTTAAAAGTATACTTTTAAATTGGAAATGTATAGGTATTTTATTAAGTTTTTGTTTTATGTTCTTTCACTTAATCGTCAACTGATTTATGTGTCGTCTACTTACGCTTTTTGTTTGAATAAAGCGTCATTTATTTTATTTGTTTTCGATCAAGCAATCGGTGTCGATAACAAAATCAAAATAAATTCTCCGGGGGATCCTAATGGATAGTGGCATCCATATAGATCCACCAGGATCCTCTGGTGGATCATACTCGATAAAGGGATCATACTCGATAAATCCAACAGGGGATCGAAGCAGGGGATTCTACAGGACGGAGGCAAAATTTAGGGATATAGTTGTAACATTATCATATATGTATGTATCTAACAATGACTAATACAGTCTACTTTATATATAACTAGATTTTGCCCGCGGTGTCGGTTTAATGTAGCTGTTGTCAATAAAATTTTATCCCTCGAGACAGTGTTGTTTTCTGGATGTAAGATATCCTATGTCCTTTCCTGCACCCCAGTCAATGTGTATTGGCAATTTAATGGCGATCGGCCTAGTAGTAAGGCCTGAAAGCGTAACGGACAAACAAACTCACATTCGCATTTATAATACTATTTGCGCCCTGCGGTTTCCGCCGCGTAGGTCTCGGTCCCGAGGGAATATGAGGATAAAAAGCCTATGCGTTAATCCAATCTCCAGCTATTTACAAACCAACTGTCATCGCAATCGGTTTAGTAGTTTTTGCCTATAAAAGTACGAAACATGTATCCATCCTCACAAACTTTCACATCTATACTAATATTATAAAGCTGAAGAGTTTGTTTGTTTGGTTGAACGCGCTAATCTCAGGAACTACTGGTTCGAAATGAAAAATTCTTTTAGTGTTGTATAGCCCATTTATCGCGGCAGGTTATAGGCTATATAACATCGTGTTACGACCAATAGGAGCGGAGCATGAATGTAAAATGTTGCAAGAACGGGGAAAGCTCTCTTATGTGAAGCAGACGAAGTTGCGTGGGCCAGCTAGTCTATAATATGAGTAGGATTAGTAACGATGTATGTACTCATGACTATACAGTCCATTTTATATAAAAGTTGCACATTACATCGACACTAATAGTTTACAATTACCCACTTGAACAGTATAAAAAGAACCACGTGATTTCTATAAATTAAACACTTATAACTAAAGTAATAAGTCATTACGTGTAAGGTCGTCACCTGTCGTGAGACGAGGCTATTGATTTGATGGGTCGCTTGTAGACATACCGTGTGAACTTGTACAATCATCATAATTTATGCACGCCTGATGGTATGTTAGCGACCTTCGAGAGAATGTCCTTTAAAATTCCGATGTCCTTAAATATGGTTTAGCTTTTAAATGCTATCGCCTCTAAATAATACCAAAGATAATGTTTTAACCGCCTAAGTTGGTTTTATCTGACAATTATTGTCGTGTCCACACCGCCTCAGTCGGTTTATAATACGACTAGGTGTGCCCGCGGTTTCACCCGCGTTTATGATTACTGCGCCACTCCCATGGGTTAAAGCGTGATGTAATATAGCGTATAACCTTCCTCGATAAATAGGCTATCCAACACTAAAATAATTTTTCGATTCGGACCAGTAGTTCTTGAGATTAGCGCATTTAAGCAAACAAACAAACAAACTCTTTAGCTTTATAAATCTTTGTTTGTATTTTTCTTCTTTATTACATTACGGTCTTTTTTCTCCGTTTTTGCAACATTTTCATTGATGCTTCGCTCTTATCGGTTGTAGCATAATGTTATATAGCTTATAGCCTTCTTCGATAAATGGGCTATCCAACACTAAAATAATTTTCAATTCAATCCCGTAGTTCCTAAGTTTAG
Source organism: Catocala nupta (assembly GCA_963675205.1). Classification (NCBI taxonomy): domain Eukaryota; kingdom Metazoa; phylum Arthropoda; class Insecta; order Lepidoptera; family Erebidae; genus Catocala; species Catocala nupta. The sequence goes on from OY776082.1 coordinate 29,626,399, forward strand.
CGCGTGCAAACAAACTAATAATCCAACTCTTATAGCTCTTAGCTTTAAATATTAAGTATATAGATTAGTATAGATATGATATTTCAGAACTATGTTATACCTAGCGATTATGTGCGGTTACATTCATTGACTTCTCATTCTCATACATGGATGTTTGTCTTGGTCTGAGTGTTCCTTTGTATAATATGTACGTAATTACAGAAAAAAAATATATACAGGGTGATTTTGAAATCGTGTAATTCCTTTTAACCACGCATTCTACTGGTGATATAGAATAACCCTGGCCATATTTTTTCTTAATTAGAATAATGGTTTCGGCAAAATTAGAGTACAGATTTTTTTCATGAAATGATTTCAAATAGTCATATTTTAACCACCTGACACAATCTTAATATTTTACTAATTTAAAAATAATAACATAACAATAACTGATGTCGTAAATAATAAGGGGCAATAAAAAGGACCGCCCGTTATTATTTACGACATTAATTATTAATATGTTTTTTTATTTTAATTAGTAAAAAATTAAAATTGCCTCGGTTGGTTAACATTTGACTATCTGACACCATTTCACGAAAAAAAACTGAACAATAATTTTTCAAAAAAATAATTCTAATTAAATAAAAATATGGTCAGAGTTATTCTATATCACCAGTAGAATGCGTGGTTAAAAGGAATTACACGATTTCAAAATCACCCTGTATATGTATGTTTATCTATTGTCTAGTACCCATAGTACAAGCTCTGCTTAGTTTGGGCTACATGGTGTTGTGTGTATGTGATAGAATATTATATTATATTATTATTATTACTATTAATTAGAAACCACCAATTTTATGTGATGTGAATTTAGTTTAATTTATTTGTTTTATAAACTGGGTACTAACGGCACGGTAACTGATATAAAATTAGGCGGTTAAAGACGCTTGCGCCTTAAAGAATAAGAGAAAATGTATAAATAAACCCAGACAATTGTCTGCCTACTGCCCCGCTACCGCTTTATTTAGTAGTTTCTTCCTAAGAGGCTGTTTGATTGCCTTACAGACGTATCGAGTTTTATGCCGCGGCGTGCACGTTTGTCTGTCAAAGCTAGGCAATGAAAATATATAATTAGACACGTCATGCATGAACATCACGGCACTCGAAAACAGCGTAAATACTATCGGTAGCTAGACAGCTACTTAGACGCATGAAGAAAGGGAAAGAAAATTAATCTATCATCTACGGAATTCCTATTGTTAGAGAGAGATAAATATATTTCTTTAATTACGTTGTCATTCTGTGGTGCAGCTCATTGGCTGAGTGCGAACACGTAACTTACCTCAGGCACCAGCCGCCATAACAAAGCATCGAAAAAAATAAAATCCTCAGATAACTTTTATCTGGGGAATATGTTTGACGTTTTGACAGCTTTTGTATAGAAAATATGTCATACCGCCATATTTATCCTTAAGATAAAAGTTATCTGACGATTGAAAAACCGGCCGTAAATGAACTTCTGGTAATTACCTTGCATTCATGTTGCGACTACAGAGCGCGGGCAACGTATCTATAGTTTATATATCATTGAAGCTAGGTGCGTATGTAATAGTTATCTACTACTGCTTGTTATGGTAAAGAAAGTTCAGATATATGTGACTGCTCCGTAATGTATTGGCAGATATGGGAAGTCCAGACTACGCATTAGGCCAACGTGACGGACTAAAGCCTAATTTGCATTATGGTATACGTAACTTGGGATCAAACTCGAAACCTGCGTAACAGTCCAATGACTTTCCTACTCGGCCATCACAGCATGTGTGCCGTAGAAACATAGCTCTTAAAACGAATTTTTATCAAATTTATTTTACGCTGGGGTTTGCCCGCTTAGCAACGTCTTTGTGAAATTTCATGATGATCAGTCGAGTAGTTAAGAAGTAAAAACATAACAAAAAAACAAAAAATAGCAGTAGCTATATATAGTAAAAATAGCAGTAGCCATATATAGTAAACGAAGTGAAGTTCTTATATTCTTTAATTTCGCTTAAACGTTCGCCAACACACGCTGAAAAATTTTAGATGTGCTTTGGCGAGCATGCTGGTATTAGATAAATTAGATTATATAAGCCGTTCATTATTGATCCACCTCCAAGTTTTGGTCAAGTGTTTAAACTAATAATTAGTTTAGTATTTATACATAAGCGGCTAATTCTAAAATAAAAAGTATAAATCACAATTTAGTTTTCTTTTGGTTTTTTGTCTGTTATATAATATTATAGCCATAAGTGAGTTCTAAAGAATTTTTCAAATTGATATTGGTCAATAAAGGTAATATTATTTTATACAGTTTATTTCGAAATTGCATCTAAGGAGTCTAACCTGCCATTTCGCGAGCGACTTCGTATGCTGTCATCGTCTTTCCCCCAGCCTTTTCCAATCGCTGGCAAGCCTGTAGTGCTGCTCCCTTTGACCAGGCCTCCACCTGGCTGATCAGTGCTTCGAGCCTTGCGACCTTTCAGCTCTTTGCCTTTACAGAAATAAAACAAACACTATTAGACACCAGAACATCATTTTATTATTCATCAAAAGGAAACACATTTTTTTGGTGTAACTAGTCTATTGATCTAGGGTAGAATTAATTCCTATATCACGGGGACTTTATTGACATTGGTGATGTAACAGAAAAAAATGGCACTGCGGTGTAAAATTGTTATTACATTTTGGATTTTAGGACGATGAATTATAGAAGCAGCATGTGGTCTGGAATCTTGTCCGGCATACGGCTATAAGATTGCTTCCTATTAAGTAAAACTTAAAACCATAGCTAGCAGGAGTTGTGTTAAGTATACCTCTGCCAATGATTTTAGGAATTTAGGCGTGAGACTATATGTACGTATTAATATATGGTCTTTTTAAACCAATAAGGGATAGAAAATCTAGCGTATTATTGGATAATCGAAATTCTATCTAGGAGCAAGGATTCTGGTTAAGGGCATCCTGTAATAGTAATGGGCTATTTCGTGGAACCTAAACAGAGTTCATGAATAGGGGCTATAATTTAATCTTTCGGAATGGCCACAAATACCAGCCAGACACGATACAACTATTTAAATTTTTTGTCCATTTCGGATCGAATTTGCATAAATAACTGTAATGCGTGCAATGTGACATACAGACTAATCTTAAGCTATTGGATTATAGGACATATTCTGGCTTATGACTCAAGCTTTGCTGCAGTAATTTGCCTTTTTATTTTCTCAATGGTTCTACGCACTTGCTTTGCTGAACATGGCAACAAGTAAATGTAAATTCACATTAATAAGTGTAACTTTGGCGTTCATAAGTGTTACTTTGTGACCTACATGAATAAACCTATATTTGATTTTGATTATTATAGGTACTGAGTAGGCAAACAAAACGAACCACCTGATGGTAAGCAGTTACAGAAGTCTATAGCCTCCACGAACCTGTAGGTCTACCATCAAACGTAAATGCTGAAAATTTGGGAATGTCTATACCGAGAAACACATGTGTTCCGAAATAGGTACTTAATTTCCTAAATCCTTTCATTAAGTAGTCCAAACAACGGAATAATATCATTTAAAAAGAAAGAATTACGAAGAAACTTCATTACAAGTTACTTTAGTTCGGCACAAAGTTTCGTATATAGACATTTTTATGGAAACATCACAAATTGCTGCACAACACATTTTTGTTTGATGACGATCTTCTGTAGTCTGTGATCAGCCGATCTGTTCCAGTTTGAGCGAGATTCAGAGATCCTGCGGTACCAGAAAGGTAAAACCTTTCCTATCACTTAAATAAATATAGTTAGAGGCAAAAGAGGGTGGACAGGCACTAGATACTATGACTTGGTGAACCGGTATGAATGCAGCATCAAAGTAAAATCCCAAGCCTCTACGCCAAGTGTTATCGGTTCGGAGCCCACAAGGGACAAACATGTATGTGATCCACAAATGATTGTTCCGAGTCCACAAATGGGTGTTCATTGTGTCCGTTCTTTATATGTTTGTAAAGTCCCAAGCCACACAGGAGTTATTCCTAGAGCGGAAGCTGTCTCATAAAATAAATGGAAAAATAACTTTCTCCGTGATTGTTTTAGTGCGGCTAGTACGTATAAGAACGTGCGTCAAAACTTGTGTTGTGCTGCATGTGTGATGATTCGGATCCTGGCTATCCGGTAGCAGGGTATCAACTAGGTAAACTGTGCGAACAACAAAAGAAAAGAAAGAAAGAAGAAAGAACTGTGCGAACAGCTGCTCGTACATTTCCCCAGCGGGTAGTGTCCGCCGGATATCCTCTAATGATGTGCATGTGCAGCTAGAGCGTGCAAAGGCGCTATCTATAAAATACACTGACCATATTTGGGCACACCGACTAAAGTTTCGGCAGACTTCGAAATACTCCTGGACATAGCCGTTGGAGGAGCCCTCATAGGGGTCGCCTGCCGCTGTTGATACACCATGGTATCTGTCTTCACAGGTTGAAATAACTGAAGTTTTTTTAACGCCATGTCTTTTCACGTACATTTTCAATATGCTTTACCATTTAAAAACTTATTACTTAAGTACTTCTTTATTTTCACTACCTTTCTGTACAAATTCCATTTTCAAAATGTAAAAAAGTAATAAAGTGGTGCTAACAAGAGTTTGTTTTGATAACATTTCTACATTATGCGGGCTTATAAATTTAAATAATACTGTAGAAAGTTAAACAGTTAATGGAAGTATTTAAAATATAAGTAAAAGAACGTCGATAGTATAAACGCGCCAAATCATCACCTAAATAATTTAGTAACACATTCTATTTAGTCTATGTCATAATAATCGATGTCCAACATATGAACTGATATGAGTTAGATAACCGAATATTATTAAATTTTTAGTACGAGATATGCACTTCACTAGATATTCAAATTGTATTAAAATAATATTGGATATAAATTTAGTAATTTTTCTTTGGCGGGAACCGATAAGCGGGAAATATTTTTCACAATATGGCGACGCAACTATCATATACGCGCGCGCGGCACAGACTGAAGGGCTTTCAGCCAGGGTTGTTACAACTAATTTGTGGGGTTAGTAATATAACCACATTGAGGTGTAGAACTTCGGGCGTAGATTGTAATAAATTGTTCTTTAGTGGTATATTGAAATAAAATTATATACATGTATTCCTATTAGAGTTTAGAAGCGATAAATCATTTAGCTTCATTTAATATTTTGTGCGGTGTTTTGAATATAGCAGATGATATGATTAATGTAATGTATTGACCAGAAAATCAGAAGTATTCAATGAAGTACATGTATCACAATATAAAACCATATTTTATTTCTGACAGGCGGTTAATACTCCTAAATTAGAAACAGATAGTAACCACTTTAAATAAATTCTTCATTTGCCTGTTTGGTACTTCGCCTATTAAGTTTTATATGTGAAGTATACCTTAAAAATGAATTCCCGCAACAATTAAAATAATACATAATTGTGGTTACAGTTAAATTTTAATGTTAATAAAAATACTAGTATATTTCTAAGAACGAATAACTACAATTTACTTTAAATTAAATCATGGATAAGGTAGGTACCAAAAAAGGTTTATATTAATGCAATACTCTGCTAAAAATTTGGTAACTATTTTTATTACCATAAAATACTATTTTAGAACAATAAAAATAGTTACCAAATTTGTAGTAAATATTTAAAAAAATAGTTTTATTTATAGTAAATATTAAATATGTATCATTATACTATATAATGATATTATAATTGTTTTGTAGATTGTTGAAGCATGTTGAGTTTCATGTAATAATTAATAAAAATGGTATATACTTTGATAACATAATATCTTACGGACATGTACAACATATAGTTATGGAAAGTGTTCGATAGTTGCCTAATTTCTCAATGCCAGCTTTAGCTCCGCCTACTGTAACGTATTACAAAAAGGCTGCTCATATATCACTATCACTACATATTATAAAACAAATGCCCTCGCCTGTCTGTCTGTCTGCTCGCGATAAACTCAAAAACTACTAAACGGCTTTTCATGCGGTTTACTCATAGACAGAGTGATTCATGAGACGGTTTAGGTGTACAATTTGTTAGGTTTTGTACTATCTGTGCGAATCCTAGGCGGATCGCTAGTTTATCTATAAAATCTGAAATATCATTGATTGAACAGTTAATGAGCTGGACCTAGAGCAGCACTGAAGAAGAAAAGGTGAAATATGCAAACCAAAGAACAACTACAACCGTTTTTAAAGCAGAACTTATAAAATTTGAAACGTCTTAATTATACACGGTTTAAATAAACAGGACTAGTTACTGCGCTTGGTTTTAACAAGGCGACACCACGGGAACGCATATTAAAATAACAGATCAATGTCCATACGTGTGTCAAGTTCGAACTAAATCTATATTTTGTCCATATCCAATATACGGCTTACGTGTTTGAGATTGTGATAAAATTCCAAACATCTTTAAAAAATTTTCACATTTATAATATCAGTTTACTTCTTTACCGTAATGTGCTATATAAAGTCAAATACCTTAATTTCAAAATAAAAAAGCGATACCTTTGGTTCGTGCTAGAAGGCATGCATTAATTAAGTATTCAAATTATCGTTAATACTATACCTACGAGCCATTGACATTCAGAATTATCAAATAAGAATTTTCTTCAAACATACATCCGTATATCTTCAAAAGGCTAAGCAGAGTTGTACTGACTGCCTTTCACCTGCTATCTATAGATTTCAAAATATTTCGTGGTATCTCAATTGTTGCAGCAGATTCGGGTAGATATTGTATCCCGGATTCTCAAGCCACCGTACACACATTTCACCCGTGGTTGTTAGGAACGGTATACCAATGCATATCCTTTGCTGTCGCTAGTGGTAGGATCCTGTATTCATTGGGATTTCTTACTTGATGCTGTTCACGAGCGCGTCTTTATGAGTTGTCAAGTAGAATTACTTTTCGATTGATGGGATGATGCATGGTTTAGGTAGTAACCATTGGCACTGCGCCGAGTGTAGTAAGTTAGATCCCCACACGGGACTAAAAAAATTGTGATCCACACATAGGTGTTTCAAGCCTGGGTATATTTTGTGTATGTTGTTGCAATGTTTGTAAAGGCGCCCACGACACAACATTTATTCCTATAGTTGCCAATATAGGAATACATATATATCTATAATAATAATAATAATAATACGTTTTTCATCCATAGTTAGCAATATACCGGTCCACCAAACACCCATACCTATAGCCCATATATTAGAATCCATATGTAGCAATAGTCCTACGCCTGCTGCGGCTAGTGCCGCTGTAGGTGTTCCATCACACCTTTGATTAAAACTCTCGAAGGGCCTCTTCACTTTGGACCCATGTCTCCGTGTAAGCCTCCCAAAGGGCCAGGTATTTTCTAATATAATATGTAAGAAAGTACCTATGATAAGAGAAACATAATAATAATAATATTCTACCACATACACACAACACCATCTAGCCCAAACTAAGCAGAACTTGTACTATGGTTACTAGACAATGGATAAACATACATATATACTTTTTTTTTGTAAATACATACGTATTATACATAGAAAAACCCAGACCAAGACAAACATCCATGTTCATGCACACAAATGTTTGACTTGTGCGGGAATCGAACCCGCGACCTCAGGCGTGGCAGTCGGTTACACTAACCACTACGCCACTATAGATCGGTCTATAGATTGGTGTACCTATATATAAGAATCTATATTAGACAACGGGCCTTAATAATGTTGGTATCTAAAGTTCTTTTCGACGTTTTGATTCGACTTGCATTTATTGTGGTTATTTTACAGTAATGCCTTTACAATGTATTTTAATATCCAGCGGCCCCACACTAGGCAAGCCTGTCCTGTGGATGGCTGCTACAATTTACAATATTTGCTTTAATCATAAGTAAATATGCTCAAATTAAATGTGGATGTAAGACAATTCTGCCTACACCTTCGAAGATATGGAAAAGCGACTATGTATAAGGTAACAGAGTTTGTTAGTAACGAAAACAACGGCATGAATTGTTCGGGTCACTTGAGGTCCTTCACAGTACTACATACGTTATTGTTTTGTCAATGTAATAACTATGTTTCCCTAATTGACAGAATATTAGACACCACTATTATTGTTTTTGTGTTGAATCTATTAACTTGCCTGTATTATTTAATGTATATTCAAAAACGAAGGCATCGATTTTTGTTTTTTTTGTTGTTTGTTTTGTGTTGAGTTGTTATTAGGTACTTGAAACAATAATCTATAGTAAGTATAGACGATTTTTATTTTTATTCTATAGATGTCGTTGATAGATTAATAAAGTTTAAAAACTATAACCCAACTACGTAAAAGAAGGGGTCTGAAAGGGTCGAATTTAAAATTTATATAGCCCATGTCACCCGGGCCATTATTACGAATCTATTGACACCTCATTCATTAAAATCGGTTCAGTAGTTTAGGCGCTACGGTGGAACATACAAACATACATACCCAGACTGCCAAAATCATTACCCGACTACGGCGAAGCCAAAAGGAAGGGTAATGATTTTTACTCTTCCTTAAAAAGGCACAACATCATCTCCAGCGGTTACTAAAGTGTGTGTACACTTTATTATATCTTTCTATATATATTACATCATTTTGCAATAACACTTTTATACGAGGTATATATACTCGCTAGATTTTGCCCGCGGCTTCGCTCGCATAAATGAAGATTAAATTATGTTGGTAACAGTGCTTTTTTCTGGATGAAAAGTAAGTACCTTATGTCCTTTTTTGGTCACCTGTCATGTAATATTTCATTATAATCGATTGAGTAGTTAAGACATTAAAACGTAACAAGCAAACAGACAAATAAGCAAACAAAGTCGCATCTGCATTTATAATATTAGTTAGGAAGTTAGTATTGTTATCATTATTAATAAATAATAGGTTACAAAACTATAAACCCGCTTTATAAAATTATTTTTACATTAAATTTATTTAATTATTTGCTTCTTTTTTTAATAAAGCGTGTTGTTTAGTATTTCTAAACTATTTATTTTTAATTGAAATTAAACTACTATATACGGATTTTATCGCGTTGTTTATTTAACACTCTATTACATAATTTAGAAACTTACTATACTATAGACTATACTATGGACTTCGAGGCTCGAGCTTTACAGACTGCCCCCATCACACCCAGGATTTATAAGAGGTTTGTAGATGATACTTTTACAATATTACCAACAGATAGAGTTAGTGTATTCCTAGAACATCTTAATTCCATTAATAACAACATCCAATTTACTATGGAATTAGAGGCAAATAATTCATTAGCATTCTTAGATGTACTTGTCATCAAGAATCCTGATCATACTTTGAGCCACACAGTGTATAGAAAAAAGACCCATACAAATAGGTACTTAAACGGTGAATCTCACCACCATCCTAAACAGTTAGCTACCGTGGGAATGTCTTTGTTTCAGAGAGCCCACGGGATCTGTGACAAGAAACACTTGGACGCCGAGCTTCAACATGTCAAGCAAGTACTGCAAGACAACAAGCTCCAACAGCCGCGCCGCTGTCACAGATCCCGAGAAAAGCCAGCCACAGTCGAGCGCCAGCCTGCTATACTGCCTTATGTAAGGGGTGTCACTGACAAGATTGGCTACATCTTGAAGCGAGCTTCAATCAACACATACTTCAAGCCGCCAACGAACATAAGTCAATTTTTACCATCCGTCAAGTGCCAATTACCTTTACAAGATGCAGGGGTCTATAAAATAGATTGTGACTGCGGACTCTCATACATTGGTCAAACCAAGAGAAGCATAGGCACCCGCATAAAAGAACACATAGCTGACGTTATAAACACAAACGCTCGTTGAAGTCTGCTGTGTGTGAACATGTACAACAGGGGACCAACCACTACCTGAGATTTGACAAACCACAGATTCTCGCTAAAGTACACCGATTCCTACCAAGGATGCTTCGCGAGGCTATTGAAATCAAAAAACATCCAAATTTCAATAGAGAAGATGGTTGGAATGTACCACCAGCTTGGGATCCAGTACTTCAAATAGTCAAACCCAAGAAGAAACAAACCACAGCTAGACTTCATGATACTTTGAGCTCATTCTGCGTAAATAGAAACACCAATAACTAAATTATGTTCGGGTACTTTGAAATAACTACACTGGAACATTGAGACAACTACCATCTTAGTCTCCCCGTGACCATGGCTGCTGAAAAGCAACCGAAACGTCGGGGAAAGTGTAAACTTAAAAACAAATAGATTTGATAGTTTCAATAATTTAATTAGCTTAAAATTAGTAAAGTTTAATAGTATAGTATAGTAAGTTTCTAAATTATGTAATAGAGTGTTAAATAAACAACGCGATAAAATCCGTATATAGTAGTTTAATTTCAATGAATAACATTCGCGTAAACAGAAGACAATATTATATTTATTTTTAAACTTAAATTTCTTTTTTTTCAACATCATTATTGTATTATCATCGGTCCTAGATAAGTGTGCAAAGTTTTAAATCAATCCGTCGCTTTGAAAGAGGTGAAAATCACATTCGAATAATCCGTTACATAGATTCATAGATACATACCAAGCAAATAAAAGCGTGTTAAAAAAAAATAGTCAATCTTACTACTACTACTGTTGTGTGTCTTCTTAATCTATCAAACCTATTCTCCATAGAGTATACACAAGATATGCTTGATAGTTTAAAAACACAAACAACAGCATTTCTCTAGCGGTTACCAAAATGTGTGCACAGTTTTTGATATAATTCGAGCGTTGTTGTTGCAATCTTGAAAAACACTTTTATGTTCAATTTTACGAATGCCTAGAGTTTATTAAGATTTATTTTAAAAGTATTGCCAATGATACGGTATAATGTAAATTATCACTTGATACTGCAACATCGACAAACGTAAAGCATCGCGCTATAATATGTAAAACACAGAGGCAAGGTTCAATGCCAGAGGTAGGACCATGAGTAGCTTATTTGACAAAGTTACGAAACCATTGTCGATGTGTTTTTCTTTATCATTTCGTGAGTTCACTGAACAAATAAAAACAATAAAATCATTCTACGACACAAGTGTCCGTTGAAGGAAATTTATTTTACTACTCATATAGGAACATTGAACAAAAGCAATTGCTCATTGACTAGATTTTGTCTGTGGCTTCGATCGTAATAAACTAGTAGTTTATATCTGCAAATCCAGTACTTGACAACGTGTATCCGAAATTTCATGATGGTCGGTCAAGTTGTAAGATCACATCTTACAATTTGACCGACCATCATGAAATTTCGAAGCGTAACAAACTAACAAAATAACTTAAATTCGTATTAATTATTACCCTCTAAGTCTTCTTCGAAGAGGTTAATGAAAACACTGTGTGGGTTTGTGTGTCTGTTAGTGACAGGCATAGCTCTGGAACCACTGGACCGATTGACTTGTAACTTGGTGTACAGACACCTTGGGGTCATCCGTCGGTTGAGTTTGAATATGGGCTCAGCGGGTCAAAAGACCCCCGAGATTTAAGGGTCACAAGGTCATAAGGTCAGGGGATATCCACCAACAGAGTAAATTGGAAGTCCAAGGGAGAGGCATGTTGACAGTACAAAAAGGTGAAGAAAAAGAAATTAACATGAAGACGAAGAGGTTGAATCCTGGGTTTTTACACGCATCTTTATATTAGTTAAGATGGCAGACATGACTTTCTTTTTGTTCTCCCGATCGAGTTTTGGTTAGGGCAGCCAATCTTTGCGAAACAACCGTTATATACAACGTTTAACATTTAACAAGACTCGTTTATATCTTAGCGTTATTGTCAATCTTATGATAAAGAGTTATGTTAGTCTTATAAGACTAAAAAGCAATATTGTTTGCTTAACCATAACTTTGCTAATAATCGGACGGTAATTTTCTGATGCAAATGCTTTCTACTGACATTGTTATATTACAACCAAACACATTTCAACCTTGATACCTGACCTTGACCTTAATAACAACGGCTAAGATTTCTGTTTTGAAGTAATATCTGTATTGCTCATTCGATCTCTTCGTTTTATACTTAATATGTGTCGCTCAATTGGGTGTTGACCAACGTTGAAGTCTTTGAATATCAATTATCAAAAACTATAGTACAGGATCACAGGGCAGTTTAATATAAGTAAAATTATAATAATAATATGAAAACAAGTTAGATTGAAATTGAGGCCATTTTAATTTTATTTTGTATTTTACTTACACCTGAGACTTTACGAATCGGAAAAATAACGTTTTGCAAATACGGCGAAATTGGCGACTTAAAAGAGTAATTGGAGATTCCTGCAGGTCACTTCTTATAGGCTCAGCCTTTTGTCTGAACCTAGCAACTAATTTACATATATGTCTGTAAATTTAGTAACCTCCCCTTAGACGTTCATAAGTGTTACTTTGTGACCTAAATGAATAAATGATTTTTGCCCTTGACTTTAATATGCTTAACATAGTCATTTGCACCATTCTGTAATCCCTCAGAAACATAACCCAAAGACATTACCGTAAACCAACTTATAAAATAAGTCCTCCATCTTGATTATCGTTATCGACCGATATAATGGCGGCGTAATAAGCGGCTTTACTTAGTTATTGTTTATATTTACACCAAAAAACACTCGGCTATTAATTATTCAGTCACACACGCCTGCCGAATACCGAGGGTGGAAGGTTATTGACACGTGGTACCTTTGTCCACCGTGATTTGAATGAATGTTGACCTCTCTATAAACAGCATTAAGTTTTAAATTTAATTTTATAGTAATGAGGTGATAAACAAATTAGGCTGGTTCTTTATCTATGTTTAATGCATGTTGGCAGCACTTCGAAATTATGATGGAGTATGCGATTCGGACTGCTCAAAGAATATGATAATTAATTCTATTAAACTGTAAATTGTTGGAACGCCAGACTTAATTGAAAACCTGTGGTGTCTGGCCGCCGGTGTGCTGCTGCTACGCAAAAGGTTATATTTTTTTTTATGATTTACGAAATATGTATACTCTATTTAAAAAGGTAACCCTGCTCTAGGAACAATTTCTGCGTCGCGGAAGCCTTTGCAAACGTTCAACTAACTGCCACAGAGAACACCTAGACTCACAAAACCATTTGTGTATCACAATTTTTTGCCCATGTGGGATTTGAACCCAGAACACTTGGCGCAACGGCAGCAGTGGCTAGGCAACCTCTTAAACCACTACGCCGCCATCCCTTTAGTCAATATTATAATATCAACGTTTTATTTTGCAGATAGTTGTCGGGCAAGTTCTTTTTAGGTTTTCCTGATAGGACGTTCTCAGTAACAGCTATGAATCTAACTATAGAGAGTAATAGGGGGTTTTCTGCCTCCATTTTCTAGGATTTACAAATGTGAATCTATGTATGTATTTTACAGTGCTTGAAGCGAAGTGAATAAACAAGATCTTTTGGCATTTTGATGGTTGCTGAACATATGATGTTTAAATAATATAAATTGAATTTTGTTTAAATCTTCCTATTGTAACCTATGGTATGGTTTAAGTAACTTTGGCTAAAATGTTTTTGAGTATTTTCTCCACAATCACCGGCACCTTAAAATATTCACAAAAACGTTCACCATTATGACAATACAGTTCTGTTAGGCGCACAGATGATAAACGTGGAATACTTGTATTATAAAAATGTGATATTATGTTACGTGTTCATGTTGTGACAATTGAAAATAATGGCTGTGATTTACGGTCAGATAACAGCCAGACGTGGAAATGAAAACTTGATTTATTACGGCTGTACCTACGTTCTGTAAAAAATTATATATTTAAATGACAATAAGTATATTGCATGGAACTTATGCATGCTACACTTATGCATGGAAGTGAAAGTTGGGTATGGCAAAAGAAGCATGAGAGCAGAATAAATGCGGTAGAAATGAGAGCGCTGAGAGACATATGTGGTGTGACTTTGAAAGATAGAATAAGGAATAGTGTGATTAGAGAGAGATGCGACATGAAAGTGGATATAGTGACAAGAATAGAAAAGGGTATGTTACACTGGTTTGGGCATGTAGAAAGAACGGACGAGAAAAGACTGTCTAAGAAAGTTTATAAGGCTAATGTGAATGGAACAGCCGCAAGAGGCAGACCTAGGCGAACGTTTCTTGATCAAATCGGAGACGTTCTGGAAAAAGGCCAGGTTAAGAGCACCTTAAACCGGCGAGCGTGTATGAGGAATGTGATAAAAGTGGATAAAGCCACAAAAAAATAAACACTTCCCTAAGTGTGTCAGGATCGTAGCAAATGGAAATCCGTAGTCTTTGCCTACCCCTCTGGGAAACAGGCGAGAATCTATGTATGTATGTTTGTATATTATCTTGTATGTAATATTGTGTTGTATTTTTACCGCCAATAAAATCTATTATATAATATTAATTATTAATATTATATAATAAATAGATTTTACTTGCGGCTTGTTTTGCATCTATATCGGTAAGGTTAGATTATGTTAGTAATGGTACTTTTTTGTGGATGACTTGCGACATTTCATGATTATCGGTCGAGTAGTAAAGGTGGGAAGGCATAAGAAACAATCAAACACATTCATATTCGCATTTATAATATTACTTCGGATGTAAAAGTTTGTAAAGATGTTTGGAGATTTAGAATTTACTGAAGCCTTTTAGTTAGAAATAGATCAATGTGTCATCGCAAATACTCGTCTTTCCTAGCTTCTAAACGACTACACGTAATTGACCGACACCTGATTATATTATATCGATTGATCGTCACACACGCGGTACAATAGATTTGGTTTGATTAGTCAAAACAAGGTACTGACATCTGGGTCACGTGTGTAGGGATTGACCTAAAAGCCTTATGAAAGGTAAAGAAAAGCAGTTGGTATGTGTAAAATGCTTATCTTTTTATATAACACTAGATCTTGCCCGCGGCTTCACTCGTTTAGATTTTGTCAATAAATTTCTTTCTCTTGGAGACAGTATTTTCCTAGATGAAAGGTACCCTGTAGTACTGAATAGGACATAGGGTACAGAGAGGTACGTGGCAATGCATTAGCTGTTAAAAGAGGTTTATATTATTAACAATTCTTTTATATGGATGAAAGGTACCCTAGGTCCTTTTCTGTTCTCCAGTAAATGTGAAAGATGACAACCGGTCGAGTAAATAAGGCGCGTAAGCGTGGCAGACAAACTCACATTCGCATTTATAATATTAGTAAGGATTAGGTAGTAGAGCCTCGCTGATTTCAGCATGAATGGGCCGGTTCGACCGGGGGAGGACTACCCTCTCACAGAATATCGACGTAAAATAGCAGTATTCCTACTGTTATGTTTCGTTCGGTGATTGAGAGTGCCGGAGCCCCAATCATCCTCTTCCCCCTTCCCGCTTCTTCTCCTTCCCACTTCCTTTCCTAAAGGGTCGGCAACGCGCAAGTGATGCCTCTGGTATTGCAGGCATCTATAGGCTACGGTGACCACTTACCATCAAGTGGGCCGTGTGCTCGTTTGCCACCTTAGACGTATAAAAAGAAAGGATGGGTGATAAAGAAGCATATGGTCTGTCTAATGGTAAGGAGTTACTGTAGCCAGTGATAGCTTGCTACAGTAAGTGTTACTCGTGCGTTGCGGATCCTAGGAATATGTGTTAAACATGGTACGAAAGAAACGCAAATGTTGAGTCTAACCTAAGCCTCCAAAACTAGCTCGCATACAAAATCTTTTCGAAGGTATGTGCAACTTTAAATAGTTAAAATACCGCATGCTTTAACTGTGAAGAAAAACATCGAGAGGAAACCTGCATGTTTAGGAGTTCTCCATAATGTTCTCGTAATGTCTGCCTATTTGCACTGGACCAGCGTGGTGATCTAAGGCCTAATCCTTCTTACACTGAGAAGAGGCCCGTGCCCAACAGTGGAACAGTTCCATACAGGACTAATATTGTTTATTATTATTATACGGATTTTTATCGCTGGTTATATGAAACTCTACATTTAAATAATTTCAATGTATAAGATTCTTTAGTTTTATCATTGAGTTTGTACTGTTTTGTTGCCTTTTTCTTTTTTTCTCATTTGTTATGTTGTATATTTGTGGGCGTCGCCGTCGCCAACGACGTCAAGTGACACGACACTCGTGGTTAAAACTGAAAATCAGTACTGGGGTGGGTTATGCCCAACACAGTGTATGCTGAGTGTCCATCCAGATTTCTTAAACGCGACGTATCTTTCGCTACCTTTTAATTCTTATTTATTATTATTTTAACTACTTTTTGTGTTGATTTGCCTTTCAGTAAGTGGGTGTTAGTCTATCAAATAGTTAGAATAGAATAAAATTCATACCACCAACCACATTTTAAAGTCTTTCAATTGCACGCACAAGAATGAGTCTAACTATGTAAACAGTCTGTATCGCTGTCTCATTCTTTCAAATGCAATGGCAATGCTTTGAGAGGAGAGGCTGCATCTATCACTTAGTAACTGTCTCAAGTGTTGTCCATGCTTCAAAGAAAAAGTATGATCTTCTTCTTTGAAGCATGGATAGCACTTGAATTGTATTACTGGTGGTGCAAGCATTCATAGGGTATGCTTACCATCAGGCGGCGACTTTAAAATACATACCTATATACCTACTATTTATGTATAAATACATAGATTATAGTGCTGTCACTGTCCAAACTACCTTGACACCAGGTAAATTACAGCTTTCGTGTGATTTTACAACAACTGACATTACGAAGGTTGCACAATCATACGAAATAATATGCAAAACGTTCATCATGACTAATGTGGATTAGAAAATGTCTGTCAATTATATTTTGCAGATGATACGAATAAGTCAGGTCACCAGAAGAAGTATCACTTTCTTTCAGGAAAATAGCATAAGAAAATTAAGTTAAGAATTACTACGATTTACATCTATTAATTTCACTTAGCAGATTATTGCAACGACAGTTAGAGTACAAAATTTTAATATTGAATATGTTCCATCACGTATGTTACGCTATTGCTTAAATAATGCACTCAAACGTGTAGTTCCAATAATCGCTTGGTTCACACTGAGTGAGCTAGAGAGCATGCACTCTAACGCGGGTTACAAACGAACCCCATAAGATTTCTTGCAATATACGATAAAGACTAAACGGGCTTATTATCTATACTAATACTAGCTGTCCCGACAGACGTTGTCCTGTAAAGGCGAAAAAACAAAAAATTCAAATCTTAACCACCCTCGAATCTACTTGAACACACACAAAAAAATTCATTCAAATCGGTCCAGCCGTTTAGGAGGAGTTCACTGTCAACACACGTACAGAAGAATTATATTATATATAAAGATAATAAAGCTGAAGAGATTGTTTATTTGTTTGCTTGAACGCGCTAATCTCAGAAACTACTGATCTGAATTGAAAAATTCTTTTAGTGTTGGATAACTCATTTATCGGGGAAAGCTATAGGCTATATAACATCACGCTACGGCCCACAGGGGCGGCGCAGTAATCATAAATGCGGGTGAAACCGCGGCCACATCTAGTGTATAATAAGCCCATTTAGTCTATTACATATCGTATAATATGTTTGCCTATCTTCAAAGATATAGGCAATAAAAAAGGTAAGTAGCTCTAGTTAGATATGCATAAGTCCTACAATTTAGCTAAAAGGAAACGAAGCAGATTTTAAATGCAATACTTACTATTTTGCCTAACTTAAGCTTCGAACCCACAGACCATTGTGAGTGCGTATTATTATGTCACAAGTCAAGGCAGGAATTTTATTTGAATTTAAATGTAATAAAATTCAAACCTATGAATCACATGCGAATCCAATGTCAACGTACAGGGGGCGCTGCCCGTCACGCGCATGCGTACAACAACCGCTTTAGGCGGGAACGACATCTGTCATCCGTTCAAAAACTGCGAATTATAGACTATACGTGACCTCGTTTTACCGTAATTACGGTTGACAGTAAAAAATATATAGTAATTGACTATAAATATTGGTTTAATGATGCTATTGTTACCTCAACTAGATAAGCAGGTAAATACATTGGTATTTAGCTAAAGCTATTGAGCTGAAGAGTTAAATTTGGTTTAACTGATCATTCTGCCGTATTTTATTAAAAGTCCATCTCCTAATAATTTTATTATTTCTGTATAATACCTATACTATAATAGTCATAACATAACTCACAGTTGTCTCCTTGTATTTTCCGCCTTCTAAGCCATAATTTTACATTAGGGAAAGATATGAAAAAGAAAAAGAAGCATCACTATATACTAGTAGTTACTGAAAAATGGCCTACATTTTACTTATACAATGCACCTTCATTCGCTTTAAGAATATAAAATCATGTGCCTATCAGGTGATACAATTGTAGAAGCCCTGCCTCCTTCATTCGGCATTCTGCGACTTCTGTGGTCAACTGTTAACTACACTTCAACATAAATATATATATATATATATGATATGTTGAATCTCGGCAACATACATTGTTATGTAGACGACAGTACCGTGCATGGGCGATATCTCGGACGTCCTGGGGCCAAACAGGCTGAGGTTGACGGGAAAAGACAGGATCTTGTCGTTGAACTTGACCAGACCTTGAACCGCATCTCTGAATGGGGTGCCAAGAACTTGGTCCAGTTCAACGCCAAGAAGACCCAGGCATGCGCGTTCTCAACAAAAAAGTCTCCGTTCCTTCCCCTCCCTTCTTTGAAGAACACTCCACTGGTGATACGTGACAGCCTCTCCATCTTAGGTATGGATCTTTGCCGCTCCCTTAATCCCAAAACCTACAGCTGGGCTCAGATGCCATCCTTACACGGTGGAGTCGACTAGAGTGCGTACCAACAAGTTTGGGTCCTCATACCTCTGCCAAACGATCAAGGCATGGAATTCTCTGCCAAGGCACGTGCTTCCTTCTTCCTTCAATCCTGGGTTTAAGCGGGGCGTGAAAAAGCACCTTCTCAGGCCGTCAAAGTAGAGACCTCAACATCGCCTCGGCTGCTATGAGGATGATGTGGAGGCCACTGCTCTTAGACCACACGACTGCTTGCCATCAGGAGGAGCGTGGTCATTTTTACGAGCAAAAAAAAAAGAAAAACAAAAGAAAAAAATTGGTAACATAGTTATATTATTCGTTCTTCAGTTCTTTGTTTGTGTAGCAAAAAGTTTAGGTACTAGTAAACTACCTATTTTTTTAACGTGGGGTATGCATTGAGATACCCCTCCGCGGCGGCAGGCGGAAGGGTATGCATACCCAGGAAAAGATGGAGACCTGTCGGTAATACCGACTAAACCTACCACGGTGTTCTTTCTCACAATATATGGCCGAGGCGCAGGGATCACTCGTGCACTCATCCTGCAGCACTGAAGTACCTAGGTGTGATCATAGTTTTTAAAGTTCAAAAACACTTATTCAACAGCTTTGTCCGTCTGTCTGTTACACAACTTTAAACTCAAGAACCGTAAGAGCTAGAGACTCGCGGTCAACGCCATTCGACTCAGTATAGTCGATATACCTCGAAATGACTATGACCTTTGACCTCTGACCTCAAGGTCACGTGATACTATTTTTCAACTACGGCATTCATGCCGTTTCTCACTTGTTGAACGTTATATAGCGAACTATGACCAACGTAATATTGTTGAAATTGTATAAAAACATTATTTTAATACGGATTAGCAAATTTCAAACTATTATGCGCATTTAAAAAATATACAATGAGGGTTTCAGTATAGTATAGTTCATACAAAATTCGTAAAAGTGTAACCCACATTCCCACCCACAAGCTGTGTAACACACGGCCTGATTCGAACAGAGCGAAGCTTAAGCTAGCTTCGCTCTGTTCGAATCGGGCCGTGTTTATTGTGAAATTCTGAACATTTTATGAAAATCTCAATTTTTATGGCCTTGAATATCTTTTGATCCAGAGAAGTATTCATCAGAATTGCTGATTAATATCAACTGCCAATCGACGGTGCTGAGGTCATATCTAAATTTGTCCGGAAATGTCCGTATAAAATAATTAACATGCAAGCATAATAAGTAATAACGAACACGAATAGTACAGGGGGCAACCAGTAGCGGGGTTCGAATCTCACACGGGGAAATTATTTGAGTGACCCACTAATAATTCTTCTGAGTATTGGTGTAAGTACCTTGTGTCGAATCATTGTATGTTTGCGAAGTCTCGCTTGATCCTTAAAGCAGCAGATCTCGTTTAAATTAAATAATAAACTGCGTAAGAGTTAAGAATATGCAGGTTAAAAAATATATATTGAAATTAAATTACTTTATGCGGATTTTGTTTCTGTGTATTAGAAAACAAGTAATATTATAAGATAATTTTCAAAATTATTGAACTAGTAGACACTATGAGATACAAAAACTATTTCAATGTATAACAATCGCGTAAACGTATGTCGAATGACGATATAATCTTTGGATGACTAATGAAAAACACTTACGATGCTTTTTACACAACTTGAAATTACACATTACCTATAGTAGAAAATTGTAGTGCCATTAAACCTGTCGAAGGAGCGATGGCCGCCGAACAAAATGTTGCAGACCACGACCCGGAACAAGTGTAAAACAACAGAATGTATCAACTATGTACACATCTTATTGAATTAATTTGATAATAGCGTGTTCGTAGTAGTACGGTTCGTTGGTTAGCAAAGCACACAATGACGTGTCAGTCGCGGTTCGGTGCTCGACACTTTTTGATTTAGTTGTGGTTTTTAATTAGATTGTTTCCATTGGACTACGAGTACGGATGATATGTTAGAGGCCTTTATCGTTTTAGATATACTTTTTAATTTTAGGCCTGATTTTCCGACTATCAGTAAGTAATTATTTGTATGATGAAGTACAAAACAAATAAATTAGGGAATACGAATGTATTATTCAATTTATTGCACTTTTATATTTAGTCAGAACTCGGACAGAACTCGGACAGAACTTTATCATTTAGTTGTAGGATGAATTTTTATTTGATGATAAAAAGTTGATGTACCCATATAGTACATTTTTTTAAAGTTCTTTTTCCCATTTAGTATATTTTTTACCTAAACAATTAACAATTATTAACACAATTTTCAATATCTTCAATCGTAAAATATGAAACTGATGTTAAAAGACATGATGCCTTTTTAAGATGCAGCTTAGATACGCATCAAACTTAATTTTAATTATGCTCGCATTAAAGAAGAAAGCGTCAAATGGTCACGACAGGATTTAGGTTACAATATATGTATAAACAAATAACTTAGCGAGGTAAAACATTTGTAGGGTGACCATGCAATGTCCATCAAGTTATTAAGTTTCTTAACACGGTAGATGGTAGTTTAAATACTGCGTATGCTTTTTATTGACCCTAGATAGAAATCCTTTCTGCGTGAATTATACAAGAAAATATTAAAAGATCTGCTAGTGATGGTTCTAAACTGATATATAAAAATGACTGGCTTTGTATCAGGCATTCAGCCTTTTATCTTTTTCTTGATGTTGGCGTCACCAGAATATATTATATCGTAGCCAAGCAACTGTTGTGTTTTTGCAGTCAGACGGGTTTCCAGGCAATGAGAGCTTGTGTTGGAAGCAAGGACTCCTTTTTTTAAAAGCAAGAAATGCGCCTGTAGTGACTTTGTTATGGCAAGCGCCCATAGGCAACTGAAGCTGCTTACTATTAGACAAACCCTTAAAGACCTTTAAAAATCCGCTTAAAAAATTACATATCAAGAAAAACGTAACCACATGGGTTACTTTTTTTGTTTAAGACGTGTTCTGTCTGTGTGCCAAGTTTTATTTCATTCAAATCTGTTTAATGGTTTTTGGGTGATTGAGTTAACATTTTTGACACCAAGAAAATAGGTGGCTTATTTAGAAGAATACAGACATAAAACTTTTTGAAAGTTACTTATGGTACGGTAAAGATACTGTTTCAGGTTTTAGTAGAGATGCTAATATAAACTACCTCGTAATCTGAAATGAACAGGATTTATAAAAATAATTTGTATATAAAAACGCGTATACAATGGACACAGCGCCACTAGTTTTAGACAATAGCGCTTCCTGTTCCTGCATCAGAATTTGTGTAGATTACACACAGTCCATTATTTAATTTAAAACACATCTGCCTCAAGATATAACTCATATTTCGTCTAGTCTAAATTGAAAGAGCAACAAAAAATGGTTGAATGTCAGCTATCTTACATAGATGGAAATACCGAAAACGCTGTGTATTTTGCCTACATTGACTCATGATTAGTAACCCTTACTAGCTGTCCCGCGCGTTCATGATTGCTACTCCGCTCCCGCTGCTCGTAACGTGATGTTATATATCGTACTTATGGATAAAGTAGCTTTCTAATGGTAAAATAATTATTAAATCGGGTTAATAGTTTAAGAGTTAGCAAAAATACAAACATACAAACCTTTTTTCTTTATCATATAAACGTAGACTAAATATTTAATAAAACAAGGGGCAAGTGAGAGTTGGGCTTTGCAGCAAATGTAAATTATTAAATCTAAATAATAAGCAGCCTCTTCTGCTCGCTGGCTTGCCTGCTAAATAGCCCAGGACGTGTACTAATTATCTTTTATCTAAATCCGTTCAACATTGACGTATAACCGAGACTACCTACACCTATAACGCCTACTTCGTTTCAATATTATTATATGACTGAGAAATAAACATTTAAGCATGTGTCTGTTTGGACAATAGCTTTGCAAATTTGCAAAACACAGATTTTTCGTTATTATTCTTTTACAATGATGGGACCACCACATCTTAGAGTTACAGATTGTATAGGTTAGCACTGTTCTCACACATGTAATATTAATTTTTGAAGAAGATAACGATAAGCCTCGGGTACTTGCTACAAATTTGGCTAAGCTTGCTTGCCTACGCTATTAACTTGATTAGAAATGGGTTCAATGTCGCTAGTACTTGCAACTTCTCTCTCTCAGATCTGCCTTCAAATTTATTAAGTGCGATGAGTATAACACAAAAAAGCAAATAAAATTCTACTTTACTAAACATTGAGTACATATTAAAGTCGAAACAAACCGTAGTTAATAACTAATTGAAGATTTACCCACTTCCTGTAGTTTGCCTAAAACCTTGTTAAGGGCTTCCGTAGCTAGAGGGATAATATTAGTAGCAGCACCTATTCGTTGTGAATTATCTTGTCTGTTTGTTTGTATGTATACGTTCCTATACTATTCATCTCACTGTGATGAAACTTTTGTTAAATAACGCACGAGCGCATGCGTTTTATTTGTACCTTACAAAAAAAGCCGAGAAATGATATTTAACTTATAGTTACTTAAATAAGTTCTATAATATTTAGACGTTATAAAAAAAACGTTACTTTGTACAACTCGTAGAGCTTTTAATGAAAAATATTATAGTAGATTTGGTGTTGCAGCGCAACTTGGGCGAGGCCAATCGATTGGTTGACTAGAACGTAGGCTTTGTGGATTGAAAGCAGTGAATACCGGGAGCAAAAGCCAGGCAATTATCTGTAGCATAGTAGCTTCTTCATTCGCGTTAACTAAAGGTCATGTTCAATAATGTTGGCGCAATGGTTAACGTGGCTATCTAGCCATTGATACAAAGTTCACTGGATGCAATGATAACTGTAGTTATCACCAAGTCAAGCGAGTTCAATTTTCGCGCAAGGCAAATAACTACGCGATCCTCGATAGTTGATAAGTACTTACATTAAGTTTTTGATTGAATAGATGGCATAGCGGAAAGGGGTCGCCTCGGACACTATCACTGCGAATGTTATGAGTTCGATCTCCACACGGATCAAAAAATTGTGTGATCTACTAATATTATAGTTGTTCCGAGTCTACCTGTGTTTTGTGTCTGATGTTTTAATCTTTGTAAAGTCCCTCACGAAACAGGATTAAACACAAGAGGGAGAGTAGTCTTAAAAAATGGGTAATTTGTTTTAATGTTTGTATTCTCGCGACACAGATAATAAACTTAAACGTTATTAATCATAAAAATAGACAAACAATATAAAAATAGACTCGACTATTTGAATGACTAATTAATTATGTTTGTAAAGAAAGAAGAAATTAGTCATGATTAAAATTAAGTAGTAATTTATTAGTGTACATTTAAGAGATGTATTCTTTACTAATTTCTACCTGCGGCTTTGCCCGCGCATACTCATGGAAACGCATACCGTATTTAAAGTTATCCTATATGTTTATGGGTTTCGAGATATTATGGACTATTTGTGTGCCAAGATTTTTCCAAATAAATTCTAGCGTTTTCCTGTGATTGAGCACAAATGTTCAAACCTCCAAACGTCTTTCGAATGTTTAGTATTAATAGGATTGTTCACTAAGCTTTGCTCGCAACTACGTCCATGTGCACTATACCTAGTTCTCTAGCGACTTTACTTACAGGGATCACACATCATGATGTGTGATCTCATTATCATTTTGTGTAGAAAACGCGTGAATTATTTTAAGTTTATGGCATATTCTCTTCTTCCTAGCCTTTATTATTCCCAAGTCACTTGGGATCGGATTTTCTGGTCTAATCGGATTTGACTGGATATCAGTTTTTACACGGAGCGGCTGCCACCTGACCTCCGCAACCCGAAGGCTAACGATATCCTAAGGCTAGACCAGTATCAGGATATTATAGGGCACTGATTTCCCAGTAACGACTGCCATAGATGTTCATGGCAGCCGGGACCTTAACGTGCTCTCCGAGGCACGGAGCAGGCGATAATTGTCAATCAATACGCACATAATTTCGAAAAGTCATATAACTTCCGAAAGTCAGAGGTGCGCGACGTGGGTTCGAACCCGAGACCCTCTGCATTGCAGTCTGTTGGTCTCCCCACTGAACTATCGCTGCTAAGTTCATGCCATATTATGTGTGATTAAATAGTGTAATTGACGCAAGTCGTCCTATTTAATTAAAATAAATAAATGACTATATATCTGGTTCTACTGAACGAAATCATTTAAAACTTGGCTTAACCCCGACTACGGGAAGACAACGTGTCGTAATCAAACTCATCTCAACTAATTTGATTGGCTGTTGCTAATTCAGTCAGCCATGTGCGCGTTGAAGTGAAGGTGGAACCGATTGATGAACAGTCCCACACGTGAGTTGATTTCTTGTTCTATTTTGCCTTTAGTTATAAAGTGCCTGTTTGCTGTGGTATGGTTCTTCCACGACCACCATCGGACCGTCTGTCAATTAAATCTGCCTTGCAGATTCCGGGTATTAGTTTTTAAAGTAAATCCGAAGCTTCCAAATTGTGAAAGTTTCATCAAAACCCATTCTGTGAGGTTTTTTCGAAATTGGCATAAACATATGGTTAAACAGACAAAATTTTTAAAACCATTGACTTGAGTTCATAATCAAATAAATAGTCAATCCTATTGTAGAAACAGGGCCTCGTTACAATTTCATCAAAGTATAGAATTACCTATATATTAACAATGGTACCATAACAAAGAGAACTAAAATTAAGGGTTTCACCAATAGCTACCATAAAATGAAAACAAAATGAACTCAAAATACTGTGATTCAAACAAAACTCGTTCAATGACGTTGCCATTATACATAGGTACACGACACCATGGCGAACAGTAGCCTTCAGAATATACAGGCCCTAGGCGGATGAACAAACAAAAAAGCAACGAACCGCCATAATTATTATAAGCGGGGGACGCATGCGCAGTGGCCAGTCCGCCATTACGCGTCCGCGGATCCTCCCGCGCATTCACGAAAATATTTCTAACAATTCAAAATTAGATTTGTAAACTAATAATGTAAAATTAAAATATAAAAATTGGTTGATTATTCGTTTTTGGAATTTTAAATTACGTATGATTAGTGCATTTGAACATTTATATAAATGATGAGATTTTTATTTTTATAGTATTGTTTTCAAATACTCGAAATGGAACGCATTGCGATCTTGGTAAGTTATTTTCTTTTTTATACAATCAACCTTATCCAATTTGAAACAACCATATTTACTGTAGGTAGACAGTCGTGTATAAAATTATGGTTGTTTTACTAAAAAAGCTAAAGGGCAAACAGGCTTTGTACCCCATTAAGTTTACTTGAAAAGCTTTTTATAACTTAACTGTCTTTTTATAATAATTTCATCGGAAATGGAACGTAAATTAGTACAAGTAGTTTTCTTTGTTGTTCAAAAGCATAAATTGGTAGACGTTCCTATTTTTTGCTTTCAGGTTTTTTAAAAGTTGTGTTGGCATGAAAATACAGTGTTTTAAACATAGAATAGCAATTGTTAATTGAACCTTTGGTAGCTTTTAAGATCATTCTCGTAATCTCATAATTTAATTTATTTTTATTTTACTTTTAAACAGTGCAAGTGATCCTTGTGTTTATATAACACAAGGTGCTAATGTAGCGGGTTCGATTACAGCATGGAGCAAACTTAAGTGATACTTAAATAGGTACTGCAGACTAATGTATCTTTTCTAAGGAAATTGCGTCCAGAGATTAGGTTAATATTTTTGTGTAACTTCAAGTCAGAATCATTTCTTTATTTAGATCACAAAGTGACACTCAAAATATATAACCTGACCGTCAAAATATATAGGTTAGTGAGTTTACTTAGTTACAATTACAATAATATGTAATACTGTATGTGTTCATACAGTGTTTATACGTGTAAAACAATGGTTCCCAGAGAACACGTTGATTCCAAACTAAGCTGTTCCTAACATACACAGTACTTTTACTTTGTTGTTATGGTTTCTGCAGATATAATAAACGTGCAAACTACTTTTCTAACGGTAATTACTCAAGTAAGTGCGGATACAATAACTAAGATGTAATCATAAACTTAGTAATTAAAAGTCATTTCTTCGAACATACCAGTATAAGTCCGAAGCGAAGCGTTCGACTTCGAAACAATCGGTGAGTAATAGAAGCATGAGTTTTGCTTAGTTAAAAACCTGTTAACACATTTATTGGCCATTGCCGACAATCTTTGTGAATCGTATAATCTTGTACCTAATAATTGCCAGTCGGTGAATAAACCGATTACCTAAAAAGTTTCTAGTTAAGTACATAAGTACCTATTCTATTTTTGACAATTCCCGCACTAAGAGAAATTCCTGTGTTGCGGGGGACTTTACAAACATGCAAACAACGGACACAAAGAACACCCAGACTCGGCTGCTTGGCAGTATTTTTCTTTTAATTTCAAACTAGTTCCTGTCCGCGGTTTCGCCCGCTCCGGTATAAAAAATCCTATCAGTTAATGCAGGACAAAGTCTAACTGAGTGCCAAGTTTCTTTTAAAACCAGTTTATTCGTTTACGCCGATTGACTTAAGGGAGTCGCTGTCCGTCCCCAGCTAAATTAGATGACATGCTTTTAGAAAAAACTTGGTAGACACCTCTGGTCAAACAAGTAGTAAACCCGCAACGAGTTTAAACAGTTGTACCATTGTAGTAGTTGGCAATAAACTTCTGATCAAAGTCATCGGTGTACGCTGTCTTTAACAAAGCGAACTTAGAGTTCAGAATTTGTATAGATACTACATACCTCAAGGCATTGACCTAGCATCTCTATACTAGGATTATTCCTAGAAATAAACTTTCTCAAACTATTAACAGTTTAAAGCAGAGATTTCGTTTAAACTGGACCAGTTTCACCAGGACTCTACTTAGCTAGCAACAACGTGTTGTTTTCCACTTTTGTTTGTTAACTAGCGACCCGCCCTGGCTTCGGCGGTAGTATAAAACCTTAACAAATCACACACCTAAATCTTCCTCATTAATCACTCAGTCCATTAATGAAAACCGCATGAAAATCCGTTCAGTAGTTTTTGAGATTATCGCATACAGACGCGGCGGGGTACTTTGTTTTTAATCGACTTCAAAAAAAGGAGGCGGTTCTCAATTCGACTGTACTTTTTTTATGTTTCCTTAGAACTTTTTCTAGATTAACAGATTTTGATGAATCTTTTATAATAGTAGATTTATCACGTAAAACATTAGCTACGTTACAACAATATAATTCATGATAAACAAAGTTTATGGAGACATTTCTTTCATAGCCACAGAGCCGTATCGTTTCCATGTCATAACTCTACACAATGTGTCAGTTTTGTTTCGTGCGAGTGTGGCCGTGGGCCCCGGTCACAATAATAATTATAAAACGATTATACAACGGATGTGTAGACAATGCAACGCGGACTAACTAAATAATTTGTATGTTTACATTATATCATTTATTTTGTTTGGCAAGTCCCAGTTCACACGCGCCTAACGTATTTTGCAGTTATGCGGCAAGTTAATATTTCGGATTTGGTATGAGTTGTATAGAGCAAAGAATGCGCGCTGCGCTTGAATGAGCAACATCACTAACATTGTCTTATGTTTACGCGAATGTTATACATTGAAATTAAACACTTTATACGGATTTTATCGCGTTGTTTATTTTACTTTAAACACTGTTATTACATAATTTTGAAAACTCTAACACTACTATTATTGAATTTTACTACTATTTAAGCTATATATTTTTTCTAATTAAATCTATTTGTATTTAAGTTTACACTTTGCCCCGACGTTTCGGTTGCTTTGCAGCAGCCATGTTCACGGGGAGACTAAGATGGTAGTTGTCCCAACGTTCTGAAGTGTACCTAGTTATTTCAAAGTACCCGAACATAATTTAATCTTTGGTGTTTCTATTTACGCAGAATGAGCTTAAAGTATCATGAAGTCTAGCTGTTTTGCTTCTTCTTGGGTTTGACTATTTGAATTACTGGATCCCAAGCTGGTGGTATATTCCAACCATCTTATCTATTGAAATTCGGATGTTTTTTAATTTCAATAGCCTCGCGAAGCATCCTTGGTAGGAATCGGTGTTCTTTTGCGAGTATCTGTGGTTTGTCAAATCGTAGGTAGGGATTGTATGGCACATATGGTAGTATGGCAGGCTGGCGTGTGGGTATGTGTAAGGGGTGTCACTGACAAGATTGGCTACATCATGAAGCGAGCTTCAATCAACACATACTTCAAGCCGCCAACGAAGATAAGTCAATCTTTACCATCCGTCAAGTGCCAATTACCTTTACAAGATGCAGGGGTCTATAAAATAGATTGTGTCTGTGTACTGTCATACATTGGTCAAACCAAGAGAAGCATAGGCAACCGCATAAAAGAACATATGGCTGATGCTAAACACCAACGCTCGTTGAAGTCTGCTGCGTGGAAACACGTGCAACTGGGACCAACCACTACCTACTACTTGACAAACCACAGATACTCGCAAAAGAACACCGATTCCTACAAAGGATGCTTCGCGAGGCTATTGAAATTAAAAAACATCTTAATGTCAATAGAGAAGATGGTTGGAATGTACCACCAGCTTGGGATCCATTAATTCAACTAGTCAAACCCAAGAAGAAGCAAAACACAGCTAGACTTCATGATACTTTGAGCTCATTTTGCGTAAATAGAAACACCAAAGATTAAATTATGTTCGGGTACTTTGCAATAACTAGGAACACTTTAGAACATTAGGACAACTACCATCTTAGTCTCCCCGTAAACATGACTGCTGTAAAGCAACCGAAACGTCGGGGCAAAGTGTAAACATAAATATAAATAGTTTTAATTAAATTAAATAGCTTAAATAGTAGTAAAGTTCAATAATAATTTTCAAAATTATGTAATAAAAGTGTTTTAAAGTAAAATAAACAACGCGACAAAATCCGCATAAAGTGTTTAATTTCAATGTATAACATTCGCGTAAACATAAGACAATATTAAGTATAAAATGTCTTAGTAACCTAAACGCGCTGCTGGCGGTAACGTCTCTGAAGTAACCAATGAACCAATGTTTGGAAATAAAACAATAATCAAACATGTAGAGGAAACTTACCATAGACCTTTAGAGAGCTAAAGACTGTGATGCAAAATAGCTTCGCCCAAAACTATAACTGCTTTTCAAATTCGCTGCCTCGCAAACTCGACCCGGTAATTAACCTCAGTAAATGTTAAAGCAGTCTTACGAACAAAGTCAACGAGTTCAATAAAAGTTTTATTATTGCTTGTTGCTAAAAGCAGCAGTAAAACACTGCAAGTCGATAAAATGAGCTTGTTATATCAAAAGTTGGGTCGACCTAGCACACTTAACCATTATATTATGGTGTTATAAATTTTAGTGCCTCGTTGGTGAAATGGTACGCTTGCATTTACGGGCAAAATGTCATTGGATTTTTCTGTTAAAATCTTGGTGGACGACAACGGTCGCCTAGTTTTATGTAGGATTTACATGTAGCAGGAGAAATGAAGCTGTGACCAACGCCTCTACGTGTTAACTATTTAAAACATCGTTAAAGTAGGAGTCACATAAACGAATTAACGAGTTAGAGTTCCCTTTTATTGGCTTTGTTAGCAGGCTACTCGTGATGTGGTCTCTTGAATTGACGGCAGCAATGACAAGGGAAAAGCTAATTCTGTCTAGCATAGACCACCGCTGCTTGCCGTAAATGGCTGAATTGGTACTCTCTCATTAACTAGATATTGGATCGACTATTCTGAAGACGCGTCTGTAATTATAGATGCAATGGTGGTATTCCTGATCCCTCCCATAACCAAGACTAAGGGAGAAACGCCAATGGGAACGGGACCTTGCCACCAGTACCGCTGATGGTAAGGGCAGTGCGGCATCGATAGCAACAGAAGACGACCATGATTCGGGCCAAGTATATTTATTTACTTGGCTCACAAAACAAGTTACAATCAAAGAGAAATATGATATAAAATTTACAGTATAAAGCCAAATTATAGATCTAATAGCAGCGATAGCTCAGTGCGGAGACGAACCCACGTCGCGCACCTCTGACTTTCGGAAGTTATATGACTTCTCGAAATTATGTGCGTATTGATTGACAATTATCGCCTGCTCCGTGCCTCGGAGAGCACGTTAAGCCGTCGGTCCCGACTGCCATGAACATCTATGGTAGTCGTTATTGGGGAAGTCGACACAAAAGATCCCACTGGTTCGAAGTGTCGCCGGTCTGGTCTATACTGACTGGCCCCCACATAAGATAAGATAACTATTGCAACTAGCCTGGTTACAATCAGAATACCCTCTGACTGGTTTGCCAAAATCCGCCAGAATGCATATAACTAAGTACGAAGGGCATTTTGCCATGAGTACATTAGTAATATTGATAAAATCGCATATTACGAAACAGAACAATATATTTAGTGGTCATTTTCCGACGTTAAATTATGTCAAAACAATAGTAAATTAGGTTAGGACCTTGATTTGGAACATTTGTTCTTTGTTGCAGCCGAATGTGATCATACCATTGTTTTTAAAGGTCATATACGAACGAGTGTGGTCTGATGGGGTTTTTATAGGTGCAAGTAAATAGTCAAATCTTCTTTTTATGTATTTGATGACCAACTATTTCATTGTCAAAGATTTTGGCGTCCCCTGATCTCTAATTTGGGTAATTCTCGGTACGAATATTATTCAAGGTTTAAAGATTAACATTGCCATTTTGAAACTATTATTATTATTTTCTTTACCATATAAAGCACCATGAGCGACTTCTATATTGCAATGGACTTTACAAACATTAAAAGAATGGGCACAAGAACACTGGGAACAAGTATTTATGGAATATACAATTATTTTCATTATTTAAACTTATGGGGAGACCAACTGCAATGCAGAGGGTCTCGGGTTCGAACCCACGTCGCGCACCTTTGACTTTCGGAAGTTATATGACTTTTCGAAATTATGTGCGTATTGATTGACAATTATCGCCTGCTCCGTGCCTCGGAGAGCACGTTAAGCCGTCGGTCCCGACTGCCATGAACATCTATGGCAGTCGTTATTAGGAAGTCAGTGCCCTATAATATCCTGACACTGGTCTAGCCTTAGGGTATCGTTTGCTTTCGGGTTGCGGACGTCAGGTGGCAGCCGCTCCGTGTAAAAACTGATATCCAGTCAAATTCGGTTAGACCAGAAAAGCCGACCCGAGTGACTTGGGAATAATAAAGGCTAGGGAGAATATATATATATATATATATTTGAACTTATAGGCATGCATTTCTATATCAACATTTCTAAAAAAATATTTATCAATGACACTTTTACTATATTTGAACAGAGGATCTTCACTTTAAGGCAGTCACAGGCGAATAAAAACACGTAAAGAAAAAAGTAACTAATTTGTTGTATAAATTTCCAATTAATATGAAAATACAAAAAGTGTATTAATTACAGGAATGCGGAATGAGTCACCGGTATATCTCGTAAGGATCAGTCAATATCACGCTACGGTAATTGTGCGAACTTGAATTGTTTCACCGTTTTTTGTCTAGCAGTTTAGTTCCGCGTATATAGGTGTTATTGTGAAAAACCACACGTATAATTATTTTAACATAAATATGGGTTTATGTTTAGGTAATTATATCAGTCAAGGTTGAGGTATATTTAGAACTGTGCTGTATCCTGGAAATGCAGTCAGCATTTCGTATCATAAGAAATAAAAGAGCTTAGGCAGATTAGTTTCCTACTAGACACGCTCTGCTTATTATTATATAGTATACTAGTTGACCCGCGCAACTTCGTCTGTTTCACAAAAGAGAATTTTCCCCGTTCTTGCAACATTTTTCATTGACGCTCCGCTACTATTGGTCGTAGCGTGATGATATATAGCTTATAGCTTTCCTCGATAAATGGGCTATCCAACACTAAAATATTTTTGTAATTCGAATCTATAGTTCCTGAGATTAGCGCGTTCAACCAAACAAACTTTTTAGCTTTATTATATTAGTATAGATAAATACTATATATTACAAAACTCTGAGGAATCGGTGTCTATACATTTAATAATAATATCAGCCGTGTATATACATAAACTCTCCCACTGCTGGGCACGGGCCTCTTCGCTGTGTGAGGAAGGTATGGCTATAGTCCCCCACGCTGCCCAGTGTGGGTTGGCAGACTTCACATATCTCTGAGAACATTATGGAGAACTCTCAGACATGCAGGTTTTCTCACGATGTCGACCTTCACTGTTGAAACAAGCGATAATTAACTAATTAATACGCACATAACTTCGAAAGAGATGCGCACCTTGGAATCCATCACGAGACCTTTGCGTAGCAGTCCAACGGTCCTAGGTTATCGCCTTCCTGTACAATTACTACATTTTAAGTGTATCTAAATTAGACATGATTAAAATCGTTAGTGTAGCCGTTTTTTTGGAGTTGACACAAATAATTGTTTCGTGTGGGTGTCGAACTCCTCAGCACCCAGCGCAGCGACATAAGCAAGGCGACTGCATGCCTGTTGCGCCATCCATGCAGTCAATTCTGAGAGAACTTATAATGATGAGAGTATTTTTTACTCTTAATTGTCTATAGTGTTCATTTGATACGATAAGCAAAGGTTTGATAACATTTACGTTGGTATTGTCTGCTTGCACATACAAATTTTCCATGATTAGAATGAAATATGAGCTTTGGTAATTTGTATTATAATTATATACTACCATCTTATGCCCGCGGCATCGCCCGCATGAGAACAGTATTTTTTTCCTGGATGAAAGGTGCGGTGCTCTATGTCCTTTTCTGTACCCTGATAACGTGTATCCGAAATTTCATGATGATCGGTCGAATAGTTAAGGCGTGAAATCGTTACGAATAAACTCACATTCGCATTTATAATATTAGTTGGGATGAGGATTAGTTTGACCTGGCCGGCGGCCACTGTTCGCTGTGGCTTAGTAGTTTGTGGTTTTTAATTTCCCTTTTCCGTGGGAATATCAGAATAAAAATACTAAAAAAATACTTCTATATAAATGCAACGTTGTGTAATGAAATCAAATTAATCCATCGACAACTTTTTGAGTTTTGCCTAGGCTAAACGTTTATATAAGTATAACAAGCGACCCGCCCAGGTTCGCACGACTAGTACAAATACCTTAACAATTTATACACCTTAATGAATCACTCTGTATATTGGTGAAAACAGCATGCAAATCCGTGCAATAGTTTTTGAGTTTATCGCGAACAGACAGACAGATGACAGAGACAGTGGCGGGGGACTTTGTTTTATGTAGTGGAGATTATATGCAATATTGTCTATAGATAAAATATGATAAAGTACCGATGATAAATAAGTTCCCAGCAGTCTTCAGCTGGAGGTAATAAAAATCTGTCGAGTCAAAGGTTAGAATAAGACCTCCTTACTACCTACACATTGTGCGTGTTGTTATTAATTAATATTAACCTCTTTTAAAGATTCAAGGAAACCTACAATTCCGAGAGTACATGGTAATCACATAAATTACATATAGGTATGGTGAGACCATTATATGCCTGAAGGCGTGGGCAGAGTTGTTTTACACCATGATTATGCCGATTTCTTGCCAGCTATGGTAAACCCCACGTAACGTAATACGTAGGGTCTAAAACTATAACTGGTTTCGATTCTTAGGTCTACTGGTCACCAATGTAAAGATTTCTTGCTTGCTGCTTCTAAAGATTTCTTGACAGAAAAACCTCTAAAGATACCAATAATATTATACACGACCTGTGAACCGAACCTCTCATGCTCCGCAGTTAAGTTTACTGCTGCTGTACTTCTTAGGCTGTTATAACAGAACACGGCATATTGCGCACTGCGTTACTACAGTCAGCGTATTTTATGTTCTGTGATTATAATATTCGCGAAGCTCTTTGAAATCTTGGGCCCCCTTTTTAATCATAATATAATATCAGCCCTGTATTAAACTATTCCACTGCTGGGCACGGGCCTCTTCTCACTGTGAGAAGGGTTAGGCGATAGTCCACCACGCTGTCCTAGTGCGGGTTGGCAGACTTTACATATCTTCGAGAACATTATGGAGAACTCTCAGGCATGCAGGTTTCCTCACGATGTTTTCCTTCACCGTTAAAGCAAGCGGTAATTAACTATTTAATACGCATATAACTTCGAAAAGTCAGAGATGCGCGCCTTGGGTTCGAACTCGAGACCTATGCGTGGCAGTCCAACGGTTTCCCACTAGTTATAATAATTTAGTAGGTAAAGTTACAGGCAAGTGTAACTATCCCAACTTGTTTAACTTCATTTTAAATAATATCACCTATACTATCCAAAATTGATTAGAAATGTTTAAATTTTAATCTAAGTAAATACTGACGCTCGCTTTAATTGTTACAGGTCTTATTTGCATACTGCCTAACAAGCCTTCCACATACCTCAGCAGAAAACTTACAACAGAAAAAAGAGACTGTCCTATCAGCTGTGCTAACCCCCACCGATGGAACCGACAAACTAAACCGTCAGAGCCGGAGTTACTACGACTATAGATACGGCGTCCCTAGACCGTTGTACGACAGGCTAGAGTATGCCAGGCTAGAATACGACAGACCACGATGTGGTAGATGCGACGAGAGATACGACAGAGGCAGAGATGATAGAGACGACGATTACGACAGAAGAGACCGATATGACGATGATAGACGAGGCAACAGACCAACCTATGGTAGTAGACACGATAATAAGAAGAACTATGATAGGGATAGGGACAGAGATAGTGATGAAGACAGATATTCAGATAGAAACAGCGGACAAAAGAACAGCACAGAAGATAATAACGGAGATAGCAAGAATCAGTACGATGACAAAGATGGAAATGGGAAAAGGCGGGGTGGTGATAGAGATAGAGACCGTGATAGGAATAAAGATAGCGGTAGACGAAGAGGAGGAGACAGGGATAGAGACCGCTACGATGACAGAGACCGCTATAGACCTGATTATTATGACAGATTCTTAGGTGATAGAGATAGAGATTACTATGATAGAGACGATTATTATAGAGATAGAAGACCCGCCTATGATAGGCATTATGGAGGCTATGATGAGGGGTATGGGAGATACGACGGATATGGATATTCGGGGTATAGAAGACCAGGGTTTTCTGAAAGAGGGTACGATGATGGCTATGGTGGTTATGGACCTGGAGCTGGCAGAGGACCTCATGATAGGTGAGCGAAATAAATATTATTTGATTGCTTTTAATACAGATTTCTGTTTGCAAAAATATGTTTTATGATGTATTGTTTGGTCTTTAAGGTGTAAAATAAGTGTCAAAACATCTTTTATTTATTTTCGAAGTGGAATATTGCATATCGTATAAACTCTGAAGGTATAATGTTCTGGAATTACAAAAGAGAATCCTTTCTTATAGTCAATGAAATTAATTAATTAATAGACTGCACGGATGCCGCCGTGGCTTAAATGGTCATCTCGCTATTGTGCCGACTGCTGCGGGTCCCTACACAGGACTACAAGTTGTGTAATTTACAAATAATTTGTATTAAGCCGTTTTAACCTGGCAGGATACCTTGACGCATACCACTCCGCGAAAAAGGGCAGTGGAGAGGTTATGACGTACTCACCCGGAAAAAAGATGAAACGTCTCGGATACTACCGACGAAGCCTAGCACCTAGCAATGCCACGGAGCGAAAACTATTTTTTAAATTATGTCGTTGATTTTTAATAGCTACAAATCAAAACTATTGCGCTGTGACCATGAGACCTAACTATTAGGCACTCATATGACTATTGTAAAGTTCGTTCACACATGACAACAACAAAAGAACGACCGTTAAGTTCAAATTATGTCGAACGTCAATACACGCTTTCACCTAAAAATTTAAAATGGCGACTCGAATTAGGACATAACGGTCACAAAATTGCATAGGTTCGTTTTCCGCCATTGTATTTTGTGATTGGATGTTATATTTTCTTTTTTATTTCATATGTGAAGCGTGTAAAATTATTAGTTAGCTTGCATTGTCGGTTTTAGAAAGTAATTGAGTTATTTGAGCCCGCAATTGAATTAACGGAGACCATCTCCGGTTTTTAGTCAGATTACTGAATAGTCTATGATTTTTTCGGTGGTTATCTAGTTTCATGAAACTATTCTAATAACTAACATATTGTTAGACATCAATAGATTGGTCCCTTTTACGTGGGATTAGTTACCGAACTTTCAAAATATGCGCCTCAACGCGAGGCATCTTCAGGACCGTATGGCAACGAATGAGCCCCACAACAATAATTTTATTACATTGGATTGGATTTCCGCCAAATAATACCTAATAATAATTACGCGTAATTCGTTTAAGTGTTTGGATGAAACTTGGTACATACATAGATCATATCCATATATATGATACTTTTAATCCTAGTATGCGCTCCTATGGGCTTCATGCTGCTTAATAAAATGCGCTAGCGCTCACATACCGTATCCACTAACAAAGTGCTGTTGTCAAAACGGACAATTAAATTCACAACTCCTCAAACATTTTTTGCGGTGCTAACCACACAAGGCGTTCATCAAACGCGTCGAGATAATGTCAGAATAGTACTAATTCCATACAATTATCCAATTAGCAGAACAATCAGATGTTTCGCGCCTCGTAACAGTACAATAGATACTGTTGTGTTTAAACGGATTCGGTGAAGGAGTTAAGATTAGCCACATTCCTGTCGACTAATTTGCAAATATCAAAATGTTGTCTTGATAACTGACTAAATTTTGCCCACGACTTCGTACGCGACTTCTAGTCGAAGTGTTTAAATATTATAAAGAGTTATTAAACAGAATTTTTAACAACTCCATATTAAAACTAATATAGAAGGCGTTCGAACAAGAATTCCACTTGTTTTATATTTTACTAGCTTTTGCGCGCAGCTCCGTGGTACCTACATAAATAAAAGTAGCCTATGCCCTTCCTCGGGTTTTAAACTATAGCTCTACGAAATTTAATCTAAATTGGTTAAGTTGTTTAGCCGTGAAAAGGTAACAGACAGACAGACAGTTACTTTCGAATTTATAAAATATTTAAGGAGTTTAAAGCTGCATTCAAAATCATAATTATTGCCATTGATACGTTTACTATTAGCATGTAAATAGAAGCTTACAACAATGGCAATATTATAAAAGCAGCTTTACGGCAAGCATTGCGAATTCTTTTAATCTGCCTCCTCTCTTCAGGGACTTAACAACATACACCGATTGTACGAGCTAGACCTTTCAATGTAGAAGTTGGTACCCAAACACTGGACGTATTAGTTTCAGGCCCTGGGACGAGACGTACCGTGGTCAGGCAGGATGGGACGCGGGCGGCCGAGGATACTACTTCGCGTCAGGCAGGCCGGATGCCGCACCAACCTCCGGGTGGGGAAGACCTGAGTATTACAGGTTTATATTTATATTTCTTTCCAGATGACAGACAGTTATGCCATAACTGTTATCACAGATGAATATAATTGAATATAGCCCAATTCCTTGACAATAGGAGCGCGTTACTTAAGCAAGCATACGTTTAATTGGTATTCAACGCCTATTAATTTCACGATAGTCAAGAGGTCGCTGTCC
The DNA here is from genome assembly GCA_963675205.1 of Catocala nupta. Classification (NCBI taxonomy): domain Eukaryota; kingdom Metazoa; phylum Arthropoda; class Insecta; order Lepidoptera; family Erebidae; genus Catocala; species Catocala nupta. The sequence continues at coordinate 29,664,943 of OY776082.1, forward strand.
AGACCTGAAGTTAGAATAGCACCGTTAAAGGGATCTGCAGCGTGTAAGATGATGATATAGAACTTGTGATTCACATATCTTCTTATTTATTCGTATGAAGACACTTCTCTGCCAATTTCCATAAGGATCATCCCTGTATCGCAGGCAATTTACAAATATTTAAACAACAAATTAAAATTAGACAAATTCGGAGCTACGACTTGTAGCTAATAAAAACCTTACCGCAATAGGATACTACTTAAACCAGTATTTCAACGATGTACGCAAACCACTCGGATAGCTTTTTATCAATTTTGCAATATTCCACTTCGACAACCAAATATAGGTATATCGATACGAATTCATACCTCGATGTCAGTCACCCATATCTAGGATTACCAGGGTATCATCATAATAAAACGCAAACCTATTTGTAAGAATTCTTCGCCTATTACTTTTCGGATGTAGGTACTCAATATCAAATACCATACAAGTATGAATCTTGGAACGATAAAAACATGTTTTGGAAATGCATTATTTCCAAAAATAAACTTATTAAAGAGGTTTCCGACTTTCATGACGATATAATAACTTTACTGCAGTCTGAAAGGAGTTCACAAAACTCGCACTAGGTGTTATCCTTGTATCGTGGGGAACACAACAAACATTCATACAACACAACAAAGACATGGTACAGCTATTTTTGTAATTTTGTCTTCGTCATAAAATCGAGTACTGATAGAATACCTATTACTCACTCGCCGTCCTAGCAGTTTTAGGATTAAGTTATGTTTCTTACATTTTTCAGACCTCAAGAAACCGGTTGGCAAAGTCCAGGCCTCGCCGGTGGCTATCGAGATCCTTATGCAGGATATGGACAATCTGGCGCTGGCTATGGGCAGACTGCTGGTTATGCAGGTGGATATGGTGGCAGCGGTGGCTATGGGCAAAACAGTGTTGGATACGGTGGCAGTAGCGGTGGATACGGTGGCAGCAATGCTGGATACGGTGGCAACAGTGCTGGATACGGCGGCGGCAGTGCTGGATACGGTGGCGGCAGTGCTGGATACGGTGGCGCCAGTGCTGGTTACGCTGGCGGTAATGCTGGTTATGGACAAAGTAGTGCTGGTTATGGACAAAGTGGTGCTGGATATGGACAAAGCAGTGCTGGATATGGGCAAAGTGGTGCTGGATATGGCGCTAGTAGTGCATATGGACAAGGAGGAGGATATGGCCAGAGTAGTGGCTGGCATAGTGTTGGAGAAAGAAGACCTTATAGAGATGAGAGGTGAGTCTTTCTAGTAACATTAATGGAAAAGAATATTCTTTTATGCCCCGGATGGTAGATGCGCCACCGTCCACGTGATGGTAAATAATAATTCAATTCAATTCAATCCTTTACCAGAACACGACAAAATTTTATCTTTTAGTACTTCAGCATCTTTGATACGAAACTTTTTGCACCGCCTAACTTGTGAAATTTACTACGTATTATCATTAAACATTCGAATAGCTTAATTCTTGTTTATTGTCGGAATGGTAGACAGATGTGTATACCACCAAAACAATCACATTTCGTGAGCAGTATTTTAAGGAACACATAATAGAAGATTCTTACATACCGTGCTTGCTATTGAGAAGGCAAGGCTTATTATACCATCCATCTAGTTTCTTAATAAACCAGTCTTCTTTTTCTACTTTCCAGTGGCGTGAAAAATCTCGACAACAAAGAAAAATATAACCATTCGCGGAACCAGAACCAATACTCCAGCAACCAACCAGCCAACTACAATCAAAACAGCCAATCGACCAACTACGGCCAGAACTCCTATAGTCAAGGGTTCCAGAGCAGCAGTACGACTCCTGGCACCAGCTACCTGTTCCAAAGGGAGGATGAAAAAGTCACCGTCAAAGTAGACGAAACTACCAAGAACCCTTCTTAGAGCTGTGTTTTCCATTGTTTTACGGTTGACTTATGTTTTAAAAGCAGTTATCATTACTAGGCTTTGCCATTCTACTGCAAGGCGAATGTCTTCCTTACAATTTTTCGCCGGTACCTTGCCAATTCAGTCCAATTCTTACGAAAGGTCTCATTGAGCAGTGATTTTGCCATATCATTGCTACACTGGTATACGACAGTTATGACCAGCCCAATTGCATTTTAACCTAGCAACTGTGTATCAATGCAGGTATAAGGATTTAGCAAATTGTGATGAGTGTAATCTGTACATCAGAAAAATAATAATGTGAAACTGTCAATATTATCGGTTGATATATTGACAGGCATGTTACATTTGTGCGTTGACTGCTGAATATATTGGTTATGGAATGGTATATCATATTCGGTCACTATAGCGGACTTATGTCGAAATCATTGGTAGATATATTGCCAACACATTGGATCCTTCACAGTCAGCAAAATATAATTGTTTAAAATATATAATAATATTTAGGATTTTAAAATAAATACTTACAAGTTGGTGAATGTTCAGCTACTTATATTGCTGACATATAGCTGCAGATATGATTAGATTGATTGATGCACTTGTCACTAGGCCACACTTGTGTAGTGACCGATTTTACTTTCAGTTTATGTACTGGCCTTTATGACATGTCTGTGCATTATTATTAAAATAGCCAATTTGTATGTGGTTTTCAGTGATATATTGAGATAAGTTTAGAGATTTAATGCATTTGTTTAATTTAAATTGGTTGACATAATTGCTTGAAGATATGTCAAATTTGAAGCAAGTTGAGGTACGTGGATGATTCATAAGCGAACGTACTAAGTTGTGAGCACTGGATTAAGTACGTAATGTAAGAAAACAGAATCACAAGAAAATAAAATTAGGTTAGATTATTTGTTGTGAAAATGAAAATGTATTTCAAAAGCACATTACATATTTTATGACGTAAATCAAATTAAAACACCGATATCTAAACAAAAATATATCTAAATTCCATATGAAAAAATAAAAGACTTTCTTTCTTAAAATGGTACATGCACATTGTAAAGGAGTCGATGGTCAATACAAAACTAGACAATGAAATATATCCATAGCGAATCGGTGAAAAAAGCAAAATGTCTATCGTACTTTGTTTTCTGAAAAACCTGGGAAATCGGTCAGGCTGGAGAAACACTACCGTGGAAGTATTTCCAAGCTCGCTATTAAACAACCGTATGTTCTTTGGATGCCTGCAAGGAATACAGTTCCCAGTCCCCTGAAAAACATTATGATATATTGGCGACGTGCGGCGACTACATTTTCATGTATTGTAAGTGATCATAAGTAACGGGAACCCCTACCATCTAGCAAATCGTATGTTTGCCTTCGTTCAGTTTCTACGTCCTTACATTGCTAAATGTGGTAACAGGTAAATTTACATTCACAAGTGTAACTTTTACCTTCATACGTATGACATTGCGATCTAAATCAATGAACAGCTTTGCTAGTATCAGTAAAAGGTTTGATCTCTCTATACTTCTAGTATAGGTCCGTAACCAAGCAAAACACTACAATTAAGATTATGCTGGCTCTTCACGCTCGCTTAACAGCACAGAATTAGTTCAACGATGTCATTCATATATCAAAGGGTCTGACACAATTATTACTACGTGACAAGTTCAATACGACGACGGTCGTTTATGCATACTGGTGCCATTTCTATACCAGACTCTTTTTAAATAATATAAACCTATGCCTACTGAATGTACTATAAAAGTTAGCGGTATTTTGATAACACTATTAACACGTAGGAGAATAATAAACGCCTTGAAATCGATACAAACCACTTTCTCACCATTTTATGTTTCGTTTGTTAGATTATTTTCATAGGCTACGTCAGATTAGCATTGGTGTTGTTATAGTAGCTAAAAGCTTAAAGTAAAACGTGGTTTACTTTTGTATTGCTATCGAAATTATGCTTAGAGTTGTATGACTACAAATTTGGAGTGAAATGTATCCACTCGGGTGACATGCCGGCATGATCTGACGCACTTAATATCGAAACGGGTAATATCCATTCGAATAATATTCGATTATATTGATTGCAATATTGGCCAACATGTTATCTTCTAAGCAAGGTCAAAAGAGCAGTACACACACTGTGTATTGCTAACTCACATTTAAGTGTGTGTACTGCGATTTTGGATAAAGTCGGCCGAATAAACGTATGAAAATAATCGAATGTTTTGACATTCCATTGTTTATATCCATTCTATAAAATTGAAAAAGCTTATTCAGGAGAAAATTCTTTTAAATATTGGAATATTTGAGATATTGTTCAGTACTTAAGTACTAATCAGTTATACGAAATTTCCAATTTTTTTTCGTAACCTGTAGGCATGATACGATCTTTTAGGACAGAGAGTCGATAATGGGGTGAGGAAGGTCAATAAAATGATTAACATGTATAAAAAGACGACCTCGGTAGCACAGTGATAATGAATGCGACTGCTGTGCTTCAAGTCCCGGATTCAATACCTTGGTATTCAAGTCAAGAAATTTTTGTAGAAGCATTTTAGTCTGAAACTAAGCCCGAGTCAAAGTAATTATCTAAGCCGTCGTGAAGCTATGCATTACATATACATATATGAAAAGACAATACCCATTTATTAAAATAATGTTTATACTAACATTCACTCTTTGACGTCATACCAAAACGTCGTTTCTCTCAGTAATGCAATTAAATATATGAGAATTCTGTTATCAAAGTTTCAGTGTCATATAACACAATAAAGTCAACCGTAGAATAGTCTGTAGATCTGTTTGTTCACACAGCTTGTGTCAGGCTGTCGAATAGACACCGACAACCCGACACAACGCCTAGATATTAAGATAATTGTTAGTGATACCGTGTGAGGCATTCCCACGACAATGGGACTATTTAAGTTATTTTGTATGAATAAATATATAAAGTAATTGATGTTAGTTTATTTTTTGACCTTCTTCTTAAGGACATTGCTAGGCAGCCTTGAACTAGCACAGATATTTTAATCTACACGTGATTATTAAAATATGTTTGCTTTTATTTCGATACAGATACACAGTATTTCTCAGGATATGACATGCAGAATCTATTTTTATATTGCACTAACTAGGCAGAATCTATTTTTTTAGTTTTGCGATGATGTCATAGTCGCCACGTCACTGCTTACGCCGTGTTGTGGGTTCGATCCCTACGAGGGGAAAACATGGGTCTCCATTACTAAACTTTCGCTGTCTGCCTGACCGATCGAATAGGTAAGCAGCTGAAATTATTAGTATGTGTGTTCGTTATTTAACTTATAATTAATTAATACGATAATTACTATAATAGGTGCCAGAGACAGAAAATTAAAAATTTGATATGATTGGGAAACATCTTAAATGTATACAAAATTTGAATATCTAATTGAGAATCAGGTCGTTTGTAATTTATTTCCATACGTCTACTTTTGTGACGAATACTCATTCTAAATTTTTGAGTTTCTAATGTTGAAAGAATAACATATTTGTGGCTTACGATGCCATCTTTTGAATAAATAACAAACTAGCACAAATTGTATTTATAGCTACTCAAGTTAACACATCTATTCACTAGATGGCGCTATTACTAAAATAATAGATATATAGTATCAAAAAAATCACATTGGTTCTATTAATTAATAGATGAATCAAGCTTACCAAAAACCCTTTTTTCATTTTCTCATCATCATCTTTCTCTAGCAGTAGATGTGTAGAATACTCATCTTGATACTTGATGTATGTAAGTAAAAGTGCACCAATTACTATCAACAATAATAATTGTAAGTAGTAGGTAGTATCTATCGCCTAATCTTCTGTTTTTTTATGTGTCACATAAAGTAAGCAGCTTAGGTTCTGCAGCAATTTTAGGTGGTCTTTTTAGTTTTAATACTAAAGCACAGGACACATAACCTTGAATAGTGAATAACGTGATAAGTATAACTGAGCGCGCCTGATAAAATATTGAAAGCAATAAGGTTCCAACATAATATTATATTTTAGAAGTAGTTTAATATTATTTATATATTTCAGCCTTATTTCAATGCAATAAATATAGAAACAAGAAATAAAGTGTAGTTAGCAACAAATTGTAAGCAATATTTTCCATAATATTATCATTGCACATCCAATAAGCATGTGAATTACCTACCTACCTACTTATTGATTGGAAACAATTAATCGAAGATATGATAAAAGGATTATATTTCTTCATCATATCTGATAAGCCATATGCAATCGACCACTCGGCTTCGGATCCTTGTAAGGAATTCTCGCTGCAAATATAATTAATTAATTTCAATAGTTAATTCAAAAATATATTATTTCAAAATTTGAAATACGTCAATTTTACCGCCTAAATTCAGTGTCCATCTTGATTTGTTTCGGGAGTGTTCTTTTTTAATTCAAGTTCTGTTTTTTGGCAACGGAACCTCCACCAAATTATTTCTTTTAAGTTTTGTCTTGGTATAGATAAATAGGTTGCTTATACCAAAATGAGACGTTAATAAAATACCCTAAGTTACTTTAAGATTATTTTATTAACTCTTATTTTTCTTAATTCGTTGCCAAAAAACACTGAATTTTAATTCCGATTGTATAGGTGATTTGCTAATTCGCATTCGTTGTTAAAATGTCGCAACCGGACTCAGTGAATGTGGTAGATGAGCCCTCACAAGTTGGCGAGCAAGACCCACCGCAGATCACCGTACAAGTTGTCGATCAAGTTGTCCAAGAACTGCGCGATGTCGTCCAAATTGTCGAGAGTGACGACGCCAACGCGCTCAACGCTAGAGGAGAGTGAGTATTTATACTTTTTACAATACAAAACATGATAGAGGTACCTACAAATTCAAACTTGCATAGAAACAAACTTATTACTAAAATACTAAGATTATTAAGTATTTTAATCTTGATAAAAATTACTTCATTTGCGTAGGTACGTAATGTTTGTAATACGTGACTTTAGAGTATTGACAGATAACAGAAATTAGGTTAATTATTACAATATCTATTTAACAAATAACTTATGTTCTCATCTATTTTGTTGACAAATTGTAAGCCTTGAAATTGAATACAAAGCTTATCTATTAAAACACCATAATAGAGAAGCTACAATAGCAACATTCAAATTGAATGTGAACGTTATAGTTAATTTTAATTACTACAAACAGCAAAGTCAAGTACCTATACGTTTATAGACTTACACGTTGGCAAAACCTTGAAAATCATTTCAATTCGTATAATTATGTTTCTTATCACGAAAGACGTTTTGTTTTATCATAAATAACTGAATACGTAAGCGATATAATATGGAGTGTGTTATTTGCTAGAAAAATGTTATAATACTTATCGTTAATATCATTTGATTGCTTTTGATACCGGCGGTGAATAATGTCACACTAAAGGAATGTTGATTCTTTAGTGTTCCGAACCTGAAAAGGTAATTTCAGAACCTCTTTTACTTTGTTGTCCATAAGCGGCCATGTATCATTTGACAAGACCTCAGGTACGCGTAGAGAGAGGGGAAGAAAAGAAAAGAAATACGTCACTAGTTTACGCAAAGTGAGGAGTCAAAAACGTCCTATTTGGAAGGATTTTTTTCCATTTGTCTCAAAACAAAATGCGTTGCAAAAGGTATAAGGCGTAATAATAATTATGTAAATGTTACTACGTTCTTCACTTTACTTTCATAACTTTGCACTACTTAATACTAATTAATTATCAACACAAGTACAGATAATATCGAAATAAGCTCTAGGGCACCAAATTTTTGACTTCGACGTTAACTATGGAAGTAAAATGTCTAGTAAAAATATCATTGGTTTGAAAGTAAAGCCCTTTTTACAATCAAGATTTGTATAACAACCGGGCAATTCAAAATATTTCATTTTTCAGTGCGACTGTTTTGACTTTGTTTACTATATAAGTAAAATGTCTACTTTAAAATATCATTGGTTTAAGTAAAGGAGGAGACGTAAATTTGTCCCTTTTTACAATCAAGATTTGTATAACAACCGGGCAATTCAAACGAAATTTAAATTTTCAGCGGTCATTTCTCCCACGTACGTGCAAGCTCTAGGAAGAACTGCCTGCTTCGGTGTTTCCCGAGCGCTATGATATGTCCTTCTTCAAACGAGGTTTAAAGAGAGTTCTTCTTTTACGGTAGGCAGCGGCTTTGCTGTGTCACTTTGTATAATTATGATCGGGCAGTTATAAAACGGTCGTATGAACTTCCAAACAAAATAAAACACGCAACGATAAAGTTATTATAAAAGAATACTTAGGACATAGCAAAATGTTTCTTTAATATGCGATTTCACTCAAACTGTGGCCAAACTAGGAAAGTGCATCTTGGTCTACAGAAGTTCACAGAGAAATACTCAGAAGTTGTATTCCTGCGGAGACGGTATTCTGTCATCAAGTAAACTTGATGGCTAATTTGGTTATATACAAAAGCAATGATGAATTGTTGGTACGATAAAACTCTGATTAGGCTTTCCGCAGGATACTGCCGTAACGTTATCTAAATATGACTTCATACTTCTGCTGTAATGTAACGCAAATACGCGAGGAAATAGGTTAATATGAAGATACTGGCAATGAATAACAACGGCCAAAATTTAAACAGCAAAATGTTTATAACAGCATAGAAACAATATTAAAAAAATATCTTTTAAAAAAATCATAATGGTTGTCTTGTCTCTAAAGATCATAATCTTCTTGTTTTCCCCTCTATTTACGTACTTTTATTTTTTACATAGTTTCAAGTGACCTACTTAGTGGTTTTAGACTATGGTAATAGCATTAATTAACTATATTACAAAATTTGGATCCCCAAACACACCGTTTTTATAACAGAATTTTTGTAAACGATATTCTTAATCTTTGATTAGTTCTGATTTAAAGTATTTCTACAGAGATTCGACTGAACTGAAGGACCGGTTCACTTTTCTTCTTCATTCAATGTTTTAATCTCCAGTTCTCCCTCTTAAGACGAATTTAAAAACCTACCAAAAATCTCCTATTATAATAATCTTACACAAAAGATGGATTCCTTGCCTATGCGCAAGATTTGATTTTTTAGACACTACGATAATACAAATGTATTACCCCCAATATCTTCGTTTCCTTGCCCCTGTCCCCTTCACATAGCTAACGGCAGTTTCTGACCATCAGGCAGCAGACCGGCTGCTTATTTGCCATCTTCGTGGTTTACAGTAGGCAGCGGCTTCGTCGTATTTCCTTTGAATTGTTTCTATAATGTAAGAATACCAATGTCCATGAGGATACTGCTTAGCATCAGGTGTACTGGCTAGGCAGAGACCAGCAGCAATATAAAAATCGTATCTGTCAGTTATTTTCTTCTTTTATAGGTACAGATAACTAATAAAAGACTATGAGTAGCAAATAGGTCGGTAGGGCGTAACCAATGCACATTGCATCTATATTCACGGTTAAGCAATATCTCTACGGTTGGAAATTGGATTTGAATTGGCATTTATGCAACGATAATAACCCATGAAGATTCACAATTTTATGTCATCAAACATCTTGGAAATATCTTCTTATTATATTTTACAATGTTTCATTTACCATAAACAATAACATTATGGCGATAATAATTTTTAATTTAGACTACGACGTTATTTACGTTGCATAAGTATGCGCCTATGTTTGGGTCCGACAACGAGGTTCTGAGTTCAATTCCCGCATCGGTTCGAGTTATTGGTAGGCTTCTCCAATTATGCGGACATAAAAGAAAGCAGGTTAAATGTGAGTGTAATATACGGGGGTTTATATTTACACTCAAATTTAGCCTACCTAATAGAATACATTCTTACGTATGTTTATGTCTAAAAGCTAGGGAGGTTTCATAAATATATGTGAGTCTATGTATTCTATGTATTTGTGTGATTTTTCTGTGGTTGTTATGTAACATAACATTACGCATATATCACCAAAGCTCTAACCAGAGGTATCTAGTACCATTATTATATCACACGCACAATTAAACTACAATGCCTCAACCGCAGTACATATATGGCCTCAACATTGTTGTCAAGCCAATAACCATTTGCCAATACGACACTTCCTGAGAATATTCTGACAAAAAACCAAAATTATGCTATGCCCAACTACTATTACAACTATTGAAATAACAGTGTTTGTAGTACCTAATCAGATTTTATATTAACAGCACAGAGTTTGTATCCGATAGACGGCAATAATCTCATATTGAATACTTTTGTTTACTTGCTAATGCTAGCAACATCAATACGATGATCAGAAATGTTCTTATTGAGAACACGTTTGTAATAAATGATAAGCGAAGTAGTGCCATGTTTATACGGCTCTAGCTTGTACCTCAGTAACTTATACTTATGAGTCGTACATTACGTAGCGGTGAAATGTGCTGTTATTGATTATTTTGGCGCTAAAAGTGTAGCAACTGTATGTGCTAGGTGCACACGAACAGTATGTAGTGGCAGTAACTATGGTGAGATATCTATGGAAACCTATTAAATGTCAGTTTCAACTCATTTTGCACATTGTAGCGAGAAACTTACGCTGCATTTTATTTTAATACATCTTCGACAATTGATATTATTTATTGTTAGAGGATTTACAAATTTTCGAGCACTTAACACAAAGAATATCCCGACGCGACAAATTATTTCTGATTGTATTTTCTTTGTTGTCGAACTCTCCAATGCTCAATTCGATCATAATCTCCACAATACTATTAAATATTATTGGAAGCATTATATTTGTGTCAGCGTTGACGAGGTTTGACGGCACATTATATAAATATGGTCGACCGGTAACACACGACAAAACGAGTACACACATTAATGAACGTTTAATGAAAGCAATTGATTTTAATCAAAGATCGGTCATACGCTCATACATGGTGGTTTGTTGATGCACTTGCGCTACGCAATCACTTCGAAAATAGACTCATCTTTATTAATTTATGATAGGCAATGAGGTTTCTGTAACACCGTTTTGAAACTACCGGTTAATTTGATATAGCATTTTGTCTGTTTATGCCAGAGAAGTAGGTGTAAATGGGGAAATGAAAGCTTTGTTTTATCCTTATAGGAAAGACACATAGTAAGGTCAAAATGTGTTAAGAGTTTAGAAGACAACTCAGCTATTATAGATTGTTGTATCACGCGTATGAGTGAGTGGTCTCTAACTCAGTTAGTCTGAGCCATATGCTTACAGCATTGATACGACTGATAGCTTATTTTTAATATTCAACACTAATTGGCCCTCGCGGTTTTACCCACGTTTATGATTACTGCACTGCTTCCGTGACTTAAAGCGTGATGTTATATAGGTTATGTTACTTCCGGACAAAGTAGCTTCCTAAAAGTAAGCAAATTTTCTAATCGGTCCAGATATTTATGAGGTTATTAAAAACAAAAATACAAATCTCTTATCTTTATAATATTAGTGCAAAATTGCAAATATGACTTTATACTGGGTATTTTTTAGTATAGTGAAACCCTCTCAGGGGGTGATTATACTTGTTATTATGAACAACTTTTTTTCTGGGACATTGCTGAAACCGCGGGAAAAACAGCTGTTGCATACAAAATTGGACTTTGACCTCAACAAAATGTATGGAAGAGCTGATGTTTTTTTATTTTTTATATTATTATGTATTATGTTGCGGTGCAGCTTATTCATTTTGCACTCAAACGTGTCGTTGCAGTAATAACATCGTTCACACTTCTTACTGTTGTCGTAGTTGCTCATACGGTACTTATACAAATTATTCACAGAGCATGGGACATTCACGCACGCAAACTTATGAGCAGAAAGTGATTTAAATCCGCGCTTTAATAATAACAAAACTCAAAAACAATACTAAATAAAATATATATTTTAATTACCATAAACAATAACCAAAAAGAAGATAATTTAACTTCTGCGGCACTGGAATTCATTCATTATGCTAGTCGTGAGTTGGAAAATGACACGCGTTAAAACCTCCATTGTGGATCGTAAAACTGAAGTGATTTAAAGAGAACAAAATTCCGTGCAATACAGTTTTATGAGAAACAATTTTCGTTTAAACAGCTAAGTGAACATTACTTTTAATGCATTCAGATGACGTACTGACGTAGCATCACGTTTAATATCACCGAAGGGATAGGCAGAGGTCTATGACTACCTCTTAGTTCTCTTCGCATAAGGTTTGAGCCTACATCGATGATATGGTTCCCAGTACTAGATTCCAAAGATAGGGAGTGATTAAAGATTTTATTAAAAATTCTCAGTAGCTTCACGAAGTCTGGACGTGTGATAATTTTTGTTCGTTCTAACTTTAACAAGTAAACTGGAGTTCCAATTGACATAATACTTATATCGGTACATTTAGACATAAAATAACAAAGCATTTCGATATAAAATAGTGTGGCTTCGAGCATAGACTCTAAGCCACCGGTGGTTAGGGCCCTAGAGAAAGGAACCTCCTTACGATGCGTGCCGTATCAAGCAATACGGCCTTTCACATCAAATACTTCATAAATGGTCGAGGCTCTAGGCCATTAGTCCATTGACCGATACGACTATCGTTCAATTATTATTATAAGTAAGTAATATCCCACTCCAAAAGCCATTTTCGCTCGCCATCTCTTCCACTTGCCATCTTGAAGGATTCATTAAGAAAAATGGCCTTATTGTTATCGTAACTAATATTATAAATGCGAATGTGAGTTTGTTTATGTGTGACGCTTGCACGCCTTTACTACTCGACCCATTATCATAAAATTTCGCATACACGTTGCCAGGGACCCAGAAAAGGCCATAGAGAATCTTTATCCAGGAAAAAGTATTGTTGTTGAGGAATAGATTGATATAATTGATATAACCTACATTTACGCAAGCGAATACGCGGGCAAATCTAGTGACACTATAAATAAATTAACATTTGTTGTATAAGTTAAAATAAAACAAACCCGACAATTTAACAGCTCAATTTTCGCCGAAATCTGATGTTTATAACGCGCGTGTTTAATTAAATCTAATCTGTTTAAATGTAATCTAATGATAACGCTTCGGTAATTAGGCGCGACGATAACGATTAGACTCATTTACATGATGACTGTATGGTCTAGTTAAATTATCGATAGGACTTTTGATAAAATTGTATACCGATCTATTAAATAAAGCTATTATAACAAGGTTCTAATGTACGCCTACGTAAAAAAAACAGTCATAAATAATAATAATAATGTTTTTTATTGTTTCGCAGATAATTATAAATATAAGGAACAATTTTTTTGTATACATGAATTAACACATTCACGGTCACAAAACCACTCGCAATAATTTGTGATATGGCACACAAACTACATACAAAGTGACATCACGTCTGAAGACGTATTGCCACATTACATGGTTTTAAAAGTATGTGTTGCGGCAGTAACGGTCAGAGACGTAACCGCCTGTAGGCGGACATTCATACCAAGTGAATTCTAAACCGTATGATATGGCAGGAGTGTTTGCTGTGGCTCTAGCAGTCTGTATTTTAATATTATTATTGTACCTAAAACGGCACAGAGTCATATCCTTCCTATAAATGCTATGGGAAATAGTCGGCCGTGGACGGAGTTTAACTTTTAGTGTATTTTAAATCGCCGCCTACAGCCGTAGTGCCATATTATGAGGGTCTTATTTCACGTCTCTCGACGTACTGTCTGGGAATGTGTTAAGTTAGAATTTGTGTACGCTGATACTTAAAATAGGAAGACCTGAGCTATAAGTACCAGCAATCTTCCATGACACATTTTATATACAAAACCTCAATGACATAATATTTAATAGACACGTCATGCATGAACATCACGGCACTTGAAAACATCGTTAATACTATCGGTAGCTAGACAGCTACTTACACGCACGAAGAAAGGGAAAGAAAATTAAATGTCATCCACGTAATTCCTGTTGTTAGAGAGAGATAAATATATTTTTTAATTACATTGTCATTCTGTGGTGCATGCTCATTGGCGGAGTGCGAACACGTGACTTAACTCAGGCGCCAGCCGCCATTAGAAGGCATAGAAAAAAGAACTATTTCTTTTAATAATTACGCATGAAATGATACTTTTTATATTTCACAGTTGCAGTGTAATTTTTACATCCTAAAAACCCAGGGAGATATTTTTTTTGTTGTTAAAGAAGTTATTCACGTGCACCCGCGGCACTGGTTGGTACATGACTAAATAGACTTCTGGTAATTACCTTGCATTCATGTTGCCACTACAGAGCGCGGGCAACGTACTCGTATCTATAGTTTATATATCATTGCAAAAACTACAAGTTGAAACAATGTAAGTACATGTAGCAAAATAGTATAAACAGAAAATTAAAGGGATTCGAAACATAATTGATTTAGTAAACGTTTTGTGTGTTTGTGTTTATTATTTATAAAGAAGTAAAAACGCTGCTCATTTTAACACGAGCGGGTCGACCCTACCGGGATGATCTTATCAATGAATTTCGACATAGTTAGTAGACCTATTTCCAGACTGCGTATTGCTCCTGAGAAGTTTTCAACAGTAATATCTAGATACTTTACCAGCATGGGTTTCGATCACATAGCAGTGTACGTACTATTGCATTTCGTCCAGTGATTTGGAGCACCGTTGGCCTAATCACCCACCGTGCCTTACCGTCCTTGCCTACTCCCAGAAATTGAACCCGAGACCTCATGCACAACAGCACTACCGTATGATGTATATATATAGGAATATGTAGACGTAATTAAACAAAATTCTTTAATAAAACAATGTAGGTACCTATTATTCTTATTTCAATCCCAATACTCTCGCCGATCTTACAAAGTTACAAACTTAATTAAAAATAACTTGAATCAAAATCTACAGATTAACAATGTCACGATTCCAATAGTTTACAAGTTTAATTAAATTTTGAAAGTTATGAAATCGTTTGCTACGTAAGCAGCTTTATTCATAACTAGATATGCCCGCAGTTTCACCCGCGTTTATGGTTACTGCGCCGCCCCCGTGGGTCGTAGCGTGATGTTATATAGCCTATAGCCTTTCCCGATAGATAAGGTATCCAACACTAAAATATTTTTTCAATTCGGACCGGTAGTTCCTGAGATTATCGCGTTCAACCAAACAAACAAACTCTTCAGCTTTATAATATTAGTATAGTCTTATAATATCTCCTAGATAATTATTATAACGGATTACAATGATTATATTGGCGTCATTTATAATAATTTCATTTTGTTGCTATATGCCATTATAAATAAATAAAGAGCTAAATAAATACTCCACTTATTTATTAAGCTCTTTAATTGTTTATTCACCTCAGTAGCGCAGCGGTTTTAAGGCATGAACTCTCAATTCGTGGCCGATGTGTTATTGAGTACATATTTCTATCAAATAATTTTTAGTATGACCATGACGTCTGGACCTGTGCCAGTGGAAGGCAATAGGTCCTATTATACTTCAAATATTTTACTCAAAATGTATTTAAAACATCTCAGCCTTTCGCATAGTTTAACGCCTATATCTACTATACATACATACATAAACTCACGCCTGTTTCCCAGAGGGATAGGCAGAGACTACTATAGGATTTCAATTTGCTAGAATCCTGACACACTTCTCTCGCTTCATTCACTTTCACCACATTCCTCATACACGCTCGTCGGTTTAAGGTGCTCTTAACCTGGTCTTTGTCCAGAACGCTTCCGATCTGATTGAGAAACGTTCGCCTAGGTCTTATATCTACGATTTTCTCCCTTGCCTATATTATACCCAAGTCACTTGGGGTCGGCTTTTCTGGTCTAACCGGATTTGACTGGATATCAGTTTTTACACGGGGCCGCTGCCACCTGACCTCCGCAACCCGAAGACTAACGATACCCTAAGGCTAGACCAGTGTCAAGATATTATAGGATACTGACTTCCCAATAACGACTGCCATAGATGCTCATGGCAGCCGGGACCGACAGCTTAACGTGCTCTCCGAGGCACGGAGCAGGCGATAATTGTCAATCAATACGCACATCATTTCGAAAAGTCATATAACTTCCGAAAGTCAGAGGTGCGCGACGTGGGTTCGAACCCGAGACCCTCTGCATTGCAGTCTGTTGGTCTCCCACTGAGGTATATATACGTTAAATTATGCATACATGTAAATATAAGACTATTAACTAAGGTAAACTGTGTCTTTGTTTGCCTGCTGATGATATGGATGGTAATCTGTGTTTGCTTGCAATACCAGGTTATTACTGACGCGTTGCCGATCCGTGACAGAAAGGATTAAAGATGTAACTAACTGTCTTTGGCTGTGATTGGCTATACCATACCAGTCAGTTATCATTATATTGGTTTAATTGCATAATCCTAATCACTAATATAGCTATGGTCTACGTATAACTTAATCAATCGTAAAAGTAGGCGATCGTTAAACTAATTAATCGTTAAACCAATTAATCAGCATATTGATATCCACCGGATTAAGGCCAGTTCGCTTGCTGAATTCTTACGAGGCCTAATTAATATTATGCAATCTGAAAGTGTTCTATTTTTCGACTTTTCTTTCTTCGTGGTTTTGCGAGCATGTGATTAATACATATAAGGTAAAGGAAACAATTGCTAATAGCTGATATACAGTAAAAGTAACAATAGCATAACCGATAATATAAAACATATTTTTAATTTATATAGGTATACCTACATCCAAATTAAAATTTTATTTGTATTAGATTTTCTCGCAGCTTCGGTCGCGTAAATATAGGTTAGGTTAGTAACAGTACTTTTTTCTGGATGAAAGGTACCCTATGTCCTTTCCTGTTCCCCTGACTACGTGTATTCCAAATTTCATGATGATCGGTCGAGTAGTTAATGCGTGAAAGCGTAACAAACAAACAAACTCACATTCGCATTTATAATATTAAGTTAGGATTTTCAATATGGCTAATCCCTCTTTCACTCCCACTGTTGTAACACCTGTGATCCCAAGATCAGCAGCGATAATCATGGAAAACGCCTTTTTGACACTTGAGTCCCGATTAAAGCTGTTTAGCTTAGTTTTCGGTTCCATAACTGTTTAGTTATGGAACCGAAAACTAATTTAATTAGAAATGGAGGGTTTGATTACTAAAATAAGGACGCATTTTAAGTCGGCAAAGACCCTTTTACCCGCGTCGCCTACTGGTATGTCGAGGCACGATCGCGGTGCGACCGCTCCGCCTCCGCCGCGACTCCACCTCGCCTATGACGCGACTCTAGTGTGTGAGCGCAATGCCATTTATTCCTGAAGGAAACATAGAAGCGGCGCGCCGCTCGTGCGCCTGCGCTTCGACGCCATCTCGACTCCAGCACGTGTTGGCGACGGGCCGTAGGTTTTTCTTAGCGAAAGAATTCTAATGTTCAGTTCTTTAAACGTCCGTACTTTATGGCCTAGGAGACAGAAGCATGCTTAGGGTTTAATAATAAAGCAAGCTCTCTTAATATTTTAATAGGGAATGCAGTGCAATTCATCTTGTTCCCTCTGTATAATTTATCTTTCTCTTGGATGTCGTTGATAAGCTCGGCAATACAGTAAAGGCATGTTAGTGTCAAATTGAATGTAATACTTTATTTAAGTGATGCAGCCCGTCTTTTAGGATAATACGTCACTTCTAGAAGGATCTATAGGCCTTCTTTTCTTCGTCTTTGTGATATACCATACAAGCAATGCCACCAGGATCAACTAATACCTACTACTCTACCTATTTCTCTATCCGACTACTTATTGATTTTTACTTTGAAAATAATTGCAACCCGCTGTTTGTTTATATATGTATATTTTCTTTACACATCTATAAAAATATTTCAAACTTACATTATTTCATAATTTGCTATTTTATTACATTATATTATTACATTATGCTATAATGCGGAATTCAACTTGCCTAATTGTCCAAATATGAAATACAATGTTTAACATCTAGTACGACCTCTGACCTCTTTGCTATAAATAGTGCTGTAACTAAACATGAAAGTCGATGATAAAATTATAATTGTACTCTTTTAAGTCTACCTTACGGGGTCGCGGTTGCAAATGTCGACAAACTTATTTTGCCAACACAGTAGTATTGAAGCCTAAGAAATAAGATCTATAATTCTATACTTTAGCTTTATTTTAAGATTGTGCACCGTGTAGCGTATTGCCTGAACTTGAATAAGCATCTCACCGATGTTCTGTGTTTCGCAGTGCACAAATATAAAAAGTCTTAAAAATACAAGCCGTTCTCAATGAGTCATTGCCTCTTTTTCATCTTAAAATCGTAATCTGATACTTTGTGAGTTATCTACAGATAAAGATATCGCAGATAAAATATTTTCAGAGCGGTCGATGTTAAGGATTACAGATATGAAAGGTTATAGACAATATAGACCAGTTAAGTTCTTACATGTGTTCTAAATAACGATACGTACAAATTAGTGAATCATAGTGTGACCTAAGTGTTTAACGATAAAGATTAACATATTTCGGATTAAGCTAAAACCCACTTAACTATCTTAATCTGTTTAATAGTTTTGTAAATTAATGCCTCTAACAATAATCTTATTAAAATTTGTTTAGATCAGCCTATATTAGCTTCTTAATCGTAAGTAGTGTCATTTACCTTATCAATAACAAGTAAAAAATAAGTTATTGACATACACCTCGCCCACACACAGTGTCTTGTTGGAAAACGTTGAGCACATTGATGACACAATGCGAGCTCTCACTTGACCGGACCATGTCAGTTCAGTACCGCGCCAACTCCCGCATAGACTCCATGTCAGTCGGCACAACACTGGCCGTTAACGATACAAAACTTTTTGAACGAACACGCACAGAATAAAAATATATAAAATAAATAGCGGGAAAAGTGACAAGTGAAATAAAAAGTTACTTTAAATTATTTTAAGATTTTTAGTGAATGTTGAGATATTTATTAAGTGATAGATAAGAAGTGATAAATAAATCGATATTCACGTGTGGTGTTTAGGTTATTTATCGTGTTGTGATGCACCGTGGGGTGTGTGCGTCGGATGTGTTCTTAAATCAAGTTTGAATTTGAGCAAGGTGAGTGTTGTACTTTTTTAAGCGGTCGTTGACTTTGAACTTTTTCAGGCGATGTAATAATTGAATCGATTGCAATCTCGATTATCACGGATGCTTAGTCGAGATTGTGATTTGATCTTTATTTGATGCGCCGGTATAACTGATTATATTATCAAAGTTTATTTTCAGTTGTTTAATATATATTTTATTTAAATTATATCTCAAAGAGATATCAATAATAATTAATTTAAAAAAATACTTGTAATCTACCCTCCAATTTAAAAACCAGTGGATCGTATTATTTTAAAACATAATTATAAATTTAAATAATGAAAGTAGGTTTCTTTTAGTAGCAATATTAGATCGTCTGGAAGCTATGTTAAAAAATGATATCAAATATATTTACATTGGCTTAGATTATTTTTCAAGGGCAATTAACTGCGATTAATTTAAATTTTATTCATAAACACAAATTCGCATTATGCATGTTTGTATTGCGGGAGGAACTCCTAACAAGATTAACCTACATAACATATTAGCTCAGCGTGGAATCGAATGTGTAACATTCGGCGCTCTACGTAGGTTACATTACCACATAAACCACTACACTATTCGTACAATAAGATCTGTTCTTTTTGTGTAATTATACAGGGTGTCCGGTAATTAATGAATAACCTGGAAATGTCTTATAGTGGAACTGATGGCCGTTCAGAAAAAAATATGAAATAAATCTATCCTAACTACTACCTGAGATATGTGTTTTTTTTTAATTACCATGTATTACTTTCTTGTATACTACGACCATAAATGAATGAAATCCATCGGTTTTTTGTTGTTTTATTATTAAACACTATTTATGCTAATAGATAGACAGTCAAAAGTATGATATGCTATAAAAGCTTGAATTTAAAAAAAAAAATTTGTTTTTTATATTTCTTTTTCATTTTTTCTGGACGGCCTTCAGTTCTACTATTAGACATTTCAAGATTATCCATTAATTACCGGACATACAGGATATTTATGTCGAATATCTGGAACCAAGAATATAGCACCCAGATCTTCGTTTACATAGATAGGTAAATTACATATAAAAATAATAATGATATTTACATACACAGACGCCCGTTTATCTCGAAAGGGGAAGGCAGAGATATATATTACATCTATATTGCACGTATTACGTACGCCCCACGTTATAGCACGCGAGCCTACTGAAATCTACCAGGCATATTGCCGTACTCCATGCTGCAGCTAAGAATTTTCTTAAAGCAAAACACTATATCAATTCAAAGAAGTAAAGATCGAAGTGATACAACAATAAACCCCTCTGTCTCTTAGGCGGTAGCGTTTACTGGATTCAAAACTAGCCCGAAATGATTTTTTAATCCTTACAAATATTATAAATGTGAAAGTTTGTGTGGATGTATGGATGTATAGATGTTTGTTACCTTTTCACGCAAAAACTACTGGACCGATTGCGATGAAACTTGGTATAGGCACCTGGAGACCTGAATTCACACATAGGCTACTTGTTATCCCGATATTCCCACGGGAACGGGACTTACGCGGGTGAAACCGCGGAGAAAAACTAGTACGCATATAAAACCTTAGATATTCAGAGGTCCGCTTTAAGATCAGAGACTAGTCTAAACCTTCTCACCCTAAAAAAGGCCTTTGATCAGCAGTTTATAGGTTAATATTGTTATTACCACGGAATTTCTGCCTTTCATTAGAAGTATGCTATTGTTACGGAAATTAATTTATTACCACAAACACAAGTAAAGGCATCGTTTACCGCAATCCATAAATAATTGATCGCACTAATACAGCTAAGTATGTGGTTGACATGTTTGTTCGTTTATGTAAATATTTTAATTAGTGATGTCATATGCGGTGTTGTCATTGTCACCGGTGGACCGAGGCGGGTATTGTTCACGAAAGAGTTTATATCGAATGACATGCACCTGATGAGAAAACATCGCGCAACTCGCAAGATGTTGTTCTCTGTTTATATATTAACTGATCTTGCTTGTCCTGTTTTATAAGGTTACGTGGCCTCGCAGCGCGAACGCGACGGCTGTGCATGAGTTCTGGGATTCACATCCCGGGTTAAGCCAGCGAAAAATATCGGGTGGCGAAGAATGTACTATCGACTTGAGCGACGGTTGACCATTTCAGAAAAATTTTCGCTTACAAATGTTGACTTGACTCCGCCCTTAAAAAAACCCTTGTTGACAAAATAAAGCTCAAACAAGTGTTGGCCTGCTATGCGATTTTAACCTTAGGAGTGGTCAACCGTCGCTCAAGTCGATAGTATATTGTTAGGATTATCTTAGTGTCACAGCGGTAATTAATGCGACGGCTGTGCATGTGTTCTCTGGTCCGAATTTCCGGTCGGACCAGAAAAAAGTTACTGGATTTTTCTTTCAAGAAATTCTCTATAAAAGCTCGAAGTTAGGAATTTGGTGGAGTTGAACACCTCTATGCCTTGGAAAGCACGTAAGAAATTCTTAATAGAAGCACAGAGTTTGAAAATGTATCTAGATGGACATAGGCTCGCCTCCATTTCTACGCAATTTTATTATCTATATTGATATTATAAAGCTGAAGAGTTTATTTGTTTGGTTGAACGCGCTAATCTCAGGAACTACTGGTTCGATTTGAACTATTCTTTTAGTGTTGGATAGCCTATTTACCAAGGAAGGTTACAGGCTACATAACATCATGCTACGACCCATGGGAGCGGCGCAGTAATCATAAACGCGGGTGAAACTGCGGGCACATTTATTATATCATAAGACTAATATAACCGTTTCCTAGGTGGACTGTACGCTTAAGCCACCTTAGAGCCAGAAAGCACATAGGTTTGGTTTAATAAAAAAACTTGTATTAAGAATTCTCATTAATTAAACAATAAACGATGAATACTTTTAAAGGTATTTATTACCACAAACAATGAGGAATTATACTCTATAAGTCTATGTTATTTCTTACGCCGGTGTATACATCTTATATATAAAATTCTCGTGTCACAATGTTAGTTACCATACTCTTCCGAAACGGCCTGACCGATTTTTATGAAATTTTATATGCATATTTAGTAGGTCTTTTTTTTTACGTGGGGGAATGCTTTGACGCATATCCCTCCGCGGGGGCGGGCGGAGGGATTATGTCGGACTCGCCGGGGTAAAATAAAGATGGAATAAAAATAATGTACTATCGACAGCAACGACGGATGACCATTTAAGAAAAATTTCGCTTACACATGTTGACTTTAAGTGACTACGCCCTTAATTTTGTTAACCAATCAAAAAGGAATCTTCGAACAAAAAAGTGTACCAACCGTTTGTTTTTATGACTTTTCTTACTTTTGCCAGATGGTATCATATTTGGACAGTTGTTGCGTTGACACAATACCGAACTTCTAACCACGAGCTCCCACAGGAACTTTAATACTCTACTCTTCTAATAGTAAATTTAATTGTAGCTTTTTGTATTAACTTTTGTTTTTGCTTTATACATTTAGTATTAATAGTATAATTTATTTACAATTTTAAGATAATATGCTCTTGTATCAAAATAAGTGAAAAATATTGTCTCTTAGAATTAAAAATAACGGTATGGAATGTAAATATAAATTTAAGCATTGTTATACTTAATCATTGAAATAGGTTTTATTTGTTACTTTCTTTTTGTTTGTTTAGTTTGATGGAACGTAGCTACCTAGTTGTTAAATTAGTATTACTAGGTAACTTTTAAATTACAATTTTACTGAGATAGTAAGTATATTGTTGTTTTATTTATTTATTTCAAGGTAGCTTTATTAATTTAAC
Organism: Catocala nupta; assembly: GCA_963675205.1. Lineage (NCBI taxonomy): Eukaryota > Metazoa > Arthropoda > Insecta > Lepidoptera > Erebidae > Catocala > Catocala nupta. The sequence continues at coordinate 29,687,852 of OY776082.1, forward strand.
ATTTATAATTATTATATTAATGAAGTCTAAAATATTTAAAAACGTATCTGCATCAAAGAAGTCCATTATACGAGCACATCAATAAAACTAAATAAACTATTATGTAGCCGACCTACGGCCTATTCAAATATTAACATTATTGTATAAATAAATAGGTAATACAATATATTTGATACCTTCCAGTCGTTTTGATTCGTTTGATCATAGCGGCTTCAGAACATAACCAATGTTAATTTGCTGATTTCTATTTGAGAATGTTTATACTAAGTATAAATAATCAATCCTGGCGGTACACAAATATATACATAATAATAATAATAATAATATAATAATATTCTACCACATACACACAACACCATCTAGCCCAAACTAAGCAGAGCTTGTACTATGGGTACTAGACAATGGATAAACATACATATATACTTTTTTTTTGTAAATACATACATATTATACATAGAAACACCCAGACCAAGACAAACATCCATGTTCATGCACACAAAATGTTTGACTTGTGCGGGAATCGAACCCGCGACCTTAGGCGTGGCAGTCGGTTACACTAACCACTTCGCCACCGAGGCCGACGACATGTAAGGACGAATGTAAGGTGTAAAAAAACTCAAACAAAAAGTTCGTAGCTGACCAGTTGAGTTTGTATCGCCTTAGAATCAGTAAACAAATGTCAAGTGTAAAAAAACTCAAACAAAAAAAAGGGGCGTTTCACGTGGCATGTTGGCCTGCTATGCGATTTTAACCTTAGGAATGGTCATCCGTCGCTGCTGTCGATAGTACCTCCCGGAATACCGACTAAACTTACCACGATGTTCCTCGACAAAACCACTATCGACGGAGCCGCGCGAATCGCTTTCGCATGGAGTCGCGACCCCGCCGAGGTTACGGCCCGCCGTATGAAACGGCAAGCCACTACACAAAGAGACCTACCCAAAGGCACTCACTCAAATATATTCCCTACTGTCTCCCCGCTAGAGGAGAGACGGACTCGAGACAGAGGCGCGCGTGGGCACACGCACGCCGCCTCTCGGACCTGGTGCTGAACAGATGGCGGGCAGGCCCACGAAGCCCGCCACCCTCAGCTCAAACCTCAGGGTGGTTGGAGGTCGTCCCGCGCCCTCCGGCGCCCGGTTCTGCGGTTGCAGAGAGGATTTAAACGCTCCCTCCCCGCTCCGCCACCTCCTTGATGGAAATCACTTCCTCACAGAAGGAGGCGACGGCGTTCCACGACCTCTCACTCCGGACCTTAGACTGAACTACGGCCGGGATCGAGAGGGCAACCGATCCGACTGCCGCGATCAACTCACGACGCTGCGATGCCCAGACGGGGCAAACCGCCAAAGTGTGCAGCGCCGTGTCCTCAACAACGTCGCGGTAGTCGCCGCAGTGGTGACAACTGGGCGTCTCTTGCCGGCGTATACGACACAGGAACTGGCCAAAACAGCCGTGGCCAGTCAATACCTGTGTCAGCCCGAAGGTGAGGGCGCCATGCCGCCTCTCCAGCCAATCCTCAAACATGGGACTTACCGCCATGATCGTGGCGTGCCCGATATTTAGTACATCTGAGAATCGGCTACTATCTATTTTTCATACCCCTTAATGATAAGGGTTGTCCACCCCTAACATTTCTTTTTTAATCTTTTGTTCAAAACATTTTTTTATGGCAAAACAACGTTTGCCGGGTCAGCTAGTTATATTATATTACTAAACAATTAATTACCAAAACGTATAAGGTGTATAAGGAAAATAACTGCACCGGCGCACGGTGTCACAGCCGGTGCGACAGCGTAGCATGGGGTCTCAGGGTTGCTACCTGGTTCGTGTAAAAAATGAGGTCTCGGGCAAATACCCAGTTCGACAAATTGTGATTGGGTTCTTCTGTAAAGAATTTCTCAGATTTTGGTACTGTATCCGGTAAACGACAATAGGCGGCGGGGATGGCCCAAGGGCTATCCCCAGCCGCAACTTAACCTATTGTTACACTATGGTACCCAAGTTATACAGGGTGTCCGGTAATTAATGGATAACCTTGAAATGCCTTATAGTAGAACTATTGACCGTTCAGAACACAACATTTTATTTAAAAAAATATTAAAAATGTGCAATAGCTAGTCATACTTTTGACTGTCTATCTATTAGCATAATTAGTGTTTAATAATAAAACAACAGAAAACCGATGGAATTCATTCATTTATGGTCGTAATGTACAAGAAAGTTGGATATGGTAATTTAAAAAAATTATATCTCAGGTAGCAGTTAGGATAGATTATTTTCATATTTTTTTCTGAACGTCCATCAGTTCTACTATAAGACATTTCAAGGTTATCCATTCATTACCGGACACCCTGTTTAATATGCCGTATAAGTTATAACTTATAACAATTATAACTTATTAACTTTATGCCAAAAAGCATTAGCCTAAATGATATTTATGCCTACTAAGTATGCCAAAAACAATTATGTCAAAATATTATTATGCCAAAAAAATATGCCTAACTCGTTATGCCAAATTAAATGAGGACAAAAAAAATTGGCGGAACAAAGGATCCCCTCGGTCACAGATAATATACCTAACATTATAGTATATTATTTTTCAGCTACGCTTTCCCCTTCATTCCCAATAGTTGCACCACACGATTTTTTTTTTTATAAACCCTGGGAATACCTTCAAATGTTTCTTATTTCCACAGCCAACGATGGATTCCTTCTATAATATAGAAGATTAGCTTGTATAGGGCGCTGGTATGGCGCTATTTGTAATTACACTGAGTATTTGCTGAACTCGGTTGAACCTCGTAAAAGGTACAATGGCTTTGGTTTCATGGGAACTATTTTTAGTCGGTTATGAGTTCTATAAGTTTATAGTTCTTAGATTATGGTTGCGTAAAGAAATAAGGGTGTTGGTATACTTACGAGTATTATTTTTGCCAAATATAGAAAACTCCCGCACTAAGAATATTTCCTATGCTAAGAAACATTTGATGAACAGGCACAGAAATACCGTATCAATCGTTAAAAATAATAGATAATTAATATCGATTAGATATTGGGTCTCCGTTTGAAACTCTGTGTCCGCAATAGATTTGCTCAATAATATGGGTGACCTAAAATATAAGTTACGAGCCCGTTCGCCCCTCAAGTTTCGCCCTCTTTTTTCTGGTTTCTTCTTAAATCCACACAAACATAGGAGCCCCGCGAAGCGGGGCGCCGTCTTTCTATGAAAGGTGCGAAAGTCAAGGGGCGTACGGGCTCGTAGCCAAAATATAGTTAGCAAATTGTGGGTGCTTGACACCTCTGCCTTCAGGTTTTAAACGTCTGAATCACCTTCGTCGTAGTCGAGGTATTCTATTGGTAGCATTATTTAAAAAATGACATCTTAGTGTCCTTTACAAACACTTAAAAACGGACACAAGGAATAGGTACCCTGAATCGGATAATATTTTTTGTGTCTCACCCAAAATTTTACTCGTGTAATAATCGAACATACAGCACTCAGTGCCGAGGCAACCATGTTATCCCATGCGGTATGAGTGTAGGCAAAAATTTATTATTTAATAGTAAAGTTAACTTTCATGTTTTCTTGAGTAAACCTAGGGCATAGTTTCTAACAGAACTTATACTTTCTTTAAGGTATAAACGCAGATTATTCCTAAAAGAAACTGGTTTTAGATGCAGGCAGGCTTTCACTAGAGTTCACACTTAGTTATAGCCATAAATATGTCGTACTTCATATTGTGTTGCAACTTCAACGTCTCATACATGCAGTTCCATTATTACACGCTTATTAGAACATAGGCGACTGCGAAAAAATATTATAGTGGTTATCCATAATCTCATGCCTTAAAGGAGTCTGCCCACTACCCCGTCTCATACCATGACCGTGCTAAGAACGTGTCAGGCAAAAAAATATTCTTTGTCAGGAAATGTATAAGACTATGCCCACTAGACCGTTCCGTCACCGACCAGCAGTTCCTATAGCAGGGCGTATCGTGTTGCTTTTCGTGTCTGATACGTTCCTAGCACGGTCATGGTATGAGACGTTGTAGTGGGCAGACTTCTTTATCCTTTACTAGCCTTTGCCCGCGGCATCGCTCGCGTTAAAGTAAGTAAGGTTATATTAGTAAAAGAACTTCTTAAAAATAAAATATTGCCTATGTTACTCGATGATAATATAGCTTTCTAATGGTAAAAGATTTATTAAAGCCGGTTGATTAGTATTTAAGTTAAATTCTTACAAACAAATTAAAAAATAATTGTGTCTAGGTCCCTGAACTAATCATTTCATTTTTACTTTCACATAAGAACATGTAGTTCTTATTGATATAGTTATAAATGTATTGTACAGACAGAAACGTGTCTGATTAGACAGCCGATCCAGTCTTAGTCACGATGTAGACGTAACTGAATAGTTGATACATTGCAATCCCGTGTCTAAACCTCCCGGGACATACATATGTATATCATAACATCTGGTTATTTATTTAATTAATCCGTCAAGATTTAGAATACCAAACATAATAGGCATGATGACAGGGTCTTTTTGTTTTAACAAAACAATAAAAATCGACTATAATAAGATATAATCATATAACGCATTAAAGTTCGGAAGCGGAGGCTTGTGACGACATACGTTTGTAAATATTGTACCTACCTACAAATAACGTAACACGAAATTTAAACGCGTTGTATCTTCGTTGTTATCAGTTAGTGAGACAAAAAAAAATTCATTTCCTATATTTTTTGCTAATCTTAAAGACGGACTAAAATCTTGTTTTAGTCATCATGCCTACTAAACTTGTATTGTGACTGGCCACCAGTGTGCCCCTGCGAATCAATAGTTTAAAGTGTTATAATGTATTAAAGTGTGTCTATGGCGCAGAAGCGTTTGTTAGCGCAACTGTAGTGCAAGAGGTCTCAAATTCCATTGGCAGGTCGAGCATAGTTCTTCTGCCGAGGAATTCTAAGTCGCAGTAGAAAATATTTTTGGGTCTTTCTTGACTGTGAATTGTCGTGAGGCCCTAACAGCTATCTTCTCATAGCCTCAACCCTTTTTCTAACCCTTGGAACTAACCGTAATGCAGCTTTAGTAAACTCACTAATCAATCAAAGTTCATACATGTTGCTTTGTTACCTAAATGAATAAGTAATATTTGACTTTGAATTAAAGGAAAGAAGAGCGAAGTCTTTATTCGCATCCCGGATTCAAGTCCTGAACATAGAGCTTTTTTTTTTATTTCGCCCATCAGAATGACCACACTCCGCCTGATGGTGAGCAATTATGGGGTCCAAGAGCAAAGGCCACACCATCCTCATAACAGCTGAGGGGAGGTTGAGGTCCCTATACTATTAATGGATGGTAACACTATGCCCAGGACCAGAATCCGGAACCTCACAGTCGACCGCATATACAAGCAAAAGGGACCATCAGTCAAATTAAAGACTATTTAAAATCAAATTTACATCACGGTAACCTTTTCCAAGTATGTTAAGGTCGATTTAAAATCTGTTGCGTCTAATTACGATTATTAACACGGATCGCGCTCATCTGACCTCCGCCTTTATTGAGGATAGAAAACACCTTTTATTCATCTATCACCATGCTGTATCGATTCAATTGCGTAAATGTAAACGTAAATGTAGCTATAGATTACCTACATACGTAGCATCATGCTTACGTCTAAGACCCCGGTGTAATACAACTCTATACTGGATGAGATATATCGCACCTATATTTCTAGTTCTTAGCTATGGTTCTAGGACTCGCGTAAAAAAGCGAGCCTACTGCCTTTTACTAGGAAAAGTTTTATTTTCTTAAGGGACTTAAAACCCGGGATGAAAGGATAGTAATGGGCTGAGGTATGTGAGTCTTCGGTACTCTTTCTTACCGAGAATAACGCTGGTTACCTGTAAGAATGGAGTACGCCGGCCTAGTAGCAATAGTATAAGGCAAACTTATTCATACTGTCACCAAATATAATTAGATGTGCTAGTCTAACACTCGAAAGACTTTATTCATTGCATTTAAAGCTTGTGTGTCTGTAATAGCGATGTTCGCAAACATTAAAACGATGCCGCGTCTGTCTGTCTATCTGTTTGCGATAACCTCAAAAACTACTGTAGGTCCGGATTTTCATGCGGTTTTCACCAATAGACAGAGTCATTCATGAGGTAGGTTTAGGTGTATAATTATTTGTTAAGGTTTTGTACTATCCGTGCGAAGCCGGGGCGGTTCCCTAGTAGATATTTAAATATGTTGAAAACAGTATTTGAATATCATTCGAATGCAATTGTGCGCATGCGCATCACTATGGGCTCCACAGCCACACTAAACGCGGTATAAATCTTTTGATTAAGATGTAAACGCCTAATACTTATCTGTAGGTTGGTATGAGGTCAGTATCCTCAAAAACAACTAAACATAATATTATTAATGCTAGTATGAAAGAAACGCTTTGTATCTACGGAGCGATCCATTAGCGTAGATAGGCGAACCACTCCATTCAATGTCACTCAACACATGTGCGTACATAGCTATCGTATTATCTTTCCTTAGTATTTGTTCGAGAACTTTCGTTGTATGAGAGTTATACTGCCTAGCAACTAACTTAAATGTAATTTTAGCTTAGGTAAACTCACTGTGTGTATACTAAGTAATCCAATCTCTAAAACGGAAAGATGTTTTGAGTGAATGGATGGCGAAGTAGCTTATGTGGTCGCCTCGCCGCGCTGCCCGGCCCCTGCGCCGAGTGGGTTACGAGCCCGTTCGCCCCTAAAGGTACTTGTCGCCTTTTGTCCCTCCAAATAATTCTAGTACCTTTTCACCCCTTATTATTAGATCAAAAAAGTAAGGGTTATGTTATGTTAGGTTCCTTCTTAAACACACCCAAAAATAAGAGCCCAGCGAAGCGGGACTCCGTCGACTTAGTTTGAACGCTTTAAAATATTTTAGTTAGCATATTTTGCTGTGAAATACTTAAGTATTTTGGTTGGAACAAAGGCAAAAAAATTAGGGAACAGTTAATGTCCTTTTTTACTATTAAACAGTAAATATATGACTAAGGAGCGAAAGGGTTCGCTAAAAAATAATATACCTTGTTTTATTTTGGTTTTCCCCTTGATAAGTGGTGAAAGGGCTCTGAATTAAGGTGCGAAATTACAACTTTCTATACAAGGGGTGAAAGTCAAGAGGCGTACGGGCTCGAACCCGCTAAGTGGTTGAGGGTTCGAATCCCACAAAAAATTGCGTGATCCGCAAATGGTTGTACCGAGTCTGGGTGTTGTGTCCGTTGTTTGAATGTTTATAGTCCCCCGCGCCACTGGAATTATGTCTAAGGCGGGAACTAAAAAAATAAATAAAATAATAGGCCAAATGTCCACGTTTGTAATATTAGTATTAATGTTCATAGATGTAAGTACTAACTACTTAGTAAATATATTTTATGTTATGCTGTAACCTGGTCGTGGACCGACATAATTGCTTTATACATATAAGTCCCCAAATAAATAAAGAAAAAGAAAAGAAATAACTCACTGGAGAAATTTAAAGTTATCGAGTGTTACTTTGCGACACTCCTGCGGCATATCACTCACCAAACGAAACACAATAGTAGGAACACTGCTATTTCACGTCGAGTCATACAGTAGCTTATATGCATCACATATGTGGACAATATATAAGTATACTAAAATTACAAAGAGGAAAGATTTGATTTTTTGTTTGTATGTAGGCATTTAACTCAAAAACGAATTTTAAGAAATTCCTTCTCCATTAGAAAACCATATTATCGCCGAGTAACGCAGGATATACTTTATTAAAAAAAAAACTGTTACTAACATAACCTAACCTACATTTACACGAGCGAAACCTCAGGCAAAAGTTTATTTACTAAAGGTTGGCATTATCTGTTTTAGAACGCTCATTTTATTTTATGCCGTAAAGGTGGCAAATGCCATACGGCCTAGCAGATGGTAAACGGTTATCGTAACTTAAGATCTCTTTCAATACTGAGGGTATATCTGGCAATGCCAAGCAGTGGCAAAAATAATGAAGAATTGTACAGGAATGTATAGTAAATACATTCCTGTACAATTCTTCACTATTTTAAACATTTGATCACCGGGCAAAACGAAGTAACAATGCCACTTATCGTCCTTACGTACCCTGCTTGAAATAATTTTCTGCTGACATTGTTCTATAGGCTGACTTTCTACAAGACGGTGTTACTACAGCAGATAAATGATAAATTATATTTATTTCACAGAAAATGGAGTACATAATTATAAGGATGTTGTGGTATAATTAATACATTTAGCTCTTCCATTTAGTCACAATGTGGCATGCGAAATGTTTTACATTTTAAAATAATTCTAATTATTGCATAGTTATGATAATTAAATTAAATTAGTGATATTGTTATTTAAAATATTAAATTATTTAATGTAGAAACTCCTTAAGAGAATAGTATGACTTTTCTAGTAGCCATGCCTTAAGGTTTTTCTTAAAACGATAAAGAGGTAAGTCTTTAAAACATTCTGGAACTTTGTTATATATAGTTATGCACATACAGTAACAATTATTTTTATACATTGTAGTTCTCGGAATGGACTCTAGAACTAACCTATTAGGATGCCTAGTGTTTCTCGGATACTTAGCCATGGCCTTGGTGAAAAGGTGTGGGTAGGTTTTAACATAACAGAAACCTCAAGAATATACATACAGGTCAGAGGAAGTATGCCTAATGTTTTAAAATATGGTTTGCATGATTCGTCTGGAGCAATATCGACAATGGCTCTTACATATCTCTTTGGACAATAAAACATCTATTAGCTTCAGGGAAATAACTTTAATGCCATTCCCAAATAATTAGCAAAGACAACTTTTCCATTCAAAATTATCGGATTTGAAATATTTAGAAAATGTTGTGACGTAGATTGAAAATTGCCGTAATTTATTTACCTAAACTTACCCCCAGACGTAAACTTATTATTTATCTGGATTACCTTGTAATAATTAAAACTAGACATAGAGATCAACCTGATCAAAAACTAATATTATGAATAAAACAGGATCTATAATTTTGTCAGCCACGTATTTAGGGAAAAAGGATATTTAGACCCGGGCTGTCACAAAAAAGTAAATTAGAAGTTAGTTTCTTTTTTAATAGCTCAATAATTATTCGAGCCCACCCTCTCTTCTTCGTAACTTTGTCTTTAAATCTGGTACCACGTCCCCTATTGTCCTCAATCTTTGTCCGCTTTCGTCTTACATAAAGAAAGTCCTTACTTGATCTTCTTTTTTATTATCGCCGCCCGCGCCGTTTCTTTAATCCTTATACTCTTAGTTTAATTCGCCTATTAATTATTGTATTATTGTTTCTAACCATTTTCGGACAGGATAAGCAGTACGATGCATCCTCTTCCATGACGTAACGGTGGCAAGCTTCCTGTACGTCGAGGGTAATCATAGTCCGTTGCACTTTGGACGTGACTGACTTTTCCTTGCATTTATAATTTTACTGGCTATTACCTTCGACCGTATTTTTTTAAGTTGTCGCTTTCAATTATCTAGCCTCTACAGTAATTTTCATACAAATTGGCTTAGTAAAAACAGACAATGTTACAGTCGCAGCTATGATATTGATATTGGGTTTTATAGCACATTTACTTAAGTATATATTAGCTGCTGTTATTGAGTTCATCTTCTTCTCCCTAGCCTTTATTATTCCCAAGTCACTTGGGGTCGGCTTTTCTAGTCTAACCGGATTAGACTGAATATCAGTTTTTACACGGAGCGGCTGCGACCTGACCTCCGCAACCCGTAGGCCAACGATACTCTAAGGCTAGGCCAGTGTCAGGATATTATAAGGTACTGACTTCACAATAACGACTGCCATAGATGTTCATGGCATCTGGGACCGACGGCTGAACGTCCTCTCCGAGGCACGGAGCAGGCGATAATTGTCAATCAATACGCACATAATTTCGAAAAGTATCAAAACGAATACCTTTTTAAAGAAATTCATATATCTTTAAAATTTTGCTTATAGCGTTATACTAAGGTAAGTTAGTATTAAACTATCTGCATACCTACCTAATTACATGAATATTAATTCAGTGGTTAAGCAGTGAAAACTTAATAAAAGGACAGAGTTACTTAAAAAGTTTGTAAATGTGTTTACTGTACAGTCACACATTAAGCCTAAAACGGATTAAAATGAAGTTTGGCTTATAGATAGGCTATATCCTACGTTCTAATTATACTATATCCTGGACTAACACATACAAAACTATGCATTCCCATAGAGTATACGCGTGCGGACTGTGCATTCCCATAGATAGAGTATACGCGTGCGAAGCCGCTGGCAAAAACTTATTTGTTTTATCAATAGAATAATATCTATAAAAGCATATTTTTTTAAATAAAGCGTTTTAAATAATTTAGGCTATGCAATAAACTATTTTACTAAAAATCGCATTTGGAAAAGCAATCCATACAAATTTAATAATAATCTCTTAGGTCTTTCAGCCGTAAAACGCAATAAACAGACTCCGTTACTTCGCATTTATAATATCAGTATAAATAGATCATAAACCACAATATCGCTTCATACTTTCGGCTATACCGTTCAGTGCTATTCACCTGAACAGCTTATCGATTAGTCTAGTCATTCTAGACTATTGTCGCGCTTTTATCAGTTCTGTTTCTTGTAACAACGTTGTAGACAACAAGAGAACTGTTTCCTGGAAGTTATTAACGTAAAAAACAAGTACACTGTGAAATTGCTTACGTATTTAGAAGTGAGCGGGGAAATAGTATTTTCGCGATAAGAGTGGGGTTATGTCATCTCCCTCGCGGGGATAAACATTTAAATAACAGACACAAAAACCACCCAGACTCTGACCAACCATTGGTATAAATACAAATATTCAAATTCAAATAATTTATTTGCAAACTAAGTGTACATACAGGTCTTTAATATTTTATAATGGTTATTTATAAGTTAGCGGGCTTTTACAGCCATAGCAAATTAAGGGCACTGGAAAATATTATTTATATTTTGTCCCGAATGGGGATTGAACTCACAATACTCGGTGCAGTGGCGATGGCGAGGCGACCACTAGGTAGGCAGAAGAATAGTCTAACTGGGATAGTCTTTCCCTTGTGTTAAATTCGTGGGTATATATATGGATTTTAGACGTCTTTAATATCTCATTTACTCTATCGTCGGTCGCAAGGATGACTTTGAAGGACATTCAAATTAGTCCAAGATCAAGACAAGCCGAATGTAGCAGTCGCCTCTTTGTAAACAACGCTTCTACCGAGCCAACTTTGGTACACCGAAGACGTTTGCCTACCTAGTATTATAAATACGAATGTGGGTTTGATTGTTACGGTTGCATGTCTAAACTACTCGACCGATCATCATGTATTTCGCATACATGTTGCCAGGGATATAGAACAGGACAGAGAGGACCTTTTCAGCCAGAAAAAAGTACAGTATTCAAACGAAGCCGCGGGCAAAAGTTATAATGATAAGTCATTAGTGAGGAGAACAGGAGTTTTTGCTACCAGTAAAATTACTCTCGTTTTTGCACAGTCGGGATGTTGTTGAGAGTTAGGGTCTGGCCGTCGCTTCGGGCTATACGGCCTTTTGCTTTCTTTTTTTTACTAAGGATTATTGTGCTGATGAAGTTCTCAATAATGTGCTCAAATTTAGGTACTTACCAAAAGAAAGAAAGAGGAAAGAAAAATATTTATTTGATACATACCACAAACACATACTAACAGGTATAAAATAAAAATAAATAGGTACAAAAATAAACTTAGCGAAACGAGAACAAAAAGAAAATGTAAATAACAAATTATATTAAGTGTCTAACAGTAGTGTCAAATAGGGCCCAGTTCAGCATGTGTCAGATGAAAGCCTGACGCTGGTTTTCAACCTTTAGTGACTCACGGAAATAAAACCAACTATAGATATTATAAACAAATAAAATAAAAAAAAAGGAAAATCTTTTGATTATGTTAGCTATACGTTCGTTTTACGTTCTTTGGTCAAGAAATCCTCGTGGAAGGCGAATCATGCAGAGATTTGTTTAGTGGATGGTGCATGTTTCTATAGATACTTACATAGTCTGACGCCGATACCAACCTCGAAGTTCTAAACTGAAATGTATGAGACACCTTAATTTCGCCAACTACATTTTTAATGCCCACGTATTAGAAATCGAGTCTATTGTCGTCTACGGGACACGATTCTAGATTTCTTTACGCTACTAAGAATTTCTTTTCAGAAGCACCCTGTAGTACTTTGCCCGAACCAGCTATTAAATCCGGGACCTCATATACAGCAGTCGCAATCACCGAGGCAGTCCAAAGCATACCTACACATTCACGTGTCCAAAGCAACTATGATCAAAGTAAAATATTATCATAGAGGTATAAAAAATTATGATTCAACTTCTCATGTAGTATTGTTGAATAATAATTCAAACTTTCATTTTAGCAGAACACAAATCCTAATTCGTTTGACTCATTGTATTCTCAGATGATGTCACTACATCCTACAAGGAAACGTGACACTTTAGCATATTGTACACGACTATTTCACCTTGCCGAAACGTAGAGCGAGTTCAAAAGGATTTTGGTAAGGAAACGGATATTAATGTGTAGGTTTTTAATTTTGTTATTTTGTCTCAGTCATACAGTCTCATGTCTAATCCCCGAAATAGGGTCATAGGCGAATTATACCCACATTTTGCGTGTTATGGTTTTAGATTCTACGTTATGAGCTTATTCTCATTTATTGGGCTCAGTTCCAACTCAATCCCCTCTGCCCTCCTATGGGAAGCCACCAGAATAAAAGACACAGCACACATTTTGCTACAATCTTCTGTTGAATGAAGAAAAATGTCCAGTTTGGTCAAATACTGCCGCGCCTACTTATTGCTTATATTATAATCTTTTAAAAGAATCTTGCCATCTCCTGAAATATTACTATTAAAATTTCACTGTCTAAATTCGACCTAAGTTAGTTTTTAGTTTATATACAACAGCTTTGTCCGTCCGTCCGTCTGTCTGTTATACAACTTTCAACTCAAGAACCGCAAGTGCTAGAGACTCGCGGTCGGCGCCATTCGACTCAGCATAGTCGATATACCTCCGAAATTACTTTGACCTCTGGCCTCAAGGTCACGTGGTATCACGTGACCTTTGCATATTACTTTAACCATTTTTTCAAACTCTAAGATTTACGGCAATTCATTGCCGTTTGTTACTTGTTTTATTTTATAGCTTACCGCTCTCCTCCATATGAACATTTCCTATGTCAAATCTGACACTCCTCAGTGCGCTCAAAATTGTTAAAAGGGATACAAAGACTATTTTTACGTGCTAATAAAGTTTTTAGCAGATATCTGTCTCAAGCATTTAGTGTATTTACTTAGCTAATATAGACAACTATATAATGGTTGGGTATTTAATTACAATTGTAGACAGTAAAGCCATTGTTCTTATCAAACAGGACAACCAGTCAGACTTAGTCAATAAGGAAGTAGTTAACCGATTTCATGCGGCAAGGTGATGGCTATTCTAAGCGTTAACATACATACATACATAGATTCACGCCTGTTTCAGAGGGGTAGGCAGAGACTACGGACTTCCATTTGCTACGATCCTGACACACTTCTTCATTCACTTTCATAACATGCCTCATACACGTTCGCCGGTTTAAGGTGCTCTTAACCTGGCCTTTATCCCAAACGTTTCCGATCTGTAGGCCAATTCACGTAATATCTCGACGCACCGATCGAGTTTCGATGCAGTCCGTATGCAGTCGCAGTTAAATTTTACGTCGGATTTTGTATCTGAAACATCAGCTGTCTAAATTACGTGAATACGAAAAGAGCTGTTTTGATCGAAACTTAACTGCAACTGCACTGCAAGTAAACTCATTTAAATACGTGAATTGGCTTAATTACTGATCAAGAAACGTTTATAATCGAATAATTGTGACGTTATAAGTAGGTAGCGGTAGAAACGTTAGACTGCCACTGAGACGTCTCTATTTCGATCCTAAGACACCATAAGGCACCTCTAACATTTCGAATTTATGTGCGTATTAAAAAGTTAATTATCTTTTGCTTTAACTGCGAACGAAACCATCTTGAAAGAATGCTTGTTTGAGAATTCTCGAAGATATGTGAAGTCTAGCAACCCACGCGGAGCCAGCGTGGTGATGAGCTATGAGCTTAACCCTTCTCTAAACTGAAAAAAGGTCCGTGCCAAGCAGTGGGCAACATAGATACAGAACAGATATTATAATAAATTACAGATAAGCACGACGTTTTTTGTTTGAACGAGCTAATTTTGTAACTGCCAATCGGAAATGTAATATTATTCTTGCATTTCATAACCTAATACTCGAGTACAATTATATAACATCACGCTAAGACCTACGAGAGCGGAGCAGTAATCACAAACGTTAACGAAACCACGGGACACAGCTAGTATTGTATAAAGCTTAATCACTAAGTATTGTACAGTTTCAATGATGAGTTTAGCGCCATAAATAGTACCAGGAAATCAATAAACACGTAATTCCAAGCAGAAACATTGTTTTTGCGTCTCAGTTCTCAGTACAAGCGCAATTCCCGGTTTATTAGGTACTTAATATAACTACTATCGCTCCTATATAACCCACAAATACTTCAGTGGTTTAAATAATACATACAGTGTGAGTCTTTATAAAGTGCACATATTAAAAAGGGTGAAAATATAAACAATTTTATCGACGGAAAAAATGTTAAAAAAAATCTAAAGAAATTTTTAAATTTTTATGGGCTTTTTATTTTTTTTACTCTTGTCTTGGTACCCTATGTAAACAAACTGTTACTACTTTTAAACTAAATGTGATATTAAACAAAACAAAATTAATAATGATCTCTAATAATAGACCAAGCTAATAAAGCCATAATTTATTGAAAAATAAACCTCATAAATTAGTTATCAATGATTTTTTGAAGAAAATTTACCATTTGTCTACCAATTTTTGCAATAAATGTAAAATTTATCAAAAAAATGTCCCCTTTACCCTACTTTTTTCTTATTTTATGTTATTCTATATCGTATTAGCTAGTTTTTGGTAAAAATCCCATGGTTGTAGCTAAAACACAACATTTGCTATCAGAGGCTAAAAAAGAGGCTCACCGGGTGTGTTATTAATTCGAAAGGATAAATTACTTTCTTATGAAGGCTATGTGATTCATAAAACAAAGAAGCGTAGGTTAGGTTAATCAAAATCTATTATTATTTAACATGAAACTTAAAACTAATGCATTAATTGCTCAAAATGTCCGCCACGCTGTTGTAAACACAAAAACATACATTTATTGCAAAAATTTTCTTCAAAAAATCATTAATAACTAATTTCTGAGGTTTATTTTTCAAAAAATTATGGCTTTATTAGCTCGCCCTATTATTCGAGATTATTATTAATTTTGTTTTGTTTTAATATCACATTTAGTTTAAAAGTAGTAACACTTTGTTTGCATGGGGTACCAAGACGAGAGTAAAAAAAATTAAAAGTACATAATTTTTTTTTAGATTTTTTTAAACATTTTTTCCGTCGTTAAAATTGTTTATATTTTCACCCTTTTTAATATGTGCACTTTATAAAGACTCACACTGTATAATGCTATATTCATACTTAAAAAAAGCATAAGGTATTGTAATTAGTATCCCAAACACACATAACATGTGCACCTAATTGTACACTGATGATACCTCGAACTTGTGCTCCTTGACCGGATGTGAGCTACCGTATGATCGCCGATCATAGCTCACATTTTTGGATATTGTACTGCGTATTAGACGTTTTGATCAGAGATGAGGGACTTTTTTGCATCGTCTTTGGCGTAGTGGATGATCAATTAAAAATGCGGTCAGCACATAGACCAAACAAACGGACTCCTTAGTTTTCTTCCTGAATAAGTCACTACAGAAAAGTAAATAGGTAGGAGTTTCTATGTCTACCATTGTTATCCTATGATTTACTTATTTTCCATCATTTATTTATTAGAAACCAGAAACCTACTAAAATGCAAAAATCGTATGATTAATTATACTGTTGTTTTCAGACATCTAGCAAACAAATTTAACAAATCTAATCTTCTTTTTCTTCTTTTCGTGTGGTTAGTGACCAACCTGTTGTCAAGAGTTGTTCAAGCCGCCCGTATGCCTCTGACATGGCTTAATGACTCCTGTCAATTTGGCAACAACCGGGACCGACTTTTTACGTGCCAACAAATCTAATAAAATTTATACATAAAATAATACTTAAATCGGTTTAGTATCGAAGAAGAAACAGGGGAATATGGTATGATAATTTGGTAAATTTTGCATAGGTCGGGATATAGTTAAACTCTTTGATGTGACATTCATATCAAAATATCTTTATTCTTTTTGGTCACAAAGTAACACTAGTGAACGTCAAGGTAGACTAACGAAACTACACTGTAAATTTACATTTGGGATAGACGTAGAACCAATAAAAAAAAGGAGCAAGAAACTCACGGCCACTCTTTTTAATCGCCTATTTTACACTGCTGTTTGTTTTCTAAATCATATCTGTAAATTATGTCCGTAAGATGCTGCAACTATATAATATGGTGGCAGCACCTTATGGACGTAATTTAAGATTTAAGCGAAAATGCGGTTTACCAAATATTATTTTGATAGACGCAGTGTCTCTTAAATCGCCATCTGTAGAATCTGGATCGAGCATTTTAGCATGGTCTTATAGGAACGTTTCGCAACAGCTGAAAATAAAACATGGAAGATTACATAAGGAAATTGTATCAACAATACAAAATTATTAATTGTATTTGTATTTCCCGTTCCTTGTATTGGCGCATGTGTATGGGAAAGTGGCTTTTTCATACATTTCCCATTATTGTTGTATGGGAACTGCGTAGATAATTAATACTCATATAGACGTTAGTAGTATGTATGTTGTCAGTTCACGCATTTGAAAAACAATACGAGTGTGACAAGCGATTGAACCAGTAGAACATTAATTATTAGTATATGTTTCCTAGTTCGTGTGGATATAATAATAGGTAACTTATTGAAATTAAATTTTTATACGGAATTTATAGCTGTTTCAAATACAATATATTTTTATAGAACTACTAGATTCTGCCTGCGGCTTCGCTCGTGTAAATGTAGGTTAGGTTAAGTTTGTAACAGTACTCGTTTCTGTATGAAAGGTGCCCCATGTCATATTCTGTACCCCCGACAACGTGTATGCAAAATTTCATGTTGATGGGTCAAGTAGATAAGGAGTGAAAGCGTAACAAACAAACTCACATTCTCATTTATAATATTATGTAGGATTTACTGTTCATGCGCAGTGGTAATGTATGCGACTACTGTGTGATCTTGGGTACAATTTCCGAGCCGAATAAATGTCATTGAGATTTTCTGTGAAGAAATCCATTTGTTAGTGTCACGGAGTCTACAACTTTGCTAGGTGGAAGGTGTTACTGCTCATCATTACACGGGACCTTAAAATATATGTAGTAAGCGATATGTGTATATAATACAACACTCAATCTCACTGACCATTTCGGGGGTATGGGCGTGTGATTTTACATATATCAACTATTTACATTTACACTTTTCCAAACTTGCCGGTTACTACTGCCACGCCTAAGGTCGCGGATTCGATTCCCGCACGAGTCAAACATTTGTGTGCATGAACATTGATGTTTGTATTGGTCTGGGTGTTACTGTATGTATGTATTTACAAAAAGAAAGTTATAGGCATATGTATGTTTATCCATTGTCTAGTACCTATAGTACAAGCTCTGCTTAGTTTGAGCTAGATGGTGTTGTATGTATGTGATAGAATAGAATATTTACAGTTTAAGACGATCTCCGTGTTCGTTTCTTGTCACCATGGGCTATTAAAATGCCCCAGGGTTTGACGCATGACGTGAAATTATAATTATAATAATAATATTAGCCCTGTTTTGAAACTGTTTCACTGCTGGGCCCAGGCTTCTTCTCAGTGTGAGAAGGGTTAGACCATAGTCCACCACGCTGGCCCAGTGCGGGTTGGCAGACTTCACATATCTCTGAGAACATTATTGACAACTCTCAGACATGCAGGTTGCCTCACGATGTTTTCCTTGCGAAATTATTTTATTAATAATAATTACAATATTCCAATAGAAACACGGAGACTGGCAAGTATGGCAACCGTATATTTCTTTTTTATAATATATCTTTCAATTGCTTATAAATAAGACCTATGCTGACCCCTCAAGAATAAATAGCCGTGAATCCACACATTATTATCCATTAAACGCATTACAGGCGTAACATTTATTCGTCATCGATGTGGTAAATATTTGAACACAATATATCAGTGACATTGTGTTAGCTAACAACAGGAGTTTACTTAGGTGAACGTCGGTGAATCATTGTTGTCGCAATTACAACGTTTTGTTCTTCATGCCAAACGTTACAGCTGTTATACTCAGCGTGAGATATATGTATATAATATATAAATATATAGCTTAAATAGTAGTAAAGTTAAATAATAGTAGTGTTAGAGTTTTCAAAATTATGTAATAACAGTGTTTTAAAGTAAAATAAACAACGCGACAAAATCCGTATAAAGTGTTTAATTTCAAGATATTATATATTTATTTAACACAATTTCTTCTCCCTAGCCTTTATTATTCCAAGTCATTTGGGGTCGGCTTTTCTAGTCTAACCGGATTTGACTGGATATCAGTTTTAACACGGAGCGGCTGCCACCTGACCTCCGCAACCCGAAGGCTAACGATGCCCTAAGGCTAGACTAGTGTCAGGATATTATAGGACACTGACTTCCTGATAACGACTGCCATAGATGTTCATGGCAGCCGAAACCGACGGCTTAACGTGCTCTCCGAGGCACGGAGCAGGCGATAATTGTCAATTAATACGCACATAATTTCGAAAAGTAATATAACTTCCGAATGTCAGAGGTGCGCGACGTGGGTTCGAACCCGAGACCATCTGCATTGCAGTCTGTTGGTCTCCCCACTAATGGTTCATGGTCATTTGTGACCACGTGGCGTCGAATAATGAAGGATTACACCTTACTTACGATTCAGTTTACACCAATACTACAATGATGGGGAATCGAAGCGAGGACCTATTGATTGAAAGTCCAATCCCTTAATCATTGAGGTACCACATTATCGTAATGTCTGTATTGTATCCTAACTTAATATTATAAATGCGAAAGTGAGTTTGTTTTTCACGATTTCACGCCTTAACTACTCGACTGATCATAATGATATTTCGCATACACATTATCAGGAGTACAGAAAAAGACATAGGCCAAATTTCACAAAAAATAGGTAACGTTCCCGAGGGGTCCAAATATTTGATAAAATCTACATTAACACGAGCGCAACCGCGTGCAAAAACTAATACGTTATGGACATAAAAACAACAAATACAAATGACATGCAGACTAGACCCTAGCCAAACGACGACCCATAATATTTTATCCAATACGGGACTCAAACCCACTACAGTAGGTACATAGCCAGCTCGGTAATTACTAAACCATTGCGCAAACTGTGTTGTCATAGCCTTTTCATAATGAACATTGAATTTCTCTCATTATTTGCTAACAATTACCTTATTGATAGCCATATTCAATTAATTCTGTCATCGTTACCTTCATTCATCATTAACATTACGACTATATCACCTCAAACGGTTAAGCAGAATTATAAGACTTCTGCATTTGGTTTTATTTCTCTGATGATCAAAATCTTTCTGGAAATATGCCAAGGAAAGAGTATCCAAAGGGACAGGCTGATTGGTAAAAGACTGGACATATTGAAGGAGGGTATTTAGTACTCGATTCTGGACCCGAATATCTAAAAAAATTGGTACTTAAAATTGTACCTGGTTATCCAATAAACACTTAATGTACACTAACAAACAAAACTGCACTCTCCCGAATTTACACCCCTGCCCGTCGTTTTCTTATCAAAGGTCATTAGCCTCGGACAGCTGTGTGCGACGCGCGCAGTGTCCACATTTTATGGATATTTCATACAAATTTTCATAAAGGTTTTCTTTGCAGATTACACTGTCCATAAATTATCATGTCCTTAAGTATGTACAATGTTTAATCAGTCACACTGTATTGATTTCGCAGATGGTGCAGTGGTTTAAGTGTCGCCTCGCCCCACTGCGCCGGACAAAAAATTGTGTGATCCGCAAATGCTTGTCCCGGGTTTTAGTGTCTCTGTGTTCGTTGTTTGAATGTTTGTAAAGACCCCCGCGACACAGGAATTATTTCTAAAGCAAAAGATAAAACTATTTACCAGCTTCCTTTTTTGGTAAATGTTCTAAATGCGACTGCTTTGCGTGAGATTCCGATCGTTTCTAGTTCGATTCCGGATAGCGAAATAATGTATTTTGTATGTTTGTAAAAAAAATACATTTTATTGAGAAATTTTTATTCGAAGCATAGAGTCTGAAAATGTGCCTAAAGAATTGCATTACATACCTTAGGGGATTACAGGTATGTACATACAGCGACTCATCAACCTAGACTGTTTGGACTTCGAGCTATTAGAAGTTGAACGCTGCGAATCGTGCGAGGGAGTGAGTTATATTTTTGTTACGGTCTATCCTTACCATTACATCGACACAACTATGCACTGTCCCTTTCTGACAATTCTCTATTTTGTATGTAGCGTAGCTATGCGTATATAGGATATCTAACTTGATGTATAGCCGTGTCACGGTAATTATTATAATACAGTACTCCAACTTCATACAAACGGACGAAACGCGAGCTATACCTACGCGCCTCGATCTCGGGGTGCGCTCGGGGCGCAGACAGTCACGGCTGTACCGCAGTGTCGAACGGACGGTGTGTTGTTTTTTTAACAATAACCGCGCGATTTTTCTCTAAAAATCAGTTAATATGACGAGTAGGAAATATTGTGCTGTTTTTGGTTGTATGAATTCGTCAATAACGCATCCAGACATAAGTTTTTTTTAAATTACCTGGTAACTCTGAAAGGTAAGACTATAAAATAATTTTACTTACTAGTAGGTAGGTACATAATGTGTGTCTTTTTAATGAATAAGTATTTCCTTTTATCTCACAAAAAAAAAGGTGTTTGGATTAATAAATAAAGCGAATAGAGTAACGGAAAGTTATTGAGACGAGTGAAATAGGTAGTTATATGCGGTTCTGAATGAATCATGATACGGTAGGTACCTACCTACTTACGCTTGTGTTAAAACTTCGGTGCATGTGTGTTTTGTTAGTTTGCATTATTCAAAGTAAAGACGTGGTATTTTATTATTAATAATATTTGTTTATTATCTGTGTGTATAAATAATACTAGAAAAAAAATTTACAGTCTGTGTGACATTAGATAGTTTTCGAAATTTTCACAAAGTGTTTCTGCTGCTACTATAACAACATATACCACTAAAAACTGGTTTTATTTTCTCGATATTAACAACAACAGCTGGACTCATATATAATATTTAGATGTTTGAGGGTTGTGATTTTAAAACATTCCTAGTCAGCTGTTCAGCTTTTTAATAATTAATTAATTGGTGACCAAAGACTTTTTATTTTGAGTTGTTGCGAGTTGTAGGTAGGTACCTAATTTATAGAGACGTTCATAAGCTGAGATAAAAAGTTACTTACTCGTCAGCTGTTTCTTGCATTCTAGTTGAGTAGGTAGGTGTTGGAGTTTCTAAGGATTGGAGTTTTGTAACCCGTAAGGAGAAAGCACATTTTTTTTATTCTATAGAAGGTTTTTTAAGCTATTGCATAGCTTTTATCGCGGGCTCTAAGCGCGGCGCGGCGCGGTGACTGAATTAAGAAATTCTCAAAACCTAACGAAAAATACATGACAACACGCAGATCTTTTTCATAAAAAAAAAAATATGTTATGCAATAGCTTTACCGCGGCAGTCTCCGAGAGGGCCACATGTATTTTTTTTTCAGACGTCTTCAATGTTTGCAACTGATCCGGCGAGATGATTTGGAAAACAAACTTAACTTTAGTTCCTACCAAGTTTGTGAAAACATTTTAATTTGGAGGATGTATTACATTCATCAAATAGAAAACTTTTAAAAAAGAATGCCCTACCATTGTTGATGTTGCCAAGCTTAGCTAGTACTGATCCAGGAGTCTCTCTAAAAGAAGATAAACAAACCCAAACTGCTCCATTGGTAGGAAATGAAAATAGTACACAGACTGAAAATGCCGATTTGTTTGTAAGACCGATTTGTAATTAAGTCTTAAATCTAACATAAACATGTTTTTTTTTATTAAATCTACCTACAAAAAACAACATGCATTTTTATTGAACACTTCCTATTCCATTCACAAAGTATTTTATTTGTTTAAATAAAATAAAAATATTTACAATCACAAAAATAGATAGAAACTCAAAGTAGGCAGATTTAATTAAAATGCTGTAGGTGGGCAGCCCTATCGCATGTTTACGTACCGCACGGCTGTAGGCATTTATTTCAAGGATACGGCCGAGTTACAATACTGTATATATATATACTGTGGCCGTGTGTACAACATTTATATTCTAATATAATTATGTATAAACGTGCCTCATCGACACACATTTTGGTTGAGTAATTTGAATATGTATTACAATAATGGTTCTCTATTTAAAATAATATAGAACCGGTCTTACTTAATTATTGCGTCTAGAAGTGTTGCCAATAGTAAGGTATTTAGATATGAAACAATATACTTTTTTGACATAGAGTCACGTTCGTTTATTACTAACTAGCTGATCCGCGCAACTTCGTCTGCTTCACATAAGAGATTTTTTCCCGTTTTTGCAACATTTTTCATTGATACTCCGCTCCTATTAGTCGTAGCGTGATGTTATATAGCCTAAAGCCTTCCTCGATAAATGGGCTATCCAACAGAATATTTCAATTCGAACTAGTAGTTCTTGAGATTAGCGCGTTCAACCAAACAAACAAATTCTTCAGCTTTATAATATTAGTATAGATGGAACAGGCAGAGGTGCAGGTATAAAAAGTATTACGGCTACATCTTGATAGAGATGTTTTACACTTTTGTTTCGTAGCTTTGCATTTAGGTCCTAAGTAATAGGGATCAAGAATCAAGGCGATTTTTTTTATGGTATAGTTGGCAAACGAGCATACGTATTGCCTGATGGAAAGCGATTACTGCCGCCCATGGATACCCGTAACACCAGAGGAGTCGCAAGTGCGTTGCCGGACTTTTATATTTTCCTCTGGCTGGTTTGGCCTCCGGTACCCTCACTCACTCGACGAAACACAACGCAAGCTATTTTACGCCGGTTTTCTGTGAGGCCGTGGTATAACTCCGGCCAAGCCGGCCCATTCGTGCCGAAGCGTGGCTCTTCCACATGAAATACATATAAGCCTATTGCCTCTTATAGGGCACAGTTCCAAACTGCGTTCTGCTATAACTGAGAAATTTTGTTATAATATAATCCCAATAATGCTTTCCTTAATCCGGGAATCGAATTCCCTGACCTAATGCGATTGCATTAACAACCGCTGCGCCACCGAAGTTATTGATGCAGTAGGTATATACAAGTTATCTATACTGATATTATAAAGCTGAATAGTTTGCTTGTTTTTTGTTTAAACGGGCTAATCACTGGAACTACCAGTCGGAATAAAAGAAAACTTATTGCATTTAATAGTTCAATTCCTGAGGAAGGTTATAGACTATTATAAAATAATATTACGAATCACGCGAGCCAACTAGTAATCATAAACGTGGGTGAAACCGTGAAAGACGACTAGTCAATAATATAAACAGTGTTCCGTCGAAATAAAAACCAATTTCAACCATCATCCGTTCACTGATTCCTACAAAACCATTGTATTATGTATAGGTATCTCAAAACTAAACGTGAAATGAAACGACGATTCCTTATAGGTAAAATGTGTATAATCAGTCCGGTCAATTTAGACATTCACCCTTGCATAAATTCCCAGAAAGCTAAAAATTTGCATGGACGTTAGGGACACCGCTGTAATGAAATTGTGAAAAGTCCCCATCGATCCCATATCTGCAAATTTTATTTTCAAGGTCAAAGTTCGTAAAAATGGATATTTTGGACTTTTCAACGAAACGATTACTTTTATGATAATATAAAATATTTTTACGGTTAAATTGACCGGACTTATAGGTGACCCACGCACCTTTGTCTGCTTCACATAAGAGAATTTTCCCCGTTTTTGCAACATGTTTCATTGATGCCCCGCTCCTATTAGTCGTAGCGTGATGTTATATAGCCTTAAGCCTTCCTCGATAAATGGGCTATCCAACAGAATATTTCAATTCGAACCAGTAGTTCCTGAGATTAGCGTGTTCAACCAAACAAACAAACTCTTTAGCTTTATAATATACTAGCTGTTACCTGCGACTTCGTCCGCCTGGAATTTAACAAAAAAGTGGTCAGTACGCAGAGATTTTTCATTATAACATCAGCTATCTGCCAGTGAAAACCCGTTAAAATCGGTCCAGCCGTTTCAGAGATTAGCCGAAACAAACAGACAGATAGGCAAAAAATTAAATTTGTTTTTGTTTTTATATGAGTACCGTATATAATTTAATATGTATTTAGTAAAAAGCTGTTACTTTGACAGTACAAACAGACACTTCAATTTTATTTATTTGTATAGATTGCACCAAAACTTAGAAAGGTGGGTTCATGACGTCACTAGGTGAAACATTGTGACGTGTCTGCGCCCGGATGTCCGATGTAGGTCGCGGGCGCGGCAAGGCGCGCCTGTATCCCATCACTATTATGTCCTGACCCTTCCGTTACTTTCTTTGTAATATATATTACATAGTACCATATTGTCTGTGTGCTGTACTGCGATATGTAATAAAACAACGACTGTTGAAATATTTATTGTTTACGTGACTATATTAGGCTAATTTGTAAACGAACCGCAACAACGAACGAAACATACGACGACGATAGAACGACCCGAAAGGGCAGCCTACCAACCAACCAGCGCCAGCTACAAGATTTCCTCAAAAAATTATATCCCTCGGTAGCAGTACTTTTATCTGGATGCAAGGTTATTCTATGTCCTTTTTTGTACCCTGACAACTTGTATGCGAAACCGACACCTATAAAGGCTAATAATAAAATAATATATTATATCACATACACACAACACCATCTAGCCCAAACTAAGCAGAGCTTGTACTATGGGTACTGGACAATGGATAAACATACATATATACATTTTTTTTTGTAAATACATATTATACATAGAAACACCCAGACCAAGACAAACATCCATGTTCATGCACACACATGTTTGACTTGTGCGGGAATCGAACCCGTGACCTCAGGCGTGGCAGTCGGTTACACTAACCACTACGCCATCGAGTCGTGTATGATAATAATAGTAAGCAATGCCAATAATTAATTAACATTAGAAGTGATTAACAAAAATCTTGGCATTTTAAAGTTATCAAATCTTATATCTCTCATCAATACTATTTATATCATATATAATTATGCTTTATCATTTTATACATTATTTTAATTTATTTATAAGTACAATCTATTAGGAATGAAATAAAACATAATACATTGCAGTTTTATAGCTTATAGGTAAAAGTCGTCGATATTAACCGCAATAAATAAACACTAACCATCACAATGGAGTTGCAAAACAAGCAACGATATTGACATTTACGTTTTCCGGCGTCATACAAGCCTTATTAAACACAAAAATTCGATACATCGATAATAGACATTACTTTAAGTTAATCAAAGCAATCTTGCAAAGATAAAAATAATAATAATTATTAGCTTTTGTATTACTTTTGTATAAAAAATGAAATGAACGATTAAAATAATCTTATATGTATATTATATAAAATTCTCGTGTCAAAATGTTATCATACTTCTCTGAAACGGCTTGACCGATTTTTATGAAATTTTATATGCATATTTAGTAGGTTATATATATGTTACGCTCTATCCTTACTATTACATCGACACCACTATGCACTGTCCCTTTCGGACAATTTTCTATTTTGTATGTAGCGTAGTTATGCGTATACAGGGTATCTAACTTAATGTGTAGCCGTATGTACTTTGATTGTAAGTTCCACTACATAGTTTAGTCGTTTAATATTTAAGAAAATATTACCGACTTGTACAGAATAATAAATACAAGAAAAAACTAGGATAAATATTAATATACATATTTTTTATTATAGCCAATCTGCACTTCTGGGCCTAATACTGGCATGCCCCTTTAATGATGATCGGTTGAGTACGTAAGGCGTATCAAAGTGACATTTACATTTATAATTATTAAGATTCGTAAAGAGTTTAACGCGATTACCTTTTGATGACACCGGCCGTTGTAACCTGGTCGAAACGTCAAGAATCAAAAGGTAAACATTACGCATGATCGCGTTAATACCCGTTACGAATTAAATATAATATACATATGTATGTATAGGTATATGGTGTCACATTCAAACGAAATAATATGCATACGTTGTTTAATTAACTATTACTAATTTACTATAAACATATAAAATGTGCTATAATAATGTTGATCTGGCGGCTTTAGTGTACTACAGCCTTTCTGCTTAGTACTACCATAAATATGACCACGGTTTTCAGCTTCACAATATTCTGTACTAGATTTTGCTCGCAACTTTGCTCGCGTAAATGTTGGTTAGTAATAGTATTTTTTCCTGGATGAAAGGTACCCTATGTCCTTTTTTGTTCCTCTTACAACGTGTATGCGAAATTTCATGATGATCGGTCGAGTAGTTAAGGCGTGGAAGCGTAACAAACAAACAAACTCACATTGATAATATTAGGAAGGATGTCAATTATAATATTGACTCTATAACATTCCCTGTCACATTTCCACCGGGATTTGGGACAATGACATGAAGTTCGTGTCGTGGGCGCGGCCATTTTTAACAGTTAAGTTTGAAACTTGTGATGGCATATTTATGATACGCAGAACTAATAAAATAGTATAGAATTAAAATAATTTATTGTTTTGTTAGATACTAACTTTAACCGCGGTTTTACCTGCAAAACATAAGTTAAATTAATTGGAATTATTTGGGAAACTCTGTAACCACAGATACAGATATAGCATAATACGTAGTGTGGCGAAAGTTGACCATTGTCAGACTTTTATTTAAAATTTACAATTAATAATTCCAATTTCATATGGATAATAAAAATTAACATATTTTTAAAATCTAATTTTAAGAAATTAAGTAAGGAACTACAAGCATCTCGATTGTGGTTTCATGCAATTTAGTTAATAGCTCAGATTCCTAAACACAACCTCCTTTCCAAAGTCTACTTAGAAATTAAAAACCTATGGCTTTTCCAAGTATGCTGGAATCGTATTACCTACCTTTAAATATAAATAATACATATATCATTCCCATTTCACTTTACGACAATTTATGGAACTCTAGCAATACCTAGCATAAAATAAAAATACTAACTTTCTTTTTTGCGTATAAGAGAGCAAAAGTATTGGTTGAATACACGACTTTTTAAGGTGAATTGGCAAAGGTAATAAATTATACAGCCACTTAGTCATGCTTCGTCTTGTGTCAGTGACATTTACTTTTTTTGGCAGTATATTTTAGTCACGTGATGTAAATTGTGAATCATGGTATATTTTAAACAATGGCGCAGATCGATTAATCTTAACCGCACCTTGCCAGGCACTTTAAACTTATCACTAACAGTTATTTTGAACTTTAATAATACGTAAATAACTTGCAGTGGATAACGAATATTTATCCGCAGTGGTGGTCGCCCAAAGGTCGAATTTTAACCGTTAATCTTTCTTTCAATAGTATTTTCTTACATACGAGGGGCGTTCAATGTATTCTCAGTATCGGGGTGATATACTAATGATGAGAGTAATTAAATTATCTCATTAATTAAAGACACTCTTTGAGGGTGGGTATAAGTATAAAATTTTATTTAATTGTCACCATTAGTATTCAAGATATCATTACGAAAAGGCAATTACGATCTGTCATCGGCAATTACGATGACAGATGCGACAATGTTGAAAAAATCGAGCATCGCGCTGCGATAAAAATCCTTACAAAACAAGGAAAGACTCATATAGTTATTCACAAAGAAATGGTGGCTGTTTACCAAGATTCTGCTCCTTGATTATCTACTATTCAAAAGTGATTTAGTGAATTTAGACGGGGTAGAGAGAGTATTGAACTTATGGCCAATGTGTTTTGAGATTCTAAGGGTATCTTACTGATTGAGTACACAAAAAAGGGTTAAAGTATTACTGCCGCATCTTACGCAAACACCCTACGTAATTTAAAGGAGGCAGTAAAAGAAAAAAATACTTCAAAAATTGACCGCAGGTGTCTTGCTTCTTCACGACAACGCGCCGGTTCACACAGGGCGCGTTACTAAGGCTGCTCTGCGGGAATGCGGATTTGAAGAAATCAATTATCCACCCTACAGCCCAGATCTGGCCCCTAGTGATTACTTTCTGTTCCTAAACCTTAAGAAAGATGTTAGAGGTAAACGTTTTTCCGACGATAAAGAGTTGCAGGAGGCAATTGACGAACATTTTTCAGACAAGGAAGAAAAATATTTTAAGGAGGTATTGAAAAGTTACTTTCCCGCTCTAATAAGTGTATTGTGGTGATGGGGGACTACATGAAAAAATATATTTTTTCAGAATTATCTGCTTATTTTTTCATGCCTATACTGAGAATACACTGAACATCCCTCGTATTAGAAAAATACTCGGTCCCTGTGTAACGTTTACGCGAAGACAAGGGTCCAAGGTGAAGAGCCCCTTCGAAAGTTTGATTCTTAAGTTTAATATTAAGTATTATTATTATGTTCAAGAGTCACGTATACTTTTCTAACATTATGGGTTAAAAATATCCGTGCCTTTGGGAAGCATATACAGAGATATGGCTTCAACATGGAGAAGAAGACTTTCAATATAAACTGTCACAACATACCTAAGTAGGTACTACTTTTGTATTATTTTGATTCTATATTTATATTTATCCGAACATATATTAATGCCGCCTTATCATTTACTGAGTAATTAAGGTAAATATAAATTATTAATATGGCACGGTGAACATATTAGCCCACATTCCTGTAAACATTGAAATTTTAATTAGTAGGAAATTTGTTTCGCATTTATAATATTAATTAGGATTACTAACAGCGTAATTAATCCCATTTAGTTTAACGCCTTTATCCCCGACGGAATCGGTAGAAATGTAATACACAATTTAAAGCTTTACACCCAAATTTCACCAGGCAAAGTTTTAGGTCAATGAGGGTGTAACTACGAAGAGCAGCGATAGCTCAGTGGGGAGACCAACAGACTGCAATGCAGAGGGTCTCGGGTTCGAACCCACGTCGCGCACCTCTGACTTTCGGAAGTTATAAGACTTTTCGAAATGATGTGCGTATTGATTGACAATTATCGCCTGCTCCGTGCCTCGGAGAGCACGTTAAGCCGTCGGTCCCGGCTGCCATGTTCATCTATGGCAGTCGTTTGGGAAGTCAGTGTCCTATTATATCCTGACACTGGTTTAGCCTTAGGATATCGTTAGCCTTCGGGTTGTGGAGGTCAGGTGGCAGCCGCTCCGTGTAAAAACTGATATCCAGTCAAATCCGGTTAGACTAGAAAAGACGACCCTAAGTGACTTGGGAATAATAAAGGCTAGAGAGAAGAAGAGTGTAACTAAGAGTATTGTCATTTGCCGGACATAGCTCCAGACCACGCTCTGCTACGTTTCTTTTCAGAACACCTTACCATGACACTAAGATGGTTGCGTTTATATTTGTAGGTGATTGCGATATCCTGACATTGAAAGAATTTTTATTGGGATTTTTGTCAGAATAGCCAGTAGCGTCACTGAGTTTGGAATGTGTCGTCTAGCCGGCAATCCTCCATATGCTTAGTATAGTAAAAACATACTTGGATATAATTTTTTATTTGTGATGACTTTTGGTAACTTGGGTTAAAATTATAAATTATAAAAATTCTTGTTGGTGATTTAAGTGGTCGCCTCGCCGTTGCCACTGCGCTGAGTGTTGTGGGTTCGAATCCCAAACGGGACAAAAAATTTATTGATCCACAAATTGATGTTCCAAGTCTGGGTGGTTTTTCTGGTCCGTTATTTGAATGTGTGTAAAGTCCCCGCGGAACAAGAATTATTCCTAGTTGTCGTTTAAAAAAATATTACCAATAAAGATTTTTAGTAATTGCGTTATAAATTACTAAAATTCTTGTTCTCAATTCCAAGAATGCTTGTTCTTAGAATGGTTAACAAGAATTTTGGTAATTGGTGATGTTAGGAATGTGTTATCGTCAGGAGACCAGTAACTGGGATTCGAAATATACACTTTTGTATACCCTTTCAAAAATATTCAGCCGTGAGCATGTGTAGGTAGTTACATACTAAATTATTACGACAGCCGAGACTAAAGTATTAGTAATTAAAGCACTTTACAGGCTTCTACTTAATTAATAATAATTAGCGATACTTATTTCGTCACATAACTGAGGCTAGAGCGCCGAACTATGTTCTTAATTCGTCCTACATTTCAGAATAATTACCAGTATTTTTAATTAGACCTAAGTATATTAAAATTGAAGATAGATAACTGACAATCATATACGATCAATAAACTGCACCAATCATACATATTCTATACCTATATACTTGGTGTTTCTTAGTGAAAACATCTCAGAGAGTAATTATAATTGTTATTATGAACATCTTTTGTTCAGGGACATTGACATTGAGGTCAAAGACCAATTTTGTATGGAACAGCTGCCTGTCACTGCTGGGCAAAAGCCTCTCTCTAAATATGACTACATGGATAGCGAAGTGGTTTAAGTAGCCATTTCGACATTATCGTGGAGCTGAGTGTTGTGCAGAGTGGGTTCGATCCCCAGACGAGCCAAAAAAGGATGTTCCACTAATAGTTGAACCGAGTCTGGATGTTTTTACCCGCGATACAGGAATTATACCTACTGCAGGGATTGTCTTTTT
Source organism: Catocala nupta (assembly GCA_963675205.1). Taxonomy (NCBI): domain Eukaryota; kingdom Metazoa; phylum Arthropoda; class Insecta; order Lepidoptera; family Erebidae; genus Catocala; species Catocala nupta. The sequence continues at coordinate 29,719,028 of OY776082.1, forward strand.
ACATAAAGATAAAAGATATACCACTGCCAGCCCTTTTCAAAAACGTCCAAGTTATCCAGCCATCTCCATTTAGGTCTGCCATCGCCGTTGACTGTCTATTGGCACCCGATTAGTAACGATATGTGCTCCTAATTATTACAAGTCAAATTAAATTATTTCTTTTGGTATGATGGCATGTTACTACCACATCATTAGGTATACTATGTATTAAATTAACAATAAATGTTACGTTATCAAACAGCCGACTTTTACAATAAATTGTTCAGATAAGCAGTTGATATGTTAACTAATCGTGATAAATTATAAAGAATGCACTGCCGCGCCATTTTGACAGTCGATTTATATCCTACTGATATTATAAATGTGAAAGTTTGTGAATACATTTTATATATACTTTTTATTTTCTATTCTACTGTATTTATGAGATTGTATAGACCCTGTACTCCTATTGGTTTAGTTCAGCAGTAATGACGTTGAATATCTATCAGTTTAGGCATACCTGAAGTCCCGGATTAAGTTAAAATGTTTTAAAACCAAACAAAAACAAATGGAATCAGAAGGACTTTAAGAAGGTTAAATTAAAAATCCTAATACACTTTGCCTTCTTTACATCATACATAACAACTTTCGTTCTCTTTCTCAAAATTCAATACGATTTTCAAATAAAATATTTTTGCAAGTTGCAAATTGCATTGAGACGCGGTGTATTGTTTGTTTACAACTGCTTTCTGTTACGTATAGTTTAATGCGATTAGAAGAACCAATTTCTTTTTTTTTTTGTATGGTATATTAAAGAATGTGTTATGAAAAGTATAGCAAAAGTTGTTAAGTAAAGTATAAATAAGTCACGGATCAAAGGTAATTAATATTTTTCATATAACTCTGTATATACTGTTACTATTATGCTCTTTATATATTGAACAATGTATATAACTGTAAATATTATGTCACATGTAAATACATAGGAGTAAAATATCTGCAATAATATCCAAGATATTCTCATTTTTTAAATAGCTGCCACGTGCGTTTTGTAATTAATAAAATCAGCTAACTTGTAGTAGATAATTAAGGAAAGCGTGTTTTTAATTACTAAATTAACTTGAATGGGCAATTATATCTTAATGTAATCACTGTGTAAACTCATTCGGAAGTAAAATTATTGTTGTTTTATAATTGTTCTATGGCCTTAAAAAGATTATAAATGTAAACATTTTAATCTTTCTGGAATTTAATTATTATAGCATCACGGTTGAACACCCACAAATATATAAGAGCAAACATATTTAGACATACATAGTATCACACCTATATACGTCTCGAATAGGTGAGTTACATCCACATTTCAACAGCTATATTTTAGGCTCAACATAATACAAAGGCATACCTTGGGATCGAACTCGAGACCTTTGCGTGGCGGTCCAACAGTTTACCAACTAGCCTATCGCTACTATCGTAGGCTATTAATAATATTTTATCACACACACACACATACACACATGCACTCACACACAGGCACACGCATACACACACACACATACCGTACATTTTAAAGTATAAGTTTGTATTTAATATAATGTATCCTAGAGTTAATTTTATCATTTGAAATAATTGTGTTAATTATCATGCTATGTAAAATATGGAGGAGCGGAGTTTTCTACTACAGGCATTATTACACACAACACCATCTAGTCCAAACTAAGCAGAGCTTGTACTATGGGAACTAGACAATGGATAAACATACATATATATACTTTTCTTTTGTAAAACCTTTTTACCTACATATTATAACATAGAAACACCCAGACCAAGACAAACATTCGTGTTCATGTACACAAATGTATGACTTGTGCGGGAATGGAACCCGCGACCTCAGGCGTGGCAGTCGGTTACACTAACCACTACGCCATCGAGGTGTAGTATTAGTTAGGATTAGAATGGAAAATCTATAAACCTATCATCTTACTTAATATGCATAAATTAAAAAACACATTACAACACCTAACTTATCTGCTGCGTTCTAATCGAGTCGATACATAATGTGTTTATTACATAGCCGATTAAGGTTTACGATATGATTCAGCAAGATTGTTTTTTTATATTGTGCTAGAGACCTTGAAACACTGACGTCTGTATCATAAAGTACAGAATACTAAGCACCGCCATATTACTAAATGGTGCTGATACACTTCTAATGAGCATTCTAGCGAGCGTTCTGGCGAGCATTCTAGCGAACGGATAGTATATTTCTTTGAGCTTTTTGCCGCGCCGAGCCATTCTGTTATTGTTCCGCGACCGTCATGCATGACATCTTATATAAATAAATATTTTATTGATGAGCATTAAAATAAATTAATAAAAATAAAATAAAATTTATTGTGTCAAATAATTCGTTTTACAGAAACTTATGTTCGGAATCTTCTTTTTAAGCAAATAATGCCTGTAGTAGAAAACTCCGCTCCGCCATATTTTACATAGCGTGATAATTAACACAATAATTTGAAATGATTAAATTAACTCTAGGATAAGTTATATTAAATACAAACTTGTGTATGTGTGTGCGTGTGTGTGAGTGCATGTGTGTGTGTAGCATTAACTAGAGCGTTCGCTAGAATGATCGTGAAAATGTTCGTAGCGATATTTGACTCTATGCTTTGCTCTGTTCGTTGTTCAGTTCGACAATTCTAAAACGGCGAAGGCTCGATGTTCTGTTACAAGTAAATGCTCAATCAGCACCTTAAGATGAAAGTAGGTAATCATAATATTCGTTCCGAATGGCGACGGCGCGGCGTGGAGCGCAGACGGATACTGTCAGTATGACAATATAGGTGTCAAAATTGTATCACTTGTATAATTGTCACTTGGATTGTATGGTATATGACAAGCGGGACATCTCCAGTGGGAACGTGATCCATGCTCTGTGGCCTGTATCCTCAAAATCTAGACGTAGCCTTAAAAAGCTGGTAAACATTCAGGGTTAAATATGTTTGCTTAAATCATAATGGCAATTTGATTTTCAATTCTCGTGATGGTGCAAGTGTTCATCGCTTTTATAGCTTCGCGTTTCATGACTTATGTCACCGAAAAATTTTTCACTGCACGTGTTGGGAAACTGTGAGTGTAGTGAGTAATTGAATGTAAATAAATAAATAAATAAATAAAAGTCTTCTTGTGACCACGGCCAGTGCAACCTAGCTAAAACGTCAAGCCTTTCAAAAAATTATGATAATACTACAGTTAATACTAACCATGATCACGAGAATTCCCCTTTTTTAATCGTTATTGAATTTTCTATCAAATAATTTTCAATAGTAGCACAGAGTATGGAACTGTAACTCATGACGATATGCTCAACCCCTTATTATACGAAACATAAAACCTATTTGTTTGCTTGTTAGAAAGAAAACTCCCGTTTTACGAATAATTCCTATGTCGCGGGGGACTTTACAAACATTTAAACAAAGAACACAAAGTACACCCAGACTCGGAACTACCATTTGTGGATCACACAAAGTTTTACCCCGTGTGGGATTCGAACCCACAACATTCGGCGCAGTGCCAGTGGCGAGCCGACTATAACGCCATCCGAGCAGTCTTTATCAACCTCTGAGTCTTCTTCAAAGAGGTTAATGAAAACACTATATGGGTCTGTGTGTCTGTTAGTGACAGTTTGTTAGTGACAGGCATAGCTCCGGAACCACTGGACCGGTTGACTTGTAACTTGGTGTACAGATACCTTGGAGTCATCCCTCGGTCGAGTTTGGGCCGAATCGAATATGGGCCCTATGGGTCAAAAGAGCCCCGAGATATAGGGGTCACAAGGTCATAAGGACTAGAAGTAGAAGGGGATATTCACCTATAGAGTGATTTGGAAGTCTAAGAGAAAGGCGTTTGCCCAGCAGTGGGACATTACAAAAAGCTGAAGAAAAAAAAAGGTCACGTGAAGACGAAGAGATTAAATCCTGGGTTTTTACACCCATCTCGTTTTTTATATCCCTTTATTTTTTTCCTTTACTTACTCTCCTACACTTGTTCCTTTGGAGATATGGGGGGTAGGGGAATATATATTCTTAATATTAAATACATATCTCCTATGAGTCAGCAGTTACTGTATTATATACAGTGACTAAAATATATTATTGTATTATCTATTACCTTTACCTATATACCCGTTTCCCGCCTGAAGGGAATTCCCACAAATATAACGATATACATATATATTATTATAATACCTACGTTTATAAAATAATATGTATAAAGTTAGCCTATGACTGTTACATGATGATGTAATCAATTGTGAGCAACACTAATATATTGCTCCGTAATAGGGCACATATTAATGGGACGAGTCTTTGTCTCCTAATATTGTCTATACTAATATTGAAAAGAGAAAGATTTGACTTTTTATTTTTTTTATTTGGAAGGGAAAGACTGAAAACTAGTAAACCAATTTAAAAAATTATTTCCCTATTAGAAAGCTATTTTATCACCGAGTAACATAGACAATTTATTTAAGAAAGGAGTACTGTTACTAAAATAATCTTTTTTTAATATGGAGGTATACTTTGACGCATACCTCTCCGCTGAAAAGGGGGAGCGAAGAGGTTATGTCGGGCTCTCCCAGGCAAAGATGGAACGTCTCGAGTATTACCGACTAAACCTAATTACTAACATAACCTAACCTAATCTTTTTTGCGCCAACGAAGCCGCAGACCGAATTTATTTGGTAATAAATACAGCCTCATTTATTAACCTCTGAGTCTTCTTCGAAAAGGTTAATGAAAACACTATGTGGGTCTGTGTGTATGTCCGTTAGTAACCGGCATAACTCTGGAACCACTGGACCGATTGACTTGTAACTTGTTGTGCAGACACCTTGGGGTCATACCTCGGTCGAGTTTGAATATGGGCCCTGTGGGTCAAAAGACCCTCTAGATATAGGGGGTCATTTCTTTTCATTACTTTTACATTTAAGTCGAAGAGGGTGAATCCTGGATTTTTACACCAATCAAAAAGTTTTTTTATGGTGTATAGCGTTGAAGCAATTGCCATGTTGCTATCTTTTAGATAATGAAAGCTTCGCCTATTACCAAATATGTAACACAGGTTATAATTTTTTCTATTAGTGAATTGTTAACTTTTTGAAATTAAACACTTTATACGGATTTTGTCGTGTTGTTTCATTTTACTTTAAAATAAAATAAACAACGAGATAAAATCAAGTCTCTTCTCCCTAGCCTTTATTAATCCCAAGTCACTTCGGATCGGCTTTTTCTGGTCTAACCGGATTTGACTGGATATCAGTTTTTACACGGAGCGGCTGCCACCTGACCTCCGCAACCTGAAGGCTAACGATACCCTAAGGCTAGACCAGTGTCAGGATATTATAAGACACTGACTTCCAAATAACGACTGCCATAGATGTTCATGGCAGTCGTCGGTCCCGGCTGCCACGAACATCTATGGCATTTATTTATTATTTATATATAAATGTTTAATTTCAATGTATAACATTCGCGTAAACATAAGACAATACCTTGTTAACTCTTGTTTGAATTTTTGTAAAAGCCTTCTGCGGCGTAGGAATTATAAGTAGTGTCTATTTAAAAAATAAACTTGGCTAGGCCTACAGGAGTATTCTTACTTTATAATTATAACTAATATTATAAATGCGAATGTGAGTTCCTTTGTTACGATTTCACGCCTAACTATTCAAACGGTCATTATGAAATTTTGCATACACGTTTTCAGGGGTACAGAAACGGAAACCTTTCATCCAGAACAAATACTGTTTTGGAGGGACAGAAATTCATTGACAAAATGCAGATTTATACAAAATTTAGTTGTTTATTAACAAAGTAAACAATATAGCTCCACTATGCGCAAGATGTAGTGTTTACTACAAACTAAGGCAGTTGTAACTCCCTGAATATAGCTGACACACCGCCTTGTCTAGGTCAAGGTCACAATTGGCGCACAGCTCACGATTTAAGTGTTCTGTGCCACAGAAATATGTACTGACCTAATGTGAACTGCCGCATTTATAATTGCTATGTAATTTTAATTAGTAATGCATTACCACGGGTACGATTCAACTAAATTTTTATTAAAGTGTTGAGTAGAATCGCTCACAAAAATTCTTCTTATCGTGTCGATGGCAACAGTTTTTAGATGATTTTAGCCCAGTGCTCGGCAACGCGAATCGTATTAGGCATTGCATTTCATCAATTCAAAAGCTTGGTGTGCTCAATAGAGCTAAGCGGTACTTCACTGCTGGGCAAAGACTGCTTCTATATAAGTCGCAACTCCGGCCTCACATGGAGTACTGCAGTCATCTCTGGGCAGGAGCACCAAAATACCAGCTTGATCCTTTTGACGCGGTACAGAGACGAGCATTAAGAATTGTCGATGAGCCCAAACTCACAGACGGTATTGAGCCACTAAGTCTCAGACGGGTCTTTGCCTCCCTTTGTGTGTTCTACCGCTTATATAATGGATTGTGTTCTGACGAGTTGTTTGAGATGATGCCCTCATCTACTTTTTATCATCGCACCGCTCGCCATCGGCAGGGATGTCATTCTCATACCTTATAACCTAATTGGTGCCGCACCAAACGGTTTCAAAGGAATTTTCTCCCGTGGACGCTTAGGTTGTGGAATGAACTCCCTGCCTGGGTTCTTCAAAAAGGGCGTTAAAAGGTTTTTACAAGGTCGGCAACGCGCAAGTGATGCCTCTGGTACTGCAGGCGTCGATAGGCTACGGTAACCATTTACCATCAGGTGGGCCGTACGATTGCTTGCCACTTTAGAAGTTTAAAAAAAAAACTGGTTTCGTGAAGCACTTCAGCAAATAACCCATTGTCTGTGCGGATGCACCGCAGTCGCACTTGTTCGCACTTAGGTCGATATAACCCCACCTAGACATATTATCTTAAGATCTGCCAACCTGGGTACGTAACCTGTTTAGTGCCTTCCAGGTTGCCCATGGAATATATTGGAACATACATACATACATAGTCTTACGTCTGTATCTTTGACGGGGAAGTTTAGATATAATACACCCACATTTCAAGTCAAGTGTGGTCGTCCGTACTTAAAACCGCACTAAGGAATTCTCAGTTGCCACTGAGCCCAGTACCTACCTTCTTTCTTTATTTTGAAGGCAAGGGGAATAATTCCTGTGTCGAAAGTTTACAAACATTCAAACAACGGACACAAAGGACACCCAGACTCGGAACTGTTTATGGACCACACAAAGGTAACTGTCCATTATCGGCTTAGCGGCAACAGAATTCATACATAAAACAATTAACTGCATGGTGGGTCCACGGACAGTAGATTGCTGCGCCCATATAATGACAATTATTTGGTTTTTGAGTTGGGCAAGATATCAAGACAATTTAAATCCACCAGCCCAGTATCTAGATAACATTTTAGTAACATATGAATCAGATTTTTTTTGTTTCAAATATCTATAAATAAACCACAACAACAAACGAATTAGGGACACCTGGACACAAAATATTCTTATTTTTCTAATTCCTACTGGTTAATGCTTCTAAATTAATATATAATTATTATTCTCAGTGACTGTTCATTCCAAGCCAAAATCCCCATACAAAGTGGACAGTAGTTCCCTTTTTGTCCCGTGTGAGGATCGAACCCATAGCACTCGACCGGATGCAGTGGTTAGACGACCACTTAAACCACTACGCCATTCGCGCAGTCACTACTTACCCTTACTCTTTACCTTTACCTTGACCTTTATTCTTTACCCTTGGCACAGTGCCAGACGCCGTACTGCTTTATTCAGAATTTCTTGACAGAAAACCACGACAGCACTATGCTTGACCCGGGCGTCCAACTCATGACCTTTACAATAAAGTTACTGTAGTCTATTATTATAATTGAACTTGTGCTGGCTCAGGTCACTAAGTTACACAGTAAGACTCTTGTCCGCATAAATGAAAGGTATTAACGTAAAGCGATTATCGAAATACCAATTACCGAAAACTCGAGCAAATTTAAGTGGCACTGGCCGGGAAACCTTATAAGCCTTACAAATAGGGCTTAAGGGTGGACTAGTTACCTTAAAATTAGCGAGTTTTCTAATTAGTGACAAACTTGGAGACAAACATCGCTAAAATTAATAATTGTGTAGACTTTTCACAAGAATATATTATACCTACTAGTTTTCCCGCGGATTCACCCGCGTAAGGCCCGTTCCCTTGGGAATATCGGGTAAATAGTAGCCTATGTGTGAATCCAATCCAAAAAAATACATTGCATTTGCTATTCAAAGAATGATGGCAGAAGCTTGCCAATATTTTAAACGGACTGCGCAATAAAAACATTTTAACCACATATTGGTGCCAATTCTGTTGTCACAAAATTCTCTTAACTTAGCTAAAAATTCTAAAATTTAGTTTAGTCCTGTCAAACGACATTTCGTATTCTGAAATCACTAAAAGTAAGGGACTAAACTCAATTTTAGAGATTTTTAGCTAAGATAAGAGAATTTTGTGACAACAGAATTGGCACCATTGTCCATTTAGAACGCTGTAAAAGCATAACCAACACCAATAATAACAAAGTATTCGAATAATCTGTCTCGATATACGTCGTTATTCTTTAACCTAAGTGGGCTGGACCTTTTTCTATTTGACATATTGTAAGGAAACTCCAGAATCAGTTCTCAAGTATTTATTTCCTTTAATATTATTGTAACATAATTATATTTTATATTAATAGTTTACATAGTTACACAATATGCATACCTGATTTAATTCAATGCAATATCCGCCACTTAATATACTTTTACTTCTCAAACTTATCCGATCGCCACACAACGCACGACTGCCCGTTATAGTTCCGCGCGTTAGTTTTATACTATCAAGCATAGTGGGGCAGTCGAGAAAAATCAGTGTTGCCAACAGAAAATAAAGGATACAATTAAACATATTCAAATAATGCTTCTACATTGCTACATTTAACTAAATATTTCTATATAATAATTATATTCTACCTATAATTGCTAACAGCTCGGCCATCCTGATGTTAAAGCGAGACCCTTCGCTTTAGATTATGTTTAACAACAACAGGTCAAGCGATTCGTGCACAAAATTGTGGCCATGAATCGCTTGAAGTACCGTCGTTTATATTCGTAATAAGTATAATTTAATGTATTTCATTTATGTACTTCTTAAGAAATTATTATGTATATCCTGTTACATAGAGACAATGCTTATTTTTATCAATACACATACACATTTATAACTTATTATTAAAGATAAATTTATTTGACTCAACATGTGTACGATCAGGTGTTACAGATAGGTATAATAATAATATTCTATAATAATAATATTCTACTACATACACACATCACCATCTAGCCCAAACTAAGCAGAGCTTGTACTATGGGTACTAGACAATGGATATACATACATAAATACTTTTTTTTTTGTAAATACATACATATTATACATAGAAACACTCAGACCAAGCCAAACATCCATGTTCATGCACACAAATGTTTGACTTGTGCGGGAATCGAACCCGCGACCTCAGGCGTGGCAGTCGGTTACACTGACCACCACGCCATCGAGGCCGTCATTTATTTATAGGTATTTTTTGTCTCAACATGCTCTGTCTTGTCAGACATGCAAATGTATATGCTTAAGAATTTTAAAATTATGCTGGATCTAATATTATAATTAACATGTCAATTAAGCGTCTCTTAACAATGAAGTGAGATATATTATAAATAGGTTAGTTCAAATCCGTACAATAAATATAAAAATTAATTAATTAATAATTCATTTCCAATAATAGAATAGTAATAGATAAGTCAATAATTAAGAACATGCCAAATTAAATTAGATCATGATAGACGATTATTAAAACAAAGAAAACAAATTATATAAGATTATCACATAGGAGATCATTAATATTATAGTAGCATTTATGCAATAAATAATAAATTTCTTAAATTACGTTTAAATACGTTAACATTAAGGTCCTTAAATTTATTTGGTACTTTATTGTATATTTTGGGTGCCATGCAGAAAATGCTATTATAATTGTTTTACATAATATGTATGGCATTCATACATTTATTTTAAATCACTGAAATATTATATAATTATTGAAAACAACCAGTGAGAATCACTGTTACAACTATTATGTTATCAATTCATTATTTTAGAAATATCATCACATTCTTTCTCTGAATTTACTTAACTAGAATCATGATTTCTATCGTATACCAAACATGGTTTTAGTTTATCTATTGATACAATATTCTCATAGCGAGGTCGATGCGCCTTTAACATTACTTAATACATCTAAAACTGTCGAGACGCGGTTATTAATTAATTGACTTAGTTTATTTAACGGTGCCGAGTTTTGATGTCGCGACTTCCCGTGTTATCCACGTTGTCGCGACACCTCCCTCCTCGGACTTTTACGATTGTGCCGAGTTTTGATGTTACGACTCCCCGTGTTATCCACGTTGTCGCAACACCTCCCTCCTCGGACTTTTATTATTATGCCGAGTTTTGATGTTACGACTCCCCGTGTTATCCACGTTGTCGCAACACCTCCCTCCTCGGACTTTGTGACTTACGATTAAAAGAGTGTTTGTAGATTTGCCTCTCTCGCCGGCTCCCTTCCACTCCCTCACTCTGTATTTGTTTTGAAGTCTACCCTTTTCCGCTTTCATTATCGCGGTTACTTATCATCAGACTCATCCATTAATCTGAAAATTAAGGAATGATCGGCAGTTTAAATTCATTAATTAAATATTTATCACAGTTAATCTGTCAGGTATATCAGACGTAATAAAATATATCGAGTCATGCCACCAGTATGTCACTGAGACTCAATAGGTTAACTTTAATATTACCGCTGAAACCTGTCAGCTGTTTGTGATTTGGAGTCAGTCAACAGTAATACCATCTCCTCCCCTGATCATGAAGTTATGCCTGTGTCTTATTTGGTTGATAACAATAACAAAAACACATTCATGCCTTGAGACCAAACACCTATTTGGTCTGAAAACATGAATACATCTTTGTAACCCACACCTGCAGGTTTCAGTAGAAGTTAAAAACGACTACATTAAACGCTCAGTCAACAGTCATTTCTTTATGGTGACAGCCTATCTGTCACTAAAAAAGATGCAATCTATTTAACAGAAGTATAATCATTACATTATAAGGTAAGGTGTAACTTTATTCTGTGTGCATTACCATAGTCCTATGTATTAACAAAAGAACAAAAATAGGAATATTGAAAAACTTAATTTACTTCTTTAAATGCAGTTGTATTTGTTATAACAATTTTATTTCATTCTTCGACACTAACAAGTTTATTAGTAGATTTTTATTGACTAAATATACATCGTTTCTACCTTATTTTTATAAAAAGCAACTTGCTAAACTATTAGCATTTAATATATTATGCAGGGACCCAGTTACCAGTAGAGTAGTGAAGGTTATAGAACATAGTAGTATTATTACTACAAATCTTAGTGATACATCTAGAAGTTTAAACTGTTAAACGAGACAAAGGACAGGCATACACAGTATTAAACTAATTCATTAAAATATTCAGGGTCTATCCGGCAAGGAGTTAGAATTAGATTTATTTTTAAACATAATATTCAAGTATGTTGCATAACGGAACATTGGTTAAAAAGTATTCAATTAAAATTTATAAAGAGTATTATTCAATTGTAAGTGCATTTTTAAGAGAATTCTATATATGGTGGCTCTATAATATATTTATGTAATGATGTAAAACGTAAAGAACTTAAAGATATAATAAATCTTTCTATCGTACTGATGAATTATCCTGTGTGGAACAAGAGCAACATACCATAGTTTGTGTGTACTGTCCACCGCAGAGTGACTTTAGTGTATTCGAAACAGTAGTACAGGATATTTTAAATCGTTTGAGTTTTAATTACTAAAACTCAAAGAATATAGTAATATAGTAGTATGTGGTGATTTTAATATTAATTTCCTTGAGCAGTCAGCTCTTTCTGTGAAACTAATTAGTTCATTAGAGTCATTTAATTAAAGTATCTATTTTTGGAACCAACCAGGGTTATATCACATTCTGCTATCTGCTTAGATAATGTATTTTGTGACTCAATTTCTAAATACGTCCGGGCCATATTAAGTGAACCGACATCTGACCATTGTGGTCAAAGGGTAGATTTTTCTGTAAATACAATGCTTAAAGAGAATAAGATCACATGTAGACCAATGACCTCTAATCGCTTAATAAATTTAATAATAAAGTAAGTGTCAAGGTTCTCAATATGGAAGGATATCCTTTCTCAGACGAAGTATATGAGTCGTTTACTTAACATAATTACTTTAGAATATAAAAATATTATTAAATGTAAGACCTTTACTAAGAATAATAAGATTATGTTTTGTAATCTAAATTATATGAATTATATGATATGAAAAACATTCAATTTTGATCCTAATTTTATTTAATATGTTAAAAATTATTTAAAATGATTTGTGCCACTGCCAAGTCCCTTTATCTAAAAACTAAAATACGAAATTCTAGTAATAAAATCAAAACTACTTGGAATATTAATAACAATGAAACAGGACGCAGCAAGGTGCGTGATAATACCTTTGAATAAATATTGTATTCTGTTTACGCGAATGGAACACCAATAACTAAATTATGTTCGGGTACTTTGAAATAACTACACTGGAACATTGAGACAACTACCATCTTAGTCTCCCCGTGACCATGGCTGCTGAAAAGCAACCGAAACGTCGGGGAAAGTGTAAACTTAAAAACAAATAGATTTGGTAGCCCTAACAATCCAATTAGCTTAAAATTAGCAAAGTTTAATAGTATAGTATAGTAGTGTAACAGTTTCTAAATTATGTAATAGAGTGTTAAATAAACAACGCGATAAAATCCGTATATAGTAGTTTAATTTCAATGAATACCTTTGAACTTAATACAAATAATAACAATAGGAATTCTATGACGCCTATTAGAGGGTTTTAGTTTTCTTCTTTTTTATTTGTTTTATAATATTTTAGGTATAAGTTAGTTTTATAGAATTGTGTTTATATTATGTATATAATTAATAATTTGTATTGTGGAAAATAATAACATAATTTCAAATAATTTGGAAATAGTCGACACCTTTAATAACTACTTCGCAAAAATAACTTTAAATACAACTAGTACCCTAAGGTCTTGCCCAGCTCGAGCAGAATACTTGGTTATCGACAACGTAGAAGAGTAAGATACTATTCAGTTTTGAACGTGTACATCCATATCATATAATAAACGTATTTAAGTAACTTAATTAAAAAATATCTGCTAAATTCAGGGATTCCTATCTCTGTAAAATTTGTTGAAAATATTATTGTCAATATAGCGCCACACCTAGCTGCTATAGTCAACGGGGCATTTTAATGAATATGGGCATTTTTCTTAACTTAATTAAATGTAGTAAAATACTACCTTAATTTAAAATTGGATACCAAAGCGACCCCAATAATTTTAGGCCAATTTCAATCAGTAAAGTATTTGGGAAAATTATATTACAGCAATTAAAGAGCCACTTTAGTGTAAATGATTTATTTCATACAAATCAATATGGTTTCAGGATTTGTGTGAAATTGTTTTATTCGTGGATGACAAATCCCTTATTTTTAAAGTAGACCGAAAAGCACCGAATTTATGTGCTGTTAACGATTTACTCGCGCAAGTCCTAGACTGGTTTACGACGAATAATTTACTACTAATCTTTACACTGCCAAATGTAAAGATTCCTAACGTAAATATAAATTTAAAAACTTTAGATGATAAAGTTAAGCGAGGCGCTCAAATATCGTGTCTTGCAGGTTTCTTCTCATAGGGCCAACCCTTTGCCTGAACCTAGCAACTAACCTAAATGTAGCCTCAGTAATTTTATTGACCTTTACTAATTTTCAAGCTAACAAAACTATTAAAACTATTAAAGCTATTCAAATTTATTATAGTTTATTTATATAATGCTTATTTTTTATATAATACATTATATATTACCATAAACAAAATTCATATAAATACCAAATCATGTCTGCATTGACATAAACTTTATATTTTATCAATTACATTATTGTAAAATAATTTAACTATGCTTAACAATCGTTCTTCAAAATTATCTGTTATTTGTAGATATGCAACCTGTTTACACCAAACTCATTAGTAGATATCGTGCATGTTTTGTTCGCTTAAATATTACAATCAATATTACAAAACTGTCCTTACTCAATTAACTTACAGTTGGTATTTCTAGAGTGAGAATCCTTACCTCGCCGTAACACAATTTGACTAGCACGGGAGCTAAAGAATTTTTATCGGATTACCGCCAATTTTATATGTTGAAGTTAAACAGAATATTTTTCTTCTTATTTATACATTAATTTGCTAATGTTCGAAGTTAACATAGTCAAATATATTAATAGTGTAAATATGTTCAACTGGACTATATTGTATCTGTTTTAAACATGCTGTGCACTCATATTTAGAACATATATTAAAACAAAACAACATTGTAAACCTAGGCTAACTTTACCTATGAATAAAGTTTTATCTTATCTTATCTTTGTGAACTAAATGAATAAATGATATTGACTTTGACCATGAATTCAGCTCATCCATGAAAGCTTTAATCTTTAAGATAGTATATAGTTTCATTGTGTTTTAATATTGTAGGTATCGATTGAAAATAAAAGTAATAATATATTAATAATGATACCTTCAATCTGTATGTCAGTATAGTGCATATAAATATAGCGCACCAATATGGGCAAAAGCATTAACAAGTCATTCGTCTTCCTAATACCATTTTTGATGGACATATAGCAGATTGCACCTGATAACATATCCCCAGAGAGTAGCTCTGGCTGGATATAAACAGTGCCGAGAGGAGAAATACCGAGGAGTGCCCCAGCCAAATTCAACCTCATTAACCGCAATAATACTACATATCCATAAGTACACAGTACATTATCAAGTAAATACGTCGCTTGCCAATAGTTAGCTACCAGGGAGTGCCTTGGCCAAGCCAAACTACGACGCCGACACAACGAGTCCACCTAGCGTCCAACACACTTATCTGTAAGTCTCATAATCGAGACGAAAAAACAAACAAACACGAGTGTCGTAGTTGACTTCAACCCATCAGGATGGAAATATAAACAAACCAAATTGATGTTAAATCTGGTAAATTTATCACAATTACTCACTACATGGAATAAGTAACAATTATCCATATTTTCAACGTTTTCACACGATACCTTAATATTTTTTAAAGCATTTGGCGATCGATTAATAAATAATTGTTTGATTTAAAAAATCTTAAACGAAAAGTGAGGTTATTTGTCAGATGCCAAAATATCTATAATTTGGAGGAATTTAAATTAATCTGTCAGTAATAATTACTAATCCTATCCCTTAGGTTATTCTTTAACAATGTAAAATTATGTACCTACCTTGCATTTTTTTTTTACTGTATGTATCGATACTATACTATATTCTGTTTGGTCAAAAGCGGATATCAACTTTTTTAAATTCAAATAAGTAATTAATTGTTTTACAATTGATGCTACACTTGGACATCACTAAAATGTCTATGGTCACGTCAATGAACCGTTTGTATACCTTTTGATTTTGTTGTATTGAAATCGACTATATCGCAATACCCCATACAATGAGTGACAAGTCAAATGTTGAGAACCAATTCTGAACGAAATGTATATATTTTCTTTTATTTGTTCATAAAAGTTAAATTTGCACGTGGGCTGGGATAAACGAGTGCCTTTTAAAAAAAAAATGACCCGTCTATCCCACTTCTGAATTGTAAGGAAACTCCAGAATCAGTTCTCAAGTATTTATTTCCTTTAATATTATTGTAACATAATTATATTTTATATTAATAGTTTACATAGTTACACAATATGCATACCTGATTTAATTCAATGCAATATCCGCCACTTAATATACTTTTACTTCTCAAACTTATCCGATCGCCACACAACGCACGACTGCCCGTTATAGTTCCGCGCGTTAGTTTTATACTATCAAGCATAGTGGGGCAGTCGAGAAAAATCAGTGTTGCCAACAGAAAATAAAGGATACAATTAAACATATTCAAATAATGCTTCTACATTGCTACATTTAACTAAATATTTCTATATAATAATTATATTCTACCTATAATTGCTAACAATATGTACTTACTTACGTGCAATTGAACAACAGGCGGTATTACATTGTTGTGTACGCCCGCGTCATGGCCGGCTTGCGTCTGCAGACAAAGCGCCTAAGGTCAACTCGTGCCGTATCTAGCCTGCGTAGGATGCTTAACGCCTTTCCTGGCCTGGTCTATGCCTATTATAAATAACTACAGCATTACTAGTTCTAACTTAGTCTTTATTTGTTTGTGCTGTTATTCTACGACATAGTCTCAATATGCATATGTAACTTTTACATATGTAAAGAATGTAATATCAAAATCATAAGTATGTCCAAAGTTTCTCACAGAGATGCCTTGTAATAAAATAATTATATCAGACTGTCTATAAACTGTGTTACTGCTGGGCACGGACCTCTTTCAGTTTTTGAGAAGAGGTAGACGCTACCCTAGTGCAGGTTAATTGACTTCACACATATTTGTGTATGTTATGGAGAACTCTTAAACATGTAGCTTTCTTTAGAAGTAATTACCTAATTAATACGCACATAACTTCGAATTGGCAGAGGTGTGTGCCTTGGGACTGAACTCGAGACTTCTGCGCGGCAGTCCAACGGTTACTTAGTAGGCTATCGCCCCTATGCAAATTGATATATATATGCCGTGAAAATATTTTCAGCGAAGTAATACTATCTACTAATATCACAAGTTCGAAAATGTATGAAGGTGTTTATTATTTAATCATGAGTAAGCCGTTAAATAGATTTGGTTGAATCTTTACACACAGATAAACTATACAGTGCTGCGTTATCACTTTTATCACGGTATACGATCTCGTAGAATTTACGCGGGTGGTGTCGCAGATACGTATTTCCGTGAGATTCTTGCGAACAAAAACTAATAGCTAATTAATAAATACCGAAAATATACCTAGTTTAGAAATATACCCATATAACAACAAGACACTAACTACTAATGCAAATCAATGCAATCTCCGCTCATTATGAGACCCACATGTAAGTACTTACATAGATATTGCTTATCTTGGCGTACAAACTGTTCAAAGTATTTGTTGCGTTGTTATCTCGTTACATTGGGATTAACTCTAAAACTGAATATGTCCTTCTTAAACAAAAATTAATTAAGAATAGTTTATCCCCACTTTATAATCAACATCACCCAGATTCGGAACACGTTCATGGATCACAGAAACATTTGTCCCATATGGACTCATATCAACATAACACAAATTTAGAAGTCAATATTACAGCTGGTCAGGATTTAAACCCATGATGCTATTAACCTTGATTAATCGATAACACTGAACCAACTTCGATCCTCTAAATCCAACGCTAAGTGCATTTTAATGATTAATTAGTAGTACAATTAGAAGTAAGAAACCAATGGCTTAGTAGGTTAAGGACTTGGCCTGCTGCCATTAATGTTTGCATGAATGGCATCTTAGACATGATATCACGTTTGTATGGACTTACTTACTTACCTATAAAATTGGCATTTTGTATGAAGAAAATTGGGTAACGTTTTGAATTTCATACTAACTATTAATTAATCGTATTCGAGCCAGCAAATTTTGTTCTTAAATTGTTAATATTTAATGAAATTATAGCAAATAATCTGAGAAGATACTAAGCGGCCTAGAATACAGATTGTATTAAAATTATTAATGTAGGTTTCAATACATTTTATTAAAAGATAATACCTATATTTACAAGTAATCTTTTTTCCAGATACAGTGAAACCTGGATAAGTGGGATTAGAAGTGACCTATATTTCTTTATCACTTAAAGAGGTTTTCATTTAACCAGTTTTCCAAAAAGGCAGGTTAACATGACAGTTGTCTTATTTATAGAGGGTCCCCACTATGAGAGGTCGAAATATACAATTTTTATATAAAGAGGTGGATGTGATAATACAAAAAGGTGCGCTTTTATATCTTATAAAATTATATTGCTTTGTATTAAAGAGTCAATTACAATCTTTATTTAAAAAAAACACAATATCATGGCCTGTAAAAATCAGATATACTGGTTTGTATTAGAGTTTTTGTTGTTTCAAGATATTTAGCGTAAATCTGATCAAATATATCAGGTTCATCAATATTGGATAGTTCAAAATATTTATGTAAGATAATATTTATGGAAGTAATTAGACTGTTTGTAAACAAACATGTCATAACTAGTCTAAGGTTGATAAATCGTCTCATTTACACGGGCTATTAAGCTACAAAGTCCCAATTATAGAGGTAAACATCGAAAAAATCTAGGAAATCGAGTCTCAGTTACAAAGGTTTGAAAATTCCTAATAACATTGGGTATTTCAATGCAAAAGTGTCGGGACGTCATTGTAATTATAAATAACAGAGGTTTCTCATATATCCAGGGCCTACTTATCCAGGTTTCACTGTAAAATGTTTTAAAAGTAATCATTTTATTTTATATCGACTATCACGAAATTAGTCTCAATATATCCTCGTCTAGCTTTTGCCCGCGGCTTCGTTTTCGTAAAAGTAGGTTCGGTTTTTAGTAACAGTACTTTTGTTTTTAAATAAATAGGTAGGTATAGCCTATGTTACTCGGTGATAATAAATAAATCTAATAGAGAAAGAATTTTTAAAATCAGATGAATAGTTTTTGAGTTAATCCCTTATAATCAAACAATCAAATCTTTCCTTTTCATAATATTAGTATACCTACAGATATAGAAGAATAAAGCAAACTTGTAAAACACCCACCATGTTCGTTAAGGTTTTATGTAATAAGCAAAGCTGATGTAAGCTTTATGTACGGGGCACTATATAAGGCAAATATTATATAATAATATTAATCTACTAGTATGAATAGTTTTAATTTATTAATGTGTCAAGTTTTAGAATACCAGACATAATTCAATATTTTTAGTGTCTGGCTACCGGTGTGCCGCTGCGACTCAGTAGGTTAAAGTTTTCAATGTTTAACTTTTTTTATACCACGAAAGCAAACAAGCATACAAGCATACGGCTCACTTGATGGTAAGTGATCACCGTAGCCTGCAACACCAGAGGCATCACTTGCGCGTTGCCGAACCTATAGGAAAAAAAGGAAGTGGGAAGGAGAAGGAGCGGGATAGGGGAAGAGGGTGATTGGGCCTCCGGCACTCTCACTCACCGAACGAAACAGAACAGTAGAAATAAACACAGCTGAAAAGCAACCGAAACGTCGAGGAAAGTGTAAACCTAAATATAAATAGATTTAATAGTTTAAATAATTTTATTAGCTTATAAATTAGTAAAATTCAATAGTAGTAGTAGTGTAATAGTTTCAAAATTATGTAATACAGTGATAAATAAACAACGCGATAAAATCCGTATATAGTAGTTTAATTTCAATGAATAACATTCGCGTAAACAGAAGACAATATTAAGTAGAAATACTGCTATTTCACGTCGATATTCTGTGAGAGGGTAGTCCTTCCCCGGTCGAGCCGCCCATTCATGCTGAAATCAGCTAAGCACTACTACTCTATTTACCATTATTCATGATCTATATTACTTTTATTAATTTTGACGTGTCAAAATAAAAAGCTTTTCTTTATGTCCTTGTTAAAATCAGACGCCATACAAATCACAGCAGCTACGCAGTTTTAGATTTGCCAATACAAATTTTTAAATGCATCTTAGATGTAAATTAATCAATTTATTTTAATAGTCACAATAATTTACATTTTATATAATATATTAAACTTATACCTACTTAAAATGCAATCATTGACATACATGCACGTAAACAACAAAACAGAATTAATATTAAAATATGGAGAAAGAACTCTAATATGGCGACGAAGATTGCAATCACACCAAATAGAATCCTAACTAATATTATAAATTCGAATGGAAGTTTGTTTGTTTATTACGCTTTCACGCCTTAACTACTCGACCGATCATCATGAAATTTCGCATACACGTTGTCAGGGGAGCAGGCAAGGACGTAAGCTAACTTTCATCCAGAACAAAGCACTGTAAACAACCTTTTTTGTACGTGGGTTATGCTCCTAATGCTTACCCCCTCGCCACAAAAGGAGGCGAGAGGGTTATGTCGGGCTCTCTCGAGACTTCGCCCTACAATTACACGAGAGAATCCGTGGGCAAAATCTTAATAAGTTAATAATAATCAAACAACATCCATTCTCGAAGACAATCTTTATTTATATGTCTGCAGCGCTTTCACCATAATGGCGCAATAAATTAATTAAAAAAAGCTAAAAAACACGCTTTATTAAAAAAAAAACTAAAAAGTAGAAAATAATTTTAATTTAAAAAGCGTGGGGTGCTTTCTAAGATATTTTGATAACCCGACCCCACGCCTTTTTACATTAAAATTATTAAATTATTTTGTACCTTTTAGTTTGTTTTTTTAATAAAGCATGTCTTTTAGTATTTTAAACTATTATTTTTTTTAAGTGTTATTCATATCAATTTTTTTATATTTTCTAAATTATTGTATTGTCATCGGTTCTCGATAACTGTGCAAAGTTTCAAATCAATCCGTCGGTTTGAAAATCACGTTCAAAGATTCCGATGCGTAGATTCATCGATAGATACATACCAAGCTAATAAAAGAGTGTTAAAAACTGCACACAAATATCATGCATAATGAATCAATGATTGTATCACAGACATTATATTATATTAACGTAAGACAAATTGCGATATGTCGATCCAATTCGGACAACTTCAAGGCTTAGAATGCATTTCGTTGTGTTGCAAGATGAGTCCAGATATCTTGTAATATTTACATTCTAGTTTAAAGGCCATCTGCTTCGCCAATTGTAGTGTTTTACTTGTGAAGAAAACGGGTTTTGTATCATGAAATTCTTTATAGCAGCCTGGAGATTGGAAGGTAGCGGTATTGCAAAGCCTTGTGCCTCAAATAGCAGGTAAAGGCGCTGGGCCTGCGTCTGATATCTGCCGATCGGATTGTCATCTAATCGGACTATTATAGCGAGCCAATAGAGAGCGCAATTATGCTCGGGCACGAACTTGTGCAGAAGTAATATGTTCTGCACAGATGATTGCTGTGAACTTAGAACTATGTTTTACGTACTACATGACATGAGACGAGCTAAATAGTTAACTATCTATGAGTACTACAGCAACAATAGTGGCTAACATCGCAAATCGAGCGATCTACGTGATGCACTGTGTCAAAAGCCGTCAATCATTGTCAACAACTTGTAATTTAATTAACAGATAATAAGCCAGCACCCAGACACACAACGTACAAACTATGTTTTATGTACCATGTGACATGAGACTAGTCTATTTCCGACTACCAAGCATGTGTCAACTTCATGATAGACAATTTCTTAATAGAAAATCAAAAACACTAGGTACGCATTCGAACGCAACTCATAATCACACGCAGTCCAATAAATCAATATGTTACATATTTTATCGAGTTAATGTAACATTTCTCAACTGCGAATAATGCTGGCAAAAGGTAAACTGCAATGTTGCAAAAGATTGTGTTATCATTAACATAAATCTATCGCGTTGTTGAATTCATAACATCAAATAACTATACTGTTACTTTACATAACATTCAAGGACGTGAAATTTGCAATATTTCTTTGCTGATAATATACCTACATATTATATATACCTCGCGGCTCAAATTTAATGGCGTATATTTTAATCGTTTTAAACGTAGATAGTAGATGGGTTGGTTTCGGTAAGTGATAAATGATTGAAGTTTTATTGAAATTAAACTAGTTTTTATGAATTTTATAGCAGTTTATATTTAAAATACTACTTTTAAATCTATTTTTAAACTATTCAAATTTAGACTTTCTCCAATGTATAATTTATACTTTATTTTAATCTTTAACATTTATGTAAACTTAAAACAATATTATGGTTTAGATAAGATATAGATATTCTAAATAAATAGTCTAGGTTAGAGTTTGATTTTGTATTGATAAGACCAGGTTTGGTTGAAAGAAACGATTTGTTGTAGAATATGATAATATAAAGAGTTTTGAGAGAGTTGAGTGTGTCTGTCCCACCTGTTATGCCGCATTTTACCAATATTAAGTTACAGACAATTTGTATATACCGAACAAGTAAACGAAAGTAGTGGTCCTATCGTGCAGTCGACTTCTTTGGTCATTTCGTTTTAGGCCTCAAAGCTAACTAGAGAGAAATCTAGAGATTTTAAACATGCTATTGCAACAGAAAATATATTTATATCAGCATGTGACAATAGATACCTAAAATTAAAAGTAATTCAGCTGTCAGCTTGTCTTAACTAATTAACGGATTTTGCAGTTTAGTAACTTTTAGCTTAACTTAAATCCAAGTCACGTTTTGTTTAATATCGTTTAAATTAACTGGAGTAATAACGATGCATAGTATCAAACACGCAATTGAAATCACGGATGAACCGTTTATCACGCGACTAAAGATGCAGCCAGAAGCTAGTATCTGATATAATATGCAAATGACAATATATTTATATATTAAATTCAGCTTCCGTATATTTGTGTCTGCAAAACTCGAAAAGTAGTTGACGGATTGGCTTGAAATTTTTAACACAACGTTGCATTTCTATATAAGCGTGTTTTATACGTATACCTATTACTCTGAAGTTCCTACGGGAACGGGGATTACTTCCCTAATAACTAATATCATAATATTGTCTTATGTTTACGCGAATGTTATACATTGAAACTTTACAGCTCTACTTTACAGCAGCCCCGTGAACATGGCTGCTGTAAAGCAACCGAAACGTCGGGGCAAAGTGTAAACTTAAATACAAATAGTTTTAATTAGAAAATATATAGCTTAAATAGTAGTATAATTCAATAATAGTAGTGTTAGAGTTTTCAAAATTATGTAATAACAGTGTTTAAAGTAAAATAAACAACGCGATAAAATCCGTATAAAGTGTTTAATTTCAACTAATATCAGACGGAGACACAGCGAAACGTGGCTAGGTTTAAAAACTTCTTCTCTTCTACTACTCCCTAGCTTTTATTATTCCCAAGTCATTTGGGGTCGGCTTTTCTGGGCTAACCGGATTTGACTGGATATCAGTTTTTACACGGAGCGGCGGCCACCTGACCTTCGCAACCTGAAGGCTAACGATACCCTAAGACTAGACCAGTGTCAGGATATTATAGGGCACTGACTTCCCAATAACGACTGCCATAGATGTTCATGGCAGCCGGGACCGACGGCTTAACGTGCTCTCCGAGGCACGGAGCAGGCGATAATTGTCAATCAATACGCGCATAATTTCCAAAAGTCATATAACTTCCGAAAGTCAGAGGTGCGCGACGTGGGTTCGAACCCGAGATCCTCTGCATTGCAGTCTGTTTGTCTCCCCACTACGCTAAAACATTCAAATATAACCAGAGAAGCCCAGACATTAAAAATATAAGTCCGAGGAGCATATACTATAATACTCCACTATGCACTTTCAAAAGCAGACCGGTTAGTTCTATTGTCCAAGCATTTACATCATGTTACTTTATCCTTTTGTTAGTATAACATATCTTATTACATTTACATGCTTGTTTTTGAACGAAGTTTCAAATGTCATTGTTTTTTTTTTACAACTAATTTAAATATAAACAACGAGGCACATTTGTAATATATGTACACACAGCGACGCATCAACCTAGACTGTTTCGACTTTGAACAGTTTGAACTATTAGAAGTTGAACGCTGCAAATCGTGCGAGAGAGTGCGTTATATTTTTGTTACGCTCTATCCATACCATTACATCGATACCACTATGCACTGTCCCTTTCCGACAATTCTCTATTTTGTTTGTAGCGTAGTT
This sequence comes from Catocala nupta, assembly GCA_963675205.1. Classification (NCBI taxonomy): domain Eukaryota; kingdom Metazoa; phylum Arthropoda; class Insecta; order Lepidoptera; family Erebidae; genus Catocala; species Catocala nupta. Next base: position 29,743,096 of record OY776082.1, read on the forward strand.
ATGCGTATATAGGGTGTCTAACTTGATGTGTAGCCGTGTGTACATACAATGCCAACGTAACCCCATCCGTTTGTTACTAAGGCTAAATCGAAGGACCAAATTTCGTAAATAGTAATTGTGATTTAGTAATTATACAAATATTTATTATTTAGATCACAACGTAGATAGGATTTTTTAGATAACACTTATGAACCTCAAAAATTTATGGATTAATGAGTTTACTAAAGATGACTGAATATTCATACTAGGTTCATGCTAAAGGTTAAGCTTAAGAGACGATTTCTTCAAGAAAGTCACGACTACTCTTTTAAATCGTCATTAAATTGCATATTGCATAAGTCTGATAGGTGCAATAAATAATCTGTAGGTATTGTATACTGTATGCACTGTCGATTTGTTTGTTTAAATCTATATTGAAAATTCCGTTAACCATTCAGTCCATTATATTCTATTATCTGCCTTACAATAACAGAAATACCGTTGTTGTATACAACACGTTTACACTCCTACATATACATGGACTTACGCCTATTTTCTAGAGGGCACGTAGAGAGTTGTGAGTAGTAGAGCTTCGCTGATTTCAGCATGAATGGGCTGGCTCGACCGGAGAAGAACTACCCTCTCACAGAATATCGACGTGAAATAGCAGTATTCCTACTGTTGTGTTTCGTTCGGTGACTGAGAGTGCCGGAGGCCCAATCACCCTCTTTCCCCTTCCCCGCTCATTCTCCTTTCCACATCCTCTGGTGTTGCAGGCGTCCATAGGCTACGGTGACCACTTACCGTCAGGTATGCCGTAGGCTTGTTTGTCACCTTAGTAATGTAAAAACAAAAGATACCACGGTCCGTTTTCAATGGGCAACGACCCCAACATATGTCTTGCCATACTTAATCTGATCTTTATGTATTCTTGCCGGTTTTGGGCACACTTGACCTGGCCTTTATCTGGTCTTTCGTTTGCTTAGGTCTTACACAAATCTTTGTTATCTATTCCTATCACATTCGCAAATCATCTACATATTGTTGTTTCACGAATCAAATGTTTTATGTTGGTATATTCTCTAGGAGCATAGAGTCTGAAAATTATCCCCGTACATGGCAATTATTACGTGTGACTTTAAACAAATATAACGAAATGTGAGTGTAAAGACCACTGGGTATAAACAGACGTGAATCTGTATAGAGTATGTATGTAATATTAATATTGCATTTAGTTCAATACCTGTGCAAATATGAAGATCAACAAATTCCCTTTTTTAAATCGTTAAAAAATAGTCACTTCACAGATAATTAATTTACATAAATAGCTTATTATTTATGAATTGGGAACTCCGTGGTATTTGTCAGTTCGGTAGAACAGGCCGGTAATGACACGAATTTTCTGCACGTGCAAACTAGAGTGTGACGGGGACGATTTCCCGCCAAAACAATGGATGTAAGATGCATGGTTTCTTGATAATACAACTTAGGTACTAACGGGTCTATAATGGCTGACATTTCTGTATTTGGAACCTGTAATCACTGGATGTTATGTAAATCGGGGGGTTAGATAATTGTACAATCATACATATATAGTTTCACACCTTTATTGTTAAAGGGGTGTGCCGTGATGTAGGTAGTACAGCCGCATTTTGCTAACTATAATTATGGTTTTAAGTCTTACGTTACAGAAGACGCTTTTTTAGTGAGACTTGCGTGTGTGAGAGCCGTCTATCGGATGCAGTTTTAGACTCCGTGCGACTACTGCGAATTTTTTGACAGAAAAATTCAATAATAGTTTGCCTGACACTGAAATCACACCGCTTATCATGTGTGTGATACTCAAGTTATAAGTATCCTTATGGTCAAAAGCCCACTTTAGCCATTTAAATATTATTATTAGTATTAATTTGAAATCTACTTGCAGGCACCTATAAATTATCATATAGCTTTTTAATGTGTAAGCAACTATATTTAGAACATGCTTAACTAAATGACTTTAACAATTATATAACAAGGTTACACTGCTTAGTCACTAATAATAACATGACCAAATAAATGGATGTGAAAATATCATCCTAAATAGTATTATAAATGCGAATGCGAGTTTGTTTGTTATGTTTTCAAGTCTTAATTACTTGATCGATAATCATGAAATTTTGCATACACCTTATCAAGGGTACTAAAAATAACATAGGGCTTTCATCCAAAAAATCCTGTTCCCAAACGAAGTCGTGGACAAAAACTAGTAATAATATAAATTACTAACTGTCTCTGCGGCTTTACCCGCATTTATGTTTACTGTCTGCGGTTTTATCCGCCATTATGGTTACTGTCTCTGCGGTTTTATCCGCATTTATGTTTACTGTCTCTGCGGTTTTACCCGCATTTACGTTTACTGTCTCTGCGGTTTTACCCGCATTTACGTTTACTGTCTCTGCGGTTTTATCCGCATTTATGTTTACTGTCTCTGCGGTTTTATCCGCATTTATGTTCACTGTTCCGATCGAGTGCTTCGCAGTGTCACAGATAATATAATACTATACTAGTATAATAAGTAATAGGCAGCGTGATGTTATATAGCTTACATTACTTCTACATTTTCGTAAAAAAATTGGTTCAGTAGCTCAGAGTATATCAATAACAAATGTTTCCCCTATAAAATATAATATAGACTAGTTGCTGTTGTCTTTAAAAAGAAAGAATATTATAAACGCCGGTAACATCGTAAATGACACTAATGACATTGTAAGCATCAAGTGATCCTAGATGTGTAGCGATGTGCCTAGCTAGATCATTAGCGGCTAGATTACAGTTTGTGAACACCAGTGAAAGTCGGTACCTACGTTTACTCAGCCGATATGATTGTTTATAAACGCTACTAGGCTAAACAAACTATGTGGCCTTAGGATTGCTTATAGAAGACAAACCAACAAACACACTTTAATATTATACCTATTAAAGCGTTGACCCTAATTTGTCAATGTTATTTTTTTATAAAATATGTTTGTCCTTCTCCATATTTTTATACTTTCTTTTTAAAAGGACATGTCTCACAATATACTCCATTTGGTTAGGTACTTATCTAAAGGTAAATAATCTTGATGTGACTTTTTACACAAACACATATTAAACAAATAAACTACTGCTTAAACTTAACAGTTCAATTGATTTAGTAATCGTTATTGTTGTATTTACATTGATTTTTAGCAGCATTTCATTTTTAACACCCGACGCATGTGTGTGTTTCTGTCTGTGGTATCGTAGCTCCCGAACGGATGAACCGATTTTAATTTTGTTTTTTTTTGTTTGAAAGGTGAATTAGTCGTTAGTGTTCTTAGTTATGTTTGATGAAAATTGGTTCAAGATGGCCGCCGCCACAAAATGGTGGATTACATATTTTTCCACAACTCCCTCAATATGAGTATTAAATGAAAGGACTTGATTAGTAGAATACTATACACTATGATAAATTTCAAATCTTAGGTGGCCGCCACCACAAAATGGCGAATTACATTTTTTTTCACAACTCCCTCAATATGGGTGTCAAATTAATTATGTGTCGGGGGTGTATTAAATTTTAAATTTATATTTTTAAACTGAGTTTTTAGATAAAAAGACACATCAAGATTGTTTACCTTTAGTTAAGTACCTAACCAAATGGAGTATAGGTATAACTCGTGTGTCACGTCGGACTTTATAAACATTCGTACAACGGGCACCAAGAACATCCAGACTCGAAACAACTGTTTGTGAATCACAGAAATTAATGGTGGAGGGTGTTAAAACCACAACACTTGCCGTAATGGCAGCGTCTAGGAAACAACTATGTCATCCCTGTAATCAAACTGTGCAACCATTATTAAATTATTACTTTGTAGTTCTCAATATTATAAACTTTATAATAATATCAGCCCTGTATTAAACTGTCCCACTACTGGGCATGGGCCTCTTCTCACTGTGAGAAAGGTTAGGTCATAGTCCACCACGCTGGCCCAGTGCTAGTTGGCAAACTTCACATATCTTTGAAAACATTACTTTGAACTCTTACACATGTAGGTTTCCTCACGATGTCTTCTGTCACCGTTAAAGTAAGCGATAATTAACTATTTAATACAAACATAACTTGAAAAAAAGTCAGAGATGCGCGCCTTGGGTCCGAACTCGAGACCTCTGCGTGGCAGTCCAACGGTTTCCTATTAGGCTATCGCTACTCATAATCATCATTATAAACTTTACCTATGCTAAATTCCAAACTCGTCCGTGCACGCAATATGCTTTAAAAGTTGTACAAAACATTTTATCAAGTTATCATCTCAGAAGATTATAATTATTCATCAATTCGGAGATCGAATATTATGAAATTTAAAAACAAACTATTCTTATTTGTAACAACCGACCAGTACGTTATGAAAAGCATAATCATTGTCTAAGATTAATGTTTATAAGATCGTATAACAAACAACTCAGAGCAGCAACGCGATGCCAAAGAGCATAATAATGCTAATAGCGTCGGAAACAATAGATGTTCTTGATGTTGCAAATGTTCATACCCAACGGCTTCCTATCATCGCTTGATTTCTGTGTCTTGTCAAACACGAAACATTCCACACGTTGTACACGTACACATTGTTTTTTTTTTACGTCTAGTGGCAAACAAGCATACCTGATGGTAAGTGGTCACCGTAGCCTAAGGACGCCGGTAACACCAGAGGCGTCACTTGCGCGTTGCCGACCCTTTAGGAAAGGAAGTGGGAAGGAAAAGAATTGGGCCTCCGGCACTCTCACTCACCGAATGAAACACAACAGTAGAAATACTGCTATTTCACGTCGATATTCTGTGAGAACCTAGTCCTTCCCCGGTCGAGCCGGCTCCTTCAATGTGAAATCAGCTTTGCGCATACATTTGTGCACTATAACAAAATAACAATTCGTTATGATTGGCCGCCCCGTGTTCAAGTCAGGTCTGAAGGACAACCTAAAATCTTTAATCACAATTCTCCAGCTATAGACAACATTTTTGTAATAAAGGAAATGTCTATTGTACTACATTACACTTACCCGATCTAAGAATACAACCCACAATCGGCATAAAAACGTAAGCGACAGATAATTTACAATACCTAGCAAAACAAATCTTTATTATGAATTAATTATCTTAAAAAAAGTAACTAACATTATTTAAACAATGTTTCCTGAATCCAAAGCAAGGCTCTTTTTATTTGAAGTCATTTATTAATTCATTAGATTGCGAGCTCACAGCAAAAAACATTGAACGGTATTTGTTTATTACTTTTTTTACAACTTCGTAGCTTGGAGTTCAATTTTAAAACTAAGCCACGGTTCAACTCTTTTCGTTTAGTAGAGAGGTGATATGGTTGGTATATAGATATAGTTTGAATCCCACACATCGAACCATCGACGACGTGAACCCACTCCTAACACAAGCACATTATTTAAACTGAAGAGGTTAAATATACTAGAAGATACTTTTTTAAAGGCTTCTGGCACTCTGGGATACAATTCCTAGAGAAAGTATCAGGATACTTCCTCTAGAATACTATTCCTAGATGAAGTATCAGGATACTTCAAATACTTAGTTAATAATTACAATGATTTCTAAAAACATTCAAACAACAGACGCATAAAACATATAAACTCAGGAAGACTTTTTATGGATCACTGAAGTATTTGCTCTGTGCGGGAATCGAACTCGCAACACAGTCGCAATTACACCATTACACCAGCCATACAGTCAAACCCAAATTGCTAGTAAACTTTAATATTAATATAAATTTGGAACCGGAACACAAAAATATAAAATAGAAATTGATATTCAAACACCTATTTGTCATGAATCGTGATTTGAATCTTAAAATAACTATGTCATACAAATATTTGTACAAACTACACTTACCAACATGGTGGGCGCACTGTACGTCAAAAATACCACCCACAAGAATGCCTCTATGATGGGTACCGTTATTCGGAAACACTTATCAATAACCCACCTACGTAAACCGGCAGTGTTTTAGATAGCCATCGTAAAAATAATGTTGGAACCATTTATACATAGGTATGTACATAGTTTTTATGCATATGCAACCTATGGATGTAACCTAACATGTGGATAGCGTTTTGAGTACTTACCACCATCTATGTATGTTGCAAATTATTTACATATTTAAGAAAATATGTATGTTTGTTTTCAAAAATAAATAAATATATAGGTACTTCGTTTCTATAGGACACTCAATGTAAGAATTTGTCCAATATAAAAAGTAGGGTAGGTAGATATATATATATATATTGGTTTAATATCCACATCGGGCATCAATCTGTATAATTAACTAATAATAGTTCCAAATTCTGATTTCTGTATCTGTTTTAGTGTTATAGTTCCTCGCAATACAAAATATTCTTAGTTAAATTATTAATTAATAAATCACGAGTGGTTGAAACGATGTATTAAATTAAAAATTAATCACATCTTTTCCTACAATTTTTTAACTAGGTATGCCAAATCTGACAATTCTTCCTGCGCGCAATACACCAAAAAGAAGATACAACTCTATTCTTCACGAATAAAAGATATGTTTATAAATCAGCGTCTATGACGTCAAACTAAAACATAGTGGACTAAACACGGCTGCCTACCTCTACGAATATTGTCTTCTGTTTACGCGAATGTTATTCATTGAAATTAAACTACTATATACGGATTTTATCGCGTTGTTTATTTAGCACTGTATTACAAAATTTTGAAAATATTACACTACTACTAATATTGATTTTATTTTACTAATTTATAGGCTAATAAAATTATTTAAACTATTAAATCTATTTATTTTTGGCTCCCCGTGACCATGGCTGCTGAAAAGCAACCGAAACATCGGGGAAAGTGTAGGATGCCTTTTATCCAGAACAAAAAACTGTTCCCGAGGCGTAGATTTGACAAAACCTATATTTACTCGAGTGAAGTCTCGGGTAATCCAGTAACTAATAACTAATAAGAAACACAGTACAAAGTATACAGAAGCATGTTCCCATCCTTGGGTGAAGTCGTAAATATTGTTATAATGACATCATAGTATCATCGGATTACTGCTAAATAGTATTGAACGCGAATTTTTATGTTCCGCCCGTCACGAAGGCCGGCGCCTTCTCGCTCGTTAAATACAGTTTTATAATACTGTGTAAATATACTTCTTTAATAATGGATTACATTATATGTGTGTACATAGAGTTTTAAATAGCGGATTGTTCTTTAATATAATGTAATCATTGGCGACTGAGTGGCCATGAGTTTATTGCTTGATATTTCGCATAAAAGTTTATAAATACATGGCTGATTATTTTTAATTATAATAACGACATCCTCCTCGCTTTTTGTAATGCCTGTGTCGCGGGGGACTTAACAAACATTCAAACAATGGATACAGAGAACACCCAGACTCAGATCAATCATTTGTGAATCACACAAAGTTTTGTTCCATATGGGATTCGAACCCACAACACTCGACGTAGTGGCAGTGACGAGACGACCACTTAAACCACTACCTACACCATTCGTAGTAAACATCCCTACTAATATTATAAATGTGAAAGTTTCTGAGGGTGTATGGATGTTTGTTACTCTTTCACGCAAAAACTACTGGACCGATTGCGGTAAAACTTAGTATGGAGATAGCTGGAGACTTGGATTCACACATAGGCTACTTTTTGTCCCGATATTCCTACGGGAACGGGACTTACGCGGGTGTAACCGCGGGGAAAAACTAGTATAATATAAAATAATATCAGCCCTGTATTAAACTATCCCACTGTTGGACACGGGCTCTTACGGTACTCAGTGTGAGAATGGGTAAGCCATAGTCCACAACACCCGGCCACTGCGGGTTAGCAGACTTCACATATCTTCGAGAACATTCAAATCAAATTATATTTATTCATATAGGTCACAAACTAACACTTATGAATATCAAGGTTACACTAACTAAACAATGATATGAATTTACATTTATATTTACTTATTGCTACGTTCAGCGAAGCAAGAACGTAGAACAAATTCATTATGGAGAACACACTAAAATGCAGTTTTCCTTTCGATATTTTCCTTCAACGTTAAAGCGAACGATAATTAACTATTTATAAATATACCAACTAGATGTGCCCCCGGTTTCACCCGTGTTTATGATTACTTCGCTACCCCGTGGGTCGTAGCTTGTTGTTATATAGCCTATAGCCTTCCTCGATAAATAAGCTTTCCAACAACAAAATAATTTTCAATTCGAACCAGTAGTTCCTGCAATTATTGTAAATTTTATGACAATTTCAAAGATTTTATTTATTTATTATTTAAACATCGAAACAAACGCATTAAATCACTGTCAAAATTGCGCCTGGTCATTTGCAGGTTCACCGAGGTCACCTAGTCAGCAGTTACTGTTGTTTACGTATCTACTAGAATGCGCCGATATTGAAAAGTCGATAAAAAAAATGCTCTCTTATTGAAAATTTAATAATGTATACGAATTTAATTGTCGCAGTTTTACAGAGGCTTTGTTATGTGACCTTACATATGACTATACCTACCTTTCTTTTACACGCTGTATGAATATAAGTTTAGATAAACAGCTTACCGAACCATACATACATACAATAAATGGTTGCCAACATTAGTATTCCACACGCAGTAAAGAGCAATAATGGATTCAAATGATTTCTTAATTTGGTATGAATAACGGCCTAGCTTTACTGTTGGTTATTATTGTGGACGACGGGGCCTACACATACATACATAGTACATATATATACCTTTATACATACCCTTCTATTTTATATTATCCTATTCTAACTAATATTACAAATGCGAATGTGAGTTTGTTTTTACCCGATTTGACGCCTTAATTATTCATCTAATCATGATGGAATTTCTCGTACACGTTGTCAGAGGTACAGAAAAGGACAACGGGTATCTTTCACCTAGAAAACAAGTATTGTTACTGAGTGATAGCCAGTACTGTTATATTTTTCATTGTTGTGCTTATTGATGAATAAATTTAATCACTACAAAGGCTCTATACTAATATTATAAAAGTAACTAATAGTTTAAAAAAACTAAATTAACACGCTTTATTAAAAAAAGTAGAAATTAATTTAATAATTTTAATTTAAAAAAGCGTGGGGTGGGGATTGTCAAAATATCTTAGAAAGCATTATTACTTTTTTTTTTCTAAATTATCGTATTGTCATCTGTCCTCGATAAGTGTGCAAAGTTTCAAATCAATCCGTCGGTTTGAAAGGGGTGAAAATCACGTTCAAAGATTCCGTTACATAGATTCATAGATACATAAATAAATACCAAGCTAATAAAAGCGTGTTAAAAAAGGAAGGATTTGTTGTGTGTGTAAATTTTTGTTTGTAATAAATAAACTCAAAGACCAGTAGAATTCGTTAACCATTAGAAAGCTACGTTATCTAGAAGTAACATCTCTCGTTTCAAACGAGATGGGTGTAAAAACCCAGGATTCAACCTCTTCGTCTACATGTGAACTTCTTTTTCATCAGCTTTTTGTTGTAATGTCCCACATGTCCCACTGCAGGGTAAAAGCCTCTTGTCACTCTATTGGTGGATATCCCCTGACTTATGACCCACAGGGCCCATATTCAATCTCGACCGAGTGATGACTCCAAGGTGTCTGCACACCAAGTTACAAGTCAATGGGTCCAGTGCTTCCGGAGCTATGCCTGTCACTAACAAACTGTTACTAACAGACAGACACACAGACTCACAGACTCACATAGTATTTTCATTAACCTCTTCGAAGAAGACTCAGAGGTTAATAAATACGATAATAAATATTTCCAATAATAGAAATCGAATTAAAAGTTATAAAGACTAGATTACTTTCACATTCACTCTAATTAGTTTGTATTTAATATTATAGTCAATGATTAATTATCTAGAGATATAAAATAGTCAGACCGAAATCAATTAATCGTTATATAATTTATGACTTAAACTAAACTGTGATGACTGCCTTAGTGGTAGCGGTAGTGAATGCAACTACTGTGAATGGAGTCTCAGCTTCGATTCTCAGGTCAGACAAATGTTTTTTAATAGCGGCATGGAGTCTAAATCTTTGTCCTGTAGACGATAATGCTCGCCTTCTGTTACGTGAAGTTTACACCTGCTCAATTAAGTCATATCATGTGTTTGGACAAAATGATATTATTGTTTTCTTATCATCACCACGGTATCATTACGCCTATGTCACCGTTTGTATAACCTAAATAGCTGGTAAAATTCAGGTGTATTGCAACCTTTTCGAGGATATAGGCATTAGAGAGGAACATAGATAGGACCTGTCTGTCTGTAAGTTTCGTCCAAATATGTTACGCGGCTTACGCATGATGAAATGGGTTATTCCCTGAGTACCCCGTACCCTGTACCCCGATCTCCGAGGCCCTCGTCCCGGAGGACCCCGATTTATTTTTATGTAAATAAACTCAATCAAAAGTCAGTTTAGCTTAAAAGTACCGTCAGAAGATGATATGTTAAATAAAATTGTATAATACTCAACTTTAAGGATCAGGAAAAATGGTTTCATTCTTCAATACAAAAAATCAAAATAGCTTTTCTATTGTTTATAACAGGTTGGTCCCCACTTAGATAAATTTTTTGTAACACTTCTCTTTGCTGGGCTTCCTGAATTTGAAATAATTATTGTTGTCGTATAATTGTAAAATATTTTTGTTAAGTATGATTTGATAATATTGTAACATTTATTTTGATACACTTTATTCAAACTGTAATTAAATTTCAAATAAACTACTTTTGTCTTATGTATTTCAAACACATACATTTAAGCACTTTTTTGATCGACCATACAACTATAATACAATAGAAAAAGAAAATGTAGTCATATTTATAGTATTCAGGGTTCTCCGGGACGGAGGCCTCGGAGATTTATTTATTTATTAAGATTCACCAACAGATATTACAATACCACATACACATAAAAAAAAACATTTTGAGTCTAACCAATTGTATAACTAATTAAAGGTGAATTCAGCATGCATTATGTTTTAAATATTACATAAATAATGTAACATAAGAAACAAATATAAATATTAAAAGTGAAGAAGTTGTTTAAAATTAAATTATATTATATTTATAATTAAATTATATTATTTAAAATTAAATTATATCAAAATCCAGTAAACTTCATTTGTTTTACAGTCACATAAATTTGTATGAATTACTTTAAGATCGGGGGTACTCAAGGTAAAGAAAGTTGTTGTTAGTCCCTCGCGACATAATATTTAAACCTGGTACAGAAGTTGCTTAAAAAAAATACACTTGAAATATTAGTCGGATATTAACACATGTCATCGATATGAAATGCGAATAATCGACTTAATATAACAAACTTGACAAAAAAGTGTGATCCACAAATACTTTTCGAGTCTGGATCTGGATATTCTTTGTGTCCTTTGTTTTAAAAAAAGACAACTGCTAAATTAGAAAGATAAACAAATATGAAAATAAATGTCAGTAATCGACTAACTACAGCTCACATATAGTTAAAAGGTAAACGCAGACGGACCAAAATCTCAGCCAGAATCACAACACTACATTAAGCTGGACAGTTTTATTAAACGGCAGCACGATGGGAAAGTACATTTCCATCGTGGCGCATGTACTTACACAGGCATCTTGACCTGAGAGTGCTAATTAAAGAACTTTCTCGCAATGATAAAGTTATATGCAAACTTTGCTATTAAAGGTCATCACAGAGAATACGATTGAGAACATAATGTTGGATTAGTTTATAGTTTAAATGAAAATACTTTTTGATTTCGGAGTATACTAATATTATCGCCGGATTGTGAATAAGTTCGATTTCTGGATTAGGTAGTGTTATTGGAATTTTAAGTTAAGCATTTATCAATGGCAGTAGGAAATATGCTTGATAGACGGCAATAGTGTCGAACCATATATTAGATAGGATCTAAAAGCGTAGCAAAATGAGGATGTTATACCTTTCTGCTTACGACTTCGGGTATATGTGTATGACTGTATGGTACCTATAGAATTCCTCATTGATCTTACGGCACTAATATACGTCCGATGATGATGTCCCGAGTTTAACTCGCCAAAGTGATTTTGGATATTTATTTTAGCCTTGGCTTCTATCGGGATATTTTAGACTAAAATATCCCGATAGATGGCAACTAGCTTAACCCATATTAATATAATAAAATAATAATATCAGCCCTGTATTAAACTGTCCCACTGCTGGGCACGGGCCTCTTCTCAGTGTGTGTGAGAAGGGTTAGGCTATAGTCCAACCCATATTATGTAAGGTAAAAAAAACAGCTATCTATCCAGCTAAATGTGATTGCAAGACACGTCTGCCTATCAAAAACAGGCGTAAAGCTATAGAAACACGTAAGCTTCTAAAACGTATTCTTACCCTACAACATAAATAAATAAAACCAAACGTTTTTGGTGACACCTCTTTTTAATACTAATACAATCACATCTTTAAAAGATTTAACCAGAAACAAAGTATTGTCTTATGTTTACGCGAATGTTATACATTGAAATTAAAAACTTTACAGCAGCCATGTTCACGAGGAGACGTGAACATGGCTGCTGTAAAGCAACCGAAACGTCGGAGCAAAGTGTAAACTTAAATATAAATAGTTTTAATTAAAAATATATAGCTTAAATAGTAGTAAAGTTCAATAATAGTAGTGTTAGAGTTTTCAAAATGATGTAATAACAGTGTTATAAAGTAAAATAAACAACGCGACAAAATCCGTATAAAGTGTTTAATTTCAACAGAAACAAAGTAACTATCTTCTCGCATTTAGAACTAGCTGACCCGCGCGACTTCGTCTGCTTCACATAAGAGAATTTTCTCCGTTTTTGCAACATTTTTCATTGATGCGCCGCTCTTATTGGTCGTAGCGTGATATTATATAGCCTATAGCCTTACTCGATAAATGAGCTATCCAACACTAAAATAATTTTTCAATTCGAACCAGTAGTTCCTGAGATAAGCGCGTTCAACCAAACAAACTCTTCAGCTGTATAATATAAGTATAGATAGAACTATAAGAACAAGTTCCCATTATCCGGATATTCTCTGTCCAGACATCCTCACTTTCACAAATAAACACCGGATTACCACACACCTCTTCATTGCACGTTATTTTAACCGCAGGGTGATTGACTTCTGCCATTTTTGGTAACAATTTGCTTCACCAAAATAGTCCACAGCCTCGAGCTTTGAGCTAAACATACAAACAAACTATGTCACTAGAAAATCAACTTTATTTTCTACTAGATAAGGTTGATAGTTGTAGTTCTATGAGGATGTGTCGTGGATACATGTGCGGAACACAAAAATGCGATGAGAATCTTTAATGAACGCAATTGGACACGTTTCCGAGCGTTATTAGTTTATTACTTAGATTTAACTTTGTAGCTCAGTAGATAGACATGAAAATAACTTAAACATCTATACTAATATTATAAAGCTGAAGAGTTTGTTTGTTTGAACGTGCTAATCTCAGGAACTACTGGCTCGAATTGAAAAAATCTTTTAATGTTGGATAGCCTATTTATCAAGGAAGACTATAGGCTATATAACATCGACCCAAAGGGCGGCGCAGTAATCATAAATGCGAGTGAGACCGCGGACACACCTAGTATATATATATACTCTTGTACATAAGCCTTCCTGTTAGTGCAGTAGTCTTTTATTATTCAGGAAGTACTAGATTTTCCCGCGGCTTAGCTCGCCAAAATGTAGGTTAGGTTAGTAACAGTAGTTTTTTTTTCGGATGAAAGGTAAGGTCCTTTTCTGTTCCCCTGACAACGTGTATGCGAAATTTCATGATGATCGGTCGAGTAGTTAACGCTTGAATGCGTAACAAACAAACAAACCCTCATTCGCATTTATAATATTAGCATTTGCGCACGGCTCCGCCCGCGTGGTATCTACATCAATGAATAGTAGCCTATGTCCTTCCCCAGGTTTTAAACTATATCGGTACCAAATTTTATCTAAATCGGTTTAGTGGTTTAGTCGTGATAAGGTAAGAGACAGACAGAATTACTTTCGAATTTATAATATTAGTAAGGATTAGTTTAAAAGGATTGTGGGTTCGATTCCCACTCGGGATGTGTGTGCTTAATTTTATTTCTCTTTTTTTTATTAATAATATAATATTTAATTGTGTTTCCAAGAAGAGTTTACACGTTTTTTGGGCATAAAGATTTTTGATTTTGTATTTGTTGTACCAAGTCTTGATGTTATTTGTGTCCGTTGTCTCAGTGTTTGTAAAGCATGACTCGTTTTGTACCAGTATAAGGAGAAACTGATCGTCTGTCATATCAACGTACTACTCAGCCTCAGGTTAAGAATGATTGCAGACAGGTTCTTAATATGACGTAGAAGTCCACTAAGACAAAAAATATCGTGAGTTATTTTCTAAAAGATAGATTGCCACGGTCATATGAATTAAACATTTAGTTGTTTAATGTTTTATTCATTTATTATTATAAAGAATACGAAAATAATAACGAATATGTTTATGAAGTTGCGATTATCGCATATTCGTAAAATTGTTTTAAATATTAATTGTTATTTTAATGCATCGACCTATAAAGTGATGCGTTCAAACGGTACAGCAACAACTATACAACTGTCAAGATGTTTGATAAGAAACGTAGGTGATGCTGCGAGCGTAAACTCTGCCGTGGGCAAAAAAGGTACCATCAAAAAAAAAATTTTTGTTATGCGGCTCGATCTGTCTTTTTTACTGTTTCCTAATAGGTATAAGACTTAATTTCGTAATATATACTTAGATAATATATAACTTAACTTATAACCAAACAAATTTTGTTCTGAAATGTTTGTCTTCTAACCCACAGCACTCTGCGCAGTGGCAACGGCGAAGCGACACTTAAACAGTTCATTAGCTATTACATATTATAATATGTACTTCGTTATTAAACAGTTTATACCGTTTTCGATTATTAGGGATATGCAAACATAAAACATCCACGTTTACATGATATGGAACAGATATTTACTTATAACTTAATATAGGTAAAAATAAAATGTTAGGTACGTCTTTTCCCTCATAACGGCAAAACTATAGTGCCTACTACATCCTAACTAATTATATAAATGCCAATGTGCGTTTGTTTGATTAACGTTTAACCGTTTGTTAATTGTTCTGTTAATCTGCTTTTTAGTAACCGGAGTTTAGTCTTGTATTACTCGGTTAACAGTCTTAGTTAGTAGTTTCCGCAAATCTACTTGTTTAATTAATAAATGCGACATCGCGTGACGCGATGAGGCTGACCGGCTGCCCCATTTCTACGTCGTCGGTCAAAGACTTTTTGTTTCAAACCGCATCGTTATGACCAGGTCACGAAATTTCCAAGATTTTTGGCATTTGAGGCTTTGTGTACGAAATACGGTAGATAAAAGATTAAAAAGGAATTGGCTTGGCTATGAGAATAGTTATAAGTTATACTTATAATAAGTCATAACACTTATTATAACATAACTATTTTGTGTATCACACATTTTTTTGATCCGTGTGGATATAAAATGTATGTGAATTTACAAGGATAACTCTATTTAGTATAAGTTATAAATATTGGGCAATTTATATTTAATATATACTTATTGAATTAACTATCCTATTTCACCAGAGAGAAAATACCTGCATAAATAATAATATTGTATTGTGTAGATACATATATAAATCGAAATACCTAATCGGCAACCAATAATCTAAAATTAAACAAAAAGTTATTTTAAACCACGGTGCTATCATTAAATAACGTAATAATCTTAAAGTACCACGTAATATGAGGCCAACCTATGTCCTGCTACCAGGCACCTTACCTACTCTGTCCTATGACTTTCTTAACAGAAAATAAAACAGATCTATTATTTAATTCCCAGGGTATCGAACCTAAAAATTAAAGTGCTTATGCGTGCGATTGACCAAACACATCTCAACTAATTCGAGGATAGGTATACAGGTTTGTGTCAATGCATGTATTAAAGATGCAACGCCCGGAAGAAACTGCTAATAATACTGAATTAATTAAAAATATTAATAAACTATCTACCTCAATGTTAGAAATATCAAGGAGAACAACTGAAGCAAAAACTAATAAGGAAGACATTATAATCTATTATATTTTGTTCTGGTTACTAACAATAATAGCTTTAGATTGATGTCAGTATATAATATTGTCTTATGTTTACGCGAACGTTATACATTGAATTTAAAATACTTTTTACGGATTTATCGCTGTTTACTTGAAAACACTACTATTAAATAATATTTTTAACTGTCGGTCTCGATGGCGTAGTGGTCATTGTAACCGACTGAGGTCGCGGGTTAGATTTCCGCACAAGTCTAACATTTGTGTGCATGAACATGGATGTTTGTCTTGGTCTGGGTGTTTCTATGTATAATATGTATGTATTTACAAAAAAGTATATATGTATGTATGTTTATCCATTGCCTAGTACCCATAGTACAAGCTCTGCTTAGTTTGGGCTAGATGGTGTTGTGTGTATGTAGTAGAATATTATTATTATTATTACTATCGAATTATACTACTATTAAAGTATTCTCCAATTATTAAGTCTAATAAGATTTACGCTTTCTCCAACATTTCGGTTGGTTTTTAGCAGTCATGGTCACGGAGAGATCATAGCTGCTAAAAAGTAAGTATAAATAGATGTCTTACTAAGATGCTTGTGATTTTAAGTATATGTTACAATGCTTTTTAGTCTGCTTTTATGCCGAAACGGTAGTGAATACAACTGCTGTGGATGAGGTCTCAAGTTCGATTCTCAAATCGGGCAAATTTTTTTTATCAGGTTATTCTCTTTTTCTACACTAAGTCGGGAAATGTGTCCGATACATAAAAATAGACATGTCTCCTGTTAAGTGGGTCATAAAACATAACTGTCGATATGTAATTGCAAGTATGTTTATATCTATTGAACTGTACAATTCATTGTAGGTGCAATTACTTTTACCAAAATCGAAACTTCCAAGAATCGTACATTATTTACAATTACCTACATAGTATCATGTTCTAATTACTCAACACTAAACAGGAAACTGATAGGTTTAATAGGAACGTGTGAACAGTATAATTAGGTCATTGTAACCGGACGGGCCTATCATAGGGATGGCAAATACCTACGATGCAATATGCACGTGTGACGTCATCCGATAGTAACACGTGACGTCAGATGTAGGAATTATGCCAAGTTTGATATGAGTAATCTCTACAAGAACTATAAGGTGTGGTCGAATATAAAGGTCATTACATGCATTTGATGCATAGTTATAGCAGCTTCACAAGGGTTTTTTAAAGTATATCAATATTTTTTCCCTTCAAGTCCTTATTGACACTTACTGACTTTTATCATGTCCTGTATGTCAAAAGGGTCAACCTATAACTCAGAATCGTTTTTACCAATTTTCATAAAAAATATCATAAAATGGGCTGAGATAATCAGTGCTAAGTCATCCTGGACAATTATAAAATTACATTCGTTTTCCTACACGTCATGTCATGGGTAGGACATACTTTTCATTTTCATACAGAAAAAAGGAGAAGGACATACTTTTCATTCAGAAAAAGAAATACTTTTCTCGAGGGTAGCTAGTAAAAAATAATTATTCTTATGAAGAAATGCAACACACTACATAGTATACTGTATATTATTATACATTATGTGCATAACATAAGGTGTGGCCATATAACCTTTGTGCTGCATGTAAGACAGATGACTCGAACTCGTGACTACATACGCACGGCTTAACCTATACGATATATGAATTTAAAACAGCATTTAAATCAAACTAGGTTCAAATACAGCATATTGTAAATATAAACGACATCAGCTTTTAAATACTAAAATTAACGTATAATGGCAACTAGGCTCTGAGTACCCGTAGTCCACGGATACATATAGTTGATCTCATGACTTTAGATCATATTCAATTTTATATTATAACAGTTGCTACACTAGTAGATATACAATAGGTATATTTAAATAGCTAGCTTTTGCTCGCGGCTTCGCTCGCTCGGGCACAATACTTTTAGAGTTCGAAAAACTCTTATACAACAGCTTTGTGCGTCCGTCTGTCTGTTATACAACTTTCAACTCAAGACCCGTAAGAGCTAGAGACCAACTTAACAACGTCTAACAAACTACACATTACACATAACCCCGGCAATACCTACGCTATTAATTCCACCAACACATTTTTCCCCGAACACCCTAATTCCATGAAACATCACATCACCGGCTGAGTAAGCAAAGTAAGCAATCATTTAAAGTAGTGCGGAATCCTGTGTCCTAATATTCCTAATGTCGTGGTATATGTCATGATATTTTACTATAATGCCAAGAAAATTGACATTCAGAGACGCCATTTTGAATCGCCGCAGTATAACTGCAGTATGACAATCTTACGTAAAACATTAATGGCAATGTCCCCGAATTCTGTAGCCCACTTTATTTTATTTTCATGGCGAGTATTACGAGTTTTATTATAAAATGCAATTATTGCCTTACTTTCTACTAATAAACATAATTACGGTAAAAATTACCTTTTTGGTTTTATGTCATAGCATCTTGTCTTTGAAATATGGCGTATGTTTTAAGGATATAAAAAAGAACACTGGGTTGTGTATGTGTGTGTGTCCTCCAGACCGAATTTCAGTCACGGCAGCCAATCTTAACGGAGACTGGCCATCTGCGCAGGAGATATTATAGTCCACAAATGTGTACGCAAACACAAATGCAATCCCTGTTCCCTAACCCTCATGATCCGATGGGACGGATATTCCGACACGGTCGGAGAGAGATCAGGGGTGTTTTAACACTACCAACTTCCTAACTCCGGACTTGTGTTGATATTTCTTAATAGAGATACCCAATAACTTTTTGTTGGCCCGACCCGGCATTCGAACTCGAGACCTCATGCACAGCAATCGCATTGACTACCGCTGCGCCACGGAGGCAGTTCACTGGGGGGTATAAAAAACACCAAGACTTGAACACACACAAATGTTTCTCTGATCAAACTCATAACATAATTAATCTAATAAGCCGCAGCAGCACACCGATGGCTGGATACAATAAATTTTTAATTATCTCTGGTGATCTAAGACTTGACGGATTGAAAATCTATTGTATGGACGACGGTGTGCCGCTGCCATTCTATAGATTATTAAACTATACCTCGTCTGTGCAATCAATATAGGTACTAAAGAACAGTGATTCGATTAATTGCAATCGAATTTATTCGAATACAGATGTTCATAACGCGATATCTAGTATGCATTGTCAAGGACGCAGCTCATGTAGGTATGTGTAGACTAGTGTTGTCACCACATGCGAATGTAATTCATGCATTAATGCATATCGGATAGAGGTCAATATGAGATTCATGTCTGCAATCGTCATAGACTAATGGTTATTGTTTATGAATCATTCGTTTGCACGGAAAGCGCATCCGTGTCATCAAATGGACAGAACATTTTTAGACTTTTGATTTGTATACATACTTAATATCATAGTAGCCAACGGGTTTTAATCGCGATTTATAATCAATTAGCTTGCATCGAGGCGAGTCGATCAAAATTACGGGAAATGAGTAGGTATTTATTTCCATTAAAAAATTAATCGCGATTAAGACTCATTATCTAATATTAAATTAAGAATGAATGAATAGAAGTTTCTCTTGCCTCTGTTAACAACATAGTAAATGTTACGGATTTGGTTAATGTGCGGCATCAATAATATTCTAATATAAAGGCCGGCTTATGTTAATATTTCCAATATCGAGAACTCATTAGGAAAGGCCGTGTTTTCTTACTTTTAATTATAGGTTCTGTAAACAAGGCCTGGAACCATTTTTAAGTCATCAAATACCCACCGACCGACACTTTCGCATTATTACTAATGTGACTTAATTATTGGATAACACTAATGGCTTCCCATAAGGCGGATTAAAAACAATTTAAAAGTCAATTATAATAAATGGATGCACTATAGGTACTCATGAGAGAACAGATTATCTAAAGATGTTCATATTTTTGTGGTATATTGTTATTGTATAGCTTCTTCTGCTTAAGCTCATTCTTATAAACGCCACCGGCGCCGTTTAAGGTTTTTCATTGATCCATACGCAGTTGCGAGATGGCGTAGTGTGGGTGTCAGCCGCCCGGGGAAGCAGAAACTTTTCCGTCCTGTTATTTAGGTATGTCAATTCAAAAGACTATAATATGCAGTCATTCTAAAGTGGTTCAAATATTTGCAAGATATTATTATAATTTATTGTGAAATTTTGCCGCCCCCTAAAGGTACCGCCCGGGGCGGGCCGCCTCTGCCGCCCCAACTACGCTACGCTACCGATCATACGTTTTATTCCTTTGTGAAACGCCATCTATCGGGTGGGCCTTGAACTATAAATAGTCATGCTTAACACACTTTCTAAATATACATAAACTAGATATTGCCCGCGGCTGCGCTCGCGTAAACATAGGCTACGTCCATTTTCTACCCTCGGAATCAGTACGTTTTATTTGGATGAAAGATGTGTGTCCTTTTCTATACCCCTGACAGCCAGTATGCGAAATTTCATTATGATCGGTTGAGTAGTTAGGCGTGAAACAACAAACAAAATCATATTCGCATTTATAATATTAGTAAAGATAACTACTAAAGAAAAATAAGTTCGTAGAACTTATTTTTCTGCAATAAATACATTACTAATGATTAAAACGAATACATTACCTAGTATTGTTTAAAACTCATCGTTAAACAAACTCCTTTAATATTAGTTCACAACAAATAAAATATTTGTTTACTTTTCTCATGATGCTCATTAAACATTCTAATTACTTTTACCTTATACTTTTATTTGGGTAAACGTGTCAGTGTTACTTATGGAGAGGTTTAAGATGGGGTACAACGAGGGTCTGTGTGTAATACCTCAATGGCTGAGAAAAACGGGTGATTTTAGTGAATTTTGTTATTTAGTAGTGGTGTATGCGAAGCTTTCGAAGAACTGGTGAGTTTGCAAGTGGAAAATGCGTGACTTTATGACGCGTAGTATTTTTAAGTCCTATACTGAACTAGAAACGAGTACAAACCCACATATCGATTAACGGTATAGCGGTCTATTGCTTGCTACACTAGTGATATAATTTGGTTATTAGTTTATCGTTAAAACGATCGTTGCGATCTGATATGATATTTTTATTTTTAATACGATTTTGCGATTCGATTTCTGCTATTACTTAATCGATTTAAAACAATCCGATTAAACAGCTGCTTCGTCGGATCCGATCTTAAAATTAAATCAGTGTTTCCATACATATCTGGATATAAAAGTTATCTCACTACTCAATATTAACCCCTTGACCCCCAACGGCGTGCCGACGGTCAGACATATTTGTTTATCAATTTTGGCAACCCAGCAATTGACCGATTCCGATGTAAAATATCTCTAAATAGACTTCGTGCATAGCCTAATAATCTCAGAATAAGTACCATGATTCGACACCACAAACTCATAATTCCGCATTAACTCAATGCAATTTTTCTTTTCGCTTTGGTGACACTAGTTATTTGTACGTGTGTTTTGCACACTTAGCCTCACAATTGGACGGTAGTACCTACGTAAGTGACCGACACGAAGGGTTTCCAGTAATTCATACCATCTCAGCTCTATCCAGATACATAGCAGAGGACCGATATTGTACAGTATTGCTTCCATTCAGTTGCACTAATCCATGTATATCCCTACAGGCTCATCAACCCAAACATTCTTTGTTTTTCATTTCGGTCTCACTAATCTAGGCATTTCACTGCAGGTGCCTCAACCCTAACATAATTTATTTTCTGTTTCGGTGGCACTAATTTAGGTGTTTCCCAGCAGACTCCTCAACCCGTATATTCTGTATTATCTATTATGGTGGCGCTAATCCAGGTGTTTTTGTGCAGGCTCCTCCGACCGGTGTCAGTGCAGGGCATGATGGAGCACGCTCTGCAGCACCGCGAGCGCGTCGGCGTGCAAGACTTCGTGTTGCTCGAGGACTTCCGCTCCGAGGCCGCCTTCATCGACAACCTCAAGAAACGCTTCAATGAAAACATCATCTATGTAAGTCACTGTTACAATTATATCTTAATTTATTTTTCATTTTATTGATAATAAAATATAGGTAGCTTGCACGCGTTCTCCTCACAATATCTCATACATTATTATAATAATACCTTCCTGCGTTCACCCGCAAAAATATCAATTACTGGGTTTAAGTCCAAGAGAGCGCTAAGCTGCTTTAGTGACTGAGGCATAAGTGAGGTAAAGCGTTCGACGATACGGCAGGCTGGAACCGCCAGCAAACTGTGCTTTCTACCACGACAATAGTAATTATGTGATCCTCTTGCTAGATAAAAGTAGTTTTACTGCCGATCGTGAGGTCGGGCCGAGTTAAGTTTTACTAAGACTTTCAGTTACTAAACTCTCAGAAATGTCTTTGGTGAACGGCAATATGTTGCGAATTGGGGATGACATACATTAGCCTACGGATATATCATAATATCAAATAAAAAAACTCAACGTAAGGCTCAGTCATATGTGGATGTAAAGGACCTCTGCCAGTTAGATGCAAGAACACAGGCTATGTATGTTACATTAGGATATTGAGGGTTCGTCATATGTATGTCCTATATATACAAGTAGTGAACCCTACATAACCCTAAAATCGACTACATATTTCTTGTTCACCTTCCTGTGAGTGAATGCGTCTGCTGTGATAAACAAAATATAGTTATTGGATTTTTCTGCTTCTTTCCCGCCGTAACGGTTCGCTGTGCATTAAATTGTGTTTGCGCACACACTTGTACACACGGCTACACATCAAGTTAGACACCCTATATACACATAACTACGCTACATACAAAATAGATCATTGTCGGAAAGGGACAGTGCATAGTGGTGTCGATGTAATGGTAAGGATATAGTGTAACAAAAATATAACGCACTCTCTCGCACGATTCGCAGCGTTCAACTTCTAATAAGTTCAAAGTCTAGGTTGATGTGTCGCTGTGTGTACGCTATAGACATATAAGATTGACCGCCATGGCCGAAATTCGGTCTGGTGGAAATTTTTACCTCTTATTACGAAAATAACACGATTATTTGTCATTCCTACAGACATACATCGGCAACGTACTCATATCAGTGAACCCATACAAGAACCTGCCTATCTACACGGAAGAGAAGACCAAACTGTACTACAAGAAGGCTTTCTTCGAGGCACCTCCACACGTGTGAGTATTCTGTCATATCAGTTTATTTATTAACTAGCTTTTCCTCGTGGCTTTGTAAAGTAGATTAGGTTATGTTAGAAACAGTACTTTTTAAAATTAAATGTAGCCTATGTTACTCGGTGATAATATAGCTTTCTAATGGTAAAACACAAACAAACAAAAAATCTAATCTTTCCTCTTTATAATATTAGCATAGAAATACATCTACCGCATTGGTTATCAAGTGCCTCGGAAGATTATAAGCATACAATTCACGAATATGATATACACGCAGACTTAGAACAACCATTTGCGGATCGCAAAATAATACCATGTGGCTATCGGAGCCACAAAACACGGCACGGTTGCAGCGGCAAGACGATGCGTGTCCGCTGCGCCATCGATGCTGTCTAATCATACCTATACTCCATTTGGTTAGGTACCTACTTAACTAAAGATAAACAATCTTGATATGACTTTTTACACAAACACATATTAAACAAATAAACTTCTGCTTAAACTAACAGTTCAATTGATTTAATAATTATTGTATGTGTATGTTCAATTGATTAGCAGCATTTTATTTTAAACTGAGTTTTTAGATAAAAAGTTAAGTACCTAACCAAATGGAGCTGAAAATAGCTGAAATAGCTGCTTTGATTCAATAGTGTAAGTTAGCGCATGCACTCATTGCCAATCGTTACATGCTGCGTTCGATTCCTGGGATTGTTTTGAGAGTTCATTATTTAACGATTGACTTATAATGTACAAACAAGTTTACTCACTTGTTAGACGTTCGATTCCTGGGATTGTTTTGAGAGTTCATTACTTAACGATTGACTTATAATGTACAAACAAGTTTACTCACTTGTTGGACGTTCGATTTCTGGGATTGTTTTGAGAGTTCATTACTTAACGATTGACTTATAATGTACAAACAAGTTTTCTCACTTGTTGGACCTAAGCATGGCTCTCAATATTTGAGTGTAGGTAATACACATCAAAATAATATTCAAATAAAAATTTCTTAAAGACATCTTTGAGTAACAAATTACCACTTAGAAATCTTTACAAACCCTTGCTATATTAGGAGTTAGGTAAGTAGGTTAGCATTTGAATACTTACATGAAATGTTTGGATTCAGTTTTCTACAATATCTCAATCATAATTCAACCATTGGACTGACACGGCATTAAAAGCATGTTTTATATTATTCGAAAAGTAATCAGATGATTCGCAATATTGTAAGCCTTGTAAGGTAGGCTAGCAATCTATCTCTATCGATAATACAAGATAAATTCTATGTTTATCGATTTAATCATTTGTAATTATAGGATTAGGATTCCAAAACGATAACAACTACACGTGTAATTATCTGTCTTTTAAATTAATATCAAAAAGATATGTCTTACGAAAAGCGTGGGCGAAAGTATCCGTGCCACAAGTACTGTGGATTCGATACCCATATAGAAAAAAATGTAATGCACAAATTGTTGTTCCGAGTTCTGGCTGTTCTTTGTGTCCGTTATTTGAATTATTGTAAAGTCCACGGTGACACAAAAATATTCCTTGCGCGAGAGCATTTTTAAGAAGAGCGAGGGAGTATTAACTTTTCCGTAGTATAGTATCACCGCTTGTCATAATCGTGTTTTATTGCAAAGAAAGGAAAGGAAAAGTAGATATAGCCTTTGAATGTGTTAACTGTAAAACTAGATATTTGAGACTGATAGAGTGAACCACAGTACCAGTGCTGCTAATCTTACGCTGGTAAGATGGTGTTAAATCGCCGAGCGAGAGGAAAGCTACGTACTATCGTCTGTCACCAAACATTTAGCAACAGCGGTCTCCACTTGAAACATTTTAATGTACACACGGCTATACATAAAGTGAGACAACCCTATATACGCATAATTACGCTACATACAAAATAGAGAATTGTTGGCAAGGGACGGTGCATAGTGGTGTCTATGTAATGGTAAGGAAAGAGCGTCGCGTCCCGTTCAGCGTGAATGAGACAAAATAACAAAAATATAACACACTCTCGCACGACTCGCAGCGTTCAACTTCTAATAGTTCGAAGTCCAAACAGTCTAGGTTGATGTGTTGCTGTGTGTACAACGATGTCACTTACTTATGGGATTTGGAAATGAAAGGCCTTTATCTAAAGATTATACTGATAACCGCGATTATGTGACATCTGAAGTGTGAGAAAAATTTTGTGATTACAATGTTCTGTAAAAAAATATCTGATGAAAGTGATATAATACGCTGCTTTGAAACATACGTATATAGTCACACGCCTACATACAAGAATATTTCTATTTAATTATTTTTTTTGTATCGCACGCGTAATCTGCTCTTATATACAATACATGTTGTGTAC
The DNA here is from genome assembly GCA_963675205.1 of Catocala nupta. Taxonomy (NCBI): domain Eukaryota; kingdom Metazoa; phylum Arthropoda; class Insecta; order Lepidoptera; family Erebidae; genus Catocala; species Catocala nupta. The sequence continues at coordinate 29,768,854 of OY776082.1, forward strand.
ACTCCCTTAGGATTACTGTCCGGTTTATATATTATGTTCATTATTACTACCTGCTATGTTAAGACTGTAATCTGTTTGTGTACCTATTACAAATAAATAAATATTGGCAAAGGTGTTTTGGCCACTTTTTGACAGCTATGGATTTTACGTCCTACGTAATAGTGGACGACACGCAAACTTTGGGGGAGGCCTTTGTCCAGCGGTGGACGACTTTCGGCTGAGTTGATAAATAGGGGACGAGGCCATTGTCGTCTACCGCAGACAGTTCCAGATTCCGTGTTGCTAACATGACAACCTTGAAAAAATTGTTCGTTTAGCAATAAAGCACAAAAACATAATTTTGAGTATATCATAAACATGAACATGCTGCCTCGGCGACGCAGCGATAGCGAGTAGGATTACTGCACATGAGGTCTTGGATACGATTCCCGGGTCGGGCAAGTGTTATAGGATTAAAAATTGCCTCCTATTACGTTAGAACCATGACTGGTAAATATACATAGTTGTAGGTATTGGGTGCCTACTGTTTCGAGATTGACCTACAACAATACCCTAATCTGGCCAATGAGAACCAGAGAGCATGAGGTATTTTACATAGGGAAAGGAATATTACAGAAAGAGTATGGTAAACCTATGCCCAACTAACTATGTAACATATTCGACATACAATTAGTCATAGGTGATTACTGTCGTATGATAATGGCCACTTATCGACGCTCGATAACGATACAATGGTTATTGAAAGGCTGTCGATATCTGACATATATTATTGTTATAAAGATTCATGTTTTAGCACGTATTGCTAAAGGTCATTAGACATGTCTTTCCACTCTTCCCAATTATGGTATTGATGATTGATGATATTATATGTATAGAACTGATTATGGTTATCCGAAATTCCCATTAGAACGTGAGAAAAACATAACGCCCGCACTAAGAATAATTCCTATGTCGCAGGGCTTGCACAAACATTCAAACAAGGGACACGAAAACATCCAGATTTGAAACAATTGTTTGTGGTTCACACAAATCTTTGTCTGGTGGGAAGATCGAACCCACAATACTCAGCACAAATACATATTTTTTTGCTCAAATTAAACTAGTTAATATAATATCAGCCTTATTTGTGAACTATCTGAACTGGTCATAGTCCACCACTTGCCCAGTCCCGCTTAACTACTAAACTAAAAACTAGCTTTACATATCTTAGAGATTATGATAAAGATTTCTGAAATTAGCAGGGCCTCTACAAATCTTTCTGTTCCCGTTAAAGCGAACGGCTTGGTCTACGAACATAACTTAAAAAGCTAGAGATGCATGGCATAGGATTGAATTCGAGACTTCTGCACACCAGACAGTCTATCACCACCAGGCTATAACTATGATGTATTGAAATCTGTACTGCGATTTGCTCGCTAAACGAGATGGGTGTAAAAACCCAGGATTCAACCTCTTCGTCTTAAATGTAAAAGTAATGAAAAGAAATGACCCCTATATCACGGGGGTCTTTAAACCCACAGGGCCCATATTTAAATTTGACTGAGGTATGACCCAAAGGTGTCTGCACACCAAGTTATAAGTCAATCGGTTCAGTGGTTCCGGAGTTATGCCTGTCACTAATAGACAGACACACAGACGCACACAGTGTTTTCAGTAACCTCTTCGAAGAAGACTCAGAGGCTAATAAAATTACTGGAGGCTCATACATATATCTCTATAATTCCTGTTCTTTAACTCTGTTTCCTTAGGGCCGAACAAGCCAAGCCAATGATTTTGAAAGTAATCATATATTACAAAACCGCTCACCAGTCAGGTCTTGTGTCAGGCTTATTTGCAGTAAATAAGACTCAAGAAAACCAACTTTACTTGAGACAGTTTTTAGATTTCTCTATTAATGTCAAGTAGATGTTGACCTAACTAATAATTTTATCTTGTTCACAGATTCGCGATCGCTGACAACGCTTACAGATCTTTGGTTTACGAACATAGAGAACAATGCATATTGATCTCAGGTACGTACTGAAGCTTTAGTAGGGTTTGCTTGCTTTTAGACCAATTTGGCAGTTATGTTATAAGAGGGATTCTAGGTAAGAATGTAAAGGGGGAATGCTGATTTTTAATTATGCTTATGCTCTTGCTAAATGACAAATTTACCAATACCAGTCTTAATTGCAAACCTATGGTATCTGTTTGCTGCTGTGCCACTGCCATTCACTAGTTTAATAACACCAATTCCAACGAGACAAAATGTATTTTGATAACCCAAGGTGCTTTCAAAACATTAAGGACTATGCATGTACCACTTTATCCTTCATCATATATGTCTAAAATAATAATGAGTTCTAGGAGCATGACATTTACATGCCGAACATTTTCACACCAATGTGAAACTAGCATGATTTGGTTCCGTGGTCTGTGCTTAAATCATATCAAACACATTTGCTCAAGACTATGTTATTAATTTATTATTTAAAAAGCCATGCGATTCTTTTCAAGCGTCATAAAGACAGTATCGCTAAACCTAGAAGTCTAACTTCTACTCTATCTTTTTCGATCAACAGGCGAATCCGGTTCAGGCAAAACAGAAGCCTCCAAAAAGGTTCTAGAATACATCGCTGCACGTACAAACCACCTTCAAAACGTCGAATCAGTCAAGGACAAACTCCTGCAAAGCAATCCTCTATTGGAAGCCTTCGGTAACGCAAAGACCCATAGGAACGATAACTCTAGCCGTTTTGGAAAGTACATGGACATACAGTTTAACTATGAAGGAGCTCCTGAAGGCGGACATATACTTAACTATCTTCTGGAGAAATCCAGGGTCGTCAGCCAAATGTCTGGGGAAAGGAACTTCCATATTTTCTACCAGCTTCTTGCGGGAGGTGATCAGGATTTGTTAAAGCGGTTGAATTTGCAGGCAAGGCCTGAAACTTACAAGTACACTACGGATTCGGTGAGTACCTTGTTTATAAACCTCTTGAATATTATAACAGGATATTATCTTTATCAGCTCGTGAGTAATGACTGCTAAACATTACCATATAAGGAAATACTATCACATTACTACTTGAAGAAGGGTTTGTTGTAGTATTTATGCAATAATTGAAATTGATACGGTATACTATGGACTCGAGTACTTAAATCAATTCTTGGAGTGCCGTCAAATTGATAGAGAACTAAATAATAATAGGTTAATTATCTAATACGAGAACAGTTCCATCAGCAATGAATTCCATTACGGTTTATTCGATTTTATTAAAAAAGTCAACGAGTTCATCTTATTAGAAATTCTCAATAGCATACCGGAATAAAAAAACCTATAGGTGTTTTATCCCCGTACCCCGAAAAGCACGTGAACTCGTGACGTGCAAAATAACTGTCTCCGATTGTTATGCCATCACATCGGACCATGAGAATGAGCAGTAGCCGTATATATTATTGCGTTTTTATTACAAGACATTCTTGTAGCAGCATAGAATCTGGAACTGTGACTGGAAATACCATAGCTGGCGAAACAGGGATAAAACGCCTCTGCCTTCGAGGATATAGGCATAATTATATACAACTTATTTATTTCCAGAACGTACAACCTAACCAACGATCACTGGACGCAGCGCAGTTCCGCACCGTCCAGGAAGCGATGAAAGTGATCGAGATCGGCTCCACGGAACAGAACGAAATGTTCGAGATCGTCGCCAGCGTTTTGCACCTCGGCAACGCCAAGTTTGTTCAGAACGAAAAAGGGACCGCTGAGATTCTGTCCCATGATGCGAATACAAGCAACGTTGCTGAGGTAGGTGTTTCGTTTTCTTAAGCAGCTTAAGTCAACAACACTAGTGATTAAGAATACTTCAGCGTTATCATGTGTTCATAACTGCTACATGCTACTCGGTATAATAACAGTAACTTGCTATTTACTGCAGCTTTACTCGCATTTTAAATAGAAGCCTATAATATCAACCCTGTTATAATAAAATGTTCCAGTTATTAGTGAGAGAAGGGTTAGGTCATAATTCACCACGCAGCCGTAGCCCGGATTGGCTTACGTCACATATTGTTGAGAACATTTGGAGAAGTCTGAAACATGCAGGTTTCCTCACGATGTTTTTCTTCACTATTAAAGCAAGCGATAATTAAATCAATACTAATATTATAAAGCTGAAGAGTTTGTTTGTTTGGTTGAACGCGCTAATCTCAAGAACTACTGGTTCGAATTGAATAATTCTTTTAGTATTAGATAGCCTATTTATCGAGGAAGGCTATAGGCTACATAACATCACGCTACGACCCACGGGGGCGGCGCAGTAACCATAAACGCGAGTGAAACTGCGGGTACATCTAGTATTTAATACGCACATAACTTCGAAAAGTCAGAGGTGCATGCCTTAGGATCGAACTTGAGACCTCTGCTTGGTAGTCCAACGGTCTTTCGCTAGACTATCGCTACTTAAATAGAAGCATATAACCTTATAAATTGCATTAATATAGAACAAGCTCATCGCTTGCCAACAAATTTACCGAATGGATCCAGCTTTTGCTACAGTCCGATAATTAATAGATAAAATTATTTTTGTAAAAAAAATTCTTCGGATATCGTTTTTGAAAAACTAATCTGCAGTTTGGACTCTCGTTTCCTACATGCAAATGATTCAATTAAGATATATTCCGGTTTTGTAATGTTCACACCTGCAATAAGTAGCTCTCGGTTACATACATATTAGTACCACGGTTTGGAGTTACAGACGCCAAGCACGAATAACTGATTTGCACATTCGACCATTGGTGTACTAGATACACAGGGTTATTTAGGAGTCATGACCTTAAAACAGAGGTGGCCTACATAAAACTCGGTCGAAACCTGACATCCAGGGATGGGTACCAGACAATACTGAGGTGGTTGCGGCAGTAGGCAAGTTAGCCTTTTTATGCATAATGAAAATTTAATTATTTTAAATTTTCTTAATATTGTCTTATGTTTACGCGAATGTTATACATTGAAATTGAAACACTTTATACGGATTTTGTCGCGTTGTTTATTTTACTTTAAACACTGTTATTACATAATTTTGAGAACTCTAACACTACTATTTATTCCTCTGCAGATTCCTCTGTTTGTTTTGTTCGTCGATAGTTAAGCAAGTACTAACTATGTCCATTGTTTCCATCTGTTTATATAAATACTATTAAACGGTCATTGTCGACCGCGCTTCTGATGTCATATCGAATTTGCTTTATGTAACCTGGCGACAGATCACGATGTCAAACGAAAACACGGATGGTACAGTGGCTTAGATGGTCACTTCACCTATGTATTATGGGTTTAATCTCCACGCAGGACAAAAATGTACCTATGTTATCCGCTGTTGCTTCTAATTAGTGTATTCTTTGCTTGTAAGTTTTTATGATACAGGGATAATTCGGGTAGAGTACACAATTAAAATGACTGAAGAAGAATGTTATGTCATATGTCAATGTCACCGGTTCGAATCCGACGGTAATAATTATTGTATTAGGTTTATGTATATGGAAATTCTCCGTGTCAGTGACTACGGACAAAGTGCTATTGAGCTTGTCTATCAAGATCTTGTCAGTAGAAGTATCTACAGAGAAAGAATACTATTCTAGGAAGACGCCAGTAGCATTGCTCGCTATTGCATGCCCTAAATCTACTGCTGGTGAAATGTGGGAAAAGTGTTCTACATTCTTCACACCGCTACTTTGAGGTGTAGGTACAATGTTTCTCAGACTACCCATTTGAAAATATAAGCATAAGGAAATAAAAATATCAATGAATTTAGGAGTACGACAAATAAAATTGTAATTCTAGTGAAAACCGCTGTCTTATTATATAAATTACTAGTGACCCGCCACGACTTCGCACAGGTAATACAAACCCTTTATACATTTAAACCTTCCTCATGAATCACTCTGTCTATTGGTGAAAACCGCATGAAGAACCATTCAGTAGTTTTTGAGAGTATTGCGAACAGACAGACACGGCAAGGGACTTTGTTTTATAATATGTAGTGAAGACCTAATATAAAAGAGTCGGACGGGTGTTACTACAATTTGACGTCGTGTCTAACCTGTCTGTGATAACAATCGTGTTGAGAATGACGTGGCAGTACTGAATCCGTCTTTATTTGTCACGATCTTACGGATAACCTCGTGTTTGAGGAATTGAATGGATTCCTCGTATTCATATCTAGAGTTCGTAGATCAAGGCGTTGAACTGTGTCGCAACCACGGCATAATGTGACCGATGGAAGCGTTGAATGGCATATATACAAAATATATCTTAACTATCCTAACTAATATTATAAATGTGAATGTGAGTCTGTTTGTTTATTACGCCTGAACTACTCGACCGATCATCATGAATCTTCGCATACACGTTGTCAGAAAAGGACATAGGGTACCTTTCATCATGAAAACGTACTGTTACTAACATAATCTAATCTACATTTACACGAGCAAAGCCGCGGGCATAATCCAGTCTATAATAAAAACAGTGACACGCAGAGATCTCGGATTCGATCCCATGGCACGCACCTCTAACTTTTCGAAGTTATGTGCGTATTAATTAGTATAATATCGCTTGCTTTAACGATGAAGGAAAACATTGTGAGGAAACCTGCATGTCTGAGTGTTTCTATAATGTTCTCGAAGAGAAAACAAGAGGCCCGTGCCCAGCAGTTTATGTATATACAGGTCTGATATTATTTTTTTATCACGTAGGAAACTCTTGTATATCCCATTACGCATTGTCGACTGGTTTCCAACAACTCGTCTCTTTGCGATAAAAATATAGGCAACTAGGAGACCAGTGATTATGTACTATTTCATATACATACATTTGGGCATAATGGATGACGAAGAAATTGGAGTAGGTAATAGCGTCGCTAACTTTATTGAGAAAATAAAGCAAAATGAAATGCTTTTTGGTTGCATTACTTGCTGCGAGAAAGAACGCATAAAAACGTTACGTTTTTCAGGTATATTTATTACTAGACAGCCTGAACCATTTTTGTGCGCTACGTCCGATCGCCTCCGCTGAATAGGATCAAATTATATCTTTGGTATAGAGACAGCCTAAACGCTTACAAAGACTACTTTTAAAATAAAGATACCTATTGCATAAAGGTATTGTACGTCTCTGTTTTTAATTTTACTTGATAGGGCAAAGAGATATGTATCTTAACTTCCTAACTAATATTATAAATACGAATGTGAGTTTGTTCGTTTGTTACGCTTTCACGCCGTAACTACTCAACCGATCATTATAAAATGTTGCATAGACATTGTAGGGGAACAGAAAAGAATATAGGGTAACTATCATAAAAAAAAAAAACTTACTATTTCAATCTAAATTTACGCGAGCGTAGCCTTGGGCTAAATCTAGTATATGTATACAGGGTGTCCGATAATTAATGGATCACCTTGAAATGTCTTATAGTAGATGATGGCCGTTCAGAAAAAAATATGCTAGAAAATCCATCGTTACTACTAACTGAGATATGGTTATTTTAATTACCTCTTTAACTTCCATGTACACTACGACCAAAAATGAATGAATCCCATCGGTTTTTTGTTGTTTTAATATTAAACAGTAATTATGCTAATAGATAGACAGTCAAAAGTATGACTAGCTATTGCATTTTAATAATACTTTTTCATTTTTCTGGACTTCCTTCAGTTCTATTATAAGACATTTCAAGGTTATCCAATAATTACCGGACACCCTGTATATGAATATGAAGTTTTAATTGGCAACTAGCGTGATGCTTACTTTGTAGTTAAGAATAAAATTGCAATACAGAGACTGCATTACTTCGTAACGTGTACCTATAAAGTTTGACTACACAGATGGTGTAGTGATGTAGTGGTTTAAGAGGTCGCCTCGCCGCTGCTACTGCACCGAGTGTTGTGGGTTTGAATCCCACACGGGACAAAAATTTGTGTGATCCAGAAATGGTTGTACTGACCTTGGATGTTTTTTGTGTCTGTTGTTTGAATTTTTGTAGTCGCCCACGTTATAGAAATTATTCCTAGTATTTAAAAAAACAAATAAATAAAAAGTAAAAGCTTAATCTGTCATTATTTTTCAACAGCTCTTAAAAGTAAACGCGGTAAAGTTACGTGAAGTATTGACGAGCCGTACCATCAGCGCTCGAGGAGATGTCGTCAACACACCTCTGGACCTCGAACAGGCGCAGTTCGCTAGGGATGCCCTCGCCAAGGCCATCTACGACAAACTCTTCAGTTGGCTGGTCTCGAGGCTCAATTCCTCAATGGCGCCGAAGGATAAAGACGCGATGTCATCAGTTATAGGCATCCTAGACATCTACGGCTTTGAAATCTTCCCGAAGAATTGGTGAGTTGATTAATTTATTAAATATGTCTGTATATTACCGAAGTGATACACGTGTGGAGCAATAATATATTTTGCTACTGACTGAGCAGAAAAATAGCCCTACAACACGCCTCGTATATTTTTGTATCCACGCAATAAATGACGATTCTCTTTACTACTAGTATTTATATAATAATAATAACTTGTACTGGGAAAAATCCCAATAAAACTATGCTTGGGCCGATGGTCAAATTCACCAGTCTGCCCCGTTGTGGGTTTGCAAACTTCACAGTTTTTGAGAATAAAATGTCATCCTTTTGGGCTTAAGTTGTTATCAGTTTCTTCAAACGTTCTAGACTTTTGAAACTTCTGCGAGCATAAGCCCAGTTCGCTATGCGGTATATGTATTGCTTTGTATAAGTTTCAAAGCTTATCATGTTATCGGCATGTTAGGTTCTAGAAAAAGGCATTTTTTAAATTTGTTTGCAATGACATGTTGGCTATTGTACGTATCGAAATGCTTCAAGACCTACAACCAATTTAAAAGCATTCAAAATAAATAATATTTTACTTTCGTAATCGTTGGAAATTGGGAAACAAAGGGTATTGGGACCATTTTAATGCATTATTTTACAATAGTGTTTAGTTAATCTATTGAAATTTAATTTACTTCAAAGCTGTTTACAGTCAACTGAATGTGGCCTCAGGGGTCACTCCAGTTTTCCAACGTGTCGTGTGGTGTCGTTTGCCTTGATATGTGATAAAATACTGTATTATCAGCTCGTCCTATTAAGGTTTGATGCTAATGCAGAGACGCCAAGTAAATTTTCGTTCGTTAAATTTTCTACAGATCTGCAGTTTACGGTCCAAGAGACTTGAACGGGACATAGTCATACTAAGTTTGGGTTTGACTAAGTCGTACATACATACGTATTAGAATGTTTCCGCCTCTGAGATTATCTTTAATGGACAAATATACTCTGAAAACTTATACTCAAAATTATCTATTTGAAACTGCCATCTTGAAAAGTGGACAAGATGTAATTGCTTTCGGACATGATTCCAGCTTTGAACAGTTCTGCATCAACTTCTGTAACGAGAAGCTGCAGCAGCTGTTCATCCAGCTGACCCTGAAGCAGGAGCAAGAGGAGTACCTCCGCGAGGGCATCGAGTGGGAGCCCGTCGAGTACTTCAACAACATCGTCATCTGCGACCTCATCGAGGCTAGGCATACAGGTATCAACATGGAACTACCTCTTCTCTTCACCTATTTTGACAATATATCTGACATATTAGCAAGAGTACTAAGAGACAATGGTTTATTCAGCCTTTGAACAACATAATTCTTTAAAGTCATTTTGTTATCGTTAACATCAAATACCAAAGTACAACAAATATCGAGAATATCTATATATATAAATACGTGAAGCAAAATCTTTGTACCCTTTTTACGAAAATTGCGCGGACGGAGGAATATGAAATTTGGCACAGTTAAAGTTTATATGGAGAAGGAGGGGAAATGAAAAAGCACTACACGCACACAACCATGCATTTGACACACAGTCGAAGCGCGTAACTATGGTTACATTTATCAATATACATATAATGACATACATATATCAGCAATATCTTACAGACAAACTTTGGTCGAATTTCGAGCAATAGGCGACCGCTAGCATAAATTAATTTGTTGTTATTCGTTTAAAAATAATTATTCAGAGAATATCACATTTAGGTCAATATGTGCTACAAGCGGGTCAAAATTAAAATATCAGCCATACTTTTGAAACTTCACACATATGCCAATTAGTGTATTGGTGGAATTCAAAATCGAAATACATTACTTATTTCATACATTGCTAAACGAACAAAGAAACTTCAACGCGTCACCATATTTGATCGATGGTCACTATTGCTTAATTTATAAGCTGACCCGCGAAATTATTCATATTGTCGAACGATTTTATACGACGCGTTTCTATTGAATTATTACCTAGTGGGGGTACTAGGTGGTAATTCAATAGAAACGCGAATAAAGCAGGCGCGCAAGCTTATTCATTGCTTATTCGTCGCCAAACTGTTATACCCAAGGATTTCCAAACATAACTTAAGTCTCATTAATTGATCACTATATTATACTCGCTATGCCTGCAGTTTCACCCGCGTTTATGATTAATGCGTCGCCCCCGTGGGTCGTAGCGTGATGTTATATATAAATATGCTACCCAACAGTAAAATAATTTTTCAATTTAAATCAGTAGTTCCTGAGATTAGCTCGTTCAACCAAACAAACAAACTCTTCAGCTTTATAATATTAGTATAGATTATTATTATTCAGTTGACAATATATTTAGTCTCTATACTTACGTATTTATTATATTAACCTTTGATCTGTTAAACACAATATTTAGAAAATTCATTGCAGTCTCTTGAACAGGGTTAATCTTTTATAAAAAAGGGCCGGATAGCTGTCTCCAACAAGATTAGGCACTTGATCATCTTCTAGAACCGTCTTCACCTCTCAGCTAAACCATGTCAGAAGATAATGATAAAAGCTTTGTATCTAGGATGAATTTAATGAATTATCAAATTATCTATTAAATTATCAATCGGCGTCTTTCTACCCCTCTAAATTTTCATTGCAGGTATTATTGCGATCTTAGACGACGAATGCTTGCGTCCCGGCGACGCTACCGACCTGAGCTTCTTGGAGAAACTGACGCAGAAGCTGGACGGACACAAACACTACAAGTCGCATCGACGCTCCGATATCAAGACACAGAAGATAATGGGACGTGATGTGAGTACCTGGCCTTTACAAACTTACAATTGAAGCACATATAGCATACCCCCAAATTCAGAGCAATCATCTGTGCATATTTTTCCCTAAAATAATAAAATAAAATATAATTGTCACGTGTGGTTCCTAAACCACTTAGCACAATGGTAACGATGTGGCAATCATGCCTCTGGGCCATCCATTCAGTCACACAATAGTAGAACATTTAAAGTCATTTGCATTTCAATGGCTACAGTTTCTAGATACCATGTTGAGGCACGTCATTTTTTGGCCATAACTTATTATAAGAATAATTCCCTATTTATTCGCATAAAATTATTTGTCATAAATGTCATAATTTAACATGGCATACTTTTACTTACCTAATAAACACCGCCAACCCCGCCGCACCTTAACCTATTGTTACACTATGGTACCTCAAGTTATATATAGGTACCTTATAACTTTATGCCAATCAAAATTAGGGCGAAAAGCATTAGCCTAAATGACATTTATGCCTACTGAAATAGTATGCCAAAAAACAATTATGTCAAAGTATTATTATGACAATAAAAATTATGCCTAACTCGTTATGCCAATATATGACAACCATCAGAGATGGCAATGGGCAGCGAACAGGGTCCGGTAAGGAGACACTAGCAATGATGCTAAACACACACTTTCCGGACTGTAAGATAATAGAAAAGGAGCAGGAGGACCCGATTAGCCTGGTTGAACTAGGCTACCGTACAACCAAAGCAGATTGGGACACTGCAAGGAAAGTAGTGGATGAAGGGAAGGTCGGCTGGGCTCTAAATGGTTTTCAACCGTTCAAGTCACCTGGTCCAGACATGGTTTATCCCATTATCCTACAACAGGGAGCTGCACTCTTGGTTCCGCATTTGTGCAGACTATACAGAGCCTGCATAGCTTTTGGATACATTCCAAAGATATGGAGGCGAGTTAAAGTCATCTACATACCGAAGCCGGGCAAAGAAGACTACGAAGAAGCCAAGGCATACCGACCTATTAGCCTTGAGTCGTTCTTCTTGAAAGCCCTGGAGAAGTTAGTAGATAGACATATCAGGGAGGGAGCATTGAGAAAATTTCCCCTCCACGGGCTACAATGTGCCTACCAGTCGGAAAAATCCACTGAGACGGCACTGCATTTTGTGGTAAATAAGGCAGAACATGCATTAGATAACCGGGAAGTATGCATTGCTGCATTCCTGGATATTGAGGGAGCTTTCGATCGGACCACCTTTGATGCCATTAGTGTGGCATCAGCAAATCACGGCATAGAGCCAACCATTTGCAAGTGGATCGATTGTATGCTCAGAGGAAGAATTATTAGGTCTGAGTTGTTAGGGGATGAAATGATTGCAATGACTACCAAAGGCTGCCCTCAGGGTGGAGTACTCTCACCACTCTTATGGTGCTTGGTGGTTAATTCACTCTTAGAACAACTCAACAAAGGTCCGTACTTAACGGTCGGATATGCGGATGACTTGGTGATACTTGTCAATGGAAAATTTCCGAGCATAGTATCCAGTCACATGCAGAGGGCCCTGAGTATGGTAGAAAAATGGTGCAGTAGTAACCATTTATCGATCAACCCAGGGAAAACTACTGTCGTGCCGTTTACTAGGATGAGAGATCCGACTGGCTTGGGAACTCTATCCATGTATGGTACACAGCTACAATGGTCCACGGAGGTGAAGTATCTAGGCATGACCTTAGATAACAAGCTAACGTGGAAACCTCATGTAGACAAAGTCATAATGAAGGCCCAGCGGGTCTTCGGTATGATTCGTTCTACTTATGGGAAGACCTGGGGCCTGAAGCCCAAGGTCATCAAGTGGCTATACACGATGATGATAAGACCCATAATCACATATGGAAGCGTTGTCTGGTGGCCAAGAACCAAACTAGCAACATGCAGGAAAGCGCTGTCGAAGGTGCAGCGATTAGCCTGCATGGCTATAACAGGGGCGTTCCCTACTACGCCAACGGCTGCGTTAGAGATCCTGCTGGACCTAACGCCGCTACACATTGTTGTGGAGTTAGAGGCGATGAAGGCGCTACATAGACTATCTATACATGGGCTGTGGAGCGTCAACATGCCAGTAACTCGACACACAAAACTGGAGATCTCGAAGGATCTTAAAGAGATTATGAGCATGGGATGTGACAAAATGCAACCAATGCACATATTCAAAAAGAATTTTAAAATAAAGGTCCCCACAAGGGACGAATGGAGACGAGGTCTACGATCCCCTGACGAGGGTTGTCTCATCTGGTACACCGATGGTTCCAAAATGGAAACAGGATCAGGCGCTGGTATTTATGCCAACGACTGCAAGGTGAACCAAAGCATGGGCAAATATGCAACGGTCTTCCAGGCGGAAACCTATGCTATAATTGCCTGTGCGCAGGAGAATATTAACAACAATGTCACTGACAAGATTGTTTATATACTCAGTGACAGTCAAGCTGCTCTTAAGGCTCTGAACTCCTGTAGGGTGGACTCAGCACTAGTCCTGAACTGTGTTAAAGCCCTTAACAAACTTGGTAGGAAAAACACAGTCAGGCTGGTGTGGGTTCCGGGGCATGCAAGGGTGCAGGGTAATGAGGAGGCTGATGTATTAGCCAAAAAGAGCTCGGAGCAACAATTTGTGGGCCCCGAGCCATTCGTAGGTCTCTCTGAGAGTACCGTCAAGGCAGCTTTGAATGCACATGGCAATGATAAACACAGGCTGGAGTGGATGGCCCTTAGGGGTCTGGAACACTCCAAGAAATTCATTGCAAACAGAGCCACGGGCTTTACCCGGAAGTTCTGCGGGTACAACAAGGGCCAAATACGCCTACTCACAGGAGCGTTTACTGGTCATTTTGGCACCAACGACTTCCTGTGCAGATTGAGATTATCAAACAATTCGATCTGCAGAGCCTGTGGTGAACAGGACGAGTCCATATCACACCTACTGTATGAATGTGACGCGTTGGCCGGACTAAGGATGGGTCTGATGGGATTGGCATATCCGAACCCTGAAGACTTCAGGCTTCTCCCTCTGAGGTGTACGCTGCGACTGATGCAGTACATTCATAGGGAGATAGCTCAAGGATAAACCTCGGGGCCGACCCAAAAGATCCCACTGGGTCGAAGTGTCGCCGGTCTACAATGACTGGCCCCCGGATCAAGATAAGATATGCCAATATAAATAAGGGCAATTAGGCGAATCAAAGAGATCCATTTGAGTACTGATAACTGCCTTGATGGTACAGCGGGTTCAATCGCCAGGGTTTTTATTGGGTTTTCCCGTCAAGACATTCTTAGAAGCTTCACGGAGTCTGGTCCGGTCACTATAGATGATTGACGGCAAAAGACTCGCTTTGAATGGCACTTAGAATCCTAGCTGACTTAATCTGGGTATAATACCATAAGTATAATAAATAACTGTCTTTATATTCTTATGGAATTAGGCACAGGGACTGCCTACCTCTTCAGATATGCATGAGACTGTGTGTGTATATAATCATATGTTCAAATGTGTGTAATATTTAAAATGCTTTCTTTATTTGTAGGAATTCTGCCTAGTCCACTACGCCGGCGAGGTGACGTACAACGTGAACACGTTCTTGGAGAAGAACAACGACCTGCTGTTCAGGGACATCCAGAGCCTCATGGCATCCAGCGGCAACGCCATCGTGGCCAGCTGCTTCAAGGTAACCGGGTGCTTTTTATCTATATACCATAGCTTTACTCGTCCTATTAGATTAGATAAGGCTATAATACGTTGACGAGTGTGCTCCATATGTCGAAATCAGAACATCTCAAAATACAACTAATGCCATAAAAAGTATTTTGCACCCAAAGACCACAAGCGTTGGTTAAACAAGTAAAACCTGACAATTTCAAGCAGTAGATTCTAAATAAACGGGCTGTTCTAACCCTAGGTAGCCTCCGATACCACTTCTATAAGTTAACACAGAACTAAGAGGCTTATTACTTGAAAGCTTGTGAAAAGAGTGAAAATATCATTTTACCTAACTCGTATCAACGCGTTTGTCCAGAGGCCAATCACAGGCACTTGTAAGTTGACGTTTATCTTTATTTGTGATCGTGAGAAAATTAAAATTAATAATTTCAAGCATATTGTTACCAATTGCAATAAATTAATCTTATTTGTCAAAAAAGTAACAAATGAATAGTATTCTTGTTATCTCCCTCAGCTAAGCTAAAATGCATGTGTTAGTTACGGGTTCACGTTGGTAGTGAAACAATGGGTTTAAAACCATAACCTCTCGATTGCAAGTTTAATGTCTTATCCTTTAGGCCAACGCTTAAGTACCACACAATCAGTAAATTGTTAGAGGTCTACGCATGTAGGTTACATGCGTAGACTTCTAGTTTAGGATATTATAACTTAGGGACAGAGAAACACAGAGTGGAATATCTACTAAACATCTTGTACCTACACAGAACTTTATTTTTATTCCATAGGATATAAATCTAACGAGCAAGAAACGTCCAGAAACAGCGATCACCCAGTTCAAGAACTCGCTGAATGAGCTCATTAAGATCTTAAGCAGCAAGGAGCCGTCTTACATCCGCTGCATCAAACCCAACGACAATAAGGCACCAAGTATGTACCTACCAGTCTCTAGCCACCTTATAAACTATACCTCAGCTAAGCACCGGTCTCCTCTCAGTTTACCACGCTGGCCCTTTGCTGGTTACGACTTCGAGAACATTATGACGAGCCGTCAGACATGTAGATTGCCTCACGATATTTTCCTTCACTGTTAAAGCGAGTGATAATTAACTTTTCATTACGCACATAAGTGTGTAAAGGTAGAGTCGCCGTTGGATCTAATTTGAGATACCTTGCTGCTTGCTGGTTGATAAAGAAAAATATTGAGTGTATTTTTTAGTAGCGTAGTTTCATGTAGGGGCCCGTCGTGTTGAGACACGGCGGGATCACGATTGCAAGTGTGGTGAAAATGATTCGCGAAGCGCCGCCGACTTAGGTAATGTGGAGGAAAAAAAGAAGTTCCTCGTGCATTAAATAACGTAGTTAAAAGAAATATGAGTATATATTTTTGATAAAAATGAAATAATTTGACAATAATTACACATTCAAAGACCTTTACTTAATTTCTGTGTCATTACGTGTTCAGTGCAATTCGACGAGAAGTTGATATCTCACCAAGTGAAATACCTCGGTCTGATGGAGAATCTGCGAGTGCGACGCGCGGGCTTCGCTTATAGAAGGACTTACGAAGCTTTCCTAGAGAGGTACGTTTGTATGTTAGCTTTACTTATGAGTACATACCACATAAACACAAATGTAGTTTTTAGCTATTTTTGTGCAATGTATTCGAAATATATTGTTTCGGATAAATCATAGTCCGAAATCAAACTTCAACTTATTCATTTCGAACTTGGTTAGGTAGAATATATTGAATTTAATTATACATTAGTCGCCACATTTTTCAATACAGTATGCAATATTAAACAATTAAATTTAAAACTTACAATATATGTAAAACTACATACCTGCTACAAAAAAGATCGTTATAGCTTTTTGGTTTTGTATTTCATTATTAATTTTTTTAACCGAGAATAACAGATAGGTAAAAGTCAGTTTTAAATCAATGTTTGTTTGTCTGAAGGTTATGCGAATGACATTGTGACTAGCGATGTAACGATATATCGAATATTCGATAATATCGATAATATCGACCCTCAGAATATCGATATTTTATCGATATCTAACCATCATCGATACGATATTATCATATCGACAAGAAATTAAATATCGATATCGAACGATATATCGACCCTAAAATATAGATATTTTTATCCATATCTATTTGATCCATTGACTTGGTAGTATTCAATATTTATGTGTATATGTAGTGTATCTGTATTATTTACCCGGACTTCTACTAGGTACTAACTTGAAAGTTCTGAATTATTGATAATATGGCAAATAATCGAAATTATATTTTATAAATACTGTTATAATTAATATTAAGTGGAACTTTTATGATAACTAAGTAGGCAATGGACTAGTAACGTAGTGACAGTGTTATCTCCGGTTAATATGAAATTTTGAACAAGAAAGTAATCAATAACATACAGTGTCAATAAACACATATATCAACATTAAACCACTAGGCGGATATATATGGATAATACAATAGTGAGTACAGACATTTATTAGACAACATAATACTCCAATGAAGTTTAAACAACGATTTACAGTGAAATAAGTGAAAAATAATTTTGAAGAACCGTTGGAGAAAAATTTTATGTTCAAAAATGGGCTTTGTATAATAACTAGCGCCTCGGGTGGAGAGTAGCTAAACAAAGTTTGACACTAACTTTGGAGTTGCGACTGCAAAAAAATATAATTTTGTTATTAAGATTTTATTATAGAGCCATCTTGTAGTGAGCAGCTGAACAAAATCAAAATCTGTCATATTTGACATATTTGATGACACTGTCAGTAGTGTTGCTACTGTACAAAAATAAAAGTACATGATTTGGTAATATCATTATATAAAATTAAACCCTAATTGGTACAAATTAATAGTATATTAGAGAACATAAACAATTAATTGAAATTTATAAAACGTATGCTGAAGTAACTGGTATAAATTAAAACGAATAAGCTGTACAAGATGGAAAGCTTAGACAATATTACCTTCAGACGACCCTTAACAAAATGTAGATCTCTGGAAAAAATGGACATGAGTACCTCCATTAACTCATCATATTCGGATGAATTTCTAAACAAAAAGCTTGACGCATCTATGCATATGACGGCGTTATATCGAGATGAATTGAACACCGAAATATGTAACCTAAAGTCAAACTTGCAATCTACGCAAAACGAATTAGAAAATGTTATCCTTGAAAATGTAGAGCTGAAAAATCGAGTAGCGCAGCTGTCGCAAGAGATAGAAATATTAAAGCAAATATGTAAAAGCCCTGTGTCAAATTTACGCCAATCATCCATTCAAAAACTTAAAGTCAAACGTCGTCTTACAGATTCATTCCAAAATTCTCCGCTCATAACGTATAACCAACCATGTACTCAAGATTACATAACACTTTCACCGACTCAAAGGGAAGTTAAACAAAAAACGCCTTTGCCTAGTAGCTCGGAGGTAAAAATGCCAACATCCATCCCATCCCACAGCGTTACCGAACCTGAACGGACCACACATAAGAAACAAACACCTGAAGACAGCCAAGGGATCCCGTGTGCTCAACCTCCTTTGGTATCACCATTGTGTATAAAAGATAGTCAACACTTGGGAATTACTGAAGATAGCAAGAAGACCTGCTCGCCAAAAATTCTGATATTAGGTGACCAACAAGTACGTAATTTTGCCAAGGTAATAAAGATACAACGGGACAAAAATAACTGGAATAATGTGTATTCCGTGTCAGGATGGTCAAAACCATGGGCTACCAGTACACAGATATTAAGTAATATAGACGACTGTATAAAAACGTTGCATGACGATGATGTAGTTATATTAGGCGTAGGGAGTAATGATAAAAACCCGTACTTGTTTCTCTCAGAGATGACTACCGCAATACATAAATTAAAAAAATTTAAAGTTTTTGTTGTGAATGTAATAAACAACGCGTATTTGAACGTTGATTTACTAAACACCCATTTAAAATTGTTTTTAAAGAACTTTTCCAACTGTAAGTTTATAGATACCACAGAGAATATATATAGAGGTGAAAATTATAATTCCATGTCTAAAAGACTGATTTGCTACAAATTAAATATAGAAATAGATAACATTAATTACAAAAAAATTATAGATACTGCACTTAAGTTAAGACGCTCTCAGTCTAAAAAAGACGCAAGTAGTTCAATCCTTAAAAACAGTAGTTCAATTGTAAAGAAAAAAGGAACGATTCCATATTATTTTGACGTACAGAAAAAAAAAATTGATACTTGTCAATCCCTAAACGTTAAAAATAAGTTTTTTCGAAACTAAACGTAAATGCACTATATTTCATCAAAATATTGCTGGTATCTTGAATAAAATAGACTTGTTAGAAGTAACTTTATTAGAGCTGGATAAAAATGGTACAAATATTGATATCCTATGTTTTTGTGAAACTTTTATAAGAAAGGGATCAGAATGTAATTTAATACTAAATAATTTTAAGCTGGTCTCGTCCTTTTCAAGACCTCACCAACGTAGAGGTGGAACATGTATAATGGTAAAAAAAGACCTAGAGTGCAAACCTATTTATAACTTACCCAAGCCCTTGATATTTCATTTTGAATACTGCGCTATAGAAATTATTACACTTAGACTCTTTGTAATTTGTATTTACCGTACACCAAATTCAAACCTAAACTTATTCTTAGAAAACTTGGATAATGTTTTAAGGAAATTAACAAAACGAAATAAAAATAATATAATATTGTGTGGAGACTGGAATATTGACGCGACGAAGGTAAATAAAAATTTTAAAGAATTAGAATACACTTTGCAAAATTACAACATTTATAATTACATCACTAAACCAACTAGAAAATTATCCTGCATAGATCTTATAGCTAGCGATATACCCGACGCTCAGCCTCAAATACATAATCTTGCATTATCCGATCATGAGACTGGTCAATCCCTATGTTTCGATTCTTATATGGATACAACTAAGTGCAGACATAAATTTTGGTTTGAAAAGAGAAGAGACTTAAGTCAAGAAAATATAAAAAAGTTTATATCTTGTATATCATCCCTCTCTTTTTCGGAAATATATGAGATAAAGGATACTGACATAGCATTTAATAATTTCCATGACACATTGACTCTCTTTTATAATCTCTGCTTTCCCATTCTGAAAATAAAGATTACAAATAAACCTGTAAAAAATAAATGGATCACAAAGGGAATAAAAAGATGTTGCATCAAGAAAAGAAGCTTGTACCTAAAATACAGATTAATAAATTCTAATAAAAATCATCATATACAAGCGTATAAAAAATACACAAACATATTAAAACGATGCATTTTACACGCTCAGAAAATTGAGAACACTCGGTACTTACTTAAATCTAAGAATAGATGTAAAGCTGCTTGGAATATTATAAAAAAGAATAGCATGCATAAGGATATTATACCTGAAATTAGTTCCATCACGATTGACCAGTGCACATACACTAATGCTGACACAATAGCTAATCATTTTAATGATTTTTTTATTAAATTGACAAATAAACCTATTGACTCTAATTCAAATTCTGACATTAAGTACAAACAAACAATTATTGACATATCTAATAGCATTTACTTAACCCCGACTGATGCTTTTGGTGTATATAAAATTGTTAATTCTCTGAATTCCACTAATTCAACTGGTTATGATGAAATTAATACCAAAATACTGAAACGTTGTTCTCAATTTGTAGCCTTTCCCATTAGCCATATTATTAACTTGTCATTTATTCAGGGTGTGTTCCCCAAAAGATTAAAAATTTCTATAGTCAAACCATTGTATAAACAAGGAGATAAAAATGATATGAGCAACTATCGCCCCATAACTTTAATACCTGTAATCGCAAAGATTTTTGAAAGAGTCATGTATGATAAATTAAACTCCTTTGTGACAACTCATGAAATACTAAAAAAGGAACAGTTTGGTTTTAGAAAAAATAAATCTACAACCCTGGCGTGTTTTACTCTCATGAAACTGATTACTTCCAATCTTAATGAAAAGAAACCAATATTATCTATATTTCTAGATATGTCAAAAGCATTTGACTTCGTAAATCACAAATTGCTTCTGTACAAACTCAATCGCTATGGTATTAGGGGTAATGCATTAAATTGGTTAGATAGTTACTTAACTAATCGCCTACAATGCGTGGAGATATCCAATTATACAAAATCTGAAAAAAATGTTTGCAGATCTTCATTTCGCCAAAATTCTT
Source organism: Catocala nupta (assembly GCA_963675205.1). Classification (NCBI taxonomy): domain Eukaryota; kingdom Metazoa; phylum Arthropoda; class Insecta; order Lepidoptera; family Erebidae; genus Catocala; species Catocala nupta. The sequence continues at coordinate 29,789,966 of OY776082.1, forward strand.
GTGGTGTTCCGCAAGGCAGTATATTGGGACCCTTTCTGTTCCTACTTTACATTAACGATCTACCTAATGCCACTACCCATAATTGCATTCTATATGCTGACGATACCACCCTTAGTATTGAACTTACAGATAATAATATTCCTAAATTCCAAGTCGAAGTCAATAACACATTAAACAGCATAATAAACTGGTTACAAGATAACAACTTACACGCCAATATTAGCAAAACTAAAATGATTCAGTTTCAATGCTATAACAGCAAACGTTCGCAGTTAGAAATAAAATATGCAAATGACACTGTCGAAGAAGTAGAAAATGTAAAATTTTTGGGTATAAGAATAGATAAACAGTGTAACTGGAAAGCACATATAGACGAACTTTGCGCTAAAGTACAGAGATTTGTTTTCGCTCTAAGTAGAATAACACACGTAGCTGGTACTGATGCTGCCTTACTTGCTTATCATGGGTATGTTTCTTCTATTCTACGCTATTGCATTATAATATGGGGTAATTCTGTAGACGTTATCAAAGTTTTTCGAGCCCAAAAAAAATGTATTCGTACAATGGGTAAAGCCCAACCATTAGACAGCTGTGTGCCTTTGTTTAAAAAGTTTAATATTTTACCTCTCCCAGCCTTATATATACTCGAAATTTGTATTTTTGTACATAAAAATATAACTTTATTTGAAATGCATAATGATGTTGTAATTAGAAAAAGTCGTAAAATTCATAAATTATATGTACCACAACAGAGAATTTCACTGTTCTCAAAGAATGTTTATTGTATGGCAATTCGTGTTTATAATAAACTACCTGATGTTTTTAAAACACTTAATTTTATGACATTCAAAGGCAAATTATTTAATTTTTTACTAGACCAATGTTACTATTCCATTAATGACTTCTTGAATGCAAATATTGAATCATTTAAATTAGAACATGACATTATATAAAATTTTGATAACATTGTTGCTTTAGTCTATGATTATTTAAGATTTGTTTTTTAATTAAGTTTTCTACTGACCATACTGACCATTATATTTTGTAAAAATTTGTACGCCGGAAACGGCAGAATATTATGGACATTCTAATCTGTAACACCTTGTAACAACAATATTCTAGCAAATAAATGTATTATTATTATTATTATTATTATTATAATGAAACTGTCGATATTATCGATCAACGATTTTTCAGGCCTTCGATATAAATATCGATATTTATATCGATATTTTCGTCTCCTTGCAACCCCAATTGTGGCACGTTGGAAGCATGCTTTCTTGTTTATCTCTTCCATGTCAAACGGCGTTTAAGAGTATCCGATATTTTCGACTATACTAGAACTTAAGCACTCTAGAATTAGCCTTGGATTCGTCAATATTCATAATCTTCTGCACACAGGTACAAGTGCCTCAGCCGCGACACCTGGCCTAACTTCCACGGCCCAGCGAGAGATGGAGTGCAAAAACTCGTCGATCTACTCGCTTACGAGAAGGAAGACTATAGGATGGGCAAGTAAGTACCGCTCAAATCTTATGACCGACTTCACCAGTTCACCACCAGATAATGTCGTCGACATTTTAGACATAGACACAGTTAGTTTACAGATAACCAAAAGACGCTTGTAATGTCAGAGCTGTTCAGAAGAGAATTACGTATACTTTCTCATTTTATTTTTGAGCACATAATTTTTGGTTCGTAGTGACAATAATACACACAACACCCAGCGCACTGCTAAAATTGAGGTGACTAATTAAACTAATACACTGCTAGAAATAAGTAGTCTTCATGAATAGCATAGTTAGTCCTTGAGGAATTCAGGCCGCAACACAAGATTATAATCTGCTCTGGGCCAGATATATTTGTGGTGCACAAGTGGATGTTCTCTTGTATCCTATATCTCTTACAACCATAGCCGTAGCACAATGGGACTCTAAAATGCTGCATCAGCTGCATGAAAGATATATTGAAAGATTCTGCAGTACAAATCACTGCTGTGTTGCCAGACAAAAGTGGCAAATGATTGCATTTGCCACTTGCTGACAACATAGCATTTAAATGATTCTGGTGTTATCTCCTCAGAAAATTACAATAATAATATTATGATTTGACTGCGATCTTCTCTATAATTCAGGTACTCATCCAGTCGTACTACTCCAGGCACATACTATGTTCTTATGCCATTTTTTTTGCCACTAACCAACTCTTTGAATTACAGCACCAAAATCTTCATCCGTTTCCCGAAAACTCTGTTCGAAACTGAAGACGCATACCAGATCAAGAAGAACGACATCGCTACCATCATCCAGAGCAGGTGGCGAGGGTACTGGCAGAGGAAGCAGTACCTCAGGATGAAGACATCTGCTATAATCGTACAGAAGTGGGTGCGACGGTTCCTGGCGCAGAAGCTTTGTGAGAGGAGGAAGAAGGCTGCTGATGTTATCAGGTCTTTCATCAAAGGTGAGTTGACTTGGACCTAGTGGAATGTATAAGAGCGGGGACATCTCTCAGGATTATTGTTCTTGGCCATGTCAGGCACTAATCCCAGTATTTTCTAAGAGCCATAAATGGCAGAGAAGCATACGGTTAGTATGATTATTAACCAGACATACAGACTCTAAAAAGACCAGGGGAAAATCATTCGCACCTTGTCATTCCTGCAAAAAGAGAAGACATAGCAAGAAACATGTTTTACATATCATGCAGTAATTACAGCGTTTCACTTAGAATGCCTATTTAGCCTCCATACTATTAAAATAAACAATCTTTATATTACAGGATTCATCACCCGCAACGGTCCTGAGACTCCAGAAAACCGGCGATTCCTCGGCATTGCCAAGGTGCACTGGCTGAAACGTCTGGCCACCAAGCTGCCTACTAAGGTCCTAGATCTAACCTGGCCTCCATGCCCAGCTACCTGCCAGGAGACGTCGAGAGAACTGCACAGGTTGCACAGAGCCCACTTGTCAAGGAAGTACAGGCTAGCGCTGGCACCTAAGGATAAGAAGCAGTTTGAGCTGAAGGTGCTTGCTGAAAGAATGTTCAAGGGTGAGTCATCTCGGTTCTGTATCTTAGTGCGGCACTAAAATACATTTGATGAGGCCTTACTATGTCACATTGTATTAATATTAAATACAACTGTGTGGAAAGTAGACTGAAAGACCAAAACTATGTCGACCGAAAGACCTAGTAGACCGATAGTTATCTGACTAGTCTAGTAGACCGGCAGCATACTCGCTATCGTAGTATACAAGTACAGAATAGACCGATATAAGGAAAGCGTATTGTTTGATTGGTTACCTCGCAAACTGTCATTGCGGCTTGAACAGAGGACACCCTGTTCAAGCCACCTAACTACACCTGTAACAGCCTATACAGGGTAACAGTTAATCTGATCTTTAAATTTTTGTTAAATTGCCTGCAGTACAGGTATTTTGACTAATATAGAAGCAGTCCTTTCATCAAGCATCAATCAAGATTTTAATTTTCAGGCAAGAAGAACAGCTATCCGTCCAGCATCGGGGAGCGCTTCCAAGAGGACCGGCTCACCTCCGAGCACCAGGTCCTGAGGAACACTTTCATGGCTTCGCCTTCCTGGCCCACTGGCGAACAGCTTATCGTGAGTTCATTACTTTTGACAATCTGATAGATTTTGCTTTTACTGTAACCTATCAAGAAGAGCTAGTCTCTCATAGTATTTCGTTCCTATATGTAGTGACTTGAAATTTCTGCCAGTGTTCCTGACATTTGTAACAAAATGTTTGTACAGTAAAAAGAGTAGTTAATTAAAAATAATATAATGCCAGCGCAAGACCTGTAGCAAGTCATATCAATGATTAAGAAATATAATATACACTGACGAACTCATAAACTGCATCAATGTTCAAGACGCCTTTGAAATAAACATTTTAACCAAGTATTCAAACTTTTTATACAAATTTAAATTGAAACCTATAGTTTGGTTCGTTAACTTCATAACAGCGTAGTATCATATCCATAAGTGTATGTTTGTATACTGGAAAGGACCATTCAATTTTTTTGAGCAAAAACGATAAATGTAACAAAGATTGGTTTTGGTTGGTAGATAGAAAGTTGGATTTTACAAGTAAAATAATAATAAAGCTCAGGTCTTTTTTTCTTTTAATAAAGGCGGAGGCAATATACCTACTTATTGCCTCCCGACCTTATTACAGATTCTAATCGGTTCCGCATAGATCTGATTAGGGTTATTAAACGGTCTTGCGGAATATTGGTCCATTCTTGTGAAATCGCTGTTCTTAGTGCTATACTATATACAGCTTTTTTAAACTGTCCCAAACATACTCAATGGGATTAAGATCCGGTCTGCGTGCTGGCCAATTCATGGTACGTATCCCAACCTCTTCGCAATATTGTCGAACTTGTGCAGCGGCGTGGGATCGGGCATTATTTTGCATTAGAGTAAAATTTTCGCCTATTAAGCCCATCTAAGGTACCACGTGAGCTTCAAAAACCTCTGTTATATAGCGTTGTGTCGTCAAAACACCTCTTCTACCGTTTTAACGAACCATGTCGATGAACTCAAGTTCCGTTCGGCCGATCATCGAAATGCCACCCCACACTATACACGAACCGCCTCCAAAAGGAAAAAGCTCCTCAATGCAACTTTGAGCATATCTCTCCCCACGTCGACGATAGACTCTTCTGCGACCGTCTGCACCATTGTACCATTGTGACCAAACATGTCCTACACTCATCGGTAAACAATATGGAGGCCCATTGCTCTCCAGTCCAATTAAGATGTTTCACGCACAAATCTTAAACGAGCTTGTCTATGAGGTGCAGACAGCATTGGACCATTTGCTGGTCTAAAAGGGGTGATTGCCGCTTCCTTAAGCCTCCTTCTTATTGTTCGTGCACTCACGTTTACTCCACGCACTTCATTAAGCTCTGTTTTGATATTTATTGACGTGAGGAAACGATTTCGTAAGGAAGTTAAAACAATAAATCGGTCGTCACGACGGGTGGTTGCTCGAGTTCTGCCGGTACCGGGTCTCCTTTTGAAAGAACCTGTCTCTACTAACCTTCGGTATACTCTAGAAACCGTAGACTGGTTTAAATTTAAATTTCTAGCAATCGTTCGTTGATCCAAGCTTTCCCGCACCAATGCGGCAATTTGAGCGGCTTGTTCAGACGAAGTATCCATATTTATGGTTATGAAACTCTTGTTGAGTTTAAAAGACTAATAATCAATATTATTGGTAACAATAATTTAAATCGCAAATGAAAAACAATAAAATGAGTTAATTTCAAACTTTACTATAATAACACACGAATTTGAGACCAGTTTAGTGTCTATGTTTGAGACTATGCATAAATTTTATTTTTCCGGCTATAATCTTATGTTTTACAGCAGTTCTATTTTTAAATTTTGTTTGTTTTTTGTGATTAATGGACAGTCTCGACATTTCCATTTAGTTTAATCTAAAAAGTTTGCATATTTATCAAAAATATTAATTCGAAGGTAATCCTGAACTTTGAAGCAGTTTATGAGTCCGTCAGTGTAGATGAACTGCTACTACCGCAATCAACTCGAGCAAAATACAAATTTTATTTTGAATTTACTTGTGAGCGCTTCATGTATCTTGCATTCATTTGGTCGAGTGAGGGCCACCAAATGTATGCGGCGTCCCAAACAAGCGCAGCGCCCTGCACCCCGTGGCATGAGGGTCCGCGTGTATTAGGAACGCCGCACAGTGTATGCGCGAAGCCCGTAACATTATCTACTCCTGCTATACTGCTAGTTTGGCACTAGTAGTAGATTAGGCATTTTATCTTCAAATGGACAAAAATATAATTATGAATATTTATTTGTTTGGTTCTATTAAGGAACGAGGATACTGCTTGCGTTATGGTAATTGTTTTAAAGACTCGTATGTGTGCACGGTGTTTTCAAAAACGAGCTGTAAAGACATGACACAATCAAAACAGGACCACATTTCTTAATTAATATGTAAATAAGTTGTTTGAATAACGTGTATACAATTCGTATGCAGTACTCGTGCGAGGCTGTGAAGTACGACCGGCGCGGCTACAAGCCCCGCGAGCGCGCGCTGCTGGCCTCCGACCTCGCGCTCTACGTGCTGGACGCCGCCGGGCGCAAGACCTACAAGCTCAAGCACCGCCTGCCGCTCGACCGCCTGCGCGTCGTCGTCACCAACGAGAGCGACTCGCTCGTGCTCATCAAGATCCCGCAGGACCTCAAGAAGGACAAGGTAACTATACTAACTACGCATACGTAACTAAACAATACCTACAAGATTCACACAATCCAACGGTTAAAATATATTTACGTCATTTCTGTTACCTAAAATAATAAATTGAGCCATTCTTACGTAGAAAAGTCAGTTATTGATTGTTTTTTATCACGAATATATGTAATGTATAATTACTAAAACATTTTATTCACTCACACATTACGCTAACGCCATTATATTTATACGTCAAAACTTTGGTAATTATTATTAAAATATGATTATTTCAGCAACATGTTGTATGGGGAAGTTGCTTTTTAGTTCGATATTTCTTTATTTAACGTTGCATGGTGATTGTTCCAGGGTGACCTGATCATGTCGGTGCCGCACCTGATCGAGGCATTGACCATCGTCACGGACTACTCCAAGAAGCCGGAACTTATCGAAATCGTTGACACTAGGACGTAAGTGTACTATATTTTTCTTCTTCACATAGTAGTACTTCACTAATTTTGCGCTTATGGCCAGTCATTATATCCCAGCTTCAACGCTTTATAAACAATACGAAGAAACCGACGAGTGTTTGACAAAATTTAGAAAGACGCCATGTGAAAACCATGCCACATGAGACAGAATGTGGATGTTTTGTCTCAGTATTTTATTTTATTAGGGGGAAAAGCGTTATTACGTTGCATACACTTAAATATTAGATATTAAATAGTATTCTTACTGAGTTTATATAATTTACTAATTTTAATTTCATATAAATAATGTACCTATTTGAATTCCTGTCAATCCGTGTTTTTGCAATAGCGGTTCTGCGGTGGATGGGAATCAAACTCACGATTTCCCCATCACAATCCGATGCCTTCAACATCGTACTACTGTTTAACATCCGTACGTAACATTCTCAGTGGAGGTACCTACCTTGTACGTAGAGTGTAGACATAGCTGGCAAAATAGAGTGCACAAGCTTCTGCCTAACAGTCAGAAGACATACTGGCGTTATGCTTAGGTAAAACTATCCTTACTAATATATAATAAATATAATATATAATAATATACTAATATATAATAATATAATAAATGTGAAAGTGAATTTGTTTGTTTATTTGTTACGCTTTCACGCTTAACTACTCGACTGATCATATTGTAATTTCGCATACACGCTGTCGGGGGAACAGAAAAGGACATAGAGTACATTTCTTCCAAAAAAATTTACCATTACTGACATAACCTAACTTACATTTACGCGAGCGAAGCCGCGGGCAAATGCTAGTGTTTTTATAATTTGGTAGACCATTAGGTACAGTCAATTTGTAAAATAACACATTTTAATGTTATAAATGATCTAATTATGACGTGTCACGTTCCAGCATCGCGCACAACTTGGTAAATGGCAAGCAAGGCGGTACCATCGAGGTGACGACCGGACAACAACCCACCATACACCGCGCCAAGAGTGGCAATCTGCTCGTTGTACGTACTCAAATTCTTATAATAATAAGAGCAGCCTTGTTTATAAATTACCTTACTGCTGGAGTCTTTTAGGTTACGAAGTAGCAATTGTGTATAGTGTAGGTATATATCTACCTAATATCACATATCTAAACGCCACTTTTGGGACTTCATTGTAGATCTGGTCGAGAGAACAACGTTTATTAATTTGGTGGAACCCGGTTACTATTAATTTTACTTAAATAGGTATGATTATCTATGGTCACATCAGATTCGCGCCATGAATACGGACCTTTTTTATAACGTTCAGAAAAATATAAGTTGAAAACTAAATGGGTCAACATAAAATCCGTAGCAGTTATTGAACTTAATATATTTTTTAATTGCAGGTGGCAACGCCCTGAGCACTCCAGTATTCCAACAAGTAGAACTAGATACATAATACAAGAACAACGACATCTCTACTGTACGTAACGATTACCTTCTATAATTCCATTTGTATTGCAAATTATTTATTAAATCGTCTTGTTAGCGTTACACCATTGTAGTATCTATATGTCTGCTATATTGTGCAAATACCTAATAAAAGTAATCACATCTAATTATATACCTGTTATATAAAAATATACAAAAAATTGGAATTGTATAACCACATTCTCACAATTTGAAGAATTTACTCCTAAATAAGTTACATTGCATGCACACATATTCATGAAGTTGTTAATTATTATTTTATTCTTAGGACGTAAATAGCTCGATGGCGTAGTGGTTAGTGTAACCGACTGCCACGCCTGAGGTCGCGGGTTCGATTCCCGCACAAGACAAATATTTGTGTGCATGAACATAGATGTTTGTCTTGGTCTGGGTGTTTCTATGTATAATATGTATGTATTTACAAAAAAAAAAAGTATATATGTATGTTTATCCATTGTCTAGTATCCATAGTACAAGCTCTGCTTAGTTTGGGCTAGATAGTGTTGTGTGTATGTGGTAGAAAGTGGTAGAATATTTGCTATAGAAGTAATTATTCTATTCCTTCGTTATTGACATGAAATTATTTGGCTACCTACCCTTCTAAAAACCAATTGTGACACTATATATGTCTAGTGGACCATAATATAGCAGATATATCTTTATTAGTTTTTGTTCACTATTTATAACTTGGTTCAAATGCCTCAAATGCCTAATGAATATTGTTATAATAATGTTGAACAATGTTTGTGAATAAGTAGTTATTCTTATTATTTATACAATTTCACTCTGTATTTATAGTTAAGTACAGTATGTATTACATGAATTATATAGGTAATGAAGATAATGAAATATTTTCTATGTTAAATAAGTTAAATCGTGCAGAAAGAACTTATTTTTAGTTAGATAAGAGTTTTACCTTTTTAAAAAGCAGTAAAAAATGGCGCATTTTAGTCCTATTCATTTATCTCTGTACTGCTTTCAAAGCTTTTTGTATCGATAGAGAAGGACTGTGCTGTCACAATATTAAAAAAAAAATCTTTTTACATTTTGTACTTAACTATCTTATACTTATATTCATATAATTGGATGTTATTTTCTTTCTTTTTTAATATTTTCTAATATTTTATAAATCAGTAAAATATGAAAATGTTTTATATTATTATTTTAAACAATGTTTTTTTATGTATTTGATGTGATATGTCTTCATGAGATTTACGTACAAAGTACTTAGTATTTTTTGTATGCCATACGATTTAGATATCGCAGGGAATGTGTCAATTATTGTATTTTTAAGCACTAAAACTAATATAAAAACAACAAAAAGTATTTTTTGTATTGTATAATAAATAAGTAAGAAGTAAAAGTTAGTCTTCTAAACCAAAGCTGTCATTCAAAATTTTAAAATTTTCTTGGTATTCGATTTAAGATTATGATTAACAAAATTATAACTTATAATTGACACATTTCAGTTGTTTATATTAATGTATAAGCTGAATCAAAGGTGCCTAATTAAGGAGAATTTGATTAAATAATGTTACAAATAGTTATTTCATTGGAGTGAATTATATTATAAATCAAGGTTGGCTAAGGACGGCGATGTATACAGTTCGATAATGCTAGATAGGTGTGAAATGGTACCGATTTCAAATGATTATTGATTTTGAAATAATAGTAGGTAGGTACCTACTTTAAAAGCAGGGCTTTGAACTGTCGTTCTATGTTGAATCTGAGGTCTATTGTGACAAATGATAGTAAACGGTCAAATGTTTGAAAAAACCCAGGGAATAATTGATTCTATTGCATTTTACTAAAGATATTAGGTGAATCCTTGCCACATATACACACTAAAGTTAAAAGCAATTCTAAAGTACCAACACGAGTAGAACTTTTAGTATGTTCCTTAACATACTTATGATAACATCCCATGAAAAGGGCTGTTATAATTTTGGATACCTACTTAGATACTAGGTATGTTTTCAGTAACACAATCATATTTGTCAATTCAATAGACCTCATTGGCTCTACTGTTGGCCATATTTAGTACAGGCGGTGAACGCCTTGATTATGTAAGCCAGTTCCATTGCAGTCATTTTAAATAAATGTATTTTAATAATATTCTATCTTTTATTTCCATAACTTCAACCTATAACTTTTAAACCGAGTAGACTAAACGCAAACTGTTTTATGTACAAAAAACATTTTTATTCGATCACTGTTGCTTATAATACCTACCATAATATTTCTTGTGACAAAGGTCATAATAATACCTAAACTCATCATAACTCATTGATTCTAAAAAAATTATATCGTTAGGGTAACGTTCTCCTAATACTTGGTGCACTGGTAGTAGCAACTTAGCAAGGCTACCACCTAAACCACTGCACCATAGCTGTAGTCCTATGTATGGTCTTAGCGCTATAACGAACTTGCGGTTAACCGTGGGGGCGGCTAACCGCGCGGTTAGCCGCTTTTCCAGTTTAATATGCAACCGCTTGTGATTGTACGCACTTAACCACCACAAAATTTCAACCGCAGCGGTTGGATGGAGAGCTGCGGCCCGCTTGGCGGCTAGCCGCCTTCTTGTTTATACGCACTGGCGGTTCATTTTACGGCAAGCCGCCGATGAGTTCGTACGTCTGAAATGCGCAGCCATGAACTTCGACACAGAGAAAATCATTGTTGAAATTTAGTACCTATCTTGTCCTTTGATGGTATCATATAAAAGTTTGAGCAATTCTTCAAATGACGAAACACTCATTCTAACATAGCCGAAAAATTTATCTTCGTGCTTCTTCAGTTCAAAGCTAAGTTCGTTGCGTGTTTCTATTAAAGGGTGGAACCAGTATCACTTTTTATTATTCTTTCGTTATTTTCGGTAGTAAAAATAGATAACACAAGCTACCTCGACGGCGTCCATTTCGTTAATGGACCCAACACGTCTTCGAGCGGTCCAACCGCTTTACGCGGTTGGCCGCCGTAGCGGTTAACCGGTATGGCAACTGCGTCAGGCGGCTGGCCGCTCAAACGAACTGCCTAGGCGGCCAACCGCTAGTGCGTAACGGGCCTTAAGAGGAAACACCACGGGCGAGAGAATAGAAAAATAGGTATTTGTAAAATCTATTGCTGTCGCGCAGTGCCCGCAGAGCGTGATAGAGACAATTGCAGCTTGGACCGAATATACCTATAAAAGTACACATAATCAACGTTTTGTAGTCCCCTGATTCCTTCTCCAACACTTGACCGATTTAACTACTTATTTCATTAAAAATTGAAGAAAGCTTTGGCCGTGTTTCTATGTTTTCTTTTTTTATATAATCTACTCAAATATGTTTTCTAGATGTTTGAACACAGCGGAAAATCTGACCAATTTTTAAGGTTTTTGAAGGCTCATATCTCTTTTAATAATTAATTAATGAAAAAAAGGAAAACATAGGGACATGCCAATAGAGGATAAACATTTTTTGAAAAAATATTATTGTTCTACTGGCATTATCCAGGGAGGAAACAGGGGGACGACTTTTGTATGGAAAAACGGCCCTCGTGTTTCCTCTTAAGGGACAATTTATGCAAATACGTTTGAAACCTCGTCTCGCCAGATGTGCACTGGCTCTAAGTAGCACTTCTCGCGATGTTACAAAAATAAAACAATATTATATTTCATCGTAGTATAATTATTTTTAAAAAACATTAGGTACATTTTTACAATTATTATTATCATAGATGTGATAACAACAATCCAGAGTTACAGTGACAGACAATCGTCAGTTCCACACGCATCAGTCTTACAACACAAAAGATCATTGGAGAACTATTTCAACTAAAACATTTGCAGACACTACCCTGTCTATATTACTTCGTATTAAAACTTTGGGACTTAATTTTCCACATAATTTTCAGATACAACACATATTTGAATTGGCAAGTTACGATAAAAAATAATTAAAATATGACCTCCAATTACACCGTCACACAAAATATAAAAAATAGACGATTATCTCCGAAACTCCGGATTATTTCACGATTAGACATCGCGTCTTAAAACTAATATAATACAAGGGAACATAGTCTTTTAGCCGCGTCTCACCACGATGCTATATCTCCTGGCACTTGCGTGGGACAGCGAAAACTCACAGCTCACTTCGATACGCTTAAGGATCCACAATTATGTATATTATTTATCTACACGTTAAACAAAAATAGTCTATTTCGAATCTTGTAATTGTTATATAAATATTTATATTTCATTTTATATACATCTATGTATACACGAGGCCCTATAGATGAGCCCTGGGGCTAATGAAACTACTTTATTGCTATGTTTACTATTAAATATATTAAATTCTAAGTTATCTTTCAATTCGTTTTAGAAATAAGGCTGCTATAAGGCTTGTACCTCGTGTGAATTTTCGCTTCCCCATAATAAAATCAACGTTATAACGATCATGAAATGCATTGGGAAGTATCAATGACGTCTATTATATACACTTTTAACTATTTCATGGAAGATACGGTACTGGAGAATCCACAATAACATTTCACGCGTCATATTTACATACAGTTTAAAAAAATAACGTAACCCCCAAATTTATAAGTTAATTTTTACATCCAATCATATATTTGTGAACAGACAACATGATTATATATATTAGTTTTTTTACCTATCAACATCGCTTAGGCAATGTTTGGAACTCAAAAATATACATACATGCTTATTTTATCGTATAAATGCCAACTAGGTCGAGTCCTGTTATATCGCGATAGGACTTATACTAAGAACCATATGAAAAACTGTATAGATAAATTTATATGACTCGATATACACAAAACATTCTCATTAAATAACGAACTACTTAAAACTAGCATTTCATTGTGATGAAACGAGATTGTGTAGTCTTTATACAGAAAAATAATATAGCTGCGAGTATGAAGTAAAATTTGCGTACCTTTACCGATACAGCCATTCATACGTTCTTAAATTGCAATAAAAAGGACCCAACAAAACCTAACATTAGATATAAAATAGTTCGCGAAACAACTTAGAGAAACAACTCAATTCCGTTTTACACATAATCACAGTATTGCCAGACTAAATAATCGCTTCTCGTAAACAGACACGTTTGTCGACTTAATAATTAAATGGATTTTTATGGAAGTGGTTGTAATTTCGTGAAATTGAATGTAAAAATGATAGCTTTTACATTATATTATAAATATTAATATTTGTAAATCGGGCTACAAGTCTTTGATTATTTGTATTGTCGATAATTTATCGACTACATTTTTAATTATGATTTCGATCGCACACAGATTCAGCACATTCAATTTCACTTTAAAAATGGCGGTTTATCTAAAACTTTAATATTTGTAATTTGTGTATATCAAATATTCGTTTTAAGGCTTATGCGGTCTTATTTTATTGTGGAAAGGGATATAAAACTATTATGCTCTATTTTGCATTCGATTTCGTTGGCAACACTAGAAAGGGGTCGTATTGTATTATTTTGTTCTGCCAAATTGTAGCCTTTAGATATATTACAACCAACTCGAGAAAGAATGTATGTATGCAGGAAAACATATATATATAATAAAATTTTATTAAACTATTAATCGAAATTTTCAGTGGATATAATAATTACATAATTTGAAAATTGCAAAGCTTGCATTATATTATACATAATCATTTGGTAACAGTGCAGATGATACGAGTCACGTGGAATAGTACCACCAGCAAAGCGGCTATAGCGTTTGCCCGATGAGCAAGAGTTCCCAAGACTCGCATATCTATCTCACTTTCCATTCATTCCATCATTAATTCCTTTTCCTAAGAGCAATAATCGCTCGAGTGATATAGCACTGCTATTGCAAACTATCATTAGAACATATAGACCGCAGGGCAGGCTGCATACTTGTTCGCCACCTTATATTTCAATGAATACTAATTAAATTAAATTATAGATTTTAACATAACATCTTAATCGCGTTTGGCCAGTTTGTAATTAATTAACAATAATTAAAAATGTTTACATTATAACAACACAGTTGTGCAAGCAGTGTAACTAACATATGGCAGAACTGTGAATAAATAAAGATTAAAACATTTTTAAGTATGGCAAGGATGGATACGAGGATGAGTGTTGCCAACAGTCAACAGTGAGTGTTGTAGACAAGGATCAACATACAAATAAAACTAGTCGTTTCGCTAAAATGAATATAAACAAAACTGTTCTTATTTGTCGATAAGAGATGACACTAAATTACATTATTTACAAACATGCACAGGACGGCTGCCACTGTCCCGCGGGTAACTACCGCTATGCGATACTTTGGTTAAAACTATTTATCATAAATTTTGGTACGCGTTACGCTTAACGCAATAAATTAAATTGATATACAGGGTTCCGAAGCACTTTCACATCGACTATCGAGTTCCAACTTTGTCGCCGCAGACTTATTAAAAATATAAACATCACTAAGTTAAAGTCAGACTATTCGTCCGAATATCCGCTCGCCGACGGACCTCGCGTTGTCTCCTTTGTACTAACGAATATTCGAAGTGCAGAAGCATAGCGCAGTGCTACAATTTTCCCGAAGAACACAGCCTTCATCTTAGAAACTATCGGTAGATAAAAATTTGAAGCTAATTTTGAGACTAGGCACGTCGAACCGTCCGCCGCCCGCACGGAACCCGCACTCACTCGATCACACCACAGGCAATAATTCATGCTAAAAATCACACAGTCAATTGGTCTAGTGTCTATGTCTATGATCTCTATGATGTCTATGATCTTTGTGTTTATGTCTATTATGTAAGCACCGTTTTTTCCTCTTAGTGTAGTAGTAATATCTATACTATTTCACTTGTCCGACAGGCTCCTGCGTGGGCTCCGTCGGCTTGAAGCCGTCGGACTTGTAGGGCTCGCTCTTGAAGTCCTGGGAGTCGTTCTTGGGCTGGTCCTTGTCGTCGAAGCCGTAGGGCTTGCCCTTGCCCTGCGCCTGGTCCTCGCGCTGCTGGCGGCGCCGCTGCTTGGACCACAGCTCGTGGCAGTCCTGCCACGTCGGCAGCTCCGGCGCAGTCATTCTAAAATTATACACATCATTGTAATACAAATTTATAACTAAATACATAAATTATCGACGAAATTACTAATCAATCTCAATGCATAAAGGCATATAACTACTAGTTAAACGAGGGATACTTTCCTATATCCCTTTAGTCACAGTTTCCAAGGTTTATTCACCCAAAGACTGTATATTCACCAATATATTTACAGAAAGAACATGATTATATACACTTAAAACACTTGACTGTCCTTCACGGTGAATGTTTAAAATACTTTTATAATTATAGAACTTTCAAAAATGTAGAGAACATACAGCTTGGCCTCGTTACTTGCGAGTAACATCAAAATAGCTGGCTGTAACAGATCCATTCGGCTAATCAGTATCATGTACAATTAAGAGCAACATGCAGATGGAGAAACTTGATCAAAAGTAGGGATAGATTCATGGTATGCTGGTATTAGAGACGAAGGACTACTGGTAATACACAGGGTATTGGTATTCTCAGTTGTTCTTGTTTTTAGTCGTCCCATAATAGACCATGATTAAGGCAAGATACCACACATTTACAATGATATTACTATTAAGTATATAGCATAGCATGAATCCTCCTTATTTGGACATGTAGAGTAGTTATTAGGCATGCAAGAAATCTCTACTGAGGTTAATCTATAAATTATGTTATTCGATCTACTAGATTATATTATCCAGGATTAATTTAGAAAAATGAAACATGTCTTATGTGACAATGATGTCTTCTCTGACCGAACTCTTGTATTTTACTCATGAATTAGTTTTTTAGTAATATGCTTTTAGTTGTCTAATTACTCTACATAATCAACATTTCATGGATAGATAGGTCAATGATACAAGCAGTAATTATTTATGAGAAACAGTTGATATCAAGCATTATAATCTTAGTATATGCAAGCGAGCAGTGTGCTGCATGGAGTGAGGGTAAGCGATTTGAGAGGTACGTGCGTTCTGTGTGTGATGTGTGCTGTTTTGGTGATCGTACTCACTGGTCGGGCACGATGTTCTTGAGCGCCGCGTTGGCGGTGATGCGGCGCTCGGGGTCCAGCTCAAGCATGCAGTCTAAGAGCGCGAGCGCGTGAAGTGAGCGGTGTGAGTGTGAGTAAGTGTGAGTGTGTGTATGTGTGTGGTGGAAGTACTCATTGGTCAGGCACGAAGTTCTTGAGTCAGGGGCTCTTGAGCACGTCTTTGGCAGCGATGCGTCGCTCGGCGTTGAGCTCCAGCATGCGGTCGAGGAGCGTGAGCGGTGTGTATGTTGTGTGCATATGTGTGTGGTGTGTGTGTATGTATGTGTGTGGTGTGTGTGTATGTATGTGTGTGGTGTGTGTGTATGTATGTGTGTAGTGTGTGTGTATGTATGTGTGTGGTGTGTGTGTATGTATGGGTGTGGTGTGTGTGTATGTATGGGTGTGGTGTGTGTGTATGTATGGGTGTGGTGTGTGTGTATGTATGGGTGTGGTGTGTGTGTATGTATGGGTGTGGTGTGTGTGTATGTATGGGTGTGGTGTGTGTATGTATGTGTGGTGTGTGTGTGTGTGTGTGTGTGTATGTATGTGTGTGGTGTGTGTGTGTATGTATGTGTGTGGTGTGTGTGTATGTATGTGTGTGGTGTGTGTGTATGTATGTGTGTGTTGTGTGTGTATGTATGTGTGTGGTGTGTGTGTATGTATGTGTGTGTGGTGTGTGTGTATTTATGTGGTGTGTGTGTATGATGGAAGTACTCACTGGTCGGGCACGACGTTCTTGAGCCAGGGGCTCTTGAGAGCGTCTTCAGCGGTGATGCGGCTCTCGGTGTCGAGCTCAGCATGCAGTCGAGGAGCGTGAGCGATGTTTTTATGTATATGTGTAGTGTGTGTGTACGATGGAAGTACTCACTGATCGGGCACGACGTTCTTGAGCCAGGGGCTCTTGAGCGCATCTTCGGCCGTAATGCGGCGCTCAGGATCGAGCTCCAGCATGCGGTCGAGGAGCGTGAGCGCGGCGGGCGGCAGGAAGGCGAAGGTCTCGCGCACGCAGCGCTTGTGGAAGCGCTTGGGCCGCAGCGTGTGCCACAGCGGCAGGTTCACCACGTTGGGCCACACGCACGGCACCGGCGTGCCGCATACGCGCGAGATCATCTCCAGTTGCATCATCTCCACGTTCGCCTGCGGACAACCGACCCGAGTACAGACACCACACCGTAACCACTTATCCATACGACGTACTCTGCAGAACAGAATCCCCTCCTACAGATTGTCACGAAGATATATTTTGTGCCAGCTATTCCCTCTTTGCATTCCCTAACAGTCATTACTTCACTGCCCATCCGTTTATAATCTATCGATAACGCTGCGCATCATAATTCTACCAGTTCAATAACCCACCACTGCGTACCTCTGATGGCAATCATACACATAATAAAGCAAAGAGCTCAACGCTATAGTTCAACTTGACTTTGGATGATGGAGAAGCCATGCCACACCATCCAGATCTTGTATGAGAATTATTCACTGCCTCAAACCTGTATCACGCAACGTACTATCAGGCGGGAGCTCAAGGTCCTGGACGTAAGTTGAGTGGGCTAAATGACATCACAGCAGTGACGAAGACGCTTACGAATTGACCTGTATTCTAACGCGCATTTGGCATTCTTAAGAAGATCTCACCTACGTAGAAGGTTGTCGATGGGCAACATTCCACGTAGGTCCTTACCCCACGTCGGCAGGACCTTAACTCACGTAGGCGGGACTTCACCCCATGTAACCTTACCTAATACCACAATGATTTTTTAGGGATCGGGTATCTCTAAAAATGGTAAACGACAGAATCTATAAAATTACATGCCGCTAGCGATAACACCCTTACCCTTATGGTAATAGTTGTTAGGATTACCAGCCGGTCAGTGAACACCAATATATGGCTTCCATTAAGATCTTTCATCAGGTGATCTTTTAGTACACTTCACAAATGAAGGTGTTTGACAGGATCTGGCAAAGAATGCCTTTATCAAATGACTATCATGAGTGATCTCTAATAGAAACTGCTATCTAACTGTTCGTCAGCATGTCCTTCGGAACAAGTCAGTCGGTAACAACTTAATCCTGAATTCGAAGACTATGGCGGGTAACCGAATGTAAATTTTAGTTATATCCCAAAAAGTCCCTATTAAAACACAATTCGAAGGAGCACGTAGGTATTGCCAAGAGTAGTGTGTTTCACGAAGCCGAAATTTTAACATTATTTCAACATAATAAAGCCGCCGAGCTTTCGGCCCGCCGCACTGTGGACTGAAAATCGACCTCCATAGACATAGAAATGAAAGTTGCTAGATGTTCGTTTTGTTGACAGATATGGCTTCTATTAGCTATTATACACATAACAATGTCGTCTGAGCTAACTCCGCACAGAAATGAATTTATTATAAGGTTTTTTCGAAAAAAATGTATGGAGCTAGCATGAAAAATCTGAATATCTCTGAACTTGCAAGGAAAACCGTAATATCCTCAGAGATGGTTATAGGACTAATTATTTGTGATTTTTTGACATACTTCATATAACGGTACCTGCTGCAGAATTTTTTTTAAAAATCATCTAATTTTTAATTAATTTTTTTTAACATTAAACGATTTGTTTTATTGTAAAAGTAAAGAAACAACACGTTATATGCATATAATACTAAATCTTCGCCAGTTATTTGTTAAAATATCAAGAAAATTATTTTTGCCTTACATAGTATATATGTTTTAAAACAGGTAATTGGATACCATTACTAAACTTTGCATACAGGTAAACCACTGAATATTAAATTAGCCTTCTAATGAGTTCTGAATAAGAGATTAAGTGATTTGCAATATCGCACAATGGTAACTACGGAGTACACTAATTAAATTCTTACAGGTAAGTACATAAGTAAACTAATTAGTTAATTAGACATGTTACGAGTTCTAAGAAATATTTTCGACAACTGTCTAATTATTTTATTATTATGTCTAAATGAAGGTATTTTTTTAAATCATTAAATTCTACTAATGTCAAAGTAAAGATCAATCGATAAGTTAGTTATTTTATTAACGCTAATAATAGGCATTAAATAAAAAGAAAAATAAATTAAAAAGGTATTTTGTAATAGTTGATAAAATTTATATAAAACAAAACATAGGTACAAAAGTATGCAAAAATATAAATAGGTACAAGAATAGTAATATAAAATATTTAAAAATAAATCAATTGCAAAACATAGTTACGTACCAAAGCTAAATAACGAAAGATCATGAAAAAATTACATTGAATAGAATTATAATTAAAAGCACAAAAAGTTTCTAGTTTTCCTTATCACTCTCGTCGATTTCTGAATCAGAATCTAGATTGCCTAGAAACTCAAAGTCAGTTTCTTGAAACTGAATTAAATTGAGGGTTTCAGGAAATAAATCCTCCTTTTTCTTGGCATCTAACTTGGGCCTTTGTACATTTATAAAAGGATCCGAAGAAACAACTAACATATTAAGGATATCATGATTCGAATCTTGCCTGCTCTTTTTCTGCGAATGATGTTCCCGAAACCTCCTAAAATCTTTATTGCGAGACTCGGATGCTTCTTCCGAGAGACTTCCTATGGGTACAACATCATTCTTCTCGATTATGTCTGCCCAGTGTATAAGTAATTTGTGGACGGTTGATGACATATAGTACCAGTCATATAATTCCACGTACCTCTCTGCTGTTTTGAAGGCATAATCTTTAAATTTAATGATATCTACTTTTTCCCGGAAGTTATTGCCTGTAAAATCACAGCAAATCTTCTTATTAGTTCTTCGTCCAACCCAGTAATGGCTGCAGTTTTATGGGGCAATTTGAAAAACTTTCTTGCAGTGTTGCCGTCATTAGTAGTTCCGGAACCTTGTTTAACAATGTCAATCAATAGATTTAATTCGTCTTTAAATTTGTCTTGAATAATCTTTTTTCTCTTACTTAGCATTTCTTTGTGCTCGTTACCTCTCGCAGCCCACTCTTTAAAATCTAGTCTATACGAAATATGTAGTAAACATTCCATACAATTTATACGGGCGTGTAGAGATGACAATCCAAACTCGTATATATCAGAAGATACGGTCTTTGCTGTTACTACACTCAAACGGTTCATTTCTGTCGGTTTTGCCAGACACAAATAGCATGATGAACTTGATCTGGCTTGAGACAAATACGTGCAGACTTTACCATCGATCATTGTCATCATTAGGTGATGATTCACCCTGTTTCTATTATTGCACTCTGTAGGAATGAGAGCCTTAATTTCTTCATCCATTCGTCGTTTGTGTTCGATGACTACTGCTTCGCTTTCCTTCACAAAAGTAAATTGAACTGGACGACAATACATTGCTGAGCATGGTTTTGGGTTCATCCACAAAGTATTGTCTCCATCAGTCAGTTTTAGTGGCACCAAGGAAGTCATGAAAATACTTGAATCGTCTTGATCGCTATCCATTTTCCGCTTGTATCGGCTTTGGTTTGACGCACCATCGAAACCCCATTTAGATATCAATTTTAAATCCTTATTTTGCACATCATCGTTAGGAAAACTTTGGAGGATTCTTTTGACCGTAATGTCGAGTAAAGCTTGAAGGGTTATTCTTGCCGATGAATCGGTCACTAACACTGATTGCTTCGGAGGATAGCATGCCAGCTTGGTTTGTTGCACTTTATAGTAGGATGGATAAATATCCTTTCTACCTTCCCGAATAGCTGACTCTCGTAAAGTGATGTATTGCCACTTTGATAATTTTAATGAAAGGAGTAATCCAAGTGCTTTTTCTGGTGTAAATAAGATAGTTTTCACCGGTTGCTTAAGCGTTTCCTTAATTTTAGAGGCTGCTTCAGGATGTTTCAGCATATATTCGATTACAGATGCGATATCCTCACAACCTTCTTCCTTAAAACGCGCTGCTGCTGTATATGCCAATTCACTGGGATTGTCAGTTTTATGCTCATCAGATCTTCTCTTCTTCTGTTTGCTTTCCAGATCTTCGAATGGTTTTCGTGACCTCTTTGTCATTGTACCAACAGAGTATGATGTTGAGGGTTCTGGAGAGATTGATCTTGATCCCTCAGCAACAGTTGGTTCTTGAGCGACTAAATTTATACAACTTGGCCAATCGATAGTTGCTTGCAGCCAAATTTCGTATTGTTTTCTAAAAGTATCAAGAATTCTGTGAGATTTTTGCCACCTTTGTGATGCAGCTCGTACAAATCTCCGACAAAATTCTTTTAGAGTCACTTGATCTTCAACGGAAAGACAAACGTCTAGGCGGGATATAACTTCACTAAACAATACCTCATGATCAAATGAAGTACTCTTACATTTTAGAAGAACGAATAGGTCTAAATTGGTATTTAAACTTTCCATTATAAAATTTCACAGTGATATGTTAGGGGTAACAAAGCTTAGAATAAACTAAATTATGATGCAAAATGTTAACCATTTTATATTTCAGTCCAACATTAGTTAACGACCTCATTAGACAGTTGTCGAAAATATTTCTTAGAACTCGTAACATATCTAATTAACTATTTAAGTTACTTATGTACTTACCTGTAAGATTTTAATTAGTGTAATCCGTAGTTACCATTGTGCGACATTGCAAATCACTTAATCTCTTATTCAGAACTCATTAGAAGGCTAATTTATTATTCAGTAGTTTACCTGTATGCAAAGTTCAGTAATGGTATCCAATTAACTGTTTTAAAACATATATACTATGTTAGGCAAAAATAATTTTCTTGATATTTTAACAAATAACTGGCGAAGATTTTGTATTATATGCATATAACGTGTTGTTTCTTTACTTATACACCAAAACAAATCGTTTAATGTTAAAAAAAATTAATTAAAAATAAGATGATTTTTAAAAAAAATTCTGCAGCAGGTACCGTTATATGAAGTATGTCAAAAAATCACAAATAATTAGTCCTATAACCATCTTTGAGGATATTACGGTTTTCCTTGCAAGTTCAGAGATATTCAGATTTTTCATGCTAGCTCCATACATTTTTTTCGAAAAAACCTTATAATAAATTCATTTTTGTGCGGAGTTAGCTCAGATGACATTGTTATGTGTATAATAGCTAATAGAAGCCATATCCGTCAACAAAACGAACATCTAGCAACTTTCATTTCTATGTCTATGGAGGTCGATTTTCAGCCCACAGTGCGCCGTATGAAACGATGAGCCCCTACGCGAAACTAACCTACCCAGAAACACAATCGAATGTGAGTTACCAAACGTAACCTACATTAACGCAAGCACACACATGACAACATCTAGTTAATAATTCAATGTTTATACCTGGAAGAGCGGGTGCTTGAGGAAGAGCTCGCCGAGTATGCAGCCCATGGACCAGACGTCGACGGCGGGCCCGTAGCGCTCCTCGCCCAGCAGCAGCTCGGGCGGGCGGTACCACAGCGTGATGACCTTGTTGGTGTAGGGGCGCTGCCGGTCCTCCGCCGACCACAGCCGCGCCAGACCGAAGTCGCCCAGCTTCACCTCGCCTCTGTTACAATATGCACCATGTACTATTTACATATGGAACTATTATATATTGTTCGCTGCAATAATTACCAGTTGATACAATAAATCTTTCAGTTCCTTGATTTAAAATAGTGTTATCTTCAGTAAATTAACTGACCACTAAACTTTGACATCGATAATTGTTATCTCGTGAACTAAATATTATATGTTCGACTTTTGGGGGTCGTTCAAGTATTACGTAAGCACTAAGGAGACCTATTCTTTGCTTATTTCTGATGACAGTCTAGGTTGATGAGTCACTGTATGTACATTCATACCTGTTCTCCAAGGTATGAATGTACACACAGCGACACATCAACCTAGACTGTTTGGACTTTGAACTATTAGAAGTTGAACGCTGCAAATCGTGCGAGAGTGCTTTATATTTTTGTTATTTTCTCATTCACGCTGAACGGGACGCGACGCTCTATCCTTACCATTACATCGACACCACTATGCATTGTCCCTTTCCGACAATTCTCTATTTTGTATGTAGCATAATTATGCTAACTGTCTAACTTGATGTCTAGCAATATTAATTAATTTACTTTTCGTATACGTTTCATAAAATTCAATAGATTTTGTATTGACAATACATATGTGGCAATTCTACGTGTCTAATGCTTGAAAGCGGAAAATCTTTCAAGAGGATTCCCGAAATGTTGTATAATTATATCAATGCTTAAATAAACATAGGAAGGAAGTAAGTAAGCTATGTTTACTATTGCTGACAAGTGGGTAACGGGAATAAGATGACTAAAATCATGCTTACGCAATACTTGAACGGCCCGTTGTCTATTACAGGCTAGGTGTGTTAGTTTACGAATAAAATGGAGCTACATAATATTGTCTTCTGTTTACGCGAATGTTATTCATTCAAATTAAACTACTATATACGGATGACTACGGGGAGACAAAGATGGTAGTTGTCTCTTGTAGAGACAACTACCATCTTAGTCTCCCCGTGACCACGGCTGCTGAAAAGCAACCGAAACGTAGAGGAAAGTGTAAACTTAAATATAAATAGTTTTAATAATTTAATTAGCTTAAAAATTAGTAAAGTTTAAGTATAGTTTTAGTGTAGTAGTATGTAGTGTAACAGTTTCTAAATTATGTAATAAAGTATCAAATAAACAATGCGATAAAATCCGTATATAGTAGTTTAATTAAAATGGAGTTAATTTCCCAAATGCTTGAAACAATTAAGAAAGTGTATGTAGGTATTTTTGTTTAGCTTTAATTACATTAGACAGTCTTATTAGTCTCCTGGCACGAGCATAAGTCACTGAAATCCTATAGTAAAGATCGCGAACTGGTAAATGTAAGCTAGATAAACCCCTAGAGCTATAGATTGGGGCAATGCTACCTAATGTACATGATGTGAATTGCGAAACGCTTTATAGTAAGCAGTAAAACACACACACTGGATAAGTACAAAAAGCTTGCTCACACTTTTCACCAAACCTGCAATTTACACCCTGTTTCTAGAAGGCTAATAAAGGACGTGTAAAAATCAAACTCATGTCATGTGACTTAATTGGCCGATACTAATTACTAAAGCCAATCACAACATTGACAAGTATTTGACCGCCCGTTAACGAATTTATAAGTTTCTCTGCCTTTCAGAAGCTGACGGTTAAATTACGACGTTACGACGTTTAACTTTGTTACTTAATTTAATAAGTTATTTCCGACAGATTTTATAAACATTGATACATACAGAAGCACAAACTCACTTATTATTCATCAATATATTACTGCACTTGATGTCTCTGTGGAGGAAGTTCTTCCGATGACAGTAGGCGAGGCCGTCAAGGAGTTGCCTCATGATGGAGGCGTTGTGCGACTCCGTGAAGTCCACCATCTTAGACTCTAGTAGACCCATCAGATCGTGGTCCATGTACTCGAACACCAGGTAGAATGAACCTTTGTCCTAAAACGTGATAAGTTAATAAGTCAATATAACCTTATTTAGACGTAATGAAAAATGCATTGTGTCAGCACGCCGACATCCAAACGTAGATATCAGTTTCATGATTGTATTTATTTGACGCATGTGTCCCGTCGCATAAGTTTGGCGTTACGTTTACAAACGATCGTGGATCCAGATTCACTTGGCACAAGATTTAGCTCCTGTTTGGATTCTATACCGATCGTGCAATATGTTATTACGTTGTTCGTTATGCCATTATTCATACCAGCATATATCTAAATTGGGTTCAGTAGGCGCATAATAGGATCATCCTCCATTAGTAGTTTTAAGACATAGCAGACGAAATGTGGGTCATAATACTTGTAATACACTTTTGCCTAAGCCTTTGAAGATCTACAGGCGCCAATATATGTATGTATGTACTAACCTTTCTAAAGTCCATAGCATCCTGTTTGTCCGTGACGATTTCTCTTAAATTAACAATATTCTTATGGTTAAGTTGCCGTAGTATCTTGATCTCCCGCACAGCAGTGATAGGAAAGCCCTCCTTCTCATTCTCCAGGCGGACCTTCTTGAGCGCGACGAGTTGTCCCGTGTTCTTATCCCGGGCTTTGTACACTTGGCCGTAGGTACCCTCGCCGATTTGGGTGATG
This sequence comes from Catocala nupta, assembly GCA_963675205.1. Classification (NCBI taxonomy): domain Eukaryota; kingdom Metazoa; phylum Arthropoda; class Insecta; order Lepidoptera; family Erebidae; genus Catocala; species Catocala nupta. The sequence goes on from OY776082.1 coordinate 29,815,350, forward strand.
ACCTGCAAGATTAAAAAGGGAGAGAGATGTTGAAAGACATCTAACTTTCTACATTTTTTTCAAATCATCTTCGGGTGCTCTAGATATAAACCCAGTATTGGTAGGTAAGTTGAGAATTATGGATATGGAACTTTAAGTACCGGACGCAACAAGTGTCTTCAACCAAGAACCAACCCAGACTCGAGAGCCTCCTATATTTATGATATAGTGTCCTCTTATGCCACAGATGCTATCGAAGACCAGTTCTAAATAGGTCTAGTACAACAAATAAAGGCCAACAACCTCCACCAATCGTTGCTTTATCATTATTTAAACCAAGAAATGAGTTCCACCATGTTTCCTGGTTTTAAAAGGCATATCAACACAGAAAATTTGTAACACGGGTTAATTCACAAAAATTTGCATTATTGCGCATATAAGCTTCTTGTAAATTTGTATAAGACCGTAAATGTCGTTGTTTTAGTATCCCAGACGCTATAGGTATTCTGGTGGAAGATATCGGACGGAGCCGTGACGCGGAGGATGGTGTCGTACTTCAATCAACTGCTATATTTGGCTGACTGAATTAGCAATATCCAATCAAAACGCTTGTCATGAGATTGAATTTATTTGTTGATTATTCATTCAGAAACCGGGTGGTCGTATTTAAATGAAATTTTCATATAGCGACAGTGATGTGTTTTATGTTTACATAATAATTACCTGGAAGCCATCAACACACTTTTCTCCCCAGTCTTTGGCGTGATGCGTAGGCGTCGCTACAGGGACCACCTTCGAGCCTCGTCTTTTTAATATACGCGGCCTCTTCAGCTTTGATCCCGACTGCAATAGACAACATGTATAAGAAAATGGCATATCTTAAAATGTGGCAAATTCTATCTGTCTGTTGTCAAATCTTAACTCAGGTACTACAAAGCATAGCTAACTGGAGTTTGGCATACAAATACATCTCAATGAAATAACCTAATAACCAAAATAATCCAGCAAGTTATTTAGTTGACCATTTAGGTTAGGAGATTTGGTACTGAAGTCCTAATTTTACTATCTCTATGCATATTTCAATTAACTTTGTATAGACTCCTTACACAGGCAATATTCACTACTCTGGCACTAGGAAATAATTCCTGTGTTACCGGGAAATTTATAATAATTCAAACAACGGACCCAAAGAACACCCAGATCCGGCACAACTATTTACATAGATACACGTATACATAGATTTACGCCTGTTTCCCAGAGGGGCAGGCAGAGACTACGGATTTCCATTTGCTACGATCCTGACACAGTTCTCTGGCTTCCTTCACTTTCAACTATTTGTGGCACACAAACTTTTGTCCCGTGTGAAGATCTAACCCACAACACTCGGCCCACTGGTAGCGACAATGGACCTCTTGAATCACTATTCCATCCGTGCAGTCAAGTCAAATATGATTGAGCAATTGATGTTACATACATTATTGTCCCGGTTGGCGTTCCTGTTGGTGAACACGTGCGAGTACTGGTCGCGGCGCGAGGCGGGCGGCGGCGTCGAGCCGTCCAGCTCGTCGCCCGACAGCTCCTCCGAGCCCGGGATCACTACGACAAACACATAGTATATTGGCGTTATACAAACATACATATGCATATACAAACACAATTATATATGTATGTATGTGCATACAAACACATACACACAGTAAAATGTATAACTAACAATACATGAACATTGTTTACTTCATTGATAGCAATGGAATCAATGCCTAATTGCCCAGGTCATGCGAATACTCGTAGCTACCGCCCAGCGGTAAAAGTACGACCGAAATAATAGTTTTTAAAAATTATAAATATAACCTTTAAATGTTAAAAACTAGCCCTTACTTTTTTATAAACTACTCTGTTATTCCTGTACAAAAATCATTCCAATCTTTACTAAAATTCATGTATCGGTCAAAACAAACACCCGACCTTTGAACAATAGCATAAAAGCGCAACGTCGATGGCGTAGTGGTTAGTGTAACCGACTGCCACGCCTGAAATCGCGAGTTCGATTCCCGCACATATCATGATCATAGATGTTTGTCTTGGTCCGGGTGTTACTATGTATAAAAAAAAAGTATATGTTTGTCTATCCATTGTCTAGTACCCATAGTACAAGCTCTGCTTAGTTTGGGCTAGATGGTGTTGTGTGTATGTGGTATAATATTATATAATTATTATTAATTGTTTGTGGATCACAAATATTTGTCTCGTGTGGAGATCGAATCAACAACACTCGGAACAGTGGCAACGGCGAGGCGATCACTAACCATTACGCCATCTGGCCTTTACTATACATACAACACTCCTCTGTGTGCACAATATATTTAAACATGGGGTACATCATTTCTTCTTCAAGTATTTATATGTCGTCATCGAGTTGATTTTAATCGGAACGCCAACGCAATCTTTTGGCGTTCGACAGAATCTACGCTACACATTACGGACGCCAAGGGAAGACGGGCCAGCTCAGTGGTTGCGAGCCGTCGTACGAATAACAACGTTTAAGTAGTAGTAGTGCTGTGTGTGTAGAGACTGTCTCGCGTTCCGAGATAATTTAATAAAACATTAGAATTAACCTAACAAGTGGTAGCTGGTTGTAATCTCTTGCCAATTATAATTAAACTGTATTTATCCTACATTGGCTTTATTATTTGATCCGACACATTCCCACATACGCCCACGATATTTAGCTATACCTAGCTATGGAGAACGACAACGAAGCAACCCTCCCTCATACGTTATATATATATATAGAAGATAAAAATGCTTGGGATGGAGTTGCTTCCACTCACAGGTTATTTGTAATCATATTATTATACTGTGTACTGTAATATGAGTTGCTGTGACTATTATTTAATTTAGATTTAACAAATGTTTACTTTAAAATCTTATTGAAATAAATAACTGTAACAACAACACACAGCAGCTCATATAAGGAAAATAATAAAACATTGAATTGTAATGATGTAAACATTTGGCGATTGAAAAGAGTGGCCCTGAGTTTCTTGCCTGCTCCTTCTCATGAAAGCTCTAATCCTCGAACAGGCTTTTTTCAAAGCAAAATTTTTAATTCTTTCTATGTATTTTTATTATTATTTTTATTAATATAATAGTGTATTGACGTGTCCAAGAATTGTTTGCACATTTTTATGGAAATAAAGATTTTTGACTTTGACTTTGACTTTGAAAGATAAGTATGGTATGATATTTACCAGGAGGCATAGGCAGGTTCATGATACCGGTGCGCTTGGGCTTCTCGGGCTTCTTCACGGGACTCGCCGGCGGCGTCGTCAGCGGACTGTCGTTCGCTAACGTCTTGATATCGTCCACCTGAACAACCAAATCTATTTTAACATCTGTATTTCACACACACACACACACACATACACACATAATTATATACATTTAAACTCACATGAGGACTCGTCCCCTATTAGATACAGTAGTTGTTAATGCGAGTGCATTTAATGAAGTTTCGGGTTTATACATGAGTCGGACAGTGCTATTGGGTTTTTATATAGGATCAAGATTGATATAGTTAATACGTTGACTGTCTTGGTAGGGCAGCAGTAGCAAAAGCGACTGCTTTGCATGAGGCCTCAGGTTCGATTCCCAGGTTGTAAATACTAAAGGCAACGAAATATGGATATAAAATACATCTACCTCTAACCTACCCCTTTAGGACATAAATGTGAAGACTATGTATGTATAATTAAATGTAGTAGTATACCTGTATATTGGGTGGCATGGGCAGTTTAGTGAGGCTCTTGTGTTTGTGCGGGGGCGGCGGCTGACTGTTGGTCAAGTACACGCTGTCCACTACTGAACTCTTCGACAAGGGAGGGTTGTTTGCTGTATTATTTGTTGTTGCCACTGGCGGAGGGGTCGTTGAGATTGGCTTCTAGTAATAATAAAAGTATAAGGTAAATAGCATATATGTTATTGTTATTTGTATGTGATTTGAAAACTTAATAAGGAGATGTATTACTGATATTAAAAATAGTATTTTTGTAATGTTAGGCATTTTTAGTGTTTCGGTAACTAGTCAAAGACCGTAGCAAGTAATTTAATTGTAAAGTAGTTTAAAGTCATGAAACAATGTCACGTCTGATTTTCGTTTATTTGGTATGGTACCAGACCCACACACATATCTGTGCATAAGGTTATTATACCTCTGGACTACACTAGAAATTAAAATGGTTTACATTAACACATGGGATACATTTTTATCCCGGTACATTGCCCGTCATTCATGCGAGGGCGCGGGCAATGTCGCGGGCTAAGTCAGTATTATATAAAAAGCTGAGCAATATATTGTAAATGGTCTGCAATGACAAAATAAAATTCCTTCCCTCTAATATATGCCGACAATACATTCGTACTCTCGTACGAGATCTTTTATAAACATTATGGGAAAGGCCAGTACCGAGCGGAGTACCTCAGGCTCGGTATCATCGGGCGGCAACGGCGGCGGCGGCGGCTGGTCGGCGGGCGGCGCGGTCTCGGCCGCCGGGGCCGGCGCCGGCGCCGCGGCCGCGCCCGGGGCCGGGGCCGGCGCCGGGGCCGAGGCCGGGGCCGGGGCCGGGGCCGGGCCGGGCTCCTTCAGCTCGAAGGACGAGAAGTCAGGCGGCGGCTGCAGCGGCGCCGCGTTGGACTCCTCGCTGTGCGGCATGGGGATGTCCATGGTGGACACCTCCACGCACGAAGAGTCCTTCGTGCTGTCACCGTTTTCCTTCGACAACTGTTCACAGACGTTTAATATAAACTAGTGCCCGCCCAGTGATACAAATTCTACCATAATCATTATGGGAAATACAAGCATATAATTTAATTTTTTACTCATTCATATCTTTTTAAACCACTAAGGGCGCCTTCGAGTTAGGCGCGCGGCTGCATCGCCGCCGCGCGGCTAATTACTAAAAGTCGACAATACATACTATCGGACAAACAAAGGAGAGAAAAACGTACTAAACTGTTTTGTCTTTGCAATTGAATGCAAGACGACACCAATTTATTAACAAAAGAGAACAAGTATGAGTGAAGTTTATAGACCATCATCAATTTATGTTACCGTAACTACTTTGTCCCCAAATAAGAATGTGAGTTTATTTGTTTAATAAACATACAAGATGTCAGAGGTACAAAAAAGGACATAAGATACCTTTTATCAAAAAAATACTGTTGCCGAACGAAACCACAAGCTAAAAATAGTTATTATAAAAAGCGAGAAGAAAGTAATACAAGAAAGACACCTCAAGTAAAAAAAATCAACGTATTTGGTGCTACATTGGTACTATATTAGTCGAGTATTAGCCAGAATACCTGTGTGGAACTATCTGCGGTGGCATTGGACAGCTCGTCAATAGTGAGTATCTCGGGATTGTTGATCGACGTCGCGTTTGATATCGTGCCCTGTGACTCCTCCTCTTTTTGGTTCAAGATCTCTTGTAGTTTCTGCAACATTACATTATAATATTAGCTTTTCATATATACCGCGCAAGAAATAATACAAGAATAATGCCAATATGCGATTGTCATACTTCGCACAAATTCGAGAATTCTCAAGACTTATTTTCTTTCTACTTTCAAGCCTGAATTCTGACGTGAATATGTGTGTTATCACGTGATCTAGCATCGTACCCGTACAATGCTAGGTCACGTGATAACACACATGCGTAAAATATTTATGAACTATTATAAACGTTGTAACTGTATCTGAGATGGCCAGATTTGAATAATGATATAAAAACCTTACAAGGCAATGAATTCTGTAAAAAAAAAATATTCAGGGTAGTTAATATTTTTACAGAGTACATTGAGAGATAAGAGCTCTTACAAAATTGTTTTTATAATGTCAAGGAATTGATGGACTTCTAAAAGAAATTTATCGCATATAATTGTAATTAAATCGTTTGATTTGATTACCTTGGCCCTTTTATGTTTGTCCTTGACTAGTTCAGCAAAGAGGCTAGTGTCACTGATCTTTTCCTTGAAGTCGATTTTCCGTTGCAGCATGGTTGGCGGACTTGGAGACTCATGTTTGACTCTGCTGAAAATTATATTGGTTTTTATTAAACAATTGTTTAAGTTAATGTTTCCTTAAACACATGAAGGTGATTCATATTGTTACGTGCTGGGCTCGACGGATAAAAATATAAAACAATATTACCGACTAAAACGTTTTATTCTATCACACAAATTTAAAACACAGCAAACAGTATACTACACTTTGCCACTGTAACTACTTCAAATGCCGTAGTATTTTTCGCTTCCGTTCGCTTCGATGAATACTTGACCGCTTACGATTGTAAACTGACTCGGCGGTGCGCGTGCGCTCTATTTATACGCGGGTTAAGCGCTTCTGGAGTCCTCCAGAAAAGCCATACCCGGCACGCAACAGCACGATGATTCGAGAATGTGCTAGCGCTCTGTCTACTGTGCTCGCACCGACACTACGTAGTTCCGCAAGATGTCAATAGATGGTGCTGTAATAAATTATTAGAAGGTACTGCCGAGTCTTCCCCACAGTGCCGTCAGATGGCACTAGCCGTAACAATATTATACTAAAAGTCTGAGATAACTTTAGTACTCGTCAAATATATTTTGTGATTATTAATATGTTCTTACACTGCGCCCGAAATAGGTTTTAGTTTTCGAACGCCACGCGACAACGTTAGAAATATGGGACTTATATGTCACTCTAGTCGTTACGGTTGATAGCGTGTGCTATCTAATTATAAGTATAGCGCGGAGTAGCGAATGTTCTAGCGTACGATAACAATACATAAATCTAGGATCACAAGGCACCCGGGGGGGTAAAATCCACAGCGGTTAGACTAGTCTGCATGATCGTCCGTCAACGAAAGAGCCGCTCAGTGATATGAAGAAAGAAAAATGTTTTACTTGAATCGCCATACATACATAATCTTAAAAGATATAATAATAAATACAATTGAACAGAAGGAAGGATCAAATTAGGCAACTGCATCAGTTATTGTTACAGTATAGACTACAAAGCTGGTATTCTTGCAGACCTATGAGTAATAATTTCGATGAAGAAGATGCTAATCATGCAGTGCGTCTGGCCAAAATCACGGTGCTAGCAGCGTTGTCTGTATGTAACCTTGTCATATAGTTACCTGTGTCGCTCGCGTGGGGGTTCAGCGTGTTTGGCGCGGTGTCGCGGCGGCGACGCCGTGGAGCCGCGCCGCCTCGCCCGCGACACGCTGCGACGTCGCTTCAGCGAGCTGCGGCTGTGTGATAGCTACGTTGTCTGTATGTAACCTTGTCATATAGTTACCTGTGTCGCTCGCGTGGGGGTTCAGCGTGTTTGGCGCGGTGTCGCGGCGGCGACGCCGTGGAGCCGCGCCGCCTCGCCCGCGACACGCTGCGACGTCGCTTCAGCGAGCTGCGGCTGTGTGATAGCTACGTTGTCTGTATGTAACCTTGTCATATAGTTACCTGTGTCGCTCGCGTGGGGGTTCAGCGTGTTTGGCGCGGTGTCGCGGCGGCGACGCCGTGGAGCCGCGCCGCCTCGCCCGCGACACGCTGCGACGTCGCTTCAGCGAGCTGCGGCTGTGTGATAGCTACGTTGTCTGTATGTAACCTTGTCATATAGTTACCTGTGTCGCTCGCGTGGGGGTTCAGCGTGTTTGGCGCGGTGTCGCGGCGGCGACGCCGTGGAGCCGCGCCGCCTCGCCCGCGACACGCTGCGACGTCGCTTCAGCGAGCTGCGGCTGTGTGATAGCTACGTTGTCTGTATGTAACCTTGTCATATAGTTACCTGTGTCGCTCGCGTGGGGGTTCAGCGTGTTTGGCGCGGTGTCGCGGCGGCGACGCCGTGGAGCCGCGCCGCCTCGCCCGCGACACGCTGCGACGTCGCTTCAGCGAGCTGCGGCTGTGTGATAGCTACGTTGTCTGTATGTAACCTTGTCATATAGTTACCTGTGTCGCTCGCGTGGGGGTTCAGCGTGTTTGGCGCGGTGTCGCGGCGGCGACGCCGTGGAGCCGCGCCGCCTCGCCCGCGACACGCTGCGACGTCGCTTCAGCGAGCTGCGGCTGTGTGATAGCTACGTTGTCTGTATGTAACCTTGTCATATAGTTACCTGTGTCGCTCGCGTGGGGGTTCAGCGTGTTTGGCGCGGTGTCGCGGCGGCGACGCCGTGGAGCCGCGCCGCCTCGCCCGCGACACGCTGCGACGTCGCTTCAGCGAGCTGCGGCTGTGTGATAGCTACGTTGTCTGTATGTAACCTTGTCATATAGTTACCTGTGTCGCTCGCGTGGGGGTTCAGCGTGTTTGGCGCGGTGTCGCGGCGGCGACGCCGTGGAGCCGCGCCGCCTCGCCCGCGACACGCTGCGACGTCGCTTCAGCGAGCTGCGGCTGTGTGATAGCTACGTTGTCTGTATGTAACCTTGTCATATAGTTACCTGTGTCGCTCGCGTGGGGGTTCAGCGTGTTTGGCGCGGTGTCGCGGCGGCGACGCCGTGGAGCCGCGCCGCCTCGCCCGCGACACGCTGCGACGTCGCTTCAGCGAGCTGCGGCTGTGTGATAGCTACGTTGTCTGTATGTAACCTTGTCATATAGTTACCTGTGTCGCTCGCGTGGGGGTTCAGCGTGTTTGGCGCGGTGTCGCGGCGGCGACGCCGTGGAGCCGCGCCGCCTCGCCCGCGACACGCTGCGACGTCGCTTCAGCGAGCTGCGGCTGTGTGATAGCTACGTTGTCTGTATGTAACCTTGTCATATAGTTACCTGTGTCGCTCGCGTGGGGGTTCAGCGTGTTTGGCGCGGTGTCGCGGCGGCGACGCCGTGGAGCCGCGCCGCCTCGCCCGCGACACGCTGCGACGTCGCTTCAGCGAGCTGCGGCTGTGTGATAGCTACGTTGTCTGTATGTAACCTTGTCATATAGTTACCTGTGTCGCTCGCGTGGGGGTTCAGCGTGTTTGGCGCGGTGTCGCGGCGGCGACGCCGTGGAGCCGCGCCGCCTCGCCCGCGACACGCTGCGACGTCGCTTCAGCGAGCTGCGGCTGTGTGATAGCTACGTTGTCTGTATGTAACCTTGTCATATAGTTACCTGTGTCGCTCGCGTGGGGGTTCAGCGTGTTTGGCGCGGTGTCGCGGCGGCGACGCCGTGGAGCCGCGCCGCCTCGCCCGCGACACGCTGCGACGTCGCTTCAGCGAGCTGCGGCTGTGTGATAGCTACGTTGTCTGTATGTAACCTTGTCATATAGTTACCTGTGTCGCTCGCGTGGGGGTTCAGCGTGTTTGGCGCGGTGTCGCGGCGGCGACGCCGTGGAGCCGCGCCGCCTCGCCCGCGACACGCTGCGACGTCGCTTCAGCGAGCTGCGGCTGTGTGATAGCTACGTTGTCTGTATGTAACCTTGTCATATAGTTACCTGTGTCGCTCGCGTGGGGGTTCAGCGTGTTTGGCGCGGTGTCGCGGCGGCGACGCCGTGGAGCCGCGCCGCCTCGCCCGCGACACGCTGCGACGTCGCTTCAGCGAGCTGCGGCTGTGTGATAGCTACGTTGTCTGTATGTAACCTTGTCATATAGTTACCTGTGTCGCTCGCGTGGGGGTTCAGCGTGTTTGGCGCGGTGTCGCGGCGGCGACGCCGTGGAGCCGCGCCGCCTCGCCCGCGACACGCTGCGACGTCGCTTCAGCGAGCTGCGGCTGTGAGACCTGAACACGCAACAAGCCACACTCGTCAGCAACAATATACATAGCCCACTATACTTAAACTATAGGTACCTAAGTTAAACACCTAATCAAGAAAGCTCCATCGACGTAAAACGTTAACAGTCTAGCAAAGAAAACAATACATTAAAAAATTGTAGCCTGCGCTCAGTATGTTTGTATTACATAGAATTAGGCAAATCACTATAACGATCTACGAATGCTTATAACCGGATTAACGATTCGACAAACAATCAAAACCTTTGTTCGGGGTTGGGTGAGACTAAAATAAGCCACAGTAGGGTTCTATAATGTGAGAATTGCCTATTTTGGGTAGGTCTTATTGCGTAGTGGCCTGCCGTTTCATACGACGGGCCGTAACCTCGGCGGGGTCGCGACCGCATGCGCAAGTGATTCGCGCGGTCCCGTCTATAGCGGTTTAGTCGAGGAACACCGTGGTAGGTTTAGTCGGTATCCCGGTATATTATCTTTTCAACATCTTTCTTTTACCCCGGTGAGTCCGACATAATCCCTCCGCCCGCCCCGCGGAGGGATATGCGTCAATGCATACACCCACGTAAAAAAAATAAAAAGATTAAAATAAGATAGGATAAAAGATTAAAAAGATAACTATATTTCAATACTATTACAACTAATGACATATATGGGATGAGTATGAGTCGCGGACGGTGACAAACTACGTACTAATCAATGTTATTATTGCACAAACGATTGAACGATTTGCAGCAGTGACGCAATTCTGCTGACTCTAGTTTATACCTATTGCAGTTGTTAACCCGTACAATCGTACTAATATTATAAATGTATGTAACAGAAAGCCTTAATAACTACCCAATATGGAGTACAGCTATTCTTGTTAAATAGTAAAGGACATCAGCGAATTTCGGCCCTCACAAAAACAACGGACAGAAGTTAAATGTATACAGAAAAAAAGTACTTATTTTTATTTATTTTTAATTACTGTAAACAGAAAAATCTATGGTTTAGATATAAATATCACGAAAAAAGGTAATAAACGTACTGTAAAACTGGAAACAGTTGCTTTTTCGAGTTTCTAATGTTGCCAGCCTTAAAAATATATAAGGGCACTATTTATTATTTTTAAATTAATGTTTTTAATATACAATACATGGTCTCGATTGTCAATTTGAACAGTTATAATAATTTAAATATCAATCACGGTAACCTTACCGTGATTGATAAACATACCTATGTTTAACTATAATTACTGGCGTTTGACTTTATGTTATACGTGCGCTTCTTCTAATATTATTTTATTTTTATGTTGGATCAAAAGGCTTATATTCAATAACAGAAACGGAATGGCAATAACGAACAATAAAGCTGTAAAAAATAGCAACAAGTTACATTCGCATTGACTTTGCACTCGTGCGCAGTTAACGTTAATAAACTAGTACTTATTTTTGCGGCTGTGATTTATTTGTGACCTGGCTATTTATTTGGATTCTGAAACTACATCTTCGATTGACCGGGCTTTGTTGTTATTGGATATTTGTGTAAGTTGTCTCAAGATATTAATTACAGTCACTACGGGCTGAGCCTAATTTTTCCCACGCAAGTTACTAATCAAAGAGCAATAAAATAGTATTTATGAATATTACTATTTATACCTAAAATATTTTTATCTATAAAATATATATGATTTACTTATTATAATTATATAAACCATAAACAAATAAGTACCTACAATTTTCGTACCTACAAAATAGTGTCATTATTATAACCTAGAATTATACATATAAACTCAAATATCTCTTTAATACCACCATTAATATACTTTTTTTTTTATGATCATTTGTATGTTTTTAGCAGTAATTTGATTACATTTTCACTCTTGTCCGCGATGGGCCTGACGAACTAAGGGACTCCGCCCGTCTCCTTTAGATCAATAATGTCATAATTGAAGTGTTGTAATTCTAAAGGATAAAAGTGCCAAAAAAAAAACGATATTATTACAAAAATACGATCTATGTGCCAAGCCTAATAATATCCAAATGGATCCCAGTGCCTGTGTCTTTGAATTTTTCACTCACACACTGATGAAGTTGTGGCGCGGTCTAAGTGCCAACGCACATTCACTCCAAAGGGACTGTGATTGATTGCGGGGCAGGTTGCAATCTCTGTGTTCATGTTGCTGATAATCAACATGGTGCATACATGTGTCTCTGGAACGATTCGTATGCAGGCAGAGGTGGTAATGAAGTAGGCTCATGCATATTCAAAGTACTGAACATGATGTCAACTAAAACTTTAAAAAAGCATGCAGTTATTTGGAGTGATAACTGTATTGGACAGAACAAAAATCGAATGGTTCCGTTTGCCTTAATCTGATTGGTAGCTAATGATATTTATGATACTATTGATCATAAATACTTGGTCAGTGGTCATTCTTTTATGTCCTGCGATCGATATTTCAAAATAATTTTCATTTCAAAATCTCAACCATTTCTCGGATCCTCTTCGATAAAGAAAAATTACCTTATGTTGATGTTGTTAATGGAATCGCACACTGATTCAATACTGTGGGACAGGATAAAATTTAAAAAAAGGCATGTCACCAAGTCAACTGTAAAACTACGTTTTGCCAGTGCTAGAAGCTCGAAATAATATTTCAAAAGAAAATTAAAGGATTTAAAGGAAATGCTATCATACCCGAAATATATAACCCCCCGAAAATAAACCTTTTTACGAACATTTAATTAATCAAACCGAAGCCTAAGAACCTTTTTAATAAATTTTATTATTAGCCCATTTTCAATATTATTTCCTGAGGCACTTAAGACATTCCAAATTACTATATGTTTATGTTGTATTACTTTCTTTATTGCCTATTTTTTATAAAAACAATCTCAATGTATAACTAAAAGATATGTGGTAAATTGATTTAATTAATTATAAATAATTATTTAATTAATTTGTCTATTTCACAACCTTTTTTTGTTATATCTCTAAAACATAAAATTGGCACTTAGACTGTTTAGAATTACAACCCTTCAATTGTGGATTTGGGGTACCGTTTACAAATCCAATATGTGATATATTAATAATATTATAATAAGTCAGAAAATAGTCAACATTACTTTAAAATTATATCACGAAGTATTTTATACATTATTTAGTTATACAAAATTAATTTAGCATTTGCTTTGTTCTGTATTGATATAATATTAAATAACTATTTTACAATTTGCGAAATTTCGAGACGTAAGTATAAATGCGGAATATATGTACATTTAATCCACTTGTCCAACCTTTCTCTCTCTATTTTCCTAACCCAACTATTTTCAATTTCCAACCCTTGTCACCAACATTTAGACATTACAAACCTCCTTCATCTCTGAAACTTTTCAACCCTTCACTCTCCATTTTGCTAACTCTCCATTTTGCTAACCCTCCTCGCTCCAATTTCCCAACCCTTCACTCTCTTGTCCTACCCTTTACTCCCCGCGGACCACACTGTTAAACCCACTTACATATGAATGCATTTAAAATCTAATACATTATGAAAACCTATTTGCTTATTTTTATTATAAAGAAATTTTACTTCAGAAATATCGTTTCAAAACACATTTATTGATCTGTTGCTAAAGCTTAATATTGTTAGTAGAGAGAGGGCGACAGAGGTAGAGAAAGGGCGATAGAGAGGTAGAGAAAAGGCGGTAGAGAGGTAGAGGCAGGGTGATAGGGAGGTACCAAACGGCGATGGATAGATAGAAAGACGGTATAGTTACCGGTGCGAGGTCTTGAAGTCCTTGTGGCGATCCCGGCCGCGCGAGCGCGAGCGCGTGCGGCGCCGGTGGTGCGGCGAGCGACAGCGCCGCCGCCGCTCGCCGTACTCGCGCAGGCGCGTCTCGTGCACCGGCGAGTCTGTAACACACACACACACACACACACACCCATCAGTATCTGATACTTACTACTCATTCAAAATAAATTTTCGAACGTTGGTAACATTCACTTAAAATAGCCTAAATTGATCTGAAGTCATCCCATCCTACACGACTAAATGATATATTCTACAAGCTAATGTTTAGTTTGAGAACATATTTGTAGATACTTTCCAATAATCTATATAGAAATTGTAGTAGTAGTAGTTCTATATACAAATATTAATTATTATTATTCTAATTGAAATTATCAGTTTAAGGTTATGATTAAATGGGAACAATATTCATTCACCCTGTCATCAATAACTTAGGTCCTGCATAAATACAAACAAATTGTTTTTTACCTATAAATGTTTTCTTTCAATGTTATGTCATAAAAGCAGTATCACTACATATATTTAGCGAATGTTTTGATATTGTACGTGTCATATCATCAACTGGCAAGAACGTGCCACTCATACACTTAGTGCTTTAGATATTTTGAGCCCTTTGATAATTTTAGCCAAAGTAAAAATACTAACGTCCTTTACGTTGAAATAATTTCATCATCATTTAATAGAAATTACTATATTCTTGGCTAATCCAACTCGTCCTTCAAATAAGGCCTGGTATTATCCCCGGGACTTAGAGATTATGCCCATTAATCGGCATACAGGTTTCGAGCATAGAACAGACTCTAGCTCTCACAAAAGTTTGATCTAAAGCCGTTACAACGGTATTTATTATATATACTAATATTATAAAGCTGAAGAGTTTGTTTGTTTGTTTGCTTGAACGCGCTAATCTCAAGAACTACTGGTTCGAATTGAAAAATTATTTTAGCGTTTGATAGCTAATTTATCGAGGAAGGCTATAGGCTATATAACATCACGCTACGACCCACGGGGGCGGCGCAGTAATCATAAATGCAGGTGAAACCGCGGGCACATCTAGTGTAGGTATATGAGGTCTTTTGAGAGAAAACGAAACTACATAATCCCTGTGTCTCGAGGGACTTTACAAACAAGAAAAAACGGACACAAAGAACACATCGGTAATAGAGAGGTATATTCCACTAACCTGAGACCATAATAGGTGATTGTACACGCTGCTGTTCAAGCCAGTACTCTCGCTCACGCCTGTTCCTCTCGTAATCCTGTTCAGTATCCGAGTCTATTGTCACCGTGTCGTGGTACGGGGGTGCTACTGGCGTGTGCGGTGTTGTTGATTTCTGTCGTCGCCTAAAAAAATTACATTCAATGAATATACATAGGTACTAAATAAGTGCAGTGAAGACCTATGGGGACCGTCGGACTGTTAAAGAGATCTCAATCCCGTGACAAGAACTATACACCTGCCGAAATATTTTACGAAACAATTTACAACCAAAGAGAAACAGAATATAGAGTATACAGTATATAAACAGATTGTAGCTCTATGTGTGTGCACAGAATGTCTCAAGTAAAAGAATTTACTATGTTAGTAGCCGCATTATGGTAAGCTTACATTCTTAATGATTTTTATTTAATCACCTTGCAGCAACTAGCATTATTCAAGCATTATTATGTCTTTTCAAGTTGACTCCACACTATTATTAAAATCAGTTCAGCGCTTTAGTCGTAAAAACGTAACAAGCAAACAAAGCTACCATCGCATTTATAATATTACTTTGGATAATATGTATTCATAATCAACTTATTACTATGCATATTTTTCATGTATCCTAATATTATTATCTGGAGTCTCTCATCCGAACAGTGGTATAAGATGTTTTATTTTTGTACTACTAAATTGGCAAACTAGCATACGGCCCACCTGATGGTAAATGGTCACCGTAGCCTATCGACGCCTGCAATACCAGAGGCACCTTGTAAAAACCTTTTAACGCCCTTTTTGAAGAACCCCATACTGTAGCCGCCCGCTACCGAAATTGAGATACCAGCTTGATGCCTAGGTCCTAAATGTTAACTTACTAATTGGTTTAACTATTGTATATTTTAAGGCCGTGCACGAGAGCAAAAATAAAGACACAAATATCCACAATTTTATAATTTTTCAGATCTTATATTACTAGATTTTGCTTGCGTTAATCTAGATTATGTCAATCGATCCCACGGGAACAGTACTTTTTTCTGGATGATAAGTAGCCTATGTCCTATTCGTACAGAATAGGATATGACTTCTATTTCTATTCTCTTCTATATAAACTTAAATTATGCCAAATACCACACACCTCCACGCACGCAATATGCTACAAAGGGGACAAAGATGTCTCTTTATACGATTTCATATAGATTTAATCAATAATTTTAAAATCATGACAGTTCAATGACCTGCTTAAATCATTTAGCAAATGTAACAGAGAACACGGAACGTCAGTTGAAACGCATGTGAAACTCAACTCATGAATTGTAAAACACTGCATGTATGTAAATTGATCAACAGATGGAAAACCGAATATCTGCTGAGCAAATCAATATTACCGTGACAATTTTACTAAAGAGGCTATTTTCCGGTCATTGCAACAAGTTCTTATATGCTGGCCATACTAAACATAACAGGCTGGCCATGTATAAAATATCGTGGGTATAATTGATTACAACATTGTCAACAGCTACATTTCTGCCAAACTTAAGACGTAAAAAGAATGCCCGTTTGAAGTCTCTCAATGTAACAAAAGAACCGGCGGCCATGAAACTTCATCGATCTGCAAGGAAACATTGCCACTATTAGTTTCATAGATGGGTGACTATTTACAATACGTAACACCGCTCTACTCTCTATTCAGACAGCTATGACAATCAGTATCCTACAATATTCTAGCATCGTTAATACTAATATACGATCAAATCGCCCCGAACCACGACGCATAAAAGCTGAAAACCAGACATCACTGCATTCACGAGGTATGAGGATATAGGAACATAATAGATTTCAAGAGTGAAGAGCAATAAACGTCAAAACTATTGCCCCAACCGCAGAAAATAGATGATTCCCAGTGGCGAATACACAAATATCGAAATATCACAATAACAATCAAACACAGTGTTCAGAATTATAGAGAAACGTGATGTGATGTACCTCCAACATAAGGGCGGATTCTCCGACCCGGCGGGCCCTAGACCAACGTTTAACGCCGAAAATTTGTATAATTATATAGTAACTCGCTGTGTAAACTTCGGTTGCGTGATTTAGGAATAAATGGCGAAGCGTGTAATTGTGTACAGCGCTATCTCTTGACATTATTGAAAGTTCTTTGCCTGTGTGGAGTCGCTACAGAATATTCGAATAATAAGCAATGACTACTAATAGATGAACATTTAGATATACTACTTTGCCTGATGAAAAGCGGTCACCATATTTAAAGCGTCTTTTGGCATGTAATACCAAAAAATAGTGCTTATCGGATCCGTGGTTCTCGAGTTATAAGCACACAAACAGAAAGACAGAAAATCATCACGTCTTATATAAAGATGACACTAAAATTACTAAGTTATCTTCATTCCTAGATAGTCTACATATAAATGCAGATTACTGGTGAAACGTTGCCCACATTATTTTACAAGTGGGCCATGAATTAGCTTCTATGTTAATCGATAGGCCTTGAGGTGGCGAGCAACTTGTTCTAATGTAACCTCCCGGAGTACACTCTCTACTAGACTAGCTGCCGCCAAATAGCATTCTTTAAGTAAGAAATATTGGAGTGTTATGCTTTCTTAAGCAACTACTCTTGCAGAGATCCCCAATTGCTGTTGGGTTAATAAAACGTGACATGCCATTTTGTGCCCTGCAGGCCTGAAATTGGGCCGCCTTGGAATAACATTACCAGAAGGTTTCAAGACGAAATATAACACAGCATATAACACAAACAATTCTTAACATACAGTCAAACGCATCCGGACTGCTCGGATTGGCTGATCGAATTAGCAAAGACCAACCAAATTACATGATATGGGTATGATTTTGACATAACTTTCAAAAACAGTTGTGAAGAATGGTTAATGCAGCTGTCTTTAGAAAATTAGAAGGTTACTTATTTGACGCCTTTTTCGTCATTTTCCGTCTATAGTCCTGAGGGACTACCATTATTTCCCACACTTTGGACCTAGTTGAGGCGTTTGATCGTCAGCTATAAATATTCAACCTATATTTTGAATTGAAAAAAATCGTATATTATGTAAAAACATCTCTCTATTAGTTATTTAAATAGACTGTTTTACGTAAATATTTGACTAGGTTAGAATTTTAATGTAGGTATGTATATATGTATGTAGTATGAGTTGTTTCTTTGCAAAATAGAGTCGACATGGTAGAAAATTTTAAATTCTTGTGGGTTTATATAGATAATTTACTGAATTGGAAGAAGGAACTTGCAGTAATCAGCAATACATTAAGTAGCGCATGTTATGCAATACGCACTTTAACAGATGAGCTCACAGTATCTCAGATTCGTCCAGTCTACTTTGCTTTGATTGAGTCAATATTAAGATACAGTATAAAGTTCTGGGGAAACAGTTTTAAATATAACATAACTGCAGCATTTGTCATGCAAAAGAGGGCAATAAGAACTATGCTTCGAATAAAACAAGTGGAGTCATGCAGGGATGTATATCATATATCATCCATATCTTTATATTCTTGTCTTGTTAGGCCACCTGGTTAAGAATCTCAATAATGTTGAGACATTAGAAGAGAGAGAAAAAAGGCTCGCAACGCGTAGGAAAGATTTATCTAGTACAATACAGCACAAACTAAATGTAGTCAAACACTGTTCACGGGTACAATCTATTATTCTATACAACAAGCTACCGACAGAACTTAAAGCCATAATTTGTTATTTTAGCTTTAAAATAAATTAAAATCTTTGTTATTGCAAAAATGTTACTACAGTGTTGATGAATACCTCAAAGATATAATATGATTGTAAATTACAATTATTTTTATATTATATCATCTCATTATTGTTTGTTTTTAAATTCAATTTTTATCTTTATTTTCGTATTAATAATTATTGGATTTTATTTGACATAAATTTAGTATTAAAAACGACATGATTTTTTTAAAAATAATATATAATTCTTGATAGATTTAATAGATTGAGAATCCACAAATTTATATTAATTTAGTACCTACTTAAGTGTAATCGATGTCAAAAATTATTAACTAAAACTAATATGTTCAACACAATATTTTTTGTTATGAATAAATGAATAAAATGTTTAGATATTAGTACACATAGCGACGCATCAACCTAGACTGTTTTTGAACTTTGAACTATTAGAAGTTGAACGCTGCGAATCGTGCGAGAGAGTGCGTTATATTTTTGTTACTCTCTATCCTTACCATTACATCAACACCACAATGCACTGTCCCTTTTTTATGTAGTGTACAATTCTCTATTTTTTATGTAGTGTAGTTATGCGTATATAGGGTGTCTAACTTGATGTGTAGCCGTGTGTACTTACAAAAGAAGTTGTTATAAAAATTGTCAAATTGATTTTAAAATAGAACGACTATCTACGAGAGTATCTATTATAAAATAACATATCCTACGTTTATAATTATAATGCCTGCGAGCTACACTGCGGGCGGAAGCTAGAATTCGAATCTGTATACGCACATTTTTTGTAAAGTGCCTACATGTGAAAGTTTGTGAAGTTATTTGGTAGTCAAACCTTAAAACATTGATTAGACTAGGATAAGGCTCGGCAACTTGATACTCAGTAACCTCATGTCCTGGTTAACACATAGGACTACTACTTATCCCAACAATAAGTTCCTATGGGATAAAAGTTTATTAAAAACTGTCTGTGATTTAACACAGAATTCATAGCAGGGCACTAATCTAAGGCAGCTAGTCATATGCATATGTAAACAGCCAACGCATGGTATTAATATAAGCATTCACATGTGTGTAAAGTCATTTCTCCTCAAGTAATAGTTATGCATAAAATTACGTGCATTTACATAATTTTGTCATGACCATATTTAACAAGGATGGAATATGCATACTATATTTATATACAGATAAAATTAGGATAAATATGTTGCTTTTCAACTTATCAACTTTAACTGTTTTCATATGTAAAAACTGATTCCGTCAAGTAATAATTCCAGCTATAAATAAAAATATATTGTGTCTGGGAGCCGGTGTGCTGCTGCAACCCAATAGATAAAACAAATACATAAAAAGTGATAACTTAGTTGATATTTAAAATGATTACATGTAATTTAGTTACTATTAGTCTTGTCCCGTTATAGTAGAACCTATATTGTGATGATTCACACATGTTATGCAAGATAACAAACTGATAATAACTGTTTGCAAACCAAGTATTTATATACTCTAAAGTAGCATCAACTATTTCTCACTGTAGGAAATAATAAGGACTTTTACTAAACAAATATAACCTATATTGGTATGATGTTTATTTTAATGTTTAGTCTGTAACTTAATCTATAAAGAGGAAAGATTTCATTATAGTTTATTGTAACAATTTACTTAACTCAAAAACTACTCAACCGATTTTAAAATTCTTAATCTATTAGAAAGTTATATTATCACCGAGTAACATAGGCTAATTTTATTCTAAAAAAGTACTGTTACATAACCTAACCTACTTCTATGCAAGCGAAGCCCATGCAAAAGCTAGTAAATTAATATAGAAAATACAGAAATGTCTATCTTTTATACAGCCACAGAAAAAGTGAACATCATTATCTTGCAAATAGTTCATGGAGTAATATAGGCTTTTATCCTCACAAACTGCACTCTGTAATACTTAACTTGATAGAACTATACAAACGACGCGCGACATCGCGAGCTAGAACTAGATAGTATGATGATGATTCTGTATAACATTTAAAAAAAGAAATGTATGTATTGTAGTACTTCATATATCTATATAGTCAGCATCAAGGACAATACTACAGTAACATATGGTTTGGTGTCCTTGACCTTTGTCTGTAATTTACCTTTTTAATATGAGTTAATATTAAAGTATGTACTTACAATGATGAATATGATTATAGAAACAGCAGTTGCTAAGCAATAAAGATGATACTATTGTGATCAGTAATTTATTTCTTAGCAACCATAGTTTTGGTTATCATAATTTTGAATTTTAAGTAGATGAGTAGAAAATAGCAGTTTAAACAATAACATATGTGCATCAGACAGGTTGTTGTTTAAATTTACTTTTAGTAACACTTAAAATAATCTTCTCTACTTAAGACTTATAACTGTGGAATTCATCAGAATGAACATTTAAAAGCCAGGCCACAAGCATAACCACTAATAAACAGGTGTGAGTCTAAGAATGTACGGTCACATGTAAGAAGTCAGGGCAGTACAAGAGCAGGTGATGGTAACTGGTCATCATTAACAGCGAAGATAAAGAGTTAATAAAGACTTACCTAACAAGTGGAGATCTATCCCGATGTGGAGAGTAAGGCATTGGATTATGGTGCACAGGCTCTCGGAGGGAGACACGGTGCCGCGGCGACACCTCGTGCCGCATGATCGGCGGGGTGGTCGGCGACACCGGCGAGCACGACCCATTGCGCAGAGGGGACGATGCCTTCTCCCACTCACTCACAGGCACCTGGTGGTACCTCGTAGGGCTAGGAGGTCTCACCGGTGGCTCCTCAGGCATATTGTCATCTGGAGACACACTCTCCAAACTTGCTGACCTCGACCTATTTTTGGATTTCTTCTTTTTCTTCCTCTTTTCCTTCTTACGTTTGTCTTTTTTCTTCTTATATCTGCCATGGTCATCAAACTCCGACTCCACTTCAATGTAGCCGTCCAACCGCCTCTTCCTCCCCACTGAGGCTTCTCTCATTGTATATTCTTCAAGTGCTCGGCGACTCGTAGTTGTGACTGATATTGTCTTGTTATCTACAAATGTACGTATGGAATGGGACTTTCTTGTTCTATCGAGGTCATCAGCAATATGCCTGCTGATTGAGCTAGTTTCACTATCAATCTCACCGGCCTCTGGAGCTGACAGTGCCTCTGAGCTGACATCTGAATACTCCACAAGAGGCTTGACAGAATTAACAGTAGCATAAGATTGTTCATGGGAACTACCTGAGTGTAACTTGTGCTTCTTATGAGCATGCTTCTTATGCTTGTCCTTGTGGTGTTTGTTATGCCTCTTGTCATAGCCTCGGTCCATGGTGCACTGGGGCGGCGCCCCCGCCCTGTGTTGGCACTTCACATCACTTCAACTGGAATGTAATTGCATGTTCTATTATTCAACTAATAATATGCATTTCAAATAAAAGCATAATTTACAATGATAAGGAGTCTGACCAAAGTTCAACTTAAAACCAATCTAATAAAATAATAAGTATAATAATTGTGAGTACATACCTAACTTCAAAAAGTTCATGTAAATAAAAGTATGTAATCATTAGTTGTCAAGCAACAATTAATTTGGTTGACTGTACCCGCATAAAAAATCTGAGGACATATGCAAAACGTGCAGGTACACAAATAAAAAGTATATCTTTTATCAATTTAGACACAAAATTAAACACCACGCAACAAATTATAACATTAAAAAATAATTACAAAGTTGCAAATTCTAAAAATAAAGCAGTCGTAAGCACTCGCAATTTAGATAATTCCAAATTAATATAAACAAATCACTGCACTACAGGAGCACATGCAATAAGAGTAAAGAAAAGGACTTACCTTAGCAATAAACGGACGTGCGTCCGTCACACGCACGATAAATACTTTTGAAATAAGATACGAATTGTGTAAGCTAAGGTATTAGTTTCTTGGATTTTTTATAGTTTCAGCAGGCTTTCTGCCGCTAATATATAGTAATCTTAGTTCATTACTTTCTTAATAATCTTATTTCGCTAATCATAATCATGAAGAGCGCATAATTCATGTAATTACATCGGATTTATATTAGGACTAAGAACGTCGATTTTAGTCAGCCATTTGCTTTTTTCATTCATTTTCTTTCATCATCGTTTAGTGTTGTACTTATGTCAAAGACGCAGTTGTATAGTAGTTTGAATACGAATAACTTTCATTCTTAATCGATTTAAATTGTCATCATATTTTATTAATCGGTAAAAATAATTACAGCAATCAATGTTTACAGCCCGAGTATGAGTTATTATTCAATTCAATCTATTAAATGTATGTTTAGTAATGAACCCGTACTGAAAAACGCCAGCCGTATAATCTTATTTGCTGAATGCTAAATTATTTTGCTTTATTATTTAAATTTTATCGATTCCTAGAGCCTCGTTGTTTCTAGGATATGGGTTCGCGATTAAAACGTTACGTTGATTAGAGTTTGATTTCTGGATCAGGCAAAGTGTTGTGTTATTGGAGTTTATATTGGACTATTTTTATTAGCAATACAGAGTACACTAAATATGTGGCCAGTAGACGACTAACTTGTCATGTGATATGTAAGGGATATATTACAGACAATGTTTACCTTTACAAACTTTTGTAAAAACATCATTATTTTATAAGATACGACACAATATTTACGCAATGTGGACGTAGGGTGACCTGCTTTTATATGTTAATGTTATATTAAATTGTAAGATCGAGAAAAGAATTCCAATAATATGCAAAACCTTTGTAAACTTCTAGCTCCAAAACATATTCTATATTATATCGATTTCAGATTTTAATCGATTACATTGAATATGCACAGTACTACTGACACGTACATATGAGGCGCAAAATTCAAATATCATTTTTATTTCACACGTATTTGTTTTCAGTTCTTGTTTTAATACAAATATAAAGAAGAAAATAATACATTTCATTTTTAGGTTTTACAAAATAAGTAATTGTGAAAATAAATATTTTATCAATTAAATAGAACTTAATTTCAACTATGATATATCCGCCGGATAGACGTTCCTTCCTCATCAGTCAGCTTTTAAATTATGGCTCGGGATATAACAATCTTGAAACCACAACATTAATCCTTAAATAATCGTAACATTTACCGTGGTTATTATAATGTTAATTAATTTTAAAGTAAACTCTAAATAGAAGAGTTTTTTGATACTTTAACTAATTATTTAATCCCACAAGGACTTTATGCTGCGTATACTTGATTACACAATTACCGAAATTGCTATAATGAAAAATACAAATTCATAGTAGTAAAATAATAAAAGAAAATTTCATATTAAAGAAAATATTACTTAGTTATAAAATCATCTTTGAATAAATTTTACAAAGTCGTTCTTAGTTACTTAGGGTGGTTTGATAAGATTTTTATGAGGTGAAAATGTCTAATTTTAACATTATAAGAAAGTAACAAAATATGTTTTTTTATAAAGTATGGCAACTTTGAGTAGTTCGCGTGCAATTTGCGTCCAAGCGCTGTAGCATTTATTTTGTTGAATAATAAATAGAATACAAAAGCAATTTTTAATTACGTTTCTAATTTGAAATCAATATAATGTGTAGTGATTTAATAAGATAGTATACATGATAGTATTGTCACGTAATTAGTCACAATGACCCCTGAGTTCACGGCTGCTATTGCTGGTACATCGTGATATTACCCAATATGGGAAATATATTACAAACAATTTAGCTAATAGTGTTGTGTATATGATTTTTATAGTTATTGTACATTGTCAGTGAACTTCAGTTAGTTAAGAGTAGATTAAAACGTTTTATTATGGTTACAAATGGTCATTTTAAAGTCAATGAACCTATGCGCGGCGTGGTGACACTGTACAGTGACTTGTGAATCGGAAATATGTAAATAAACATGAACGATATAAGCTTGAAAATAGTAGAATCTCCGAAGAGCCTCGGTGGACTGGAAGCGTCTCCAAGTGCGGAGACGACAGCTGACAATGAGGTAGACCCGTTGGCTATTGACGATGCAGAATTGGACAATTTGAAAGAGGTGTCGGTGCCGGTGTCGCAGGAAGCGGTTGAGGAGAAAGCTGACGATAAGGCGAGAAACTGTGATGATAATGCCAAAGAAAAAAGTATAAATGACGAACAGAATGGAAGTAGTGATAATTTTGTGAGTGTGCAGTCTCAAAATGCTAAAGGTACCTACATTAATTCATTATTAATAATTCATAATCTTATAGAATTTTTCATATGATAAAATAAAGATAATTTTTAAGTATTTTTACTCAGATTTATGTAGCAGCAATAGCAAAAATAAAAACATTTAAATGAACCTACTATTAAGTTTTAAGGTTATAAATTACTCTTCTCTCTCTTGTTACTCTGTCAAAAAAATCTTCAAACCATCACTACTTAAACATGTCAACTATTTATTAATTGGCTGTACATGAAAGGATAGCTAGTAGACGGACTCAATAATTATTGTAATATTTCTATGTATAATATGTATGTATTTACAAAAAAAATATATATGTATATGTATGTTTATCCATTGTCTAGTACCCATAGTACAAGCTCTGCTTAGTTTGGGCTAGATGGTGTTGGAGTATGTGGTAGAATATTATTATTATGTTTCTCTTATCACAGGTACTTTCTAACATATTATATTAGAAAATACCTGGCCCTTTGGTAGGCTTACACGGAGACATGGGTTCAACATGAAGAGGCCTTTCGAGAGTTTTAATCAAAGGTGGGATGGAACACCTATAGAGGCACTTGCCGCAGCAGGCATAGGACTATTGCTATGTATGGATTCTAATATATGGGCTATAGGCATGGGTGTTTGGTGGACCGGTATATTGCTAACTATGGATAAAAAACGGCGTTTGCCCTGAATACTCTAATAGCATAAATGCAATGGGCAGACGGTGACTCGCCAACTCACTAGATGGGCCCCCTGATAAGCCACTATAGGCATACAAGCCAGCAGCAGAGGGCAACACCGGTGCGAGTGGCTAGGGGTGTCGAGCGGTGCAGCGCCGGTTTCACCATCACGGGTCTCGTGACAACGGAGACCCGGAGCGGGTTTCCCCGTAGTTATGCCCTTGAAAATGACACTTCCACCCCCAAGCATATAACTCTAGCGGCCCCCCTCTGACCGGCCGACCAAGGCAAGCCAGAGTTGAGAGTCCTACGGGCGCTCTTGAAGTTCCACCCCAGCCAACCAATAACGGCAAGCTGGAGACGAGGCCCAAACCAACTCTCTGAGGCATTCAGGACCGCAGTGTCGCCACTCACATTCAGCTCGCCGCAAGCTGCCCTGCGGTTTGTGCGCTTTAATTTAACCTGGTGATAAATTTTTTGTTTATATCACAAGGCGAAGGTGATAGTTTTAAAGCTAGTGTACTGTGGTCTCTGATATCGCGTTAGTCTCATGATGAGATAACAACTGTCCCAGAGGGATATTATTATTATTATTATTGTCTGTTTCAATCATTATGAATATCATAGTATTTATAATCTATTATTAAGTTGCATACACAGATATCATATTAGAGCTTAGGATAAGTTCTTATATCAATGAATGAATCCTTGACATTAAATAACCAATATTTTAGATTGCTATTAAAATTTTATGATTTTGAGACTAGCAAATTGAATTTTGAGAAGCTATTGTTTTTTTTTCAGGTATAGCTGATTTTAATAATCCTTTTAAAATGTATATTTACTAGGATTATTCTTCATCCGTTTTCTGACTAATATTCCAAATATGAAAGTTTGTGAAGTTTTTGAGAACTTGTGAGTCTATCATGCATAAACTACTGTATGGAATTGAAAGATATTTGGCACACAAATAGAAATACAATATATTTTATCTCCATAATATGTCCCTGGTGGATTTATGTGGATGAAGCCTCAGGCTACAAAAAGTTTATAAAATTGTATTTGTATTGCCAATTCAATTGTTATAAAAACAGATAATGATGATTTGAAATATAAGTAAATTATATTAGCCTTTATAAAATTTTAATTTATAAAAGCCTTTATAAATTATATTAGCTTTGTATATTTATTGGATAACAATAAATATACAAAGCTAAGGCTAATGTATATGAGAAGGACATCACCCACATCAGACAATGGTTTTCTGAGACTGGGTGTTCTTGGTTATATGAATGTTTGTAAAGTCCCCGGTGGCACAGAAATTATTTAGGATTTATTCTATGCCACAGGGAAAGATACAAACATTCCAAATAGCTGTGTAAGAATTGTCTTTAAGAAAAATATATTACTTTTAACTCTAGTAATTCTGTTTAGTATAATAGCTAGTCGTATAAATTTAGTCATGGTGATAACTAAATACATGTCATGTAGGATTGCCATATGATTTTGGGTTTAAGGAGCATAGTTTGCAGACTGATACACAATTATCCAAGATTGCAGCTCATTGGTCTATGTCATAGTCATAATTTACTTGCATCAGATATAATTACATGTCTATTAAATTTTGAGTTGTATCAAATTGAGGTTAATACAATATCTGGTTAAACAATGCCATAACTCAATCATAACAATCATCATTTGTTTTGTAAAACATAGGTACCTATATATTAAGATGGCAGGCATACAATATTAATCTCTATGTGTTGCCAAAGATTGGCATACAAAATATTTAAGGCAGACATATTAGAGTATCACTTATTTTGCAATATTCTGGATAACGCATTTTTATATAACTAATAATCTTAGCCTTACCTTTTACACTAGATGTTTGTTTGTGAGATTTATTATTAATGCAGTGTAGGTTCTAATATGGTTAGTATAAGTCTGTGGCTCTAATTATGACCCACTTTTTCTAACAGGTTTATTAATTAGAACACTAAAACACTCAAAACCTTTCAGAGGAATTAAAAGAAGAAAACACAACAGTTGCCGTGGTTAATGAAACCCCTGAACCAAGCGCTCAACCTAAAGATGAACCTGCAACCTTATCCAAACTGGTTTCTGTAACTGAAGAAGTAGATGTAAATGACAAACCGTCTGCTAAAGAAGATGTTACAATAGAACCTGTGGTTGCTAAGAAGGAACTGATTGCTGTGAAGGAGGAGCCCATGGTTGTGGAAGAAAAGAAGCCTGAAAAAGAAGCTGATGTGGAAATGGCTGAGGTTGTTCCTGTAGAAGAGAAGGTTGAACCAAAAGTTGAGAAACCTAAACCGCAGCCGATGAATGGTGATATTGCTAAGGTAATTATTTTATTATAAAATGTGCCATTAGCATTATTATGCAAGCAATAGCATGTTTGTGAAGTTAGCATTCAATTCAACGGGTTTCGGTTCAATTCATTCAGTTGGTTCCGGTTGCATTATTAGTTTGGTCCTCCCTTTGCCAGTTGGTCTGCTCTGCAGCATAATTGCTGTGAGAATCTGTTCAAATATCCATTGAAGAGTGAACATATTTTTCTATTCAATCCTTGGGCAATGTTTTATCATAAAATATACTAAGCTTTTGTGGATTCTATTCATAGTCGCATTCGTTTTCTAGAATAAGAAACACTATATGAGTACTCAACACGTGTGCAGGCACTTTCAGTTATTGTTGGGAACTAAACGCTCGGCGAATGTGTGGCCGCGACGGCCATATTTCGCCAACACCCTATGATATGTCGTTGGAAAACCAACCTCACATGGTTCCACTTACAACTTATTGGCCACTTATAAGCCAACTTTCAAGGTCACCATAAACCCCCATTCTACATGTTGGCAAACGGTTAATACCGTTGGCCAATGCCAATGGCACATATTTTGGGCAATGTGGTAAGATACAAGCAAATTCAGTTGAAAAGGCATTCATAATTATTTATCAGAAGTGATGAATGTAACTCGCCAATTTTTTGGTTATCTTCGTAAGGCACTTGTAAAAGAAATAGTGTTTAGGACAATATACTCTCAACCTTGGAGCAGCATTGTTATGGCTGATTTACATTGAGTCAGTCTCCTGCCAAGTCAGTGCTGACCCTCGCTACCCGCACCAGCACAACTGACTGTCTAAACGCCAAAAAGTCAGTAGACGCCAAAAAGTCAGTCGCTGATGCTTCATTGTAGGGTAACGCCGCATCGTGTTTAACAAGCAAAGCAGATCCTCCATTTTCATTTTTATTGCCTATCCATATTCTTAGACAAATTGATCCTTTTAAGTATATCTTCCCGCTTGAGATAGCAACATCTTCTTACGTTGCCATCAACTCTTGAATTGACATATTTATTGATATCATCTTTACTTAAATATATTTTTCATAATAACCAACCAATATCACAATTGTATCCAAATATATTCTTCTGCGTCAGCGGTTCTCAAATAGTTTCGAGAGTCCAAACTCGTAATAGTCTAGCTATAAATATGTTAAACTTTTGTGTCCCATTTATCAGGGAAGGGCTTCCCCTATTTTTTCACTTATATCCGTTGTCTGCGTTATTCTGCCAGTTCTTAGCTACTTCCTACAGAAAACCAGAACAGTTTTTCCTGTCGTGAGTAGGATTATCAGACTCCTTAACAAAACCTGTGCTCTTAGCAAAGGGCCTGTAATCTTATCTCTTCCGCCGACAGCCCTACGATTTTTTTATTAAAGGATGAAAAGACTGATAAGATGAAGGATACTCGAGTATAACCTGTCCTTTCATCCTTTTTGAATTCGAATTCACTTGGGTCAAAAGATGTATAGTTTGGTTTACTGATCGAACTACTTCCTAACTTCATGTCTGCCAGTCTCAGAGACAGCAAAAAGGCATTCTCATTAAAACAATCAGAAGCATGGCTCCCCAGCCATGCTTGTAATGTAATAAATGTGTAATGTGTGTGTCCAAAATAACAAAACAATAAAAATCAGTGCTTCACACTGATTTTTATTGTTGTAATCTTAATAATTACAGTGCTATAGTATATAAAAGTAATATAAAATATTATGCACTAGATTCTGCCCGTAGCTTCACTCATATTTTTGCCAACAAACCAAACAAGACGTAACAAACCAACAAACTTATCTTCGCATTTATGTTAGGATTGTCGATTTTTTTAATGACCTCATAGTTTTTCTCTTGTTAGTACCCATTTTATGTTTCAAACAATACTACAATCTAGGTCAGTTAGAACTACTTATATAACTTTGAATTAAATATGCTTTTTAATTAATTCATGAACTAAAATGAAGTATAAACGTTGATAAGCTTCGAGAAAGGTAATTAAGGTTAGAACAAGACAGCAGCGTAGCATGGTGACGTAATTAAAAGAGTAAACATTAAAGCGGGAATAGAAGAGCATAATTTTATGTAAGTAGATTTAGAGTTTATATACGTTATTTATTTACTATTAGTAATCTTATAAAATTTCGTTCGTTATTGTTACAACAGTGCGTATTAATTTACTAGCGTAGGTATACCTGTGGCTGCCTTCGTCTTCCGAGATAAAAGAGCCTATGAGCCATTCTGGCAAGTAAAAATCACGTCGTCAGAAACAGAGCATTTAATTGCTCTGTTTCTGCGTAAAAGTAAGAGAAACTAACAGACACACTCGCATTTACAAAATTAGTAAGCATTCTATTAATTTTATTGAAATCTATTTGACTCCAAGCTTATCATTCCTGCTCTGCTCCCGTGGTGTTATACATCCTATATCCTTCGACAATAAACAGACTACCTAAAGCAAAAGAATTTTAAACGGCATTTTTAATTTTAAAATATACAACCTAACGAAAACTTTTCTACATTATAATCAAGTTAAACATAAAATTGACTGTTCTATTAAATTGAGTAGACAGAAAAGGTCATTGTTGCTCTAAAGTGAATGATTCATTTATTCGCTCCAATATCTCCATTTTAATGACCATGGATATTGTTGATGTAATAGTCCGAGGGAGCTACCTACCTCACAGTCCAAGAGGGAATCCAACATGACTCGAGAGAGATCAGGCGTACGTAAGTTTACGTGCTTTTCGAGGCACGGTTTTAGTAACAGCGCTAACGCCGGTGTGCTATTAAGAGATGGCGTAGTGGTTAGTGTAATCGACTGCCACGCCTGAGTTCGCGCGTTCGATTCCCGCACAAGTCAAACATTTGTGTGCATAGACATGGATGTTTGTCTGGGCGTTTCTACGTATAATATGAATGTAGTATTTACAAAAAATAAAAATGCGGTGCAGTTTTTGCGGCTGCCGATAGAAGTGAAAACTAAGTAACTAGCGTGCGGTGACGATGACGCGATTTTCACGCTTTTTGTTCACCCAAAAAGTACACATATGTATACATATACCTCACGGAAAGCGTTAGGTGACGATGACGCGAGTTCCATGATTTTTGTTCACTCAAAAAGTGCTCAACGCGCCTAGTTTTCACTTAAAAAATTATATACTTGTATGTTTTTTTATCCATTGTCTAGTATCAACAGTACAAGCTCTGCTTGGTTTAGGATAGATGGTGTCGTGTGAATGTGATAGAATATACAAATATTTCATGTTGGCTCAACCTGGGATTTGAACTATATGCAACGCAGTGGATTCTGTCCCTCTGCGCCACCAATCTAAATGCTATGTAACCATATGCCCCCAGAACTGCTGGCTTAGTTTCTGGCATTATACCTTACTATTGTCGTCCACTAGATAACCCGCGCAACTTCGTCTGCTTCACATAAGAGAATTTTCCCCGTTCATGCAACATTTTTCATTGATGCTCCGCTCCCATTGCGCTATTTTCTTGATATTATATAGCCATAGCCTTCCTCGATAAATGGGCTATTCAACACTAAAACAATTTTTCAATTCGAACCAGTAGTGCCTGAGATTAGGTTGCTCAACCAAACAAACAAGCTCTTCAGTTCTATAATATAATAATATATTATTCTATCACATACACACAACACCATCTAGCCCAAACTAAGCAGAGCTTGTACTATAGGTACTATACAATTGATAAACATGCACATATACATTTTCTTATTTTGTAAATACATACATATTATACATAGAAACACCCAGACCAAGACAAACATCCATGTTTATGCACACAAATGTTGGACTTGTGCGGGAATCGAACCCGCGAACTCAGGTTGTTGGTTCTTATTTGTCTTGTATTGTATGATGTACTTGTAGCCAAGGAAAATACATAGAAACCCATCTTTATATATTGTCTTTCTTTTTTATCATCTTTATTTCTTAAACTAAATTCGTTAGTTTAAAATAAGAAACTGAATGATTTTATAATGATGTGTCTGATTACTAAATAATACGAGAAAGGAAAATCGACTATAGGTATATGCTTTTCAACAGCTTTATGAATACGTATAATTATCGATATTATCTGCTGTTATAAATATTTTCCTCTTATTTTCTATTTACCGTTTATATTTTTATACTTGCTCTTGCTCGCGACTTCGCTTGCATAAATGTAGGTTAGGGTAGGTGTAAACGAACTGACTGGCCCAGCCCCGCTATGGGGTGAGGACAGTCGAGGCTGTCCGTCCGGTGCTAAGGCAATGGACGGACAGACGGCGCGGACCGCTCACCTACCGGCTTACTCAGGTGCTCTCTGGACACGGCTGTTTCGGAGAGTACCTGTGCAAGATAGCCGGTAGGGAGCCGACAACCAGGTGTCACCACTGCGAGGAGTGCGACCGGGACACGGCGCAGCACACGCTGGAGGAGTGTCCGGCGTGGGCCGAGGAGCGCTGTGCCCTGGTCGCCGTGATTGGCCCCGACCTCTCGTTGCCGACCGTCGTATCCATGATGGTCGGTGACGACAGGTGCTGGGGCGCAATGAGGTCCTTCTGCGAGGCTGTCATCTCGCAGAAGGAGGCGGCGGAGCGGGGGCGTGAGGAAGATCCTTACGCCCCGGACATCCGCCGCCGGAGGAGGGGGCGCAGGAGACGCGCTTATGTCGCTCTCCTGCCCCCCACCTAAGGGTTCTGGGTGGCAAGGCCTCAGGGGACCCTGCCACCCGTGAGTAAGAACCCATAGAGGGCGCGCGCGGTGTTCCCGCGCGCCTTCTAACGTCGAAAGGGGAGAGCTGCGAAATGCTCTCCCCCGGGGACGAGAGGAGGTCGGGTCCCATTGACCCGGCCGGCACCCACACGGGGGGGCCTGCTATGGATGAATCTTTTTAGACTCCCAACAGGCCCCCCCCACTGGGTGAGAGAGGGAACACCCCAGGTTTTTTTAGTGGGTATACCAGCAATAGGCTGGTGAGTCCCACACGCCCCGCCGGTGCCGTCCCCTAGCCGGCGGGGGGTAGTGCATCAAGCATTTTTTCCTGGGTATCAAAAAAAAAAAAAAAAAAGGTGTAAACGAACTATAATAAAGAAAAATATCGCCTATGTTACTCAGTGAAAATATGGAAGAATTTTTAAAATCGGTTGCGTTGTTTTTGTGTTAAATCCTTACAAACAAACAAACAAACAGGAAATCAAATAATTCCTCTTTATAATATTAGTATAGACGAATATAGTCTGAAAACATTAACTGAATGATTTATAATCATTCATCTGATTACGAAAGATGGACAAGTAAGGAAAATGGACTAAATGTTTTTACATTCAACAGCTTCATAAATACGTACAATTATCGATACTAGCGGACGTCCAGTGGTCAACATTCGAACAAAATTCCCTTGCTACTTTGTTTTCTGTTTTTCTCTATTACATATAAATAAGGTATAGGCAACCATAGTTACAAAGAATTGTACGACGTCAGACGAACAATGTCGAAATACTACGAACACGATTCGACTGCGTGTGTCAAATGCATGGTTGTGTGCGTGTAGTGCTTTTTCATTAATTTAATGTATTTCTAA
Source organism: Catocala nupta (assembly GCA_963675205.1). Classification (NCBI taxonomy): domain Eukaryota; kingdom Metazoa; phylum Arthropoda; class Insecta; order Lepidoptera; family Erebidae; genus Catocala; species Catocala nupta. The sequence continues at coordinate 29,848,648 of OY776082.1, forward strand.
TGGATATTTTATAAAAATATTAGGATTAGGTTAGGAAGGAGGGGCTCCTTCTCCATATAAACTTTAACTGTGCCAAATTTCATACTCTTCCGTCCGCGCAATTTTCGTAAAAAGCCGTACAAAGTTTTTGCTTCACGTATTAATATATAGATATATTAGAAAATAAGAGTAAAATACGTTTAACAGCATTATACGTATTTTCCTCCTTTTTTCTATTTACAGATTATATTTTTATATAAACTCAGCACCAATATTTGATATTGACCTTAAAAGATTAACGCTTCGCATAGCAACTGAACTACTTTAGAAATTACGCGAATATTCGGTTGTTGGTTATTTGATCGTGCGTGGAAGTTATATGACTTGTCGAAATTATGTGCGTATTGATTGACAATTAACGCCTGCTCCGTGCCTCGGATAGCACGTTAAGCCGTCGGTCCCGGCTGCCATGAACATCTATGGCAGTCGTTATTGGAAAGTCGTCAGTGCCCTATAATATCCTGACACTGGTCTAGCCTTAGGGTATCGTTAGCCTTCGGGTTGCGGAGGTCAGGTGGCAGCCGCTCCATGTAAAACTGATCCAGTCAAATCCGGTTAGACTAGAAAAGCCGACCCCAAGTGTCTTGGGAATAATTAAAAGCTAGGGAGAAGAAGGTTATTTGATCGTGCTGCTGTAAATGATCAAAGTCAAAGATAATTTTATTCGTCATAAAGTAATACTTATGTAGGTAGGTACGTCAAACTATAGTGATTAGTGAGTTTACTGAAGTAATATTTAAGTTAGTTGCTAGGATCAGGTATATGAGAAGATACATGCAAATTTTCTCAATGTGCCTTTTCATGGTCCATCATTGGACAGACTACCATAAAAGTACTATAGCACATGGCATCACTGCCAATGCTGATGCCAATCCGTGAAATGTTTTAGGAAGAAGCAAGATCACACTATTGCGCTCCTTTGCTTGCTTCTAGTATATACATTTATTTATTTTCCTTACCCGCGATAAATCACCAAAACACAACGATAGACTAGTGGGAAACAGTTAGACTACTATGCAGAGGTCTCGAGTTCAATCCTAAGGCACGCATCTTTTACTTTTCGAAGTTATGTGCGTATTAATAAGTTACTTTAACGGTGAAGGAAAACATCGTAAGGAAACCTATATGTTTTCATAATGTTCTCGAAGATATATGAAGTCGGGCTATCCGTAATGGGTCGCGTTGTGGACTATAGCCTAACCCTTCTCACAATGAGAAGAGGTCCGTGCCGAGCAGTGGCATAGTTTATATACACGGCTGATATTTCCAACGAAGAATCGCCGGCGCCTCCTGGCACTTGACGCGTGGAGCAGCCGCTCAATTCGCCCTATGGTAGAGCCGACTCTGATTACAGTTTTAATCTGAAAACGATGAAACATACGTACCTCGACTATTGAAGTATCTGCACTCTACGGAAGATCGTAGATAAACAACCTTGTGTTGTGTTACTGCGGTTTTACCAGACTTCTGAGGAGGCGAGGAGGCGAAGGACTGATAGTGAAATCAGCGGAAACGTAACCCTTTTCACTAGCAGTACTACTTTTTAAAAGATTGACAGCACGTGGGTTTAATCCTAATGTTAAAGGGTAAGCCGTAACATGCTCGTTAACGGTTTTCGAACCCTATGGTACGATAACCGGTAACGGGCATGTATGACACATTAGGCGCATAAAAATATGTATAAAAGTTATTGGCAGATTTTTACCTGTCATTCTTGCAAACTGTAAATATTTCCATTACCAAACAGACGAAATTATCAACTGCGTTTAGGCCGCCGCTGCATAATGTTATACATTGTCATAACCGCATAGGAAATCTTTCTACGGTTTGTCATTGCACAGACTTTTTTTACTCTTTGTCTGAATGATTTTCGCTTACGAATGTCAATGTCTTTAAGACGAAGTGTGAATAAATGTCTTGATAGATTTTAATAAAGGATGTGTCGTTAACTTCTCTATTTTTGCCCTTTATTATATCTATGACTTGGGTATATATGGGTGGTATCAGCGGTTATTTTCGCAGCAGCCAATTCTTTAAACGTTCTTGCGGTCGGGATCTTGTGCCTTCTTTTTAAATATAACCTGTTTTTATATTACTTGCTAAGCGATAGACGCTAGATAAGCAGTTACCGTACCATACCACGCGTGTATATCCTGGAGAGATGTGTTATACAGGTCAATTTCGCCAACTATGATCTAAACGCCACGTAAAAGAGGGTCTAGGGAGAAAAACGGGGTTCGTAAAAGCTTATATAATTTTTTATTATCTTCATAGTTCATATAAATTTGGTTATTCGTTACCGAAAAAGTCGGTATGAAACATAAAATTTGACCTGAACGTTTCTTAAGCAAAAAACTTGTTGCGACATGACCTTCTATGACACTTGATCTTAGTCAAGGTTATATTACCCAAACCGGCGCGCAGTGCTCAACAATATAGCGAATTATGTTTTTATTTTAACATCTATTATGAATTCCGCTGGCTCTTCTGGTGTTTACCGTAGCTATTTCCAAAACTATTGATAGTATTGATAGTGATGATTTGAATGTGGCGGGTTTACCATGACAGATAAAAACTTTATGATTTTTTATATGTATCGACGCACCTTGACACATTTATTTGTCAAGTTAATCGCTAATGGAAGCATAAATCCATATGTCAATACAATAAAAAGAAAATATGATACTTACTCCCGGCCTGCGACTGACCGACTGTTCGTACCCTGAAACACATGTATGCCGAAATCCGTCCTGAATTACGATACGTAACCTCTTGATTGCTCTAAGCCATATGATAAATCAATTCGAACAACGGATTATTGTCATTTTGAAAGAAAGAAATCTGAAGAAACTTGTGGATTTGTTTCGTTCGGCCCGAAGTTTCGGATAGACAAGGTAGACTACAGATTATTGGCTCGGTCTTGCACAATTTCTACGGACACTGGTAGCAAATAGTCCACCCCCATATCACACAGCGGTATCGGGGCAAACCACCGTACCATATCCCGTCGGTCATCCCAGATAAGCTTAGCATCAACGCTTATATGACACGTCTGCCTAATCCATCAGTTTTACTAGCGTAATATATTATCTCAACCGTAATGTTACGTAAACGTGAACAATTTGTTTGAATTATATTGTTATTATATTGCATACATGTCATAAAAACTTGTATATTATATTTTATCATCATATCAGCATTATATGTCACTTGTGTATGGTCTTTCTCCTGGCTGTTGCTATGCGAGATAAAACGATAATTTCTCACGCTCGAGGTTCCTATATTGCAATGTGTATAAAATATTTGTATGAATGGTATTTTTTTTGTTGATATGTCTTTGTTTATTTGATTAGCTGGTGATTATATTCTGTTTATAATGTCTGTTTTATTAGTCGGCATATTATTTTTTCGTCTATGACAGTGATCAGCAGCCTTGTTGACAATACATATAATACATTATTGAAATCTATTTGAAGAGCCATTTTTCTTAACGTAAACTTTGATTTCCATAATTATATATCCTACTAAAGAGCAGGAGATATAATTATGGAAATCATTAGGATTAAAAGAATATTCTTGAGCTTGCCTTTGTCAAATAAATCTTAGTTTAACTAACAATAAATTAAATAAAATTTGGTACCTATCAAACTTATAAAGCAAAATAGCAAGAGCCAGCTGAGGAGTCAGAGAGCCGCATGCGGCTCGCGTGCCGCGGGTTGCCGACACTGGTCTAGGAGAAGCGTAGCGTGAATAGCAATGCTTTGACTGTCCTTATACCTTACACCCACCCTCCCCGTTTGTTCATTCCTCACTGCCTGCTGCCATTAACACTTATGACAATAAAAAATCTGATAAATTGCCTTCATTACATTGACCTATTCACAAATAGACATCAGGTCATTCTTTATAATTAATATCGTCGCGTATTAAACCATTCAGTACAGTATGTGCTATCTTTATCACGCTATGGAATATTCATTTGTTTTCCATTTGTTATAACTATGAGTTTATCAAGATATTATGTATTCAGTATAAAGCAATAGGAATCGTATCGGATCTCCAAAATACCACGGATCCAGTGCTGGAACACAACACTAGGCTGATTGGCCGCGTCTTCTATAAAACTAAAAACCGGCAATAGATCGAACTGTCCTAATTTAAGCAAAATACCGTCTTACATTAGTATGTTTATTTATCTTGCACTAACGCTATTAAACTTCTAGGAGGAACAAGGAACAAAACGGCGCTCAAGCGAAGAAGTTGATACTGAATCCCCCCTCAAGAAGCTTTGTCTCGAAGTAGAAAAAACATTTCCTCAACACGACACAATGATCAACGACTACATACAAACAGCGACGAAAAACAACGTAGACGAAATACAGAGGCATACGGAACAACTACTATCAGAGATACAGACTTTAAGAGAACTAGCACAGAAGAAAGAACACGAATGGAACAATATTCTCCATCTAAAGAAGGTCAAAGAAGAAATATTACTAAGGCTCCTGAGAAGAAAACAAGTGCTATCGTTCGAAAAGTCTCCTGAAATCAATGGATCAGATAGAACGGATCCTTTCGACTATTTAAACCAGGCCAAGAACTTAGCGATAGATAAAAGTGATGAGATTTCTGGTCTTGCGCTGAAGCAGCCAGGGCCTACACTTAATCCAATGATACAGACACCTGTTTTGCCCGTGACGTCTCATTTCAATCCAATGTCTGGATTACCACCGCCTTATGATAAAGCTGCTCCATATGGACAGGGTATGCCAAAACCAGTATTTCCTCAACCGATGATGATGCCTGGCCCTATGCCAGGATTTCCTAGAGATATGAATGGTCAGTTACCCGGCAGTTTTGGCTTGCCAATGGGCCGGCAAGGGCCTACAAAGGACGTTAAGTCAATTATAGCGGATTATAGGCAAAGGAATCCGGAAGTAACTCCTAGAAGAGGGCGGAGAATGAAGTCTATATTGAATCCAAGTATGATGAATGCGCCAAGACCGATCGCGCCCAAAGTGGATAGTATGAACAATTTAAGTAACCTCAACATGCTGTTTAATAATTTAGATATGGTGAGTGTTTTTTAATACATTAATTTTACTTCGTCTGTCCTGTGGCACAAAGTTAAGCTGTAGCTTACAGCCGATTGTTTAGATACGGGTTCGATCCCCGTATCGGGCAATGTGCTACTAAAGTTCTCTGTTACGTAATTCACAGCATTATTGAATACGTTATAAAAGTACCTCATGAATGAGTAAAATGCTCCTTTTATATAAAAATTACTTTTGACTGCTCGGATGGCGTAGTAGGTGACTGATCGCCGCACTGAGTGTTGTAGGTTCGAATCCCATATGAAGCAACAGTTATATGTGCGACACACAAATTTTTTTTCTGACTCTGGGTGTATTTTGTTATTAGTAATTTTATTTTTAAACTCCTCGTGACATGCGTTTTTCAACAATAACTTATACATTGGTAAAAAAATATAACGTAAACCTCGACCTCTTTAAATTGGTAAAACTTAATAAAAATAGTCAAGGTTTAAATTAAATTTTATAAAGCATCAATGAATACTGAAATATCACCGAAAATTGCATAACCTAATTTCAGATAAATTTCAAGATATTATAAGGTTCGTGTAAAAGAAGCTACAACTACAAGCACTTGAAGTAATGTCAATAATCTAATTTGTAATTGCGTTCCTTGACCCCAATTGTCAATGACTGCGGAGTGCGCGCGACGCTGTTCTACATGTAACTGTTACATTCAAGGGCTTTTGCTTTTGCTGTCGCACGCGTTTTTAATGTTATATTCACGCTATAATTCGTTGAGGGGTAAGCAGAGATCAGAAATATTATATGTACTAGATTTTGATTAGGTTAGTAACAGTGCTTGTTTCTGAATGAAAGACACCTTATATCCTTTTCTGTACTCCTGACAATGTGTATGCGAAACTTCATGATGGCTTGAAAGCGTAACAAACTCACATTCGCATTTATTATATTAGTTAGTATTGGTAGCGTGTTAACTTAGATCGCGGTTTAAAGTTTTCGTTGTTGATAATTTTGCGGGTATAATTTTTTGGTTTTTATGTTGGGTAAGGTTGTGTAGAAACATTTTTAAAAGGTTCTATTTTCTAAATGAATGACACGAACTAACAACGTAAACGCTGAATCAAAACAATATCATTACATATTATAAAACGAGATGGGTGTAAAAACCCAGGATTTAACATCTTCGTCTTTATGTGACCTTTCTTTATTTTTATTTTTTTCTCCAGCTTTTTGTAATGTCCCACTGCTGGGCAAAAGCCTCTCCTTTGTACTTCCAAATCACTCTGTTAGTGGATATCCCCTGACCTTATGACCTTGTGACCCCTATATCTCGGAGGTCTCTTGACCCACATGGCCCATATTCAACCTCGACCGAGGGAGGACCCCAAGGCGTCTACAACAAGTTACAAGTCAATCGGTCCAGTGGTTCCGGAGCTATGCCTGTCACTGACAAACTGTCACTAACAGACAGACACACAATCCCACATAGTGTTTTCATTAACCTCTTCGAAGAAGACTCAGAGGTTAATAAAGACCCCCCCTTACGACTGATGCAGTACATTCATAGGGAGATAGCTAAGGGATAAATCTTGGGGCTGACAAAAAAGATCCCAATGGGTCGAAGTGTCGCCGGTCTGTGCTGACTGGCCCCCATACATAAGATAAGATAAGATAACAAAGACCCCGCCGCGTCTGTTCACGATAAACTCAAAAACTACTGAACGGATTTTCGTGCGGTTTTCACCAATACACAGAGTGATTTACGAGGAAGGTTTAAGTGTATAATTTGTTAAGGTTTTGTACTAGCCGTGCAAAGCCGGGGCGGGTCGCTAGTGGATTACATAATTCTATGTCTGGGAAATCGAGCCTAAAACACTTGATTATTGAAATTGATTATTTTAAGCAGTGCTCCATCCATTACTGGGTAGTAAACCCAACTATTAATATGGATGGATGGAAAGGCGATGTTGCTCGTTTGAGGGTTATGTGAAAATTATGTATGAATGGTTTTGTCTTCTATCTTTTCATTGTTGTAAATATTATTATATCTCCATGTTTAGTTCATTGGCCTGTAGTCGTTCTGATAGACTTTAAATAAATTCCAATCGAATCCTAACCAATATAAATGTGAATGTAAGTTTGATGTTACGGTTTCACGCCTTAACTACTCGACAAATTATCGTGAAATTTAGTAATTATAATCATCATTTATTTTGTAAAACTTAGGTACACCCAGCTACACATCAAGTTAGACACCCTATACACGCATAACTACGCTACATACAAAATAGAGAATTTTCGAAAAGGGATAGTGCATAGTGGTGTCGATGTAATGGTAAGGATAGAGCGTAACAAAAATATAACGCACTTTCCCGCACGATTCGCAGCGTTCAACTTCGAATAGTTCAAAGTTCAAACAGTCTAGGTTTATGTGTACATAGTAAGATGGCAGTACGACAATATTGATATGTATATATATATAAAATTCGTAAGTCTAGAAAACAGTATCGTATCAGTCGTACAGAAAAAGACATAAAGTAACTTTTATCCAGAAAAAAGGTCTATTTGCAAGCGAAGTCGCGGTCAAAAGCTAGATATACTTTTACTTATTTCAATCTCCACTTAGGTGACGTCACTAACTTAGTTGAAGCATTAAAAGGTGTATTACTGCATCAATATTAACCTTTGCGGAGTCTATAGATTACTGATAGAGTCGCCTTGACCCAATATCTGAGTCATGACACGGCTAGGACGAGCGGCCTTCGATCAATCAAACATTCGCTTGATTTAATTGACTTAAAAGTTTTTGTGTTTATATTCTTTGTTTAGTTATAATGATGATAAAAGTGCTTAGCGGTAGTAATGAAGGAAATATTTGACTGATCGATTGCGTAGTCGTTGGTCGCTTTCGATCTTACACAGGGGAAAAGTTGTGTACTTTCTAACCGTTGATCGAATGTATGTATGATCTTCTGCAACACAGGATTTATTCCTAGAGCGGGATATCATTTTCAAAAAAGAAAGGAATGGTTTCTTTTATTGAGGCATACCATGTTCCGCACCAGTTTGAAACGCACTCGTTTGAAGCGCAACAAGACTATTCCATAATATTGTCTTCTGTTTACGCGAATGTTATTCATTGAAATTAAATTACTATTTACGGATTTTATCGCGTTGTTTATTTTTTATTAAACGCTGTTATTACATCATTTTAAAACTTTAATCTACTATTGTTGAACACTTTTACTAGTTACATTTTACTTCTATTTAAGCTATTTAAATTATAAAACTATTTAGATTTAATTTTACACTTTCCCCGACGTTTCGGTTGCATTTCAGCAGCCATGGTCACGGAGAGACTAAGATGGTAATTGTCTCAATGTTCCAGTGTAGTTATTTCAAAGTACCCGAACATAAATTAATCATTGGTGTTTCTATTTACGCAGAATGAGGAACAATATTATTACTATGCTATGTTTGTATAGGATCTGTTTCTTTTAATTCTAATATCAGAATCACTTTCATTTATAAATTGTCACATTATCACTTTAACAATTAACAATTTTCTGAAAAACGAACTCTGATTATTGTAGTTTATGCATATTCATCATTTACTAGTTTTAATTACAATTTATTAGACTTATTTTTATTAATTAAAGTAATTGCAAAATGTCCTCATAATTAACTATTTACTACGAACATAACTTCAAAAGTAATTTGCGTACGGACATCCAGTTTGAGATGCCGAAGTCCAACGGTCTACGCATTCAACTATGTCTCACACTACTTTCATTGGCGTGTTTAGGGTTATTTTTCAGGCAGGGTCTTCGTAGGCCGGGGCACTAAACAAGCATGGCCTATATTTTAAGGCAAGGCCTATTTTTATTAATTTTAAGTTGAAATCACCAAGGCATCAGACTTTTGGGATAGGCACAAAATTTACAACCTTCACATTGAAATTCAAATACAATAAAACTATCTAATTACAGGAAAATATGTATTATGTAAATATATTACGAGTCGTGGCATTTTTTCTCGTCGGGCCTAAAGTATTTCTCTTTTGCAGTACGTTGTCTATCTGAGACTGTACTAGAGATACCGCATCTAATCGTTGCCGTCCGTCTCAACTATATGTAGATAGTTGCGTGTAAAATAAATATTCTTGATAATATAATATAAACCTTTCATTAAACTGACAATATAACATTTTAATTTATATAACAAAGGTGGCAAACAAGCATACGGCCCTGACGGTAAGCGGTTACCGCAGCCTATGATCGCCTGCGATACCAGGGCTATCTGTCGCTGACTCTAGGGAAAAGGAATTAAACATGGGATGAGAGGAAAGGAAAGGGACAGGTAGGTATATGCGTCGAAAGAACTCTTACTTATCGGGCAAAACGCAGTAACTGTTAATTACTCTTGCCAGTTTTCCGAGGGAGCCGGCTCACTCGAACTGTCACATGGCAACGGCGGTCTCTTCCACTTATAAAATAATTATATCTTTAATCTCATACATTTATATTTTATTACCGCAGAATCAAAAAGCTATGCTGGAACGTCTTCAACAACTCCAAGCGGGCGGTCTACCGAACGGACTGTCCTTCAAAGACGTCCTTATCCAGTTCGCAAACATGCAGCAGACCAACGCCGGTCTAATACCAAATAGACCGCCCGAGACCATCACCAATAGACCTGAACATCACATAAGACCGGAAGGCAGGAGACGGCAGCAGGACAGGAATCAGCACGAAGACGTCCATGTTTCTGTCAAGCAAGCTGAAAGACTCGCGTCTCCAAGTCCAAGGCTTCCACCACCGCCTCCATACCCAGAAATATCCTTACTACCCGTCACAACCAGCCAAGAGACATCGTCACAACAAAACTCATTACTACACGGTATCCTAACCAAGGTAATTTAAAAAATAAAATTATATTGAATATTTTATGGCTTGTAGAAATAATCATATCCCAGCTTTCATTATTAATATTTTCTTTTTTTTGTATATGGCAATAATTATGCTTGCGAAGCTTGAAATGAGTGTTGCCAACCTTCCAGCAGGGGACACCTGCGACTCAAACTTACTCGCCGACGTTGGCTAAACTCCTCATGTCGCCGGAAAGGAAACAGAGTGCATCAACATTGCCAACTTTCGGTCAGGCCAAGGTACCACCTAAATGTACAAAGATTATAACAATTGGTGTGCTGATTGGCCTTGATCATTCCAAATTCAAAATTTAGTATATAAGTGACAGTTATTTATTTTTTTAAAGAGTTGGAGCTGTTATTTTTCGGTGCCTTATGGTTGTACTTTTAGTGTTGTGATTCGATGTTTGACTTAAATTGGTTACCGAGTCTATCGAGTTATCCACATTGAAATTACATATTATTGCTTTTTGTATTATCATTATATCTTGTTGTTATACTTAAAACTCAAGATCACGTGTTTGAGCAAATAAATAAATAAATCAATCAATCAATCAATTTAATCGACTATTTTCAATAACGTTATAAGCCATAATGTATCGAAATTATAACAATAGTACATATAATTAGTATACATAATTTTCAATATTATAAAGGCCAATTTCTCATATAACATATAATATGATCAAATAACCACTAAATAAGAAAATATTTATTTATAATCATTATCATTATTATATTATATTTATATCAAATCGGCCGTAATACAAATTAAGCTTCAACTTTTTAAATATATACCTAACAAAGATATTTCGAATATTTTTTTGAGAGACTGGCAATACTCATTGAACGAATGCCACCTCACAATCATACCATATATCAATATATCAATTGAACATTGAGCAGTATACAAAACCTGTAGGCATAGTGTACATGCAAGATATATTTACCTTTTAGGTTATATATTTATATAATAATTATAGATTCTTTAAAAATACCTCGGATATGTTTTAGAGAGTTCTCAGAGCACGTATCTAATAGTATATACATATAGATTTATACTATTAAGATGGCGAATGCATTCGGTAAGCGGTTAACGAAGCTTATAGAAGCTTGCAGTATTAAATGATACTGATCTTGTAAAAAAGGAGTCTGTATGTTATCAGCCCAAGGTTTAAAGATCATTGCCCTCCCTGATAGGGCAGCACCTCCTTAAAGACATGCAAACTATTTCCTGCCAATTGAGCAAAAAATATTGGTTTATTTATAGTAGCGATGTTGGGGTATAGAGCGGTTGAACAACCACCTAGAACGCCAAAGAAAATGCTTCTTCCTTTTGATTCCATGTCTGGGTCATGATCAGTGATCGGAGTAGGTAGATTGATTTTTGGTACTTGTATCATAAATGCACACAGAAAGAATAACATGGATAAGCCATTTTCCCGGAAAGTAATTCCGGTATTTCCGGATTCAATTAAATATTGTTAATGTTGGTAGTGATATTATTCCTACTCAATTCAAAATTTAAAGGAAGGTATCAAAACTAAATTAATTCATTATTTATCTGTTGAATAATAAAAACAATCGAATTCCGATCGAAGCTTTAATTTTTATTTTTAGCCTTTTATGGCTAGAACTTTTATAGATAGACATAAATTGTTGCACTTAAATTTAAATATTTTCATAGGGGTCATGGTAATTTGCATTAAGGGTAGAATAAATGACGGGGCCCCATAGAGGGCCAATGCCTGCTGGGGTCGTGAGACTGTTCTAAGGATGCACCACGACTCTGAAAAGTAAAGGGCATACGAAGGAACAGGTTGATTTTAGTCAGATTTTAGGACCAAAAAAAAGGGGTAGAATAAAGAAAAAAGATAAAAATCAAGATTGTTTATTGTTAAATATGTACATTTTACATTTATTCACATTTTTAATCTTCATCGATTACAATGTCAGCATCCTGGTAATCCTGATCTTTACAATTAAAATATATAACTATGAGTTTCTCTATATTTTCTATTTTCAACCTATTTCTTTTAACATCTAAAGTCCATTTATAAATGGAAAAAGACCGTTCTACATCTGACGATGTCAAAGGAGCAAATTTTAAAAAAGGTATTAAATTATGTGCTTCATTTTTTTCAATGGCCTCACTATATTCTCTAAGTGTGTCTAAATCTGGGTTTCGTTCCATAACACGTACTATTTTATTTTTTATATTTTCTGAATTGCACTGATTTATAGCATCTCTGACGTTGTCAAATGCTAAAAGTGAATCTGTCAACGATAAATTATGCTTTTGCAATTCTTTTAAAGACAAATGAATTATAAAATAATTGTCTTTAATGTAATTTAAATCTTCTTTTAAATTTTCTTTTTCTATAATATTTTTTGCCTCTCGAATAGATACCGCATCAGAGCTGCTTAAACAAGGTAATACTTCTTTTATTTTTTCAAAGTTTTGAGCGTAATAAAATGCTGCCTCTAACCAAGTGCCCCATCTTGTAACAACTGGTTGGGGAGGTAGCGGCAAATCTGGATATTTTTCTTTTAAAATTTTGACTCTACTTGGGGCTTTCAAAAATACCTTTTTAACATTTGCTATTAAAATGTTAACATCGTGATATTCTAACCTAATTTGCTCAGATACGCGATGAAGAGAGTGCGCCAAACATGTTACGTGCTTCATTTCAGGTAAGTATTGTTTTAAATTTCGTCCTGCAGACAGCATATATGCAACGCTATCAGTGCAGAGGACAAGAATGTTACCTACCTTCGATTCAAAAGAATCTTCCCAAAAGTTTTCCAAACATTCTAACACAAATTGCGTGATTGTTTGTCCATTAACTACAGTTAGCATTTTACATGCTACCAAATAAGGTCTAGTCAAATTGCTAGGATGTAATGGTTTTATTAAAAAATGGACTATATAGCGACCTAAAAAGTCTGTCGTTTCATCTAATGATATCCATAGTTTCTCATTTTTATAATTTTGCCGAATCGAATTGATTTTATTCTTAAAAAACTTGTCCAAGTAAACTTTCCGTAACTGTGATTCATCTGGCAGAGTACGATTAGTACACGTACAACAACAGGTACTACACATATATCTTTTAAAGAAATCTTGAAAAGTAGTATTTTTCATCTGAGACCACGGAATATTGCACAAAATGAGAAATTTTATAAGATCGAAATAAAATTCCTCTTCGGGCCGCTTAAACTTTCCCTGGTGTACTGCTCCTTCGATATGTCTTTTAACCTTTCCTTTATTTATGGTTTTCAAATGGCTTTCACATTTTGAACAGTATATTGTACCACTAGCGTGATCGTAAAGTAGTTCGGGATGACCGGATATCCATTTTTCTACAGTTTCAGCCTTGACGTTTGCCATATCTGAACTTTGTTTTAGAGATGGAACCTCGTATATATCACCTAAAACAAAGACATGAAAAAATTACATTTTATTTAGTTTATTTAGCTTACTCCGTTTGTTTTATTTTTCGTGGATCAAATTTAGTCATTGAAATTTCACCCTCTTCCTGTCAATCCAAAATGGCTGCCGCTACAAGATGGCGGACAATTTTTTTTTTTTACAATTCCATCAATATATATATATATCAAATGAAAGGGCTTGTTACGTAGAATATTTTGTAGAGAAGTAGATAAGGCCTATAGTAATTTATTTTACCAATACATTGCAAGAGGACACAGGGCATTGAAATTATATACAGATTCCAGTAAAATGTCGGTTAATAGTGGAGTTAGCTGAATTGCGACTACATTACTAGAATATCATAATTTTGTTTCGCACTAAGCTCACTGGTTCATACTCTATTAAAGATTTAACAATATTAAGACTCATGGTATGTTCAGCAGGTTAAGCGAACAAACACAATACTAAAAATATTCTTATAGTACATCCAAACATGCTTTATACTCCTTGTAACTAGTAAAATATTACTTACCAAAGCTTGGTTTAAATATGTAGATCCAATTCAATAGTGAAAAATCTGAGTCCGTATATTCGAGCCAAATCGTGGTTTAGAGCAGATTCCAGAAGTCAGTATGTACACAAGCCAGGGTCAAGTAACGTTTTCACAACACAGTAACAAACAAAGATGCGCACTCTACGAACCGAAGTAAACGAGTGAGCTACCTGGCATGTCGTCGGCGGGCGTACGCATTGTTCTGATAACCGGTTATTGTACCACCCATGATCCTTTGTTCTGATTGGTCGTTGGGTTTTGTCAAATCGTGACTGTGTGCCGTTAAAAAAAATATGAAGAATAATAAAGAATAATATTGCTCATTTTATTACAACTCCTACCTTTTTTTGAGGATGGCAAATCATCAAATGACTCCTTCCACTCTGGCAGAATAAAATTCCTACATAAGTTCCGGTTTTTTTTTAATAATCCACCAATTCCGGAGGAATGTCCATATTAATGTATACGTTTCGGATCAATGACCCCATTTCAATCTACCTACTCCGATCACTGGTCATGATAAGATAAAATATTTGGTTATGACCATAGAGAATTTATAGACCATTAATTTAAGATCCAGTTTTAGTCCAGGAATAAAGAGCTCCAAATCATAAAATACGCTTAATTCTGGTATTTTATGTGTAAAAGTTTGTGTTAAACCCATTTTCGCGTAGCAATACCGGTTAGCGAGTAATATCGTTTAACATAGCTAGCAATAATTGGTTACAATAACCACTTGTCACCAAGCAGGTAGGACCATGCAAGTATAAAATATATGAATATAAGCATTATACTTTATACTGTCTTCAGTTTTAGACACGTGTTCTAACTATTCTCTCAAATATTCAGAAGGTATTATAAAAGATCGCATAATTACAAAACTTATATATTCTTATACAAAACAATTATAAAAATAATATATTTTACCGTTAAAAACATATATATCAATTCAAAATTGGAAAATGTAAAGATAGTTCCGCAAATTTTATATGTATGAAGTTATTTTATTAAAATTATATTATGTAATACATGTTTATTGGTATAGTAAATGTTTTCGCTTGGGAGCACATTTAATATTGACGATACGCCTCTCAAAGATGATTCTTTTTGCTATGGCTGTCTAGCAAATTGATTGGTGAAAAGAAACCAATAAAAAATACCTAAATTATAAATATATATAAAATATATATTAATATTTTTTCTAAATTACGTACAATTTTACAAATTTTATTGGGTTTCTTTTATTTTATAATTGTTATTTTATTGGACGCCATGCTTAAAAATATTATATAGTTCATTTTCCAGTAAATATGATTGTTTTAAAGTTATAATAAAATGTAAACAATTATACTCTGTGATAAAATTTGTAAAATAAACTTTATCATAAATTATAAAATATTTATCGTGAATTCGATGTGCCTCTAAGCTTATTTACGAACTAATTATATAAAAAAAATTTAAAGGAATATTTGCTAATATGAGTTAAATGTTTTGTATGTGTTGTATTCGGCGCGTCGATATAGAAACGATAACGTAGTGATATCGTTGTAGAACTGTGGCGAGATCACGATCACGCCGGTGCAGCCGACGCCGCCCCCGCAGGAGCCGCAGCCTGAGAAAACTGAGGAGGTCGTGCAGTTGGTGAGCTTTCACTTTAACTAATATTCGAATATAATAGAAATAAGAGTCAATGAAGTAGCTAGCTTAATCGTAGCATCTACATAGCCCTCCCTGTTTTATTAATTACTATTTTATAATCAGGTTACATACAGATTTATACTAAATTAATATACAAATAAAGTATACTAACAGACCAAAACAACAATTTTAGATGAAACTAGCTGTCCCGGCAAACGTTGTTTTGCCACAAAAAAAAATTCTGACCAAAAGATTTAAAAATAATATTAGGGTTGGACAATCCTTATCACTAAGGGGTATGAAAAATAGATGTTGGCCGATTCTCAGACCTACTCAATATGCTCACAAAATTTCATGAGAATCGGTCAAGCCGTTTCGGAGGAGTACGGGAACGAACATTGTGACACGAGAATTTTATATATAAGATGTAAGTTGTGTCAAGAATATAAATTTTGGAAACAAACTCTTATCTAAAAAGACCTTTCTATTTGAGTACTTATAATGTTTACAAAATAACATTATGTCTATCCTGTCAAATACAATGATACTAGCAGTTTTATTATGGTAATGCAGCAGAGGAAATATCAATGTGACGCGTGACGAAGCATTGTCAGCGTAATTTGTATTATATATTGTTTGAGATAAAAGTAGACTTGGACATGAGGAGATAAATACGAAGGGTGATCCAAAAGTAATGAAAATAAAAAACAGTGAATATTGCTTATGTAATAATTTATTTTCTACAGTCTCCTAACAAGTCAATACACTTAGTCCATCTTTTAGCTAAATTTGGGATTCCCTTACAAAAAAAAAATTGATCTTGACCCTCCTAAAACGCTCACTTCATGTCGTCTTCAATTTTCTTGCCTCAGGGGTGTTCCTTGAGCCGAGGAAAGAGGTAGAAGTCACTGGGAGGTAGATCTGGAGAAAGTGGGTGTTGGAGCAGTTCGTATCCCATCTCCTTAATGGCAGCCATTGCAACCACGCCTTTGTGGGCCAGTGAGTGGTGAAACAGCACACCAGCTCGCAGTATTCCGCGTCTTTTTTCCTTATTGGCCTCTCGCAATCTTCTTATTTGGTCTGTGTAGTAAGACACCCGAAATAGTGGCCCCCTTTTTTGAAATATTCTACCATGATTATTCCTCCAGCGTCCCAAAAAACAGACGCCTGCCGAACTTGACACCTTGAATTTCTTCTTTTTTTGAGGTGGCTCGCTTCCTAGCCGTTTACTATTGTTTTGTTTCAAGACCATAATGGTGGATCCAGGTCTCGTCCATGGTCACAAAACGTGACAAAATATTTTTCTGATCAGCTTGGAACTTTTCGAGATTCACCCTCGAAATGTAGACTCGTTTTTTATTAAACGGTTAACATCCTCGGTATCCAACACGCAGAGATCTTTTCCATATGCAATCCTATCGAAAGGATTCTTTGAAACCTATCATGAGAGATCCATCAGTGACCATCATGGTCACTCTTCGATCTGCCAACACAACATCTTCGTCTGTTTTAACGTTATCTTCAGTAACAGACGTAGATGGACGTCCTTCGCGGTGTTCATCTTCAGTAGGTGTTCTGCCCAGCTTAAACTTCTTGACCTAGCGTGCAACTGTAAAATATGGAGGAGCAGAGTCCCCTAACGTTTCCACCAAGTCATTGTGTATGTCTTTGGTAGACATTTTTGTCAAACAGAGGTTTCGATTCGATTTTAGTGTTATCTCTTAGACGGTTTGTACTTAAATGAATGTACCGCCCGCGTATCGTGGTAATTTTTTTTACGCTTTGTTAGTAGGCGTATAAAAAAAGCTAAAACGATTTTTTTGGATTTTTACTAGAAATATCTGATTATCATTAATTTTGGATCACACCACACCTCCACACTTATGTTTATAAAAAACAGTTACTTTAATATATGAGATATTGTTCTAATATGTAGTGCTTACGTTCCAGGACGACGAAGAGAGTCCCGCGTCAGAGGGCGAGGCATCAGGCTCGCCGTCGGGCTCGGGCTCCGGGCGCCTCGTAATCGACGAGGGCGGCGGCGACGCGGCGGCCGAGCCCGAGCCCGACGCCGGCGATGACGCGCCGCTGTGCCAGGGCTGCCGCAAGCGCGACGCGCAGTTCGTGTGCGCCGGCTGCGCCAACCAGTGGTACTGCAGCCGCGACTGCCAGGTACTGCCCGTCCTAGCCTTATTGTGTGCCAGGGCTGCCGCAAGCGCGACGCGCAGTTCGTGTGCGCCGGCTGCGCCAACCAGTGGTACTGCAGCCGCGACTGCCAGGTACTGCCCGTCCTAGCCTTATTGTGTGCCAGGGCTGCCGCAAGCGCGACGCGCAGTTCGTGTGCGCCGGCTGCGCCAACCAGTGGTACTGCAGCCGCGACTGCCAGGTACTGCCCGTCCTAGCCTTATTGTGTGCCAGGGCTGCCGCAAGCGCGACGCGCAGTTCGTGTGCGCCGGCTGCGCCAACCAGTGGTACTGCAGCCGCGACTGCCAGGTACTGCCCGTCCTAGCCTTATTGTGTGCCAGGGCTGCCGCAAGCGCGACGCGCAGTTCGTGTGCGCCGGCTGCGCCAACCAGTGGTACTGCAGCCGCGACTGCCAGGTACTGCCCGTCCTAGCCTTATTGTGTGCCAGGGCTGCCGCAAGCGCGACGCGCAGTTCGTGTGCGCCGGCTGCGCCAACCAGTGGTACTGCAGCCGCGACTGCCAGGTACTGCCCGTCCTAGCCTTATTGTGTGCCAGGGCTGCCGCAAGCGCGACGCGCAGTTCGTGTGCGCCGGCTGCGCCAACCAGTGGTACTGCAGCCGCGACTGCCAGGTACTGCCCGTCCTAGCCTTATTGTGTGCCAGGGCTGCCGCAAGCGCGACGCGCAGTTCGTGTGCGCCGGCTGCGCCAACCAGTGGTACTGCAGCCGCGACTGCCAGGTACTGCCCGTCCTAGCCTTATTGTGTGCCAGGGCTGCCGCAAGCGCGACGCGCAGTTCGTGTGCGCCGGCTGCGCCAACCAGTGGTACTGCAGCCGCGACTGCCAGGTACTGCCCGTCCTAGCCTTATTGTGTGCCAGGGCTGCCGCAAGCGCGACGCGCAGTTCGTGTGCGCCGGCTGCGCCAACCAGTGGTACTGCAGCCGCGACTGCCAGGTACTGCCCGTCCTAGCCTTATTGTGTGCCAGGGCTGCCGCAAGCGCGACGCGCAGTTCGTGTGCGCCGGCTGCGCCAACCAGTGGTACTGCAGCCGCGACTGCCAGGTACTGCCCGTCCTAGCCTTATTGTGTGCCAGGGCTGCCGCAAGCGCGACGCGCAGTTCGTGTGCGCCGGCTGCGCCAACCAGTGGTACTGCAGCCGCGACTGCCAGGTACTGCCCGTCCTAGCCTTATTGTGTGCCAGGGCTGCCGCAAGCGCGACGCGCAGTTCGTGTGCGCCGGCTGCGCCAACCAGTGGTACTGCAGCCGCGACTGCCAGGTACTGCCCGTCCTAGCCTTATTGTGTGCCAGGGCTGCCGCAAGCGCGACGCGCAGTTCGTGTGCGCCGGCTGCGCCAACCAGTGGTACTGCAGCCGCGACTGCCAGGTACTGCCCGTCCTAGCCTTATTGTGTGCCAGGGCTGCCGCAAGCGCGACGCGCAGTTCGTGTGCGCCGGCTGCGCCAACCAGTGGTACTGCAGCCGCGACTGCCAGGTACTGCCCGTCCTAGCCTTATTGTGTGCCAGGGCTGCCGCAAGCGCGACGCGCAGTTCGTGTGCGCCGGCTGCGCCAACCAGTGGTACTGCAGCCGCGACTGCCAGGTACTGCCCGTCCTAGCCTTATTGTGTGCCAGGGCTGCCGCAAGCGCGACGCGCAGTTCGTGTGCGCCGGCTGCGCCAACCAGTGGTACTGCAGCCGCGACTGCCAGGTACTGCCCGTCCTAGCCTTATTGTGTGCCAGGGCTGCCGCAAGCGCGACGCGCAGTTCGTGTGCGCCGGCTGCGCCAACCAGTGGTACTGCAGCCGCGACTGCCAGGTACTGCCCGTCCTAGCCTTATTGTGTGCCAGGGCTGCCGCAAGCGCGACGCGCAGTTCGTGTGCGCCGGCTGCGCCAACCAGTGGTACTGCAGCCGCGACTGCCAGGTACTGCCCGTCCTAGCCTTATTGTGTGCCAGGGCTGCCGCAAGCGCGACGCGCAGTTCGTGTGCGCCGGCTGCGCCAACCAGTGGTACTGCAGCCGCGACTGCCAGGTACTGCCCGTCCTAGCCTTATTGTGTGCCAGGGCTGCCGCAAGCGCGACGCGCAGTTCGTGTGCGCCGGCTGCGTCAACCACTGGTACTGCAGCCGCGACTGCCAGGTTCTGCCTGTCCTAGCCTTGTTGTGTGCCAGGGTATAACCTTTTGATTTGTATCACAAGATATACAGGGTGATTTTGAAATCGTGTAATTCCTTTTAACCACGCATTCTACTGGTGATATAGAATATAATTGTTTAATTAGAATTATATTTTTGGAAAAATTTATGCACCGATTTTTTTCGTGAA